>CM041531.1:14135642-14845808 GCA_023238725.1 Scortum barcoo
AAGGAGATAGGAGACAACTGTTTTGCTGGACTCGTGAACTTGGAGACTCTGTAAGTGCACAGTCATACAGTAGTTGGTGTGTGTGTGTGTACGCGTGTCAGTGAGTTTGAGCGTGTTTGTGCTCGTGTTTGTGAGTGCCAACAGCTCCCCCACCCACCTCTGCTTCAGTCCTCCAGACATCATTGTGTCCACTTCCTCCTTTAATTGCTCTAGGATAAATAGAGCAAAGTACATGATGCTTATCAAATCTGCCCTCCCACTGTTCACTTCCTCCTGCCACACAGCCATAAAAAGTCTTTTAGTGACAGCCTTACCTAACGGCAAACTGCTACTGTACAACACACAGACTTTTACAGGAGGGATGTGCTGATACTTAATTTCATGTTCTGAATACTTAATCTAATACGTTTAAAATGAAGTGCCTGCTGGTACTCAGGCTGATTCAGTGTTTTTATTTTATTTTTTTTTACATAACAGCACAGTAGACAGTAGGTATTGAAATGACTAAAGGTCGTTCTAGACGCCTTATAGATTTTCTGCTATGTTTTCCAGGTGTTTTATAACCTAGTGGTTTGTTGTAGTCAGTGGTGAACATCTGTGGCTGAGCTGAATTTGGAGAAACTCCCTGTGTCCCTAATGTAACGTAACGTAACGTAACGTAAAGTATTGAAATTAAAATCTAGTTTTATACTAACAGCAGCACATTAGTAGCATCATGTTCAATTAATCCACAGCAGGTTAAAAAACGCTGCCCTTATTGTTAACGAACTACATCTTTCAATGTTGAACTGCAGCATGAAGATGAATAATTCCAGTGTTTTTACGCCTTATAGATGAACCAATTTATAAATGAATCTGTGGACACAATGGACAAGGCTCAGTTATCAGGATTATGTATTTATGATGAGTGTTCATACTGGTCAGTTGTTCATTGGGTAATACTGCTGTAAGAGTTTATCATTTAGCTCTACAAACAAGTCGTATGTTTTGTTATTCAGATTATAACCACACTAGTTATTAACGTTTAACTCTGACCACAGTTCTTAATTTCAGATGTTTTTGTTTTAATCATCTCGTGGGTTTAAGAGTGGTGGATTAGTTGTGTCGAAAGATGAGAAAATAGTGCTGACTTCCTGTGTCTTCCTCTGTCTCATCAGAGATCTTAACTTCAACAACCTGATCGTTTTTCCCAAAGCAATCGAGGCCCTGCCCAAACTGAAGGAACTGTGAGTGGATTTTGCGGTTTCTCCTCCATGAGAGGAACCTTTTTATACTGACATTAAAACCACCGGTTAACTCATCAAAGCATGAAGAAGGCTTGTCAATGTCCTTTTAGTATTCATATGCTTTAAAAAAGTATTTGACAAAGTAGCTATAAATTAAATAAGAAGAAAACAAGAGCACACATACAAATTAGCAAAACAGTTGTCAGTGAATTGTTAGAATACAAATATTGAGTGGTTTTATAGTTCCTATTCACCTACAGGCATATCAGATAAAATTATTATAATGAATAGTGAATCATCTTTTATCTAATCTTTTATGTAGTGGATTTGATGTTAAAAAATAAATACATTTGCTAAAATCTTTCCAACATGTTTCAACCACAAGTCTTATTTCACATTTTTCCTGATCAACACATGAAGAAATTATTTTTTTTATTACATACTTTGTGTTTATTTAAATTTAAGTATTAAAGGATTATTTAAATAGACTTAGACTTAATTGACATCTTTGTCCTTGATATGATGGACCTTTCTGTTATTTTTGACTTTGCATATGTCATCTTAACATGCTTGTATGTCTGGTTTCATATTAAGAGTCTTTACACTTTCTCCTTGACATTCTTCCTGCAGCGGGTTTCACAGCAATGATATTGCTTCCATACCTGAAGGGGCCTTCCATAACAACCCCCTGCTGCGAACCATGTAAGGTCAAACTCCCCCTCTGATTCACTGACACTACTTAAAAACAAACGTAGTACAATAATAACTCAGATTAGTACAAATGCCACCACGCACCGCAGACGTTCTGAGAAGGACACATATGGTCTTAGCTGAAATGGGATACGAGTATGAGGCTTCAGTAGATGAATGTCCAGAAGATGGTGCCATTCTCGCATAGTAAATGATTTTCTTTTGAACTCTCCCCCTCTGCTCTCGCTGCCCTCCCAGACATCTTTATGACAACCCTCTGTCCTTCGTGGGCGCCTCGGCTTTCCAGAATTTGTCCGACCTGCACTCCCTGTAAGTCCCACTGTGAGGCACAACTCCTGACAAAAAAAGCTATTCAAGTGTCATCCATTACCAGCTCATGCTTTGATGTTCATGACTGAGTGAATATGTTGGTCACCATGTGTGTTTCAGGATGTTGCGTGGGGCAAGCATGATGCAGGACTTTCCCATCCTTACGTGGACTAATAACCTTGAGAGTCTGTGAGTAAACTTGTACACAGCATTTGTTTTTGCTCATGCTTTTTGTGTGTCTCAGAAGTGATTGATCAGTATTTTCATTTCCAGAACCCTGTCGGGAACCAAGATATCATCCATCCCCGCTGATCTCTGTGAGGATCTCAAGTTGCTTCGGACATTGTAAGAGACTTTTCCTTTCCCGTCACCTGCAGCAGTACTCAAATATATCTTGTTAAAGATTTAAGACCATCAGGAACTTATTGGGACAGTGGAAATTGTCCTGGCGTAGCTTGATGGGTACATTATTGGTTTTAACATCGACAGGATATGATTCCCATTCACACAAAAAATGTCACATTTTAAAAAGACACCCTCACATATGGGAATTTGTTTATATACTAATTATAGCTTAATTTAAAATTGTCCCAGTTGTCTAATTGTTGCTGTTTGTTGGCCTCCATCAGAGACCTGTCCTACAATGAGGTCAAGGAACTACCATCCCTCCATGGCTGTGTCCGACTGCAGGAAATGTGAGTGTTGGTCATGAAGAAGTTAGTTTGCAAATACTTTCAGACAAGGATGGTAAAGTTTAAAAGACAGGCTCTGTCGTAATAGTAAAATATTATAATGTAAAAAACAAAGGTAATGAAGGTAATTTATTTTCTGTGTCTATAATATTTCACGTTTTCAATCTACAGAAGCTTTCAGCACAACCATATTCAACAAATTGACAGGGACACTTTTCAAGGTCTCTCTGCTCTCCGTTTACTGTAAGTCCACTCAGTCATACGCACTCAGTAACACACACTGGACTCTGTAAAAAATGTTTCATGCCTGGATTGTGATGTCATTGCGTTGTGATTTTACACAGAGACTTGAGTAGAAACGAAATCCAAGTTATCCACAGAGACGCTTTCCTCACCCTCACCGCCCTCACCAACCTGTGAGTATGACCTAAACTCCACTTATATCGCAACGTTGAGTTGACTTTCTGCGTTGTGCAGAGTTAGACTGCTCGTGTGTATTCATTTCATTGCAGAGATCTGAGTATGAACTCTCTGACTGTGATTCCAACAACTGGACTGAGTGCGCTTAGTCAGTTGAAACTCTCAGGGAACCCGCAGATAAAAAATGTGCTGACTGCGAAAAACCTGCCAAAACTCAGGTGAGAAAAAAAACCTTCTGTAGTCTACTGTCAGGTTCTGTCATCTGATGTGCTGAGAAAGAAAGGTAGTAAAATGTAATACTGGGTGTTCGCGTGGCCACCGGCCACTGACTCTGTATTTGTAACCTTGCAGGTTGTGGTTGGGGACATTTGTTTCATGTGATCGCACATATCTTTTCTCTCACCTTGTTTTCTAGCAGCTCTCACTTTGATATAAGCACAAAAAGCCCAAGATATTTAAAAATAGTAATACACATATACAGTTATTGGGATTTGTTGAAAGATATAAGAAAAAAATAACTTTATTGAAATAACAACATTAAATTTAGCAAGAAAGACATTTCATTAAAGTTGTAACTGTAGGTTCAAGGTTTGGCTGCAGGATTGAAATAAATCTCAAATCTGTCATTAAAGGACTATTTTTGAAAAGATCACATCATTACACGACAAACAGTTCTGACACAGAACTTAAAATATGGTGTATATAGTGGGGTATTTATAATATATATAGTGGGGAGGGTTTGCATAGCAACATCAGGCAGCAACAAGCAAGAACATGCTGGGGAAACACCTCTATTGTATAAATAAACTGATTTTTTTGTGTATTTTGTCATTGTACCTTATCATTTCCCCTCCTTTAATGTTTTAAATACAAACAAACTATATTTTTCACAGGGAGAAACGTATTTTTCACACATGAGAAACTACCGGGAATTTCCTCATGATCATAAGAGTGCAGCGTTGAATCAGACAAATCCCTTAGAAAGCAAAAAGTGTATATCTCTGTCTTCGTCTTTTGTGAGTCCATGTGTGTGATGGAAAAACAGAAACAAACTCCAGCTCATCTCTTACATTTAATGAGAAAGCCAGCTGAATCTGTTTTTCCACAATTGTAGACACACTGTGGAAACATCCAAATATTATTGAAAAAAAATCAGAAGGAACAAATATTTGCAGACAAACATGTTATTTATGCGTTTCCCAATATGGTATTGACATTCTGGACCATCTGTATTATCAACACGGGACCTCAGCAGGATGTCAGCAGCCTTTTTCAATGATTATTGTTTGTTCGTAGGTCCATATCAGTCCCTTACGCCTACCAGTGCTGTGCATTTGTTGGATGTGACTCAGTGCCGAGTTCTTCTGAGGAAAATGTCTTGAAGAAATCAACAGGTGGGAATGCTGCAGTCAGAGCCTTTTCTTTGGAACAGCTGACATGTTAGCTAAACAACATTTACATATAAGCAACTAAAAATATCGCCTGTATGCTTTTTTTTTAACTGTTTTATTTATTACATTTTAGTAATGCAGATGTCTTCATATGTGCATTAGGGAACATTTGCAGTATTTTTGTGTGTTTATTGCATTAGAAGGACTCAAACTAAATAACTGACACTGAATATTACATTTCCTACTTACGATGAAAAAAGTTGAAGGACATTTTAGAAAGAGTGATGAGTTGTGTATTTTGTGTTCATGTCTGGGCACATGTGATCTGTTGTATCATATGTATATACTATTTGTATTTGTATCAAAGTTCAAGACCATTACACCTGAGACTCATCTCAGCTTTTCAAAAAAAAATATTTGTTTCAGATGGAGGTCGTTGATTGGTAAATAGAAAAGAAGTCAAATTTGCCATCCTTTAAATTAGTCCAAGTGGTGGTTAACTTGTGTTTTTACAGTATATAAACAAACTTTTACTGTATTTAAATACAATAAAAGTTATTACTGTATTTATTAAAGTTATTTTTATATTTAAATAATATTTCACATCAACATCATGGCACAATAATAGAAATTCATTTCAGGCACGGGAATATGTTGAGCTTATTTTCTTAGATGCTACATTTATAGATGGTTAAATATTGTTGATTGTTATATCCCAGAATTTGGAAAGTCCCACATACTTTCTATTGTTTCACCTGACCGCTGTCTTTAAAAATGATACTATTTTGGATACCATTCTCACATTAAATGTCTTATTTTAGGCGTTGACGATGTGGAAAGAATTTCAATGATTATGCATTGCTCTCCTGCGCCAGGTAAACATTTAACAGCTTCTCACATCTTTTATTATGCATCTGTGTCTTTTCTTTGACCAACAAATGCTGAAGTTTTGAAATAATTCATTGCTAATTGAGGTGTCCTTCTTTAGGAGCTTTCAAGCCATGTGAGCATCTGCTGGGTAACTGGATGATTCGCCTGACGGTCTGGTTCATCTGCCTCGTATCGCTGGTCTTTAACAGCCTGGTGTTGGTGGCCACCTTCTCCCCCACACATCGAGCCGCAGGCCATTCCCACTCCCTCGCCCCGCCTGTCTCTCCTGCCAGGCTGCTGATGGGGCTGCTGGCCCTCGCTAACTTGCTCACAGGCCTTTACGTTGGGGTGCTGACTGTGCTCGACATTGCTACTTGGGGCTCCTTTGCTGAGTTCGGCGTGTGGTGGGAGATGGGGCCTGGCTGTCAGATCACAGGAGCTCTGGCTGTTTTCTCGTCAGAGTGGGCCGTCTTGTTACTCTCACTGGCAGCTGTGGAGCGCAGCGTGGCCGTGCGGACGATTCTTGGGAAAGTAATGATGTCTCCCAGGAGGAACGGTGGCAGCCATCGCGGATGCTGGAGAGGTGATCGACGCTTCAGCCCGGCTGCGGGACTGCTGGGGCTGCTGGCTGCTGCCGGAGCCTGCCTGCCTCTTCTGACCTCCAATGGCCAGTCCGCCTCTCCTCTCTGCCTGCCCTTTGCTGGTGGCGAGAGTCCAGCTCTGAGCGTCACAGTCATTCTGGTGCTGCTCAATGCATTGGCTTACCTGTTCACTGCAGCCGTGTACACTCAGCTGTACTGCCACCTGGGCAGGGTGGAGCTGGCTGACCCAGAGCAGACTGGTGCCCTGCGACACGTGGCCTGGCTCATTTTCACCAACTGCATCTTCTTCTGCCCCGTGGCAGCTTTCTCCTTCGCCCCTCTGTTAACAGGCTCTACAGCTGGCGGCCCAGAGATTGCCAAGTCTGTCACCCTCATTTTCTTCCCGCTGCCTGCGTGCCTGAACCCAGTGCTGTATGTGTTCTTCAGCCCGGCCTTTAGAGAGGACTGGCTGAGACTACGTGGCCAAGCCAGTTTGAGCAGGGAGGTGAAGGCCGGCGCTGAAAGTCACGGAGACGATGGCGGCGGTGGGTCGGAGCTCACAGATGGAGGCTCCTCCACCCACCTGGGCTTTGACTGTGGGGTGTACTCCCAGCTCTGTGGAGAGACAGTTGTATGCGAGCAGTGCGAGGCAGCGCTGCATGCCAGGACCTGCTCCTCACCCTCGTCCTCCACAGTCTGTAGACACTTGGTGAAGTCTCACAGCTGTCCCACCCTCCTGGCGGGAGCTGCAGTGTGCCAGCGCACCGAGGGGTTTTGGGCAGACAGCGGCACGCCCTCTGCCCAGTCTGAGTACGCAGACGAGGGGGACTCTTTTGTGTCGGACAGCTCGGACCAGGTTCAGGCCTGTGGCAGAGCCTGCTTCTGTCAGAGCAGAGGCCTTCCCCTGGTACACTACTCATACAACATACCTCGAGTCAAGGACTAGGGACGCTCCAGCGCCAGTACATCTGTGTGCACAGACCTCTCTGTCATGTGAATTTAGATGCTACATTTTTTTATATCAGACAACAAAATGTGCCAACTACCCTGCTAAAGACTCTTCAGCAAGCACTTAATGTTTGTAATTACTGTGTAAACAGAGATGCAACCAATCATTTAAAGGGAACTTGGTATGCTTTTTTTTAACCAAGTGAGCTGAACTGAGCATGTCATGTCACAAACTGGTCGACAAAGGAGAATCTTGCCAGCAGTGCCTGCTTCTTGCTTCTGATTGGACGTCACGGTGTTGCGAGCCTCAATGTATGTGTCAAAGATTTTGTGATTTCGCTGTTTCACCTGTACTTATAAGCTTTTTTTCATTTCAATTGTTCTAAAGTTTGTCAATTTTTAAAGCTTCTCCACAGCAACTGTTGATTTTATACTTTGATTTTTTTTACGTAAATGTAGCAAGTGTAATAATCATCCTAGACTTTTCTGTATGAATGTAACTTTCAGGTGGTCTTCACCCACCAGAGGGGAATAATATAACTTTAGCAATAACCTCTGCCTACCTGCCTGTGATGGAAATCGATCAGCGTGAGAATGGTATAAGTAAATTCCAGTCTATAATAAACACTTCTTTGCTTTAAGTTACGTAGACTAAGAATGTGATAAAAGTAGCAGATATCACTGTTTTAGCAACATCTATGCTCGGTGGTGGTGAAAGATGTTATTTATTGTTTGAGCAGCAGGAGCGTTTGGGTGGAGATGATTCAGGTGCATGAAAGGTGGCCTTCGAGTGATGAACATACAGTATGACCCAAGCATTCACCAAAACAACAGCACCTTTCTCTGTTTAATTCTTCACAAAAACTACTGCACACATGCTGGTTTAGATAATTGTTTTCATCAGTGTGGAGGATAATTCCAGTCATTTTAAAACCTGGGCCTTATTTTATTTATTTTTGCCATCATGCTGTTTGGTTTGGATCAAACCTTTTTATTTCTTAACCACAGAGCTGCCTTTTCTATTTATCATTGGGCCAAGAGACACTTCACACCCATCAAACATAAAACAAACATTTTCTTTTCAATACATCAACACTTAAATGAGACCTGCTTTTATCTGATGTCAGTTTTATTTTTTGGCTGACAGAACAATTATTAAGTCATTTCTCTGTTTTAATAACCATAAACCGAGTGCCCTGTGAAGAAAAACTGCCCACTGTTAAAAAGTTAATGTAGATTAAAGAAGCAATTCCTCATTTTTGGAAATATGCTGATTCGCTGGGTTACTGGCAGTGGGTTGAGAAGATCATTTGTCACACATCGCTTTGCTAAATTTGATATGATAGCATGTTTAAGAGAAAAACTGAAGGATTAAACAAATACGATATAATATTATTTAGAGGAGCTGGTAGGTGGACTGTGTTCAGACATTGTAAGCCTAGCTACTTCCAGACTTTATGCTAAGCTAAGCGGCTGCTGGCTCTAATTTCATATTTAGTGTACAGTTATGAGCTTGATATCACCTTTTTAATCTAATTCTGAGCACCAAAGAGAATAATTCCCAAAATGTCACTAAAATACAATTAAGTTTGGTGACCAGCAAGCAACAAACAGAAAATCTCACCAGTAAATCAAAATCAATCCAACTTGTGAGAAGAGTGATGGCTGACGCCTGTTTCTGGTTGATTTAAAACTTATCATTAAACATAATTTGGCTCGCTGGCAACAAGTTAAACAAGCCAGCACCGTCCAAGTTAAATACGTGGATATAATCCCACTCTTCCACTTCTTCCAACATGATGTGAAGGCAGCACACAGACTGGCAGCCAGCTGAGTCAACAAGAAAGTGAAAAAGCGGTGCCAGAAAGTATGAAATAGACCATTATAATTGAAATGTGGGTGATCATTATTCAACCACAGATATTTAAAGACAAGTACCTGCAGTGTGTTTTCACACTGAATTTTTTTCCGGTGTTTCTGTGCTCGTGGGCAGTCGGTTCAACTTAGAGCTCTACAGCAAAGCAACTGGCAGCGTTTCGACCAGAATAAGGGGGCATGATGGCGTAAAAAGTAGGAAAATAAGACTTCTGTTTAAAATGAGAGGAATTATCCTTGAACCGTTTCTTCTTTCAAATCCAGTAACATTTTCAGCGCGTGAATCAAACGTTCACTGGATGTTCATTTCAGTCTGAAAAATCCAGTTTTCTTGTACAAGTCATCAGAAGAGCGTTATTATATTGTAAAGTATATTAACATAGATCTCTTCACACCCCCCGAGAGCTGTCCTGAGCGAGACTGTATGTGTGTGTGTGTGTGTGTGTGTGTGTGTGTTGAGGGATTGACTGATGTTTGGTGTGCTGGAGCATGACCGTACACATTAAGGTGGATACACCCTCGGAGCATGTATCCACAAGTGCACGTCATGTGAGTGCTCAGGAATTTAGGCAATGTGGGGAAACGTTTTTCTTCCACCAACGAGACATTCTTTTGTCCTCATAATGCGCCTTTTCATTTTAATCTGTCGGGTTTTATTTTCTCGTTTTCACGTAGGCATTGTCTCGACTGGGTGTGTAAATTCTTGCACCAACCAAAATGTCCGTTGATTGTTTTAAGATGTCTGATGTCCCACCTGGTGAAAATGTTCAACTCTTTTTAGTAGTTTGGTTCATGTTTTATCTTTTTTTATTTTGTATTTGTATGTAAATTATTTGAAAAGAAAACACGTAATCAAGAATGGGATGCTAACTAAGGAAGCTACCTCCTCGACTGTAGTGGCTACCAGCAGTGCTTTGTAAAAGAAATGTCTGTTTTCATCTGTTGTTATTCTTTGTGTGCCTTCTCGGCTTTATGTTGACACACGTGGTTGTACATCATCATTTTTAGATAAGTGCAGATTGTGGGAGGAATCTATGTACTGTATACTGTGATTTTTTTTTTTAACCAAACTATAAACTATGAAATTTTGTGTTTTATCTTTTATAGATACAAACTTGCAGAATAATACAGATCATAAAAAGAATCTCACATAATTTCAGTACAAATTAAATCGTATTTGTAGGTCTTCACGTGAGATCCCCCCAACTTGTTTTATTCTGTTCAAGTAGAAAAATAATTCTATAAATTGTGAATGAATAAAATTTAAAGAATACTTTTTTTTATTGACCCTTGTGTTAACATTAACACACTGCAGTGACTTCATCAAATGTTTCAGCA
This sequence comes from Scortum barcoo, assembly GCA_023238725.1. Lineage (NCBI taxonomy): Eukaryota > Metazoa > Chordata > Actinopteri > Centrarchiformes > Terapontidae > Scortum > Scortum barcoo. Next base: position 14,146,004 of record CM041531.1, read on the forward strand.
TATATCTGAACTCACTGTCAAATCACACTTGCCTTGCTAATGCAGCTTTGGTTTAAGATGCTGCACAGGTTGGTTTTTGGGATAATATTACACATTCGTCTTGATGCAATGTGCAATAGAAAGGTCAGGTCCCCAGAGAATGAAGAGATTGACTAAAAGCCTACATTTGCTTTGTCCCAGCAGAGTTCCTCATTGAACTCTTAACATCAGTCTGACCAGCTGCACAATGACCTCATGGGAAGACAGGTAATATCTCAACTTTCAAATCAGGTCGTTAGTTGTCGTGTTTCCACTCCCACAGCTGCTCAGTCGCCGTGTGCAGTCCAAAGAGAGTTTATAATGGTGATGAATTAAGCAAGTAAAAATAACAATGTCTAATTTTTGTCAAGGAAAAATGTCCCGAAAAGTTATTTTCAACCAACTGATAGAGATATTAGGTGACCCATTAGCTTTGACCTTACCAACTGTTGGATTGATCTCATGGATGGACGTTTGGTGATCACTTGACTTTGCATCTAGCGCCACCATGAGGTCACATTTTTACTCCATCCAACACTTCGGTTTATGATGAAATAGCAACAAAACTGATAACATTCCCGTCATCGTCTGTCATTATTTAAATTTATTGCTTTTTGGTAAATTTCAATATGCTAAAATGCTAAAGTAAGATGATGAACGTGATAAAAATAAAAATCATCCTTGGTAAACATCACCATAGCATTCTTATTCTGTTTTATTTTAGCATGTTAGCGGGCTGACGTTCAGTGGTGGAAAGTAACTAATAAACTCAAGAACAGAACTTATTTGGGGTATTTTACTTCATTGTAGTAGTATTTTTATTATTTATTTTTCCATTTTATGTGACTCTATAATTCTACATTATATTTCAGAGGGAAGTATACATTTTTCCTCCACTACTATTTATTTGACTGTTTTTAATTACTAGTTATTTTCATAATGAAAAATATGATAAACAAAAAAATCTCATTTATTTGTCGTGTCTACCAGCCGCAGCCTTAAAAGTTAAGTACATTAATGAATCAATATTTATATTCCAAAAATCCTTTATTATTATAGTTCAGATACTTTAATTATATGTTTATGCTAATACTTTTACTCAAGTAACATTTTGACTGCATGATATATTCATGATGTAACAGTGTCTTTAATGTTAGCATGTAGCTCAAAGCACCGCTGTGCCTCTGCACAGCCCCACAGAGCTGCTAGAATTAGACCTGGTCTATTTTCAGTCAAAGTTGCCCCTGCAAACACAGTTTTTAGGGTGAACTTTTGTCTCTATGTCCAAGCTTGTTAACATATATGAAACCATTTGTGCAGTTCAGTGGAGTTTCCACGTTGACCACCACCATTGGCTCCCTTCACTCGGGTAGTGAGCTGTGATGAGTGAAAAATAACCTCTGGGACTGTATAAAGAAACAGACGTGAAATTCGATAAGTCCTGTGTAGCTCTGAACCGTGCAGCCTTTCACTTGTAATTTGTGGATTTTGGTGAAACCCCGTGTCAAAACACCTGGCAAACACGGAGGCCCTGTAAGACATCCGTCAGGCATGTTAACAGTGGCCCAGTGACGGGTACAAGGCTCGCTGGATCCTTTGCAGCTGTGTGCTGAGACGGCACAGGAAATAACTGCCGAGTGACGTTACAGCAGCTTCCACTCGACGAACCCCACCATGTGTTCTTCTTCGCTGACACATGTCCTCAGCGGGAAAAGGACATCTCAGCTATTCCAGTCCTTCGCATACGTCCCTCTGTGGCGTGCACATTAAGCGCATGCCTTGCACCTCCGGCTTTAGAGAGGCTTTGTTACAATAAAACTAAGCCTCGACAACTCTTGACCATTCCGCTGGGATTCTGAGTATCAGTGGGATGCTTTTTGCAGTTTCTGAATACCACGGCTGCTGCAGCTATCATGGTGGCAATTTGAGGAACTAGTCTCCCACTGTGCACTTACTTTAGCATAATGCCGCTGCTTGATATTATATGACTGAATGAAATCACTTACGCTTGTATTTTTGAAGCATTTATATTGACCTTTTTAAGCACACAAACAAATCAAAACACAATAATCTGTTTCTTTCTATCACCTGAAATAAGTGAGAAACAAATGTTATAAATATTGTTACTTTCTTGAACTACTATCCATATTTACTGCAAACCCTTAGCAATTTATCTCAGCTCTTGGGAATGAGTGAATTATTGTTTTTTAAATGTTACATAAATACTAATACTTCTCTAGCAATGAACAGCAAATACTTTTATGTCACTTCAGTAATCCAGTGACAGACATGATACTAAAATAACAGTGAAGATGACCAGATGCTTGATGGTGGCAGAAAAGGAAAGGGATGCAATAATGGAAAAAAAAAAGGATTTGCAGTTTGTGATGCACATGAGGAGGTTCAGGTGGCACAGAACAGTCAACATGCAGGAGATGCTGGAGACAAATCCATCCTCTCTCCAGTTGGCAGCTTGGACCTCTCACTTCTTATCTTCTTTAGCAATTTGAGCTGCAAGCCAGGAGTAAAAGATGAGATACAGAGTTAAATTGGTTGCACGATTTTCAAAACTGAACGCAAACTTTGCATCTGTTTGTTAAAAATGATAAAAAGGATTATAACTTAAACGTGCCATAACAGATTTTTTGTCCACTCAGGGGAAGTGGAAACATAGTTAACACATTATTATGTTTACTGTATGCTGCAAACCTGTCTATACACAATGTAGAAGTGGAACAAAACTTTCTCCTTTTAGCTCTATTTTTGGTCTTCACCAACTCCTGAGGGAAATATGTGACTCTTAAGCTGCTAACACTTCGGCTGTGTTCACCTGCTAGTAGCTAACTTCGTCTATCTGCTGTCTGGTACTGAGCAGGAAGTGTAGAGAGGGTTTTTAAAGAAGACGCTATGAGAGCAGTGAAAGAGAATCGTGCTCATCAAAACAATGAGCTCAAAGTTCCTATGGAAGTATGTAGAGCTGGGGAGGTCATCATTTCTCAGAAACAAGCAGTTATGTGATCCATTGTTAATATAAAAGTATTGCTGTAGCTTTAGACCTCTTGAACATTTCATTCTGCAGCAATAAAAAATAATTTAAGCCCTCCAAAATTTTTTTATCTCAAGTCAAAATAAAGAAGTAGAGAAGAGTTAATTTGCAAAAACAGATTAATGATCTTCTTAAAATCAATAAACCAACACCAGTTTGATTGATATTTCCTGAGAAAAAAAAAAACATTTTAGAAAATACATTAAAATAGACTATTTTTGCCAACAGTTTTAACTTTAAGTCGTCCTTCAAGTGGTTAATAGCTGCGTCAGATAATTGTCTTTAAGCATAGATGATTTGACAAATCCTTGTAAAGCGTGTATCACAGTGTGGGGAGGGGTTGAGACTTAGCTCAGGATCACAGGTTGGTTTGAAGCATGACAGGACAAAACTGTCAGTAAAGGATGAGAGATAAAAGAGGGAGAAACGCACTCATTTAGATGGATCATGGCTTTAGGATGGCTTTAAACTTTTACAATGTATTCATTCATTCATACATGTTTACTATGTAAAGGTTGTGCTTTTCACCAGATTGTGATATGCTTTCTTGTTTGTGTTTGTTGTTAGCATAGATACTGTGAAATAACTGAGCGGTTTATTTATCTACTAAAATAATATTAGTATCAATCAGCACTTTATAATGTAACTGTAATTTTTTACAATAATCTTCATGAGGGTATCTTGGAAAAAAAACAATAATTTGGCACTAATAATAGTAAAGATAGAGACAGTGTGCAGTTAATACAGTTACAATTAATAATTTACAGTAATTAGCAAGTGTAACACAGAGTCTTTTAGTTAGTGTAGAGCAGGTCAGATAAACATGGGAAAAGGTCAATTTGTCTACAGGAGAGCTTAAATTTCAATATTATGTGGATTTTCAGATAAGCACAAGTGAGTTTGATCTTTTGTTGAGACTTGTTTGTAGTATTTATTTGGGTTTACTGTAAATTCTGCAGTTCTTTTGGGGTAAATCCTACTTTTCCTATTATTATAAACACACACGGCCACTTCCAGCAAACTTCTTGAAAATTAGGAAACCCATAAAATAAAGCTTATTTTTCTATCGCATATTCAATCCATTTTTAAAATCCCACCACAGGAAAATAAGCACTATAATTTAAACTGAGCATTTTAATATTTGTAACATCTTTTATATCGCATTTACACTAATATATGTTTTTCTTTATAATAGCCTGCTATTTCTTTGAAGTGGACTTTCATGATATAATGTGTTATTTTAAGGATGAAGCTGAAGGTAAAATGGAGGGAAAAGGATGGAGTGTGTAAGTGGGTCATGAAAAAGACACATGCGTTTCCATCCCAGCTGGCAGGATACTTACGGCGGACCTCCAGTTTACACTCCACTGTGTCTTCTCCACTGTCGTTGACCGCTTTGCACATGTACACCCCGCCGTCGAACAGACAGGGCTTTCGGATCTCCAGCGTCAGCACACCTTGCTTGCTGAGCATGCGGTACTTGGCTTCATGTGAGATGTCCATCTTGTTTTTGTACCATGTCACTTTGGGCTGTTGAGGCAGGACAAAGTATTACAGTGTGATAAAGAGAGACATTTCACACAGTCTGCAGTACAGTCACTAATACACAATTAGTCCTGGTCCATAAGTCACAATCTTCACTGGATTTATGTGGTGGATACTATTTCATTGAAGAGGGTGTTTATTACTTGTTACTAATCCCCAAATGTCTGCATGAAGAAGGAGTGTGTGTGTATGTGTGTTGATTTAGCAGTATTTTTCCATTGGTTTTAATCTTTGTTGTTGTATTGTACTTTATATTTAATGATACTGTATTTTGAATTTGAAATATTTACCCATAAAAGTTCATTCTTGGCTCTCAACTGTATGGTGGAAAACTCAGAACTAGTAAGAGGATCCTGAGTTTGGGTTGTTTAACTACTTTCAAAGTCAATAGTGAACTTTGATACTTTACTTTTTAAACCAACGCAGACAAAAACTCCTCAAAGTGCTCTGAATTAAACTGCTGTGCTATAGAAAGTTCTGAAAAAAGCTAGAAAGTATACCTGTGGTAAGAACTGTTTTGTCAGAATTTCACTTCAAATGTCTCCCTTTCATTTTCTTCATTATAATAAAATTCATAATGGCAGCTATCACCAAATCTATCTATCTAATTTTTTTTTTTTGTGATTGATGACAAATACGTTTTCCTAATGATCCTACTGACCTTTGGTATGCCTCTGACCGAGCAGCTGAGGGTGGCGTTGTATCCTGCGATGACTGAGCGGTTCACCAGAGGATGTGTGAACTTGGGGGCCTCTGAGAAGTCGTGATCTTTGTGGTTGGGCGGCTTATACTCGATACCTGAGGAGACAGTTTCTTTAGTTACGCTTTTCTTCTACTCATATTTTAAATGCAATATCTCCACTAACATCATAATCTTAACTGTATTTGTACTAATTATAGATGAGCCAACCTGTTTTCTGGATGTAGGCGCTGTCTTTTGTGTTGCACGGCTCCAGGCTGAGGCCCACCAGGTTGATGGCAAAGACTCGGAAGACGTACTCGTTCCCCATGATGAGGTCGGACACGACACAGTTGGTTCGCCTGTACTGATCGTAAACTGTGTACCACTCCTTCATGTGAATCACAAACAAATGATTTAAATTCAGTTTTAATAATTCAACATATAGTTTGTGTTGCACAGGCCGGTGACAAATGAAAGGGAATTGGGAATAAATGGGCAGAGACGGTTGTTATATAACTTGACGAAAATTAAGTCGAACCGTTTAGTTTGGCCTTGACAGGGTCCACATCTCAACCCAAGTGAACATATATGGGTGATTTTGTATTGACATGGTCGCAGCACCCTTCACCACTGCTGTCAAAACATCACATAAGGTGGTGGAGATTTGAAGAGTTACGCCAAAGATTACTGAAGCTGCAGCTGCTCTGGAGGGCAAACACATCAGTAAGACACTTTATGTTGTTTTTTTTTTACCTTTAATTTGTCAACCACCTGTATTTGCTTTACATGTACTTATTTGTTTTGAGACACTGCTATTAACCACTCTCTGCATACAATTAAACTTGACAGCACCTCCTGTATCTAGTTAGTCCTGTATAGTTATCTGGCTCTATGAACTCCCCTGAAACCTAAACTTAATCACGTAATGACAATTTGAAAAACTAAAATAACACTTTAACTGGGTTATATCACTTCAGATCAGAAATTTGAGAAAATACAGTACGTAGAAATGCAAATGGAGTAAACTGATGGTGAGCTGACAGGGGAGTTGTAATGTTAATGTCGGGGAGTTGGGGAGTTGTTAATGTTAAAAACATAATGTACAACGAGTATAATGATAGTATAAATGCAGAATAGGGTTCATCACACCAGTTTAGACAGTTTAAGTCATAAGGGCTTAAAAAACATTATAATTGGCACAGTTTGTTTCACTATCAAATTATATTTGCCCATTAAAATATGGGAAATAACATCTCACAACAAAGATCTAGAGATAAAATTAATTGATTTCAGAAATACCATCATAATCTACCAGGAACAAAAGGAGCTAGGTAATTACTCACAGTGCAAATTGATTTACTTGGGTACAAATGAAACAGGGCATGCATAGATTTATATGACACATGCTCTTGGTGCTTTTATATTTGGCAGCGGTTGTCTCTGACATCTAACAGGTACACAGTGCTTTGTTATTGGTAACCTGATAATCACCATCCCCAAGCTTGCTATAAAGAGATGCAAGTAAAATTAATTTGATCTAATAATGACTACAGTGAAACATGAACCCTCAGCCGAGCCGAGCGCTGAGAACAATGGCCCCGCGTCACTGTACAGACAATCCGCACCAGGTCAAGGCTGCGAGGATAAGATTAGGACATTCCTGGCATGTCCCATTGTCCCTGGCAGCTCGCGGCGGAGGAAGGTGCCAGTTGGAGCTTTTGCCAACGGGCCCATAATGCACCGCTCCTGGCCCTCAGAGGAGACCGTGTGCTCAGCATTGGCTGCTTACAGTATATGTGTCACAAGGGAGGCTAAAATATCCCTCCGTGTCCATGCAGCATTCATCCTCCTACATGTGCAGAGACACTCATTCATGTTAATAGAAAGGGAGGTCTGTAAATGGGGCTTCACAGCGGCTCAGTTGGTGGCTGTCAGAATTAAAAGGCCAAGTCCAAATTACTGTCAGTTTAATCATGCTGGCTAGAGTCCCGTTGTATTCAGATCTGGGGCCTGCGTGTCAGTACCCAAATGGATCTTAGTGGACTGGCTACCAGCTGCGATTACGCGAAAAAATGTAATTTTTTGCTTCTCTTTTCAACCACAGCTGCTCATTATTTAGTGCCACAAAGCGCTCACACCAGCAGCGGGAGACAGCATTTGGACCATCCTCTGGTCTCTTGCGTAGGCTTTTTAAACCACCCGTTTCAGATTTGGTCCAAAATGTTCATCCCGTGAGACTGCTAATGTCATACGAACATAAATTCTCAGAGGCCTGTTTTCAGCTTCTTTGAATGTTATGCAGGGTCTCACCATGGTTTTCTTGTCGGCTTTCTGGATGTTGTAACCGGTTATTTCACAGTTACCGTTGTCCTTAGGTGGTTTCCACTCGAGTGCTACATTGAAACCCCAGACGTCCGAGATCTTCAGAGCCTGGGGGGGCCCGGGGAGATCTACAGAGGAGCCTGAGGAGTGAATTGTATAGTAGGAGGTTACATGCATGAATGTCGTTACAGTTCTGGAGAGAGACTGCATTTAACACCCAGCGTTGCGTGCTGCTTACCAACAATCTGCAACGTGATACTTGCTGTGTCCTCCACGTTCTCAATCTGCACGTGGAGATCATACTTCCCAGAGTGTTTTCTCTCTGTCTTGCGGATGAAGAGGATCGTATCCACTTCGCTGTTCCTCACACTAGCAAATGTGGGGCTTAGAGCCTCCCCCTCTTTGCTCCATGTAACCTTCGGCCTTGGCTTACCCTGCATGACCGGATAACACGAAAGACTTTAGAAGACAAATTACAAATGCACGGTTTAACAATATTCACTGGTAATTTATCTTCAAAGACATTATTAGTTTGTCAAGAAAACATTGTCTGAGGTGGCTGGACTACATTGGATTGGATTGGACATTGGAAAAAATTGGAATACATTGTTTAAATAGAAGAAAAAAGGTCATTTTAATCCTCATTGTATTGTGTTGGGTGAAAATATGTGAAAAATCTGTGTGCATCATCCAATTTCAAGAGATTGCTTGATTGTGTTGATTTGATGTGTGTTGATTTTTGTACACTGCACCTGGAATGGGATCACAAGGTTGACAGTGTCTCCAACTTTCTTGACGAGAGTTTGGCGGAGATTTCTGGGGAGCCAAATTTTAGGACGTTCTGTGAAAGACAAAACAAAACACAAAAAAAGAGTCATGACGTGGACTAAAAAAATGGAAGAAATTAGTTAAAATGAGGGGAAGTATTTGGTTATATGAGATGTATTGTTTTTTTTTATGTCTCATTAAGGCCCAGGTGGGTGTTGAAACTAAAGGAACAGTCATGAAAAGTGTCAGCGCTCACGCATTATCTCTCTGATGGTGACAGGCTGAGCCAGTGTGGTGGCTTCACTGGGTCCTGCCATGTTGTAGGCTCGCACGCGGAACTGCAGCTTGTCTCCGGTGGTGAGATCTTTCACGATCAGTGACGTCCTCTCTGTCAGACCTTGAATGGCTGGGATCCATTCATCCGCTGCCACCAGAACACGCAGCAAATTAAAATGACACGATTCATTTGACTGCAGTGACACCAAAGTTAAAAATACAGATAGATGTTCATCTGAGCTTCTCTTTTGTCAGCACATCATCAGATGTGAGCGGTGAAGAGAAACAGCAGTTCATGACAGCAAATAAAGTTCAGATGTAAGTGTGAGTTAGGACGTTTGAAGTAGATAATGCCAGTCATTGCAAAGGTTAATATGATAGTATAATCACCATGCCGACAGCCTGGAGGCGCCCAAAAGCAAATAATTACAAGATAGATGACAATCACCTAAACTGACATGTTGAAAGAAGCATTAAAGAAGCTGTTTAGAGATTTGGACAAACTGATTGTGTGTATAAAACTTGTTATGTGCTATAAAAAACCTTCCTTATCAAAAGCATGCAGGCGGGTGGCTCCAGCACTTACTGCCCTCCTTGCAGTACTCAACCCCATAACCCTCGAGTTCAGCGGAGCCGATCCTCTCAGGCGGCCGCCACTTCAGCGAGATGGAAGTGTCACTGATGTCGTCCACACACAGTCCGATGGGCGCACTCGTAGGGGCTGAGAGTGAGGCAGAGGGCATATAAATGGGCACTGTTAGTCCGTTAAAGCATTACCGAAATAAATCCAAAATGAACTGCTGGACAAGTGGATGGCCCTGATCATGAGTTAACAAATTATGTGAAGTAACAAAAACCCTCGCAAAGCTTTCAGTGCTATTCCCATCGGCCATTGCAACTTTACTTTTGCCTAAGCAGCTGCATAATGTTCACCTGAAGGTTTCATTTCAACACATACAGCATCTTCATGAACCAACATCAAATGAAGACTCTCAATGTGTGTACAAGTGAGTACAGCAGAAGAAATAGATCCGAGATAAAACAACCAGAGGCTCATACAGAGAACATCAAAGACAATCACAGACATCCCTTAAAAATATGAACCTCAAAGCTCAAATTCAACCAAAGGGATAAAACTTTTGAGGTTTACTGCCCTTTAAAGTTAATTTATATGGAGCAAAGTACTGGAAAACAGTCACGCTTTCATGGAAGACATTTATAGATAACAAAAAAATGAAAGCGTGTAGTTTTCTTTTTGTGACCAGTGAGGACCAGGACTACTTTTACTTGCCTACTACAGATTAGTTGATTTCTCTGATCTCTGAACCAATTAAAGGGAGATAAGAGTGATCTGAACAAACCCAGAGTCTGTGTATGTGCCTGTTTGGGCCTGATGTCTACTGATTCTGTCAGCACAGTCATAAATATGCAGCAAGTTAATCTGTCATTCTGTATTGGCACATCAAACTTCTTATCTTATAATTTCTTAATCTTGTATAAAAGAAATCTTTGTTGGTTGGCGAAGTGGCATCACTTGCAGCTAGTGTGCAATGAAACACATTGACGAAGCACAGATATCATTTGACACAGATATCATTTAACAACAGACTGCTTGATCCTGGAATTAAACTAACAACAGACCAGATTAAATTCAATATCAAATATTTGCGGTTGTGTTATCAGATATCAAAACAGTCCATTAGCCTGTAAGCCTGCTTGTGTCATCCCTGGAAAGACGAGCTGTGTGACTGACCTGGAGTTCACAGCTGGGCTAAAGTTCAAGTGCCTGCTCGTACACTCTACTCTCATTTACAAGCTTACCTCTATTGTAAAACTGTCGGGGTCAGGAAGAATTATGGAGGGGGAGAAAAGATGTACAGATTAGAGATAAATAATGGTCATATACTACTAAATGCCCATTTAATTCTTTTGAGTGAGACTGGCAAGAAGCTAATTAACCGCAACTCTATGTATGTTTTCAAGTTATAATTCCTGATGACACATTGAAAATGTCACAACTAATTCATCACATCACACTCTTTAGATTAGAATGGCTTTTTTAACACTAATAACGTGTATTAACTTATTTTGAAGCACATCCGGAGTTGTGATCTCAACAGGCAAGAACATTCATATGTTTTTGTTTTAATAGCTGAGACATCAGTGTAGCTTGTCTTTAAACAAGTGAAATATGGGGGAATAAAACAAAACATGTAAAGCAGTGATTCAATTAAACTGCAGCCAAACACTTAATCAAAGCTTGGTCTTTCTGGCAAACATATGTTTACAATGTACAGGATGTACGACTGCTAACTGTGTACAAGTGAAGAATCCTCCAATTGGCAACAGAGAAGAACAAGCCGTCACCGTTCCAAAGAAATATTTAGTCCGTCATATATTTTTATGTTGTTGCAACAGCTTGTTGACAACACGAGGACACACTGAGAGGTGTTGAGCTTTTGTTGTGGCCAGTAAATTCACGACTCTGTGTCAAAGGACACAGGCTAAGTATACGGTGCAAGAAAATGATGGGAATGCCTGTCAGAGGTCAAGGGTTTCCTTGTGTGGTCACAGCAGCAGAGACTGTTTAAAAAGTAGCTCTGAGTCGTCTGGATAAAAGGTGCAGAGTGATGAGGAAAAAAAATGAAATTCAGATGTGTTTTTAAAACTAATGCAGATTTTTTTTACAACATCAAACCCACTCTTAACACTTTCAAATATCTACACCACTGAAAATGTAGGGCTGGAATATGCAGCCAATTTTCCCATTAGTGTCATGCACATACAAACAAAATTACTCCAAATGAATAATGCCTACTACCAACAGGCTCTGGCTCTGGTTCAGCAGGAGGAACAGGCTCCGCGGGGGCCTCCTCTGCCGGGGGACCACTGTCTGTTGGGGGGGCACCCTCTGCAGGTGGTGTCTCATTCTCAGCTGGAGCTCCCTCTTCCCCGCTGGGTGCTGCCTCTGCAGGGGCAGCTGCGGGTGGCTCAGCACTGGCTGGAGGCGTCTCAGGCTTGCTGGCTTCAACCTCTGCTGGTGCTTTCTCTGGAGCATCTGCTGGTTGCACTGGTTTCTCTGCTTCCACTGGCTTCTTCTCAGCTGTCTTTGGAAGTTTAGGTTTTGTCATCGTCTCTGTGTTTAGCAATCACGCCTCTGATGAGAGCTGTTTTTTGTACGTGTCTTCTGCCAAATGCCCAGCTCTAACCTATGCTCTCCTTCTCCTCTGCATACACATAAAGTCTCTCTTTCTCTTTTGTATTGTCTTTAGTGACAACAATGCTTCCTCTGGAGCAGCCTCCACGGTAGCGCAAACCCCTCCGTGTTAAGCAGCTGGCCCCAGCAGAGACGAGCGCTTCCAAGCCATTATTTATAGAGCGGGATGCCGTGGATACTTTCCTAATCAGCTGTCTTACAAGCCATTGGCCATCTGGATACAATGATATTCCCTCTTAAATCAACAACTGGAGCATTAGATGGTGGTAAAAAATAAAAAAAAAATCAGTGATAGACTAAGAGACAATCCAAACCTGAGCCCCCTTATACTGTCAGGCTAGTAAGGTAATACACCTTACTAGACTGGTTCCACACCTCTAGATCACATGTCACGTTTGTTCTGTAATTCATATGGAAGTAAGTGAAACAAAATACCCATTCAGTTTGTTTATCAAGCTAACATCTTACTCTTTCCAGGGGTGTTATTGTTGGTGCTTGGTGCATTGCATACTTTCTGTGACATACAGTACAGTAAAGATTTACATGAAGAATCTACAAATGTGAATTACAAACAAACAAAGTCAACTCCTGAGAAAGGTACAGTAGAGACTGAGTAAGTGATCAACAGTGGATAAAGACAGAAGCTCCTCATTTGGACTTAAAGCCCTCGAAAACTTGACACCAGGCATTTCTCCATATCATGAAATATTCCTGATTAAATAAGGGACAATCAAAGTTTATAAAATGTGTTTTTCAACACCAAAAACACTTAATCTGCTCCATCAGGCCTGTGTGTGTGTAGTTTGATCAGATTGATAGTGACAAAAACCCTGAGTCAGCAAAAGCCTCTCACTAACAAAACATGGTAGACTATAACTTTTCAAACAAATAATTATCAGATGGTGATGTGATATGGGTGGTGTTATATATGTCCAGGGCTATAGATTTCACATGAAATGCTATAAATGCCATGGTAGAGAGGAAAGGTTCTTTGGACTGTATGTACTTCATTTATGTCATACATCCAAGCACACTGATAGCAGTCGAACTCAGCACTTTTACAAATTAAAGTCAGTTTACAGGTGCTGCAGATTACAAGTGCATATGTGAGAAAGGTTGTATAAGTTTTTGGCTCCAGGGGGAGCTGCATGAAGTCTGATAAATTGCCTGAATAGATGCCATTTGTTGAGTTGCATTATGGGTAATGTAGGCACCAGGTTTTTACAGCAAAGCTACAAATACATTAAATAAAAAATATGATATCTCTGATTATGCTGCATCAATTTTGATCCCTTTTTGCTGTCCACTTTAATGATTGTCTTTTAACCATTATGATCTATAGAGAGGTGGCATTTCATTGTACTGTATTAGTGCTAATTTGGTGCTCATGTGGTGATGCAACAGACACACAAACACATACCCTCATGACTGACATTACTCAGAAATGACCTATGGATGATGTATGTGCAACTTGTATTTTTGTTCAACACACAATCTGCAGGCTTCTTGGATTACAACAAACACACTGCAAACGTGACCCCGACCTGTCATGACCACAACTCAACCAGTCTCATGACCTGAGTGAAACCTTAGAAAGACACACCAGGACTGGCACAAGACCCCAGGGTCATCAAAAGATGTGTCAGCTTCCTCACCGTCTACCATCAATCACCCACATCAATCATCAGTCAACATCTTTGTGACACTGTGGTGCAGCTGTGATATAGCGATTAAATGGAGCAAATGTCTGAAAGTGATCTGTTAAATGCAGCAGGTGGGAGAGGAGTCGGTTTAAATTAGTTGAGGACTTACCGACTGGCACAAAAGGCTGTGAGGCCGGACTGTGACGAGACATGCCGATGCCGTTGACGGCATAGACTCGCATCTCGTACGGCACTCCTTCGATCATCCGCTTGGCTTCATAAGTTGTGTCAAGGTAAGGGTCAAAGTTCAGCCTCATCCACCTGTAGCTCTTCTTCTTCTTTCTCTCCAGCACATAGCCTGAGAATCACAATGTTGATGTTCTCATTTGGATTTGTCTGGACAATAAAGGAGGAAATTTCCAAACTATTTGAATAAATGAAGCATTTTAATATGTTTTACCAATAATTGGTTGTCCGCCATCAAACAGAGGAGGATCCCATTGGACAATGCAGGAGTCCTCTCCCACACTGAGGATTCTGACACCCTGAGGAGGATCTGGAACATCTGGGCACACGAAATAAAACCCATTTTACTTCCAATATTTGCAGCAAAGCCATTTGACTACTTTGGTGGCTGTATGGTAATAGGCAGTGTTTATGTTTACACATGACAATGAAAACCAACTAAATGGGGTGAGCTCTGTCTTACCAACAACTTTCACATTGATATCTGCAGTGTCCTCCCCAGCAGGGTTTCGTACCACCACAGAGTAGATTCCCTCGTCCTGCCTCTCGGCCCCCTCGATGGTGAAGACACAGTGTCCTTTGCTGGTTTCCACGTGGAGCCTCCCGTCTCCATCTGTGACAACCTACGTATCAAGAACCAGAGCAGAGTTACCGGATTGTGCCTGAGTGAGACATTTTTTTGTCTCAGTCTGAACTTATCGATATTTCTGTTACACAAACTGTTGGTAAAAACGTTGGTATAGCAGATGTAGTGGAGGCACATTAACATCATACCACCTTTGGAGCAACGATAAACACTTTCCAGCACAAACTTTCTTAAAGTATTCGGGCAAATCATGCTTTTGACAGCCAACAACACGTGCTGATTTGAACACAAAACTCCAAATGTCAGCATGCAAACGCAGGACCAGTGCTAGACAGTGTCTGAAAAGAGTGTCATGAGTTCTAAAAATAAAAAAATGACTAGACTAAAATGAGCAGATGTGCATGTGCCCATGTACAGATCTCTCTTGAAGTTTGAAAAATGTATTGATCTGGCTGAGAGTAAGTCATCACTAAAATGACTCCAGTCATGATGACCCACTTACGCTTATTTTATCAAACCTGATAGTAAGATATGGTCTCACTGTTTTCTCTGTAGACACTGGCCTGGATTTTGTAGTCCCAAAGATTAAGCACAACATCAGAATACTATGTTACCATGTTGATTATATAATTACTTATTTGAGTGAGGGTTACTTCATAAAATTGCATATTATGAGATATACTTACATATACATATTATGAGACAGTGTCCTCTGACCTGTGTCTGTCTGTAGGAAGATTTGAAACATGCTCTTACCTTACCTGACATTGACGGACTGAGAAACACCACATGCTTTTTTTTGTACCTTGCTCTCAGTGCTTCGTAAAACAGACATAAAATCAAAACACATTTATTGTGATAGCCACTGAAAAGGCCGCTTTTCATGTATTTCTCTGCATCTGTTTGTCATTGTTACAGCTGCGCCCCGCCTGTCTCCAGGGCTGTAAAGCTGTGGATCAATCCAAACACACAACCTGCTCAGTCAAGGAGATACATTTTTTTGTATTTTAATGGCTGTTTGCTTTCTCTTCTCACAACTCAAGTGCTGACACAATTACGCGTTTTACATGTGCGCGAAACATAGACCGCAGCCTCTCCACTGGCTTCATTTGTACATCCAGCACAGTACAGGCGAGTGTATTGTTTTCTTAAGTGTCAAATACACCAAAGAAAACAGAGGTGGGAAACATATTGAAAAACATGATGGCAGTGCTGTCAACATACTGACTGACCACAAGCAGACATATATTCATACGGGACATGCACACTTACGTCCCCATCATTCAGGGTCCAAGAGGTTGTCGGCCCCCCTTTCTCCTCTCCGCCGGGTTTTACAGAACTAGCCTACATTTGAGCAGAGCAAAGCGGTAAAAGCCGAAGAGAGCAGAGAGGGCATGTGACCTCTCTGTCTCCTCAACTCGAAGATCAGTACGCTGGCAGGCATTACTGACTCAAGCTGCCAGTTTCATTGCACTTACTCAGCTTGGTTAAACCATCTCAGTGTCCCAACAAAATGTATTAGCAGGGAGGAAAGCATTTATAGTTATAGGTATAGCATAGTTATCATAACATCAGTGTAACCTGCGCCACTCAAAATTGTCGTTGATAATAGATTGTTAGTTGATAAGAGTCTTATCACTTCAGCTTGTAATATATTAAAACTGCGCTACATATTGTTTAAATTAAGAGTGTTACATTGCAACCTCAACAGTTTGTTCCTAATGCGTTTCTTTCTCGGCAGATTTCAGACCTTATCTACCGTGCCTCTGGACAGGTATATGTGTATGAGGCTGAATAATAACTCCAGTCTATTTGTCTGTTTTACCTTCTCTCCTTTGGTCCAAACCACTGTGGGAGCAGGGTCTCCAGTGATGGGCACATCCAGTCGCAGTTTGTTGCCGGCGACCACCACGATGGTTGACTCAGCGGTGCGACCCATGCAGTCCAGGTGGATCTTAGGAGGATCTTGAAGGGCGAGAGAAAGGTTGAAATGAACAGACTGTCCCATTTCAGCTGGGTCAGTCTGCTTACTGCAAAAGAGTAAAAGTTTGTGGTACCTTGACGCGGCACATAATCGATCTTCACCTCTAGGGAAACAAGAAAGAAAGGAGAGTAATGAATCATTTAAGTACTCTTGTGAGGCTATAAATTATGTTAATTTTGAAGTGTAAGATGCAGAAACATCTACATTACCCATGAAATTGAGTTTAGCAGAAAGGTTGAAAGCGTGGCCATCTGGCACAAAAGTGTAGTCTCCCTCATCCTCTGGTTTCACCTCATCAATGGTCAGTTTGTGGATCCTAAAATGATCAAAATCTGTGTTTTGATTCATGGTTTTACAAGTAGATATATGCAGCATATTGAACACGCGTAAAAGTGTCCTCACCTGCCAATATGTGTGATATTTATTCTGGCATCGGGCTTGACCTCGACACCATTCTTATACCAGGTTCCCCTGACGTTCTCATCTGACACTTCGCACTTGAACACCGCCTGATCCTTTGCCTTCACTGTGAGGTCTGCGATGCTCTGGTAGACCTCCAGCTCTTTCTCTACACAGTCAGAAAAACACAGACTCAGGTTGCAGATAGCGAAAACTATCGAGGACTTCAGAGGAGGTGCTACTGTATGAGGAAGCCGAATAAGATGCAATAAGATGATGATGTATGAGGATAATGTGATAAAAATGAGATGCACCTATTGAATGTGAGGATTATATGGTAATAATATGTTGGAGCGTGAGGTGTTCATTATCTTTGTGCAGCCTTTGTGTGTTGTCTCTTAGCAACAGACACAAGGGGAATAGTTAATTGGATTTACGGTGGAAAATAAAGTGGGAGGATATGAAGACCAGATGCAGGAGCTTCAGGCTATTACTGTATATCACAAGAAGTAATGTGCGCGGGAGTTATTAAAGTTATCCCAAAGAAATTGTTATCTGGGTGAGATAAGTCACACCACGCTCCGCGTAAAGGTTACAGGAGTTTCACGTTAGCTAGCTGCCAGGGAGGGCAAATAAGGTGGGAATGGCATTATAATGGGAGCTCTGCTGCAGACTGAGGTGTTGATCCCTGCTGCTCGATGGCAGCTGGTAATTCTCGGCCTGCTCGGTGTTCGATTAACAGGCCAGATAAACTTAACTGGACTGAGAGCAGGAACACAGATCAGGTTTAAATCTACACACAACAATATCTGGGACACACACACATATGTATATCACACAAACACATGAAAATATGCAAATGTAAGTTCTAAAGTTTCTAACAAGAGCTTCTAAGATAGAAAAGGTCAATTTATAACCAAACGATGATGGCTGTCATGTGATGAACTGAGGTTTTTTTTGGTGAATACTTCTGCTCTGTGAGCTAATGGTGCTAAGATGAAATGGTTATTGGATGGTAAAAAAAGGAGAAACTAGGTGAAACAAGGTGAAACTATCTGGGGTTTATATTTTGCCTACGTCCATGTGCAGATGAGTTTGAACCATCCCCATCCATCATTTCTAGTTCACCTGTGGATTGAAATCAAGACTTCTAAGCATATTCATCTGCCTTACACCTGCAAAACATGCCGTGTATAAAATCATCATGTCATTAATAAAATACCAAAATCTGACAATTATTAGAGTTACAAAATTGTGAGTGAAAATCATCAGCGTGAACAGGCTGTGGTAACTCCATCATCTAGTAATAACACATACTTTTAAACCACAACTTACTGTTTACAAAAAATAAAGACTTGATTTTCTACCCTCAGAGAAACTTTCCCCTTAAATATTTAAGGGGATAATATAAACGGAAAAGATGAGGCTGCTGAAACTATTTCCGAGTATCATGACAATATAAAATTTTAATTTAACATAATGTATTTGGGGTTAGGTTAATTGGCAACTCCAAATTGCCCCTAGGTATGAATGTGAGTGTGAGTGGTTGTCTGTCTATCTATGTCAGCCCTGTGACTGACTGTGTACCCCGCCTCTCGCCCAAGATAGCTGAGACAGGCTCCAGCACCCCCTGCGACCCTGTGTGTCAGGATAAAGCAGGAACAGAAAATGGATGGATGGATAATGTATGTGGTATTTTCTGTTATGAACAATTCAGATATCAGGCTTTATTTTGCTTTTGGTTCCACGTGACAACATAGCAGCCATTGGATAAAAAAAGTCTGATGAAGAAACATTAAATCAACACAACAAAATACCAACAACACAGAAAAACAAAGACAGGGAAAACCAAGATGATAGTGAGGAAATAGGTGACTTGTGTAGACCTGTGCCCTTCTGGTGAATTATGGTCCATGTCTTCTAACTTTAGCTGGCATTTGTACTCATGTATGTCACCACAGTAACCTTGAGTGAATGATGCAGGCACTACATCCCAAAGATAGATAGCATGCCAGTCGTGGCAAGGCCACGCGACTGTTGGTAGGGCATGAGAATGTGCACTTGGAGGGTTCGTCACTGCCAAAAGTGGTTCATACTGTATGCAGCACGCGCATGACTGACACTCACCCTGCACCAGGAGTTCAGCCATAGACTCGCCGCCATTCGTTTTAACCTTGTAGTGTCCACAGTCTTCCTTCGTGGCCTCGTTGATGATCAGGATATGTTTGCAGCCATCTTTCTTGAAACGATACTTGAAAGACTCGTCCCTCGTCAGTTCCACGCCG
This sequence comes from Scortum barcoo, assembly GCA_023238725.1. Taxonomy (NCBI): domain Eukaryota; kingdom Metazoa; phylum Chordata; class Actinopteri; order Centrarchiformes; family Terapontidae; genus Scortum; species Scortum barcoo. The sequence goes on from CM041531.1 coordinate 14,165,021, forward strand.
TCTTTTTCCCTGCGCAGGAATTCACACAGCAGCCAAAGTTAATGTGATTAATTGTCATTTTACTATACTCATGGGCATATTCAAAAGCTGATTAACACTTTTTTCTAATAATTCAGTAAATATTAAAACATCATATGATAAAGCGAATCGAAGCTCAAAGGTCTTTATGATAAACTGCGCAAAGACATAGACTGGAAGTGCTAGAACAGAACAGAAAAGTACTTTAAGGCTTTATAAAGATTAGTACATCTACGACCTTAGATCATGGCACTTTATTCCTTTTGCAGATTTATCTCAGAATCAACATCATATCATTCACCCTTTTACCCTACATCTTGATCTTGGCTGCTGTTGCAAGAAAATTATTTTGGACTCAAATAAAAGCATTTGCAGCAACTTTCCCCTTCAGATAAAGGTCACATGGACCATGTTGAATGCTGATGTGACCTTTCTGTTGAGGTGATAATTTACAGCTTGCAGCGATGTGTGTCACAGAGACAGTCTCCTGTCTGTAGACATGACAAACTCAAATGCCATCTGCTGGGTGTCTTAGCGATGAACATTGTGTAAGAGTGGCTGGAAATTTGCTTTGAAGTTTGAGAAAGGCTTAATTTTAGTTTTTAAATATGATTTTGTGACATTTAACTTGGCTTAACATCTTTTTATCAATCCAACCATAGCTCACTTATTTTATCTCTTAATGTTTTTTAGTAATCTGAATCTTAATGTGATGGGGTTTTTTTGTCCGAATTGTGTGGTTAGTTTTGAGTGATGCAACATTATTTGATGATTTATGACCCAACAGCACAAAAAATTAACTTAACAGACATAAGCTGTAAAGAAGATAATTAACCATTTAACATTGGCTCCTTCCTCTGAGACTTCGCACTCTAACTCCACCCGCTCACCCTTCATGACCATCTGATCCTCCAGATTCTTCACAATCTGGACAGGAGGCTCTGCAGAAAACGGATATGAATGAGCAATTGAACTCTTAACCTTGTAGGCATGCACTGGATTTCTTATCTTGCAAATTTCCTCTAAACCTTACATACCTTTAACAAAGAGCTCAGTGGTGCACTTCTCCTCTCCCACCACACAAGCATATGCTGCATCATCTGCCAAGGAGCAGTGGTTGATTGTGAGGTAGCGCATGTTTCCAACGCTCTCAAAGATGTACCTGCACACAGATCAGGAAGGTTTTTTTGACACTGTAAACACTCCTTTAAGGATAATACAGTATTTGTGACTAAAAATGTAATTTTTGGTAAGATAAGCTGAAAACATGGCGGTGAACAGGCAAATGTGTTAAGGAAAGAGCTCATATAAAGATGTCTTTCAAAACAAAACCAACCAAAAAAACACTCGTGGACACTTACTTGCTAGTGATGTAATTTAAGAAGAAGGTGTTGCGTTCATCCACATGAAAGCAGAAACAAAAGACAGACAGAGAGGAATAATCAAGGACTGCTACTGTATTTGTCGAACGTTTCATGATGCACAGGTACATCCTGTTTCATCTGACCTTCCAGTCGGCTGAATTTCTTGTCCGTTTTTCAGCCATTTCACCTCGGCATCTGGATTGGCGACCTCAATAGCCAGTTTTATCTTATGTCCCTTTGTCACTTGGTAAGCAGGATCCAACTTTCTGAGGAAAGCTACATTTTGGAGAGGTTAAACACACAAAATTACAATTAGGTTTATACTTGCATTTTCTCAGAAGCGGATCAGTCTGTTATACACTCTGCACAAACCTGCACTTTTCTTCTCTTCTTTCTTCATCTTCTTCAGTCTCTTCAGCATTCCTCTCAGGTCAGTAATGCCATACTGAAAAGCAATCTTCTGATATTCGGAAGAAGGAGCGTGGCTGAGAATCTCCCACACGTCCACTTCAGGATCTGCGCTCACCTGCACGATCCTGGTAAACCAACCGGAGGAAGATGTGAAAAACAGGGCACAGAGTTTGCAGCTAACATTACGCATATAGACCAAAAGACGTATGCTGTAACAGATTGAACAGTATCAACATTTTAGTAAAACTTCATTAACAGATAACAACTTCATAAAATCACTGCTCTATTACATTATTAATTTTATTTTCTTTTAATTTACAATTTATTAATGAATCATTAAGAGGCAACCTATGATTAATGTCATACATTGATTACTTATATTTTACATGTAAAATGGTAGGTTTATGTTGCATACTGTAATCATTTTTAACTATGCGTTATAAAATGGACAAGTTAACATATATTTTGTATCATAATTGCTTGAATTTGATATTGATTTGCACGTGTTCCTTTCATTTTACAGTCTTTTGTTATATTGTGCAGCCATTACTTTCATAAACAGACAGTATAATGTTTGGTCCCAACTGTTCACAGCTAAACTCCCTCCCTTTTTTTTACCACACCTGTCCACCAGGTGCCTCCAGCAACTTTTCTACCTCACCTGACAGATTTTGTGAGCAGCTTCTTTCCATCAGCTCCTTAGTTCGCTAGTACAGGGTACATGGGCAGCAGCTGCCTCAAGATGTCTGCCTTTCTTTGTGTTTTCTTTTGGATTATCTGTTGCTGATATTTTAACTGCTACAAGTCACTGATTATGAGCCTGTCTCTGAATATATGAGCAAATTTTGTTTTTTTTTCTCCTTACCTGCCTTGTTTTCATTTGTCTGCATTTGACTGTTTGTCAGTTCTCGAAGTATTCAGTGTACTTAAGTGAAATGCTTCGGTGTAAAGTGAAATACAAATATTGATTAAACAAAAGTATAGAAGTATTCACAGCATAAGTGTGAAAAGTGATGAATTAATAGTATGTAGTATTTTACCTTTGCTTGTTACCAATGCAGAGTTAGTTGCAGAGCGATCTACAACAACGCATCATATTTTATAAACTAATTATATGTTTTCTTTGTAAAACTGAAACCTGAAAGCAAAAACTACAACTTGTGTCTGAGTTAAACTTGAATTGCAGTTGAAAGTAGCAAAAAATACAAATTTGTGTGCACATGTGATTAAATAATTTCAGCTCATTTATTATATGGATTAGTAATTAAAGTGTTAATTGTTTTCCACTAGCTAGATCCTATAAACTAAATAGACATATCTTTAAATAACTGACAGATGAAGATGCATGCATAACGTTTTCCTGCGATACTCGGACAGCATGCCTGCAGTTTCTTACCGATTTGAGGATTTTAAGAAACTGCTGCTCATTCAGAGGTAGAACCCAAGAGGCAAATATGGCAAAACAAACCAGACAGGTTAAAACACAGCATTTAAATCAGCATATTGGAAATATGCCTTTAAAACAAATTAAATACTTTTCCAGTGGTTAAACTGCAGTGAAGCAAGCCTGCACAAGTTAAGCCTAAATAACAAGGTCAGTTCAAATCACATGCTGCTGTCATTCTTTTTCGGGGATTCACATTATGTCCCACTTTGTTCCGCACAGAGGACAGTAAATATCTGGTTATGGTGTGTGAAACACAAAAGTGATTTATGATGTGTTGGCAGGGTGACTTGTGTTTTTGAGAAAAGACTCCAAAGTGTCAAAGAAGAGGACTCATATAGAGAAGTTCACTGGCCATATATAAAGGGGAAATCAATAATAAGTAAAAGGGGGGAGTAAAACGATAGAAACTCTACTAATTAAAAAAAGTTGCTGTTTGAGTTATTGTGAGAAGGCCCTCACAAAAGAAAATCCGAATGTAGTGATCACAGGATTAATCTACGGATGAGTCTGATAATAAAAGTGAGATAAGATAGGGCAACTAGACTTTCAGGACCATCATATGACAGGAAATGAGGCTGCATGTGTATATATTTTAATAGTTTTTGAAGCTTTTGCAAATTAAAAAGGATACTAAATCTAATTTCCAAGTTAAAATTCCTGAGTCAATGGACACATCATGTCACCCTAACCTATCACTGTGTATCATGAGACTGTTCAGGCTATTTGCCTGCAGATAAGTGTTATTAGGTGATCATTCCAACTTTTAGCTTGTAAATCAAGAAGAGGCTTACTCTCTGAAGACGCAGGATGATCCAGGAAAAGATGAGAGTGAGACAAAGTGACATTATTAAAAGTAAAAGTAAAAGAATAAAAAGATCTTCCTGAAAGTCTACAAATGACTGCTCACCTCTTTTTCAACAGGGTACTGAAGTCCAGCTCTCCTGAGTCTTCTTTTCCATCTGTGCTACTGCAGAAATATCAGCCACCAGCAGCAAAACATCAACAGCACAGTAGACTACTCGATTTCTCCAAAGAAAACATGAATGTTAATACTTCACGTACATGGCGTGTTTTAGACTAAACAAATCCACATTTATAGGCTTTGCACAATATTAATAAATCCCTATATACTCTTGTTTCAATATGCAAGTATGAAACATGAATGTACAGACAGAGGTTTTGCTGGGGAGACAGGAGTTGCCATGTTTAAAGGAGCAGTTCCGACACAATATGCTTATTAATTTATACCACTCTAATGTTTGTGTGTTAGTTTAGCACAGCATCAAGACTGGAAGCAGGGTGAAACAGCTATCCTGGCTCACTCAAAAGTGAAAGGATTTGCCTACCAGGACCTCATTTGTTACATTTGTCATATCTCATTTGTTAAAACCATACAAAAAACAAACCTACAAATGTTGGATATACTGTTATTTTATTAACAAATAGCTACACCATATAGCTAACATCCTGTAAGTGGCTGTATAAGGATTAAAAGGTGGGATATAAAGCGTACTTTTGTAAGCTTTAGAGGTCCTAGCTCACAGATTTCTGTACAACTTAAGTCTTTGAGGAAAAAAAACTAAACAATTCGAGATGGCATCTTTGGCGTTCATATCCTGGAGTCCTGGGTGTATTAAGAGTCATCAGTCCTCCTTCAAAAAAGTAACCTCACCTTTCTATCATTCTATCATGTGCTGAAGGTTATAGAGACTCAACATCTATACTGCAGCCTGCTACATAACAAAATATACCAACTTTGAACAACCTATTTTAGCTTTTCTGACAATGCCTCTTTTTTATCTTACTCATAAATATGAGCAGGTCTTGTTGTGCACCTTGACTTGTTGAATGAGCCACCTAACAAAAATCCAGCAGGAAAAAGTTAATCATTTCCAACCATTTTCTCACAATGCTAGCAGAGCCCGGGAAAAAAAAACTGCATGCCGCTTCACATACAGGTGAGGTAAAGAGCCAGAGCAACAGAGTCCATTGCATTAAAAGCCTAAATAATACTGTAATACTGCAAAAGCAAGACCTTTCATCAGTGTGCCATAGGCTCAATGAGCATTATATTATCTTATTGGGTTATAGATCGCCACTTAACAGATGTATTTAAATGACAATCTGTAAGATTATAACTTTATTTTATTGCCATTTTCATTCTTATAGGATAGTTTACAGTGAAGAGTGAGACAGAAAACAAGGAGAGAGAGAGAGAGAGAGAGAGAGGCTATGATGTGTAACAAAGCTACTGAGGCTTTAAAGAGAGAGCCTGCCTAGCCTTTCTCTTGTGCTTCCAGTGATGATTTGCTAAGCTAATTGACTTCTAGCTCAAGTTTCAGACTCATCTAACAAACACATTTTTCAAAATGTCGAACTATTCCTTTAAGCCATGAGCAGCAGCAGTCATCCAAGCAAGAACAATACAAAACACTCAAGGTTAAAGAAAACAACAGTCACAGCGGGGTCTGCTTCACTCTAATCAGTGGGATGAAAGATAAAAACAAGGGCATAGATTTGTCTGTGTGCATGTCTCCTGCCTCTGGATTAGAAGCTGAGTCTCTGGTTTGTGTGGTGAAGTTACGACACACCATAGCTGCGCTTCCTCTATGTGGCAACCCCGTGGAAGAGACAACTGAAAAGCCAGTGTGTCTTAGCACATCCTGCACATTCAGTGTGATCAAACCACCGTCAAAGCTCACGCTGCCGGGTAGCTGTTTGTGCAGCTGGCTCTGCTGTTTTGATTGAGACCCAGGAGTAGATCAGAGAGAGCTGATGGCTGCAACCAGCGCATGTTACTCAGTAGTCTAATAACCAGATCTTAACGTATTAAGATCTGCCCGTGTCAGAGGTTAACACAATGACACTGCACCCGGGCTTTTGAATTTGAGATCCTCTTAACCCTCTCATGGTCTTTGCTCTGTGGTCGTTCTCTCAAAATTCAGCAGATTGGAGGCTGCACCATCCACAACACTGGTTCTGTTTGACTGGAAGGCAGAGAAGAAACAGGCCGGAGGAGAGAGAGAGAGAGTCTCGGATCCTGGTCCTGATTTCTCTGTTCATTAACAATCAGTCCTCAGAGTTTGAATACGAGCCTCCACTGTTGCAACAAACCCCTTTACTACCTTGATTGTGGTCCACTTCTCTTCTTACCGGCTTCACTCCTATAGGTTGGCATTTCCACAGTTATTTGTAACACAAAACATGATAATATTCCACTGAAGTTTGGCAACTGTGCCTGTGCATTTGATCCATTTTTAATCTCTTAAATCCTGATTATATGATAATTAATATCAAATCTAACTTGTTTATGTCCAGTATTTCCAGTAGGACTATTAATGTCCAAAAGGAAGCACATTTTTAGTACTCCAGCTCATTTGACACTAATTATTGCAAACCACTGCAGCCCTATGAACCCCTAAATGATCTTGGGTTCTGGTGGTGTATAAAATATGACTTAAATACATCTCATGCAGAACAAACATGTTCACAAAGTATGGCAGTGAACAGCAGAAACTCACTGCAATATTTTACTGTAATTTAGTGTCATATTTTACGACATGATAACAGTCTCATTTGAAAAACAAACTTACTTTCAAATTAATTTGCGACCTTCAGAGTTATTAAGTAGCTGATGTTTAAAATTGAAGAACACTGATGGAGCACTAGAGCAGAAGAAAGTATCTCTTTCATATATTCTTCATATAATGACAAAAATAAGTTATTAACATACACCTGATGCATAACTGGATCAATTAAATTTTTCTTCCATCAAGATTGGACGTGAAATTTGGATGTTTAAACTACTGATGCTTTCTATTTTTGAGACGACTGATTTATCATTAAACTGATCAGTGCTTTACACAATTACTAGTTAAAAGTTATTTTTGTTTGTAACTAATAAAGAATGTCAGTATGTAGGGTGTAAGTGGTTGTTTAAGACCTGTAGGGAAAAGAAATACAGGTTGATTTTTATAACCCTGGGACATTATTGATGAAATGTGTTTGGGACCAGCAGTTAAACCCCTAATAAGAAACTAGTATGTAAAAAAAAGAAACCAATCCATCAGAATATAATCAGTTCTAATGTGACCAAAGGTATCTTGTGTCTTTATAAAGTAAAACAGTGTGGTAAAATAAAACTTACGTGCGTCTAAAAGCTGCTCTTATGTCAAAACCTTCAGTAGCACAGGCCTCTGAAATGCAAAGTCACGGTGATGCAAAATAATCATATTAGTGACGGAAATGATGACAGTAGAAACAACATAATGCGAGTGCCACAAACAAACTAGCATGTAAAAAGGTCAAACAAAATACTCCAACAATAGTCCTGCTCACCATGTACAGTCAGGTCAAAGTTACAGCTGTCAAACTTGTCCCTGGATGAAACCTCACATCTGTAAGCTCCAGCAAAGTTAGCCTTGGCTGCGATGACGTGCATCTCAAACGTATAGACCTGCAGCCACATGCATGAGGAGACATGCAGGAAGAGCATACGACACAGTGAGGTGGACAACTTTGATAAAAAGCCTTGTAGTCTACACACTTAATGTGTACAACATGATTAACACATTTGGGATATTTATGGAGTGTGCGACTGATTTCCCTGCTTACTCTCCGTTCATTTCTCCCACCATGTGAAAGTATAAAATGAAATGTGCAGGAGTAACACGTCCTCTAGTCCCCCAAATAAAACCTCTAAGGTGGCGTGCCTGTGGTTTATCACGTTATCAGGATGAGTGACTGAGGCAAGAGGTTGCACAACTGAGGGTGAGAAGGGCAAGACTTGCAAAACACCTCGTTGCCACAAAATAAAATGTTACATATTGCCATTTCTGAGTAATTTTAATGAAAAAATACGTATCATGGGCAGCGGTGTATGAGCACTTTAAAGGAATAAATCACACAGATATAATGTGTTTCACAACACCAAAACACAATACATTATTCTGCTTTACTGTTTTAGTTTCTGCAGCAGTATTCTACCTTGGTGTTGCGGTCGTATGATTCCTTTAGCTGCAGGTGTTTTCCAGACTTGCTGGCGAGGTCCATCCACTTCCCTTTGAACCATTTGATGGTGGGTTTCTTCAGCAGTGATTCAGCGTTCACTTTGGCTACAAATGTGATGTTTTCACCTACGTGAAGGAAAATTTGTCGTGTGGTTTAACACATTATGCTTCAGATACGGACACCCAATGCAGCTTTGAGTTTTTGTTGCTATTTCATTTATTTCATAAGAAATTTTACAAATAAAAAGCACATTTAGTACATCTTTCATACATTGACTGTCATGTTATATATCTATATAGATATAAACCTCAATGTATTTTAGCACTTGTGCATATCTGTTTAGCAAAGATTAAAAAACAGATATCAATTATTTGTTAATAGTGATAGTTTTCAAAGTAAAGACATCAGTTACAGCACTGTTTGGGTGTATTTTCACATTTACCCTACATTTCCTTGCTCAGTGTTCAAACTGAAAAGATATGATAATAAAACTGACACTAATGTTTAACCTTATGAAGACTTGAACAGTTTAGGGCATTATGACATCTGCAACTAATCCTGCAACTTTTTTTATGGGATCATCGATACATATTTTCTATTATTTCCAACATATCAGAAGACTTCCTGTATTTGAAGCCACTCACCTACAGTGACCTCTCCACTCTGGGGTTTCTCTGTGAAGAGTCCAGTCAGGTCCTGTCTGGTGTCTGGAGGCTGTCCGTCTGAAAATCCAACAGGATGAGAGCAGAAAGCTACAGCACAACTTTGAGGCATCAGAATCAAACATTTAATTCAAAATTGGACTTGGACTTGGAGAGCTTGGATCTGTAAATCTGCATTCAGCATACTTTGGGTACAGACATTTTAAACACTGAAAAAAATATTTACCATAGAATGCTGATTTTTTTTCAGATTTACTGAACTACTGCATACAATAAAAAAGGTACTGAATTCCAGTTTGTTTGTTTACCCTGATGTGTTTGAGATTTTTGTTATTGGTAATGAAAATAAATACAGGAATGTGCTGCATGGAATTACAAAAGCTCTCATCTCATTTAAATCACATTATTTTCAGTATTATTTCAAGTTAACACATTGAGAGTATGACATTAAAATAAAAGCAGTCAACTGAAACAAATACATTTATTCGGGTGTCATACATCCAAGGGTTCTCAGACTGTATGAGCTTATGAGACCCTCCAATACAGAAGCAAGAGAAGCAAAAAAAGGTAGCCAAGCAAACATATGGTACTGTATCCATATGTGTCAGAACACAGAAAATGAGATATAAATGTAACTAATTAAACATGCAATGTTTTTGCATGCTGCTGTCAGCCAAGCCCAGTGCCCCAGTGTGTAAAAATGTGATGTAGTGTACATTAATGTGGCATTTCAAACAGACTGGGATGTTTTTTTATGACATTTTCAGGAAATGTGTCACTGTGTTGACAGTATTATGAACATTAATAAGTACTGACTGATTGAATAAATGAATGAGTGAGGGGACTGAGGAACTCACCCTCAGCTGGAGGAGCATCTTGTGCTGGGGCAGCGGTCTGGTCCTCTGCGGGTGCTGCTGCAGGCGGAGTGAGGGTCTGTTCTGGTTCAACACTGGGCTTTGCGGGGCCATCAGCAGGGGCCTCAACTGGAGCTTCTGTGTTACCATCACCACAGAGAGTCAGAATTAAGAGGTGTAATGAAAAACATACGCTGCATACACTGTACCACCATTAACCTGCCAAATTTAATTCAGATTTGTCGAGAAAATACCTGGACAGAGGGACTTAACGCAGAAATATTTTATGTATTAAGACATATAATTGCATTTAAGGCATTTAATCTATTTGATAGGCTTTAAAAAGCTTTTTTGTCAGAATGAAAATATTCCTTGGCAAACATTTATCGGCCAGACATTTCTTATGTCTTATCATCTTCGAATGGGCGTCTGATTTTCCATGTGTTATCAGCTGCTTCTCATGCCTATCCTGAGCGCCAGTCAAGTGGTGGTTACTCATGAGGAAATAATGTGCTGGTGTGAGGGTCAAGGTCACCGTACAGACAGTGTAAGGGTGGGAATGATATGAGCCACAGACAGCTGTGAGCTGTTCCTTGAAGCACACAGGGCCCATTAGTCTTCTGCCTTTCTTCAGGATTTGTTTCCACCTTATCAAATAGCAAACGACCTCATGCGGGGTCACACCGACAGACTTTTGGCATAAAAGTTGCTCTGTGACACACTTAGCACACAACAATCGCAGCAGTGCTCTATAGATCTGAAGTTCTGGACAAAATGATTGTGTAAGCCGATGATTTTAATATTAAATATCCAGATCCTCAGAGGAATAGTTTGATGCTTTTTCTTGCTGCCAGTTAGATGAGAAGATCAATACCTCTCTTATGTCTGTAAGGTAAGAATTAAACTCCAGCTATACAACAACTAGCTTAGCTTTGCATAAAAACTGGAGGCAGCAGGAAACACCAAGCCTGTGTCCACCCGAAGGTAATAATATCCACCTCCAAGCACTCAGTATATCCCTTTTCTTCAGTATAAAACAAGTTGAATACAGGACTCCATTCATTTGAATTAAAATTGCAAAGGATATTTTTCATTGCAGTACTGTGAGTGGCTATTGGGACAAATTGGGATCAAGGCTGAGTGTCATGTGCTATCCAGCTCTGTTAATACATCCAAGGTTATGTGTGGGAGTATTACATGGCAGCGACATTCTGGAGTCTCCGCTGGTCCAAGTGACGACAAGACGTTGTTCTACACTTCAAGATATACGCTAAGCTAAGCTAAGATAAGCTAAGCTAAAGATCTTCTGGGTCTGCCCTTTCGTTTAAGGGTCAGGTAACGGAGTGGCATCGATCATCTAACTCTCAACAAGAAAGCAGAATTTCCCTTGATCAGTCAAACTATTCCTTTAAGAGCAGACCAAGACAGACAACACAACATTGTCTCAGAGATTTGTTGCTGAGCAGCCGAAGGTGCAGAATGATCATGATCATGAGTCGATCATGAACATTCATGAGTTCATGTGCAGGAACATCAAGTGCATGCAGTGCATCAAGTATTTACTGCCTCCGTGGTTTTCTGCATTGAGTGCTCCACGTTACTTTGTGCTCTGTGACGACCATGCAGTGGACGTCAAACACACAGCTGCGGCAAAGTCTCCCACCTGGCTTTGATAGGACCTTCAGCTCAAACTTGACCTTTGACCCCCCAGCAATCACTGCATAGACATTGGTATCATCCTTGGTAATGGCTGTTATAGTGAGGGAGTGCTTGTTTCCGTTGGCTGTGATCACGTATTTGTTGCTGCTGGCAATGTCCTTTGCGTTGCACTGCCATTTTACTTTAGCATCAGGCTTTTCAGTCTCTGCTTCAAAGACCACAGAGGACCCCTCTTCTGCCTCCTGAGTCTTTGGTTTCTTGGCAAATGCTGAAACTGAAGAGGGAGGTTGGGTTCAAAAATAAGCCTTCTTCAGTGTCAATTAGACTTGTCTGCTGTTGGGGTGTATCAAAATCATCTTGAGGAGAAAACAGAGGTACTTTAAGTGTCTGTCTGTGTGGATGATGAGAATTTTCTTATATTGTGAGAAGAGCAAATCACGGGTAACAGCAGGCTAACTCTTTGCATCTTAAGTGTTTTTGTTAAATGAAATAACAGAGTCAAAATAATTGTGATGTTGCTTTTGTTCTTTCAAAAACAAATGTCTTGCCTGAAGATAGAGCAACACATTTACTGTAACAAGTTTCAGAGAAGGAAAGAGAGAGAGAGAAAGATGGAGGGCAGAAAAATGGGATGGGGGTATTGATATTTTAGCTGAAAAAGAAGAAGATGAAGCCTCATGAACTGAGTGGAGCTGCTGGGTTGAAAAAGTACAGTGTTGTACAGTCTGCAGCACACTGGGTGGGGCTAACTGAAAACCAATGAATTTGCCTTTTCCCACTCCTCACAGACTGAAAGCACGAACATCTGGCTTAATAATAGGTTTCAAATTCTAATTGTGTCTATTGCACTGCCCAAGAAGAAAGGTGGATCAACTATTCACATCTTTTACTTGGAAATACATGTTTTGCTGTTCAAATGAGGAACAGTTACTGTTTATACAGAAGTAATATCACCTAGATGTGCCTTAAGTGTAAAACATAAGAGTACTCATTATGCAGAGTTCCCCTTTTCAGATTTTTTTTCTATTGTTTATCTGTATTATTACTACTGATGCATAGACATATAAACAGCATTTTAATAGTGTAGCTCTGGTTATTGTGGAAATAATTTTACAAACTTTTACAAAATATTTCATGGTAGTTTAATCTATAACAGTGCATTTTACATTACGAAATTATTATTTTATATTATTCTTTAATTATTTTATATGCGTATAAATATTAAGCTGCAAAGTATCTACAGCTGTCAGTTAAAAGTACATTTTTCTATAAAAAGCAGTGGAGTAGAAGTAAAGAGAGAGACACATCTGAAACATCTACAACAAACTGGACAGCAGCACATGACGACAAAACAAAGTACATGACAACAAAACAAAATACATATATCAATGACAGTAACATGGATGAGTAGTGATCCTTAGTAGAAAAATACTACCATCTACCAACAAACTATTAATAGTAAGTTTTACACCAGCTGTTGCTTTTCCTGCAGTTTCAAAAGTTATGAAGTGTGCACAGCAATGTTATTCTCCCGCACACTTGTCATCTTAAAATAGTGAGTGTAACCGACAGGCCTGAAAAAAGACGTGTTTAACAGTAACACCAGGTGTCTGGAATCATGAAATGTCTGTAGGCATAATTCAGATGTGTATTATTTCCCGAACAGTACAAGGCAGTGTTACAAAACCACAGAGAACAAAAAAACTCTATGTGTTACAAGGCGAGCCTATAGAGTTTAAATATAGGATGCATATGTACTGGACTGATGAATGAGGCTGGCAGGCTTCAGCTGCAACAGAGGAGCAGGTATCATTGTTGAGGGATTAACTTGACTCTATTTTTATGACCCTGGAGGCACAGAGAGAATGATGTGTCCTCAGTCTGTCTGTCAAATGTTGCGACATCTCTTGTCATGCTGTCAATCCTTTATGCTGCTGTACATTTCACACAGTAAAAGGACTCTCCCAGTATCACCTGATATAAAATTCATAAAATGCGCTTAAAAATAATAATAACCTCAATTTCAATAATCTAATAATCAATAGAAATACCAATTTTTTTAAAATAGTTCACACTATGTTGATTAAGCCACTCACCAACAGGTAAACCTCTATGTAGCTTGATCTCACAGAGTTTGTGAATCTGGTATCTGTGGTGACATTCCCATGCTGGTGCACTGGCAATGATGAGTTGTACATCAGCCAGAAATGACTGGTTTGCCAGAGCACAGAGCACAGATGCACATGTGTACGTCTAAAACAGCGGGTGTAGAACTGCTGTGAAAGCTGCTGCATCTAGAACTGTGGGGGGCTCTCCAGCTCTGCAGGGTGATGTTTCTTGCTAAAGGGGGGAGCAACCGTAGTGATAGAGTAGGCTACAGCAGCTAGGATAATGGTGGGAAAACCTGAGAGTCATCCAAGAAAAGTTTTTGATGCTCCAGATAAAAAATAAATGCAGCACTGAGGGAGACAATTACATAAAAAAAAGAGAAAAGAAAGGGCTTAGTGACAAGGACAAACATGGATAACCATTGGTGTAACCATTAACCATTAACCATTGGATAGTGCTAAAATAAGTTCTTCGACTGGTTGGTATTCATAAATTATTTAGACTGGCACGTAGCTAACACATTTACTCTACCTAAATAATGATTTTTGAAGATGTGAAAATTTTTCTGTATTTTTGTAACTTCCTTTCATACGTTGTCAACGCGTCAACATTGTTTAGTGTAATTATTCTCACTGCCTAAAGGGGGAGACAAAGGTTCCACACTGCAAGTACAGTGGAAAACTCCAGTTATATGATCAACTTGACCTTATCCAGGTCAAACTGATTTTTTTCTTTCTCTTTAGTTCTTATGCAAATTACAATCTAAGTGACATACTTATATTTATTACATGAATACAAAGTACTCAAACAGACAGCTTTGCTATTTATTGGGGATAATAAAATAGAAATACAATTACATGTTTTTCAGTACTGACATATAAATATTTTTTATTAATTAATTTTTAAAGTTTATATGGCAAACTTTTTTATACACCTAGCTATTATCGAGCAACATTACCATTCATTTGGAGTTGAGGGTCTGGACACCTAATGATTGTAAATCTAACATTAAACTAGATAAACTTTATTAATCCCACATCAGGGAAATTCACTTGTCACAGCAGGTCAAAGTAAGACAAATATGAAAAAAAGTATGATAAATGGATTGAAAAATAGAGAAGACATAAATTACTAGTAAATGTCTCTGTTTTTCTATGTATATATGGAGGATGTATATAGTGTATTTATAGTCATAGTGACTATGACTATAAGTACACTACATACATCATAAAGTTATTGCACCAGAAAATACAAGTTTTTTAACTTTACATCTGTTTTTGGTCTCCTGGGGGATATATCTGGATCTTTAGCTGCTAAATGCTCCACTAAGTTCACCAGTTAGTTGCTAACTGTGTCTATCTGATGTTTGGTGCTAAGCAGATGTGTGTATGCAAAGCCCAAAGTGGGCTTTAGTGTGTGCATTTTTAGAGCATTTTCTGCTGAAAACAGCTGCCTGCTTTGATGAAAAATGACGATCACAGTCACAATGACTGTCAAGTTGAGTTTCAGTGATACAGTGGGCTAAAAGTCGCTATAAAGCTCTGTAAAGCCAAGGGGAGCTGCAGATTCAGGTGATAATTCTCTGTAGGTTCATCACCATGATGAACACTTCCACAGCGCTCCAATGTCATTGATACATTGTTATAATAAAAATACTGATTATAGCCCTTTTAACATACTTTTTCTTTTACTTTGATGTTGACAAAGCAGACCATGTCTATTGCAGTACTTTAAGCAGTGAAAAACTTCCTGTTGATTGCAGGGTGTTGATATTAATAGACAATAATTTTACAGGCTCAAGATGATCATAAATGTTATTGCTGTGAACAAATAACACTAACAGTCTTGGCACACACAAACTAACCATTTGTGCTGCCCTGTGTCATCTGAGACATGACATGTCGGGCTTCTCTCTCCACAAACAGCAGTTCATTCCCACCAAAGAGAAGGGGAAAAAAACTGTGGAAAGTCATTTGTCAAGTTGGAATCCTGTCAGGCATTTTTGGATCAGTGGTGTATTTTGTGAATGCAGTGATGCTGGAAATGTAACAGTGTCAATTTCACATCAGACAATGTTTCCACCTGGACTGTGTGACCTCCAACTGAGTTCCAAAAGGCCACAAGGGATTATAGTGTTATCACACCACTGGAAAACACTGTATAGTAAAGATGGATAATTGCACGTAGTATTTTGGGATTTTAGCTACTGGCTGCTTGAGTACTGGTTCATCACACTGGCAACTTGTGCCGCCTTATTAATCTTTGGAATATATTAATGTATTATACATGTTAGAAGCTTAAATTGTTACTTGACCTTCTGTATTGTTCTGAATCTATTTTAAGATGCATTTACTTTTATCTGCAGACACAGGATATTGTACCACCATCCATTTCCATTTTTGTGTCAGAGCATTTTTATGTTACACTCATATTTATATTGGTATATATAGCATTATGCACCTTTACATATATTATTATAATGTAAACAGCAGTACAGATTTTGAAGGTTTTATAAAGTTACTTATCGATGCATCTATACTTGTCCTGCTACTGCTGTGACTTCAATTTCCCTGTTTGTGATCAACAACATTTATATTATTTTAATCTTTTTATAGTAGCATATATTTTATACGTACAGGTAAAAGGTAAAAATGAACTCTTCATTGTGAAAAAAAATGAGAGGATACAATTTTTTATTATGTTACTATAAATATCACATTATTCTGCAGACAGTAAAACTGTCACTGTTTATCATGAAAACAATGCACAAGTCTTAAGTAAGTGGTTTGGTTGTGGCTTTAAGTTGCTTAAGAGGGGTGTGGCTCCACACAGGAGACTATTTTCTCACACATACATACACATATACACACACAAGACTGCACAAAGGAAGTAAAATATACCACTAGATATAAGTTGCAACATGCTGATAACAATAATGGTGTAGTTGTAGAGTGTTTAGTGTGGTACACCAACATGATTTTTAAAAAAATATTTTCAAAGTGGAAAAAAGTAGCTGAATAAGCATACTTACCTGCTTTTTTGGCAGGTTCTGGCATCCTGAATGATCTCCTCTCCTCTACAGCGTGACGCACTGTTCCTAAACAGTCTGCTGTCTATCTTAACCCCTTGTCTTTAATAGTCGTGCCACTCCACCCACCACGACCACTCCTTTTCTGAACCATCCCACCTCTCCTGCCATTTTTTTCCAGGCCCAACACAATGTCCAAACAATGAGTGCCCCTCCCCCCCCTCCCCCATACTCCCTGTCAAAGCTCATCCCATCCCAGCAACAACCTGGCCCCAAGCCCACCCTCAGTCACGTCTGACCACAGGCTATATATTTCAACCATCCTCTCCTCCAACACCTCAGCTGACTGATAGGTCTTGAGAGAGAGGGGAAAGGTGAAGGTTAAATTTAGAGCCTTGGATCCAAAAAAAATCTCTTTGCTCTCCCAACATCTGTGCTGCACTCTGTCACCCCATAAAGCCAAGAATGAGGCAGAGAATAAGAGATCCACTGTTTTAAGTTCAAGGTTTAAAAGAATATTATTTCACAATTTATACATGCAAAAATGTAACACATAAAAGTGCCTTTATTAAGTCATGTTTTATTATCTACAGGTATTAATTATAAATTTAGTAAAATATCATATGATAAATAGTAATACTAAATACTGTGTTATGTAAAATAAACAATGCTATGCAGTGTATTAATCAATAAACAGATGGAATTCGGGGGCATTTGAACAAAGAAAACTCTGAACACAGTTGCCATAAAACCAGCGGTGGAGTATAAATATTCAGATAAACTCTTTAAAGCAGCTCTATGGAATTTTTCATTTTGTGTTGATTTTGGCGGTCCCTGTGGACAAAGGTGGTAATGTTTCACCCAATGTCAGGTTTCATGCCACCTCGGTTTCAGTCTTTGTTGCAAGGGGATTACATCACCAGGAGGAGAGCGGGCAGCATCTTGTACTTAAGTATAAGTTAACTACTTTTGTACCACTGGATTGTGATACTGTGATATACTGAACTACATGATAGTGTACTATGCTATACTACACTACGTTAAATTTGAATACACCATAATATATTGCACTGAACTACATCATACTCAGGTATATATACTGTACCATACAAAACTGTACTATACTACACTATATTTTACTGTGTTGTATTATAGTACACTATAATATACTATTTTTTACTGGATTGTACTCAACTGTGCTACTATACTTTGCTATACTATACTGCACTATGTTATACATTACTATATTAAAGTATAATATACAATACTGTACTACATTATACATTACTATATTATGCTATACTGCATAACATTATACTTTATTATATCATTTACAGTCATTTAATGTATTTATTATAAACACTGATATGTAAACATAAATACTTGACTGTAAGTACATGAAACGAGACCAATAAGAAGATCTCCATCCTCCTCCAAGTTTCTTTGTGTTGCAGAATCAACCTTGTCTGTTGTTTCTTTCATACTTTTTATACTTTACTTTACACACTCTGAACCAACTGAGGCCTGTTGGCAGCTCGACCAGTCATCAAACTGTGAGAGGCAGTGTGAGAGCAGTTCTAGGAGACAGTTTATGTTTTTCTAGCACTCACCATATCCAATCTCCCCAAACCTGCAGCCTTTATACTAAAATGAGCTCCTAAGCATATCCTGATATACACTAAATCAAGAAACACACTGTACTGGATTAGATTCTATTACACTCCATTCAAGGCCATTTCTTGTTAGTTATAAGTATCAATTACAACTTGACCATTGAGGGGAGCTGTTGGCTCTTGGGACGCCAGGTGCTGTAGTATTTTTATATTTACACAGTGCACATTGCATTTAAAAAGTTATAACTCTTTTGAATTACAGTGTTTTTGTACAATATCATATAATATTTATTTATTCATTATTATTATTTCATTTTATTCAAGCATTTTAGTGTCTTTTTATCATATTTTGTGCTGCTGAATTTATTCTGTGAAAGTGGTTTCGAAATATGGTGAATAAATGTAGTGAAGTCGTTTACTTCCTATTTTTGTGTTGAAAAGGACATGTGATGCTAATGATGTTGGTAAGCATTTCATAAGCATTTGTGTGTGTCTCTGAACTTCATAAAGTTCAATAAAAAACACTTTGTTCTGGAAAATGATGAATGAAGAACTTTGTATATCAATGGGCAAGAAACTACAATCACTACAAAACCTACAGAAATAAGTTGTTATTTCATGATCAACAGAAACTACTGTATTCAGTGCAGACAAAAACAACTATATACGCAACTGCATTGCACATTTATATACATCACTGATGGGAAAAAGTCAGATGTGTCACTTTGGGCTTTGCTTACACCCTCTTTGAGTAAAGAGACATCGTGTCTGCAGTGTGTCAGGATGCAGGCACATATATGTTAGAAGTGGGTGACAGGCCACTTCACCCCTCTACCGCCTATTAACCTCATAGTTCCTCAATATATATAGTTATCTTCATAGCTGTAATGAAATGGTGAGAGACCTCCTCTTAGACTTAACACTATACAACTTTACATAATGTTCCTCTTCTTCTTCTTCTTCTTTTTCTTCGTCTATGTGTTACCTTTTATTTGAGACGTTGCCACCTACCAAGTATCTGTTCAACACTTACAATATTTATGAACAATTTATTTCTTTACAAGCCATTCTTATTCATAACATACAGAGTTTCATGTATTTGTACAAAAAAAATTTAGTCCTGTAATCATAGTCATAGTCTTACACATCATGGTATCAAACCTGATCAGAGTAACTGCTCAAGGTTAGCCTATGTCATTAATGACATAAATCCTTGCTGTTTTAAATATTACATTGCATGCTCAATATATACACACAGTAGTAATGCCCGCAGTTAAGAGAACTTGAAGTATGTCCAACACAAGGTGAGTCACAGTTGGAACACAGTCAGAAGAAAGACTGGGGCTATTGTGAAATTTTAGATAATGAATTCCTGTATTTACAAACAAAATTTGGACTTCAAAGTTAAAAATGTGGAAACAATTTCCAAATAGAATATACGCTGATATCTCTGTGCAGCCTCATTTAAAAATCAATACTGGGTGTCGCCTAAGGTCTTAGATACATACCATGTAACTATAATGTCCCCCTCTTTCTCTCCTTTTTGACTGTACACCACAGTCACTAAAGGGTATTTACTTTCAAGAGTTAGATGAGAAGGCTGATACCACTCTCATATCTATATGAAAGTTGATATGTGTTTATTAGTGAGCTTTAGGGCTGCTGGTTCACAGATTTTGATAACTTTGGAAAGAGCAGGGTGAGCTGTTTCCTTCTATGTATTTATGCTAATAATTCCCTGCTGGCGATAGCTTCATGTTGACTGTACATCTAATCTCAATCTTCCCACCGCAAAGCCAATAAGTATACTTTCAAAAATATAATTATACTTTTTAACATAAAAAATATAAAAAATAACAAAAAAAAAAAAATGCATGATGTACCAAGAATGTGAAAAAAGGTTTGTAAATTGTACATTTATAATTGTTCACTGTTGTGACTTTTAAAATACTAAGTTTCCTGAGCACTATCAATGCCATTGTTAATGTAACGGTTTGCACCTTGGATATATTAAGAATCAGATGAAGTACTCAGGAAGACACCCCACTGATTTAAATGAAAGCTACTGATCCAGTGAATACTGTACGCTAAAGGTTTCTAATGCTTCATATTGGCAAGCCTGTAATGCTCATGTATTTGTGCCTTTCTCTTGCTGAAGTCATCTGCGTTCAGTGGCTTTTGAAATCAGATGCCAGTTTATTAGCTAAAGCTACTGTACCTAATAAACTGGCAACTGTGGTGTAAATGAGCTAATGGTTTAAACTGTGGTCCAAACAGTAGTTGTGGGCGATCCTCATTTGTCTTAACAGTTTTACTGCTGTTTTTGTTTTCTATTTGACCTATTAGAACATGTGCATCACTTGACTAGCAGTTCCAACTTTGGCCAATGTGTCAAAATCTTTACAGCAAAGCTGCCCTACTTCCTGCCCCAGGCTGGTCTTGGTGCAGCTTTTGCATATCTCTGGCCAACATGAGATGGTTATTACAGAGTGATCTCCAGTATGTCGTCTTATATAGACAAAGTCATTAGTGATTTTGTGTGTTGTTCCATACTTTTATGCTGCAGTATCTTCAAAGGATTACAGTGCAGTAATGGGGCTATTTACAAAATGCTATTTACCAGATTAGGCAGGTCGATTATCCATCTAACACTCTAATGTCTACGCTAAATCTAGACACATCAGTATCCCTGCTGACTACACGTATGGTTTTCTCTCCAGATGACTCTTGCCCAGTACCTCATCACTGAACTGGTACGTCAACTTCTTCTTTATCTTTTTCACCTCTCCAGTTTTGCCATAATTGCGCAATGCACGAGCCATCTTCTGGTAGGTCATTTTTTTGCGGTTTCCCTTCTGGATCCCCCAGCGATGTGCGAGAGCCTCCTTGTGTTTGGACGAAAACTGGAAAGTCCCCTTGTCTCTGTCTACCCACCAGATACTGTCCTTCATATCGCCGTTTCTTAAAAGGTCCAACAGGAACTGGTACAGACGGATCTTCTTTTTATTGCCTTTTGGAGACATCAGAGGGTTTACATAGGGTTTACATTACATACTGCTAAGAAATATTTCTTGTTGAATATAAAAGATAAAAGAAAAAGAAAAGAAAAATAATCCTCAAAATTCTATTTAATTTAAACCAGCATGAAGCCCCATATATTATTGGTGTAATAGTTGCACTATAAATGGGGTACACCAACCATATCAGTAGTTATATATAGCAACAACAATTATTAGAGTTATTTGAAAAACACAAAACAAGAATAAAGTAACTTTATGAGACAAGCATAATTATTACACAAGAAAACGGTCCAAATTTCTAAGGAATACCGGCAGATGTTGTCATCCATTAGTCATCTCTCTTTGTTTTTTTTACATCGTCATGGTGTTACATGGTAAACATGGTTGGTGACACATTAACTGTTGTTCAAATAGATTATTAAAATGACAGTATATTTGGTGGTGGTCTTCCACAATACTTAATGGCTGTCTTTACAATACAGCAAAACTGATCAAACTCAGTGGTTGAGCGCTGATTAACAAAGAAACCTCCACATAATATACATCAATATTCAAACTGTACTCCTTGAACAGATTAATGTTACCACTTTCTAAACAGATTAAAGACAAAAAAAATCATATTAATTATACAGTTACATATGTAACCGTGGTCCTCTGAGTTTGAGTGTGTGCAGTCTAGGAGGATACTCTTTAAGACACGTTATAGTTGTCTAACTTGAATATGTGGTAGTCTAAGGGTGATTGTGTTTCCTCTCTGGTTAACCCTGTTTGAACATGAACGGATAGCCTCTTCACTCAGACAACCATTTTTATGTGTCTGTTCTTGATTTATCTCAGTACTTAGGCTATGTTTAAAAATTATAAATTAAAGATTAAAAATGGCATTTCATAAATAAAAAAGAAAAAGCAAAGGGCTGTGTTGTTGTGGAAAACACGCTGTAGTAAGTACCAGTGAAATAGATTAAACATGATCACTGTCTCTGAAGTACTCGCTGAGGTGCTTTAATAAAAAATAATCTCATACAACTGTTTGCAAAGACACAGTTTAACTGCAGACACTGTGTACCAGACACTACCCAGGCTCAGCTAGTCCTGTCAGACCCTAAGATGGCTAAAAGAGGAAGTGGAGAGCAAGCACATAATAGCTGCCAGGGGATGGTTGGTCACGCCAGCAAACTACATTTACCTGCAAAGCCATTGACACAGAGGCCATGTGACTCAGGTGAAGCAGTCAGTCCTGCTGTGTTGGACATCTGTTCAACAAACAAGGTGCTGAGTGCTACCTTTATGCAATAGCATTTGGCTAAATTAGACAGATCATCCTATCTCTTACAAGCCTTAATAGAAGGCCTAAAAGTAGTAAGTAAAGTAGACAGTCTGACATTCTCCTCATACACTTGCTGGATTATTTCCACAACCCCAAAAAGTTAGGGTTGGAGACCAAGGCCATTCCAATTTATAAAAATCAACCATTTCGTCTTTTTGTCTTTTCGTCACTTCCATTGAAGATCCATAGCCACCAATGCAAAAGCAGTTGTGCAATTAGTAGCTCATCCTATAAATGCATCTTAAATTTTCAGCAGAACACAAAGCTGACACGACTCCATGCCAAACCTCCACCATTTCAACAACATTGGTTTGTAATCCAGAAAGGGGTTTTCAGAGTAGGTCTTATTCCAACATGGTGAGTGGAAAACACCATTGCTAACTGATTAAAGAATCAAAGAGACCACACAAGTATTATAAAGTAAAACCACATGGTTATTATATAATAGAAACACATATTGATGAAACATGCATTACCAACAAGTGGTAGAGGTGGAGGACTTGAGATTCAACAATCTAAAGCAGGTCCAGTGACTTAACACTTCTAGATATACCATGACCTGCATGCCTGAGAGTCTTCACATGGCCTGAACAGTTGGTGTGTCTTAAAGTATCCGTGTTAACTGCTCAGTACAGATTGTGAGTGCTGACTCGCTGCACATATAGTATGAAATAGACTGTAATTCTGTCTCCTTACCCAGATCTGCTGCTGTGACATAAGGTACTCGGTCCCTCAGACATTCCTCATCAGAGACCTCCAGCGGGGGACTTCTTCCTCCGTGCTCCTCATCATCAGAACTGCGCTGGGACACGTGTTGTGCATACACAGTGCGAGGGAAGAACGCTACCTACAACAAAGGATTAAAACATGGCTTATATATATGTATGTATGTGTGTGTATATATATATATATATATATATATATATATATATATATATATATATATATATATATATTAATGACACAAATATGCCAAAATGAAGATTAAAGTAAGGACTTACACCAAAACTGACAGGGACCATTCTACTCTAAGTAATTCTAAGTGGTTAATCCTTTGATATTTAAAGCATATTGTGTATGTTTTACTTAAGTAAAGATTTGAGTGCAGAAATTTTGTCGTGTTGATACTTAAGGGAATCCACTAAATTCTTATTCCACCAGTGATGCTTTATATATACCCATCCTCCTGAACATTCAAACAAACAACTTTTATGTATTTATTATTTTATTTTTATTATTATTAAGTCTCACTAAATCACTTTCAAATAGCCATTTCTGACATTTAATGTATTTTGGAGCATATTAGGCATTTTAGAGAGATTGTGTAGCTGCTGATATTTTGTACTGTATCTGGAATCAAACACATATTCTGAAGTGTGAGTTTGCACTAAAACCTTCTTGGTGTTAGTGATAGAGAGAGGCAACATCTGCATGAGCTACAATGTGTGGACGCTGCTATAGTTGTATACCTGGCTGGGCAACACTTGTTAACAAATTCACCACGTCATTTACCAAAAACAGTCAGTGGTGGAAACCTGCATGTGAATTCCATGTGTGAACATTGGTTTTCACATTATATTCTCATATCTCATTACCATTGATGCATTAACACCCTTTTTTTACACACTAACACATTGTTGTCTCATTGTAAAAGTGGCAGTTCTTTTTTTCAGAAGGGAAATTTCATGTGCTCACAAGTGAAAACATGTGACCTCTAAACACACTTGCTTTGTGGCTTCTCTGTAGAGAATATAAATGGGAAAAACACAAAATAACAAGAACCTGGATACTGTTCATTGTGTGTATATGTAACTGTGTCCCATGATTTCAGAAAGGAAGATAAGGACCGCTGAAAACTGGCACATAAAGTCTCACAATAGCCCATTTAACTGAGAGTCAAACGCATAATAAATTAATGTATTATTGGCAACAGCGATGCTAATCAAAATGAGGTTCAGCATTAAGCAGTGCTATAGATGCACATAAGGAAAGGAAATTACAGGAAGCTAAATGCAATACATATATATATATATATATATATATATATATATATATATATATATATATATATAATGTGAGTTTGTTTACATATCTTTACATTTTCTTATTTTCTTAAAGTAATGTTTTTCTTTTAAACACAAGTTCAGTACTTTGAAATAACCTTAAGTAACTTTCTCTATTTGCCCAGTTCAGTTCTGCTTGTCTGTAAAACATGAGCTTGCAATAATGGGCTTCACACGGTATGCAGAAGAGAAGAGGTTTAAAATTTGAAAATGTTGACTTGGTTAGACATTCTGTACTTTAATGTAGTCCAAAACTAGAGGCCCCTGTTCTACTTCACTGGTTCACAACTGAAGAGGTGAAGCATGCAGTTGTTACCCTGTGTGAACCTAGCCGAGCCTTCAGACTCTACTGAAAGAAAATGTTCTTTTTAAGCTGACATTAAAAAAAGAAAAAGAAAAAGCCTAAAAATATTTATTTTTTTCCCTTGTAGCTCAAAGATTCACTTCCTGATTTTTGTCACAGGACCTTAAAAGGCCTTGAAATCCTTAAATGTTCTCTCTGATTTGAAACCAAACCAAACTGGAAATTATATTGAGTTTAAAGAGGCCTACAGTGAGCTAGAGGGATGCTATCTCAAAATTACTGAGTGTATCAACGCAAGTAAGCCCCTGAGTGCCATTTTTTTATCAGCCAACAGTTACATGTAAATATGTATGTATTTTACCACCTTAGAACCAAAAACACAGGTACCCTTGTGTTTAGTTAGAAATGTATTAGTCAAATTGGAACCACATGGTGTTCAGGAAAGCTTCACTTCGGTCATCATCACTTTAATAAGTGATTACAGTCATTGTCAGGCCCCATGACTAATAATACGGGACATAACTCACCACTAGGTTTTTGTAGGCTTCACTAAGTTTTAGTTGAAAAAAGATTTATACCACCAACAGCCAGAATTGTTTTTGGTTTTCTGTATTTTAACTGGATTTAAATTTACATTTGAACAGATGTAGCTGTTTGTCATGTGCATGCATCCGTGTCTGTGCTGGTGTGGTCTGTTCATTTAAGGGACTTACTGGCTGCTGTAACACATGTGAATGTGCCCCGAGATTTGGATCAAGCAAGTTTTCTGAGTCGTATCGTACATTATCGTGTCGTATGAGGCCGGGTGGGTGGAGCGCCTGCACACTCTGCAGCTCTGTGAAGTTGGTTTCTTGGAGGTTTTCAAACTCTACAGGGTGTACGTGGGGGTGAGGGTGGTAGTCCCAGTGATCTAAAAAGAGAGGTGAGAAACAGCATAATGGCCACAGCTTTTAGTTGTTTCTTACCCTCGCACTTTATCGCTCCAACAAAAAGACAGAAATGAACCGCAGTAAGGTTAACTGGGACACACAGCTTCAAGCAAAAGTCATGAACATGTCTTTAAAGTGATTCTATGATGTAGAAATACATGTTTAAACTGTTAGAGATGATTCATTAAAAAAAAAACAGACTGTAGGACTGTAAAAATTTATCTAAAACTACTGAGTCAAAGGCAATTGGACTTGTTAGATGACAAGCTGCTTACTCATATTGCTTGAGTTTGCATAAATGAGGGAGAATAATAGAGAATTCAGCATGAAGCTTTTTCCTGTTTGTTGCCACACTTGCTGTGTCGCCACAGCCGTTGGCTTTTGCACTCTTTCTCATGTACTTTTCTCATGTTCTTGACTTTTCTTTCAGATTGTATTCAAGAATTGAACAAGAAAATTTTACTTGTCATCTGTCAAGTTCAAGCTTTAAATATTTCAATCATAAACAGTCGAATAGAGAAGAGCCAAAAAGTATTTCACATTGCAAATTACTGCAAAGTACAGTGTACACTGATATAAAATAACAAAGCATGCAGGATAATTCATTATGTCATATTTATATGTCAGTATATGTATGTATATATATTATTTTCAAAGAGCATTAGATTAGTATTAGATATTAAATAGAAGATATTTCTCTCACAAAGACAACTGAAACTTTCTCAGTGGGAGTGCTTTTTGCTGTACGGTGAGAAAAAAGCACTTTTCTCCTGTTTAGATTGTTTTGGTGCAATATTCAAAGCAGTTGATTACAAGAGAAAGTAAAGCACCTCTCTTATAGCAGCATAACCCCATGGGGCGAAAGTTGTTCTATGTCTGTAGTTGTAGCGAGCCGAAAGAAATGGCATCTGTTTCCTGTGTTCCATACACCCTTATGTGGTGCGCTCCAGCTGCACAGACTG
The DNA here is from genome assembly GCA_023238725.1 of Scortum barcoo. Taxonomy (NCBI): domain Eukaryota; kingdom Metazoa; phylum Chordata; class Actinopteri; order Centrarchiformes; family Terapontidae; genus Scortum; species Scortum barcoo. Next base: position 14,191,801 of record CM041531.1, read on the forward strand.
CTGGCTTTATCTGTACAGTTCACTAGAAAAGTCAGTATCACCCCATTGAGTTGAGGTGATCAATTTGTCAAATAAATATGATAAATAAAATGACTGGTGACTTTCTTTTAATGTAAAGTAAAAGCACCAATAATTTTTCTTTAAAAAAAGAAAGAAAAAAAAGATTCCTGTCAGTGGATTAAGTTCATGATATTAACATTTACCCCTATGATCATCATCATTCATTTGTTTTTAATTTACCTTTCACTGTAATTTAAGAGAAAAAAGTGGCAATTTTAACTGGAAACACTGTACACATGAAACAAAACTGATGCTGAAGTAAAACTCACCTGCCTGGATATCTGCATCTAGGACATACGGATTATAATATTCTGCAATCTGATGTCTGTAGATCTCAGGGTCGTACATTTCTTCAGAGTGCTGCGAGAGCGAAATAGGAACATTTTCAGCCACAAAATGCCATGAAAGAGAAGTCCTTAACCGGATGGTGTATTAGGTGCAGACAACATACATTTTATGATTACTCATCTAAATATTTTTCAAGGAAATAATAAAACTCACCCTCTGTGTAATGTTCACATTATCTCTTAATATGTAAATGAAATGAGGCATTAGTAGTATTTATGTTATAATAATGACTTTTTTTTTCTTGCTGCTACTGTTCTGAAACTCTCAAGAACTTTTGAGTTTCAATTTCATGTTGGTCATAGTATAAAAGACTCTTGCAGTTTGTGTCCTGTATTCAAAGTGAAGTAGAACTCACATTAAGTCATCTCATTTGAAATAAAACACATTGTCCGTCCTGTTGACAATCAAATGTATTTCTGTTTATTGCTGCATTGAAGACAAACTGCTCAAAGAAGCTCTTTAAAAGCCTGAAATGCTGGAAAATCTCCTGAGAGTCTAGTTGATAATAAAATAAATGCTACTTACAGGTGGGATGAGATAGCTCTCCATTCTGTATGGATGCAACATGGAGACCTCTTCTCCAACGGACCGGCTCACAGACGCTTCGCTGGCAAAAGACTCTCACAACCTTTCAAAACTTTTGCAGCGCCATCCCACAATGTTTCAAAATTTCCTCTCACTCAACGAAAAACCAAAAAAAAAAGTCTCTCTCTCTTATGGTATAGCAAACACTTATGAACTTGGCTACTCTCAGAGGCCTTCAACTGTGTCAAATAAAGTGAATTAAACAAGGCCTGCTGCTTGACTGTAAAATGAAAAAGGAACTTTTGACTTCTGTAAAATGTCTGTGGGTGGGAGCATTAGAGTGTGTCTGCTGAAGGTTCCTGGCCATTGATGATTTGTCAGGGGAGACCATGAAACTCCACATTTATCTACACACTGTCCCCTCCTCCTTGCAGCCAATCATCGTCAAGAGTCTTCCTCACTGTCAGCCCCAGAAAAGCCTGTGATAAACACAGGGTGCAATCTGCTGTTGAATATTTATTATCTTAAGTTGGGTAGATTTAATTCATTTCCTGTGTTTTCAAAATAGTTTGCACAGAAATGATCGCGCTCCTTCGTCTCAGTAGAGTTATGTAATTAGAAATGTGGTTGCTGGCATAATGCGCAGCATTTATCAGCAGCATTTATAAGCAGCATTTATAAGCAGCATTTATAAGCAGTTATGACACACTATATTTTGCCTGAACGCAAGTATAAGGAGAAGTGTTTATGCATGCATTTTTGCAAAGTAATTACAATATAGTAAAACATAATATAGGTAATAATATGAATGTCTTCATCTGGGGAAATTATAATTGTTGATGAATACTGTGTATCAATGTACACATACAAATGACTATACATATGTGTTCAAGTAAACTACAGTGTGTTATAGACCATTCACTTAATATTTATATGAGGTTTACAAATGCTGAATTGAATCATTTTCTTAATGATAATGTCAACTGTATAATATCCTGTGCTTTATAACCAGTTAATGTCCATGTTAAATCATATAGTAAAAAAACATGATTCTATAAAGTTCAAAAAGACATATTAGTTTGAGTGACGTGGAGGAATTTACAGTTACCATGCTCAACAAAGACAGGATAATGGATATTATTTTTAGATAGTGTGTGTGAAGCATATGTAGGTGTCACACTGTAAACAACCATGTGCCTGGGTTCAGACTGCAGACCTGAAACTGAGGGACTGAAAGTGTACGCTGTAGCAAAATGACTACAACAACGCTTGTTTGGTGATGTCAACAAGTTTGTTGAGGAAAATGCCCACACACAAACACACGCACACACACCCATACACACACAACCAGCTGGAAGATAAGATGAAGGTACAGTATCTGTGTTGTAACCACACTGAGGTAAAAGAAGATTATAATTATCACAAAGAGGAGATACTGGTGGGGGGCAACTAAGAAAACCAAACAAAAAACTGCAGGAGTCTGTTTGGTTCAGTAATGCTTTGTTGTGGCAGAACATATCGTGGCAACTGTAACAACTTAAGATACCCCTTGTTTCCCAGATGCCGAGATAACTGTCAAATAGTACAGTAGCAGTGTATTAGAAATCTGAGTGTATATTGTTAGCACTGCCTGTTTAAGAGGAAGACTGCAGCATCGTGATAAGGCAAGGCGCTGAAAATATTATTCTCTGCAAGATCAAAATACTGAGGTTATGTTTGTCTTCTAACCGAGGTCAGCATGTTTATTCCTTTGGATGCTGAGATCTCAGCTACACGTTAAAGACAAATCCTCCTTAAAATACTGCCTTCACACTGTATGCAACATGGCCAGGTACATTAATCACACAGGAGGCTGATGAGACTGCAGCAGGTAGTCATTGTTGTTGGAAACATTCACAGATAGTTGTACTGTGCAGAATTAACTACAACATTTGTGGTGCGTGCTGTTTAGCTAAAGCTGTAAAGCTGTAGCTGTAAATGTCGGTGTGAATTTTTTTTTTTTTTATCAATATGATACCCTGTTTTTCTTGTTAACTGATGAGAGACCACAATTGTTACAGTCCCTGTGTGGGGAGCTGTTAAAACCACACAAACTGTGGCGAGCCCTGGCCGGCCCCATCTTAATCACAGCTGGCCGAGCAAAACTGATGACATATACAGTGGCATTTTCCAAGAGTATTAATACACAGTGTGAGCTGCAGCAAAACCAGCACAATTTCCACCAAAACTATTTTCAGCAAAGCCGAAATATTATTGTTTGTTTCTTTTATCATGAATACTTTTTGTCCATGTTAAGTGACAAAATGACAGAAAAGTGTCACAAGAAGACTGTTTAAGTCAAGTTTGATCATTTGTAATATGAAATTTGTTGACACTGATTTAATTTTACCGTTGAAGTGCTAACAATAAGTATTACCAGATTGGTACAAACATCAACTAAGCTGATCATTAATTGGTAATTACAGTTGAGTGCCATCATTTTCAGACTTTACTTAAGTAAAAGTAGCAATAGCAAATTGTTAAGAAGTAAAAGTACTACATTTACAATTTTACTCAAATAAAGGTACAATCATAATTATAATTTAATATTGGATTATGATTATTGATGCATTAATGTGCACATTAGTTTATTGTTGCAGGTTATCATAGTAGCTTATCACATTCTTTGTTAATGATATTTAGCATTAATAATCTGAATCTGCATCGTAACAGGTTAGTAAAGCTTTAAAAGTATGGATTATAATATATAGTAAATATGAATTATAAGTTACATGAAATTAAAAAAATCAACTGAGTACAAGTAATTCAGAGCGGTACTTAAGTACAGTACTTGACTAAAAACACTGCTGATCTTCGTATATGAAGTCTTTAAGTCTTTAACCCATCTGATGAATGAAACATTTATGTCAACTGTTGTTGTTACCCTAGAAGAACAAATATCCTTCTCCAGTCTATTGATGAGATCCTTGCACATTATTTTGGGTGCAAATTGATCTCCGAAAAATCCTGCACACTGAGAACCACTTGTATTAATTTTTTGAACAATACTTCAGAACCTTTATCGGATAAAATCCACACATGCAAACAGGACCGGCGCCATTTGTTTTGTCACAGTTGGAGTTCATGATCCAACACACCTGTCTCTGAGGAGAACAAAAAGTTAACAGTCTGTGAAAACTGAACCAAATTAAAACACAAGAAAGTATCAATGATAACATAAAGAACAGATATGATTTCCACTCTTAAAATCAGTGTGTTGTCTAGTTGTTCGGTTGTTAGTCAGCAGGCCTGAGGTGCTGCCATCGTCTGTTGTTTCTGACCTCACAGGTCCTTCACACACGCATACAAAAATAATATCATGGTGTGTAGCACTTTATTTAAGAAATGCAATGAATCTTTCACAACAGCTTAAAAGAACAAAAAGGTTGCTTTAGAGATGTTCACTGATAAAAAATAAAACTAAATGCATTGAAAATACTGTTTTTAATCACAACGGCACCTTTAGAAATGTAATTTAAAACTGTATTTATTTAAAGTGACGTCCATGTTCTGTGGTAATAGCAATTTTATCAACGTTTTCTCTTAGCTAGACACTGGAACTGATTTAACATTAACACTGACTATTTGAATCTAAAATAAGTTTTCATTTTTAGTTTTTGTGATGACTTTTAAGATGTCACAATGTCTAGTTTTATACACAGAACTGTCCTTGTCTGTCTGTTTGTTGTTCCCGAGGCCCTAAGAGATGAAATTCATGCAGCATATAGTGCAAGCACACCAACAGTGACATATTGTCAAATGAGGAACTGGTTACTTGTCTTTCAGATTCAGTTCCTTGAGGGCTGCCTTTAAATGAATCCATTTGCGTGTCATATGGTCAGGATGATCCAGACCTCTTTAAGGCTTGCTTGTCTTGTTGGTGCGTTTTTCTTTTTATTCATTTGCAACATGATAGGCCTACTGGTTGAATCCAGTGTTCTTCAACTTTACTGCCAAGTTTCTCAGCAGCCCTCACTCCTACAATGTGCAATTTGGCCATTAGTTATTTTTTAACAAAAAAAAAACTGAATCCTTTCCAGCTCCAGGTGCTGTTGTTAAAACCACAGTGTTTCTCATCCTGTGTAGGGAAGAACAACCAAAGTTTTATATTTTGTACTGGATCTTAAAAGAAAAAGCTAAAGAGATGCAGTTAAAAAATGCTATGCCAGAGTACTCGATATAACAAAGATGTACATTCACTTGACATAGTTGACAACTCAAAATGGTGACATAATTTACATTGTTGTGTAAGTCATATTAGAAACCACAAGCAGAAGAAGATAGATGACAATTTTGGCTTTATTACACTAAAATAATTTCCACAAAACTCAGTACAGTGCTGCCAGGATACAAATCAACGACAAGTACTGTTACAAACTCATTAACCGTTTTTTTTTTAGACCTTTATATGGAATATGATTGATTCACTTGAAGCCCAGAGTGTGTTTAGCAAAGCCTTTAACTCACATTTCTTTCACTCTGCAGACAGATTGCAACATCATAAAAAGCCCTAAACACCGTTACCCTGACAAATCACATGCTGTGTATTGTTTTTACAAAAAGTTTCCATTTGTCATGTGCAAATAGTTTACAGTGACTATATTATTGTTATTGCGCTCAGTGACTAAGACTGGCATTGCCAGTATACACTCAGTATCCTCTTTATTTGGAACAGTGGTAAAATCTAATGCAGTCCAATTTAACAGCTCTGTTGAGCCACAACTTCACCTTTACATAGACAATAATGCTGAGTTTTGACTGTCAGAGAGGTTTTAATTTAACTATAAGTTAATTATTGCATTATTTTTTAGGTGTTTCTAATATTTTGCTCACCCCATCTATTTACATAAAGGAATGTGGTCCAGAATATAATGCAGTCCAGTATAACAGCATCACTAATTGTGACCTGAATTAACATCTCTCCGACAGTGTCAGAAAAACAGAACATTATATTCTTCAAATGCAGAACTTGCGGCAGAGCTGTTAAAATGCATTAAATGTTATAGGTGCATCTCATACAGTACTATGTATGCATCCACCTATATAACCCATATGTAAATATACAAAAAAAATAAAAAAATACAGTAGGTAATAAAATGAACACTAAAATACACTGAGATCCATTAAAGTAGAACATGTGACACTCACGCAATGTCCAGTTTCGGCTAAATCTGTGTCAGAGATCTGTTGATTCATGTCAACTCTGTTATTTATGCACCCACACCAGTTCACAGCTGACAACATAACAAAAAAGCCTCACAAATAATGTAAGCAATGGTGGAATGTACCTTACTACTTTAATTTGAATTGAAGTAACTTGGTATTTCCACTTGATGCCTCCGTATACTTCTACTCTGCAACAATTCAGAGGAAAATATTGTACTTTTGAATCCTCTCCATTTAGTCCTCAGAAATAGGTACCTAACCCTAAACCATACAAAACACATTGACCTTGGTAAATATGATGAATTATTATTGTAGATAAAAAGTTTTAGTGACCATTAGATTAATTGATTAATTTTGTGGCCTTTGAACAGAACAAATCTAGCTGTCTCCTCTATTTCCAGTACATGTACAAAATACAAAACAATAACAACCAAATACAAAAAACAACATGGCCTGAAAAACTATTGAAGGGTTGATGCACTGGATGGCCTTATACTGTTGCTGGGTTCACCTGCAGTAAGGGAATGAGCTACTCACACAACAGCAGGTCCAGTGAGGTATACCATGTAAAATAAAGCTGCCAACATTGTTATATTTGTTTTAAAGTGTAAGTGACACACTGTGAAGTTATGTACTTGTGACCTGCAGTAGCTCTGACCAAGTACTGCTTTCTGGTTTGGTCCCACCACAGGGTGTAACTGAGCACTTCACAGTTTTCCGTTTGAATGCAGTCACAAGATACGTATCTCTGATGGCTAAAGCACACACAAGCACGCAAACAGTTACATTGGCACCTCTTAATACATGGCTGCATATTTGGGGCCCTGGAGCCTTTGGGCTTGCTGCATGAGGGTGTCAGTGTTCTCATCACTATCTTTGTATCTTTGTACACTTATTTTAAGAGGCTACCAAAAAAATTGAAGGAAGCACAGTCTCTTGGTTATCAAATGGGTCTGTTACTGGTGCTGCTACAGCTTATTTAACACTTCAAAACATAGGAATTATACTATTAAAGAACAACTGTAGTTTGGCCCATCAGGTTTCACTTAGTAGGACTAAACTCGTGCTAATTTCTCAGCAGATGTGCATTTATTGTGCTATTATACACATTTTTTCTGCTGACATTCAGAGTTTTTCTGAGACATCTGGAGTCTCCCTTGATTCAGTTTCAGAAGATTCTTAGCGCAGGGTCACGCGATTCTGCCCGCACAGCCTCACAGAGGGGAATGACACGCATGACCACTGACTGTGGAAAACAGGATACAGGGTACGTCGCAACAGGAAGTGTTGCACTCCTCCTCTGCAGAACATCAGTTTGACCAGAATGACTGCAGGTTGATGTCCACACTCTGTAACTCCTGCAGTATTCAAATTTCGTAATCGTCTTTGCTCACTCTTTCTTCTGAGGTAGTTGAGTAATTCAGTTGAAAGAAAAAAGTTTTGTTAAAAAAAAGAGGCATAAGAAAAAGAAAAGAAAAAAACCCAACCAGCCTGCATTATCTTTACACTGCAAATAACAACTCACTTTGACTAATTGTATATGGAAAAAAACACTGAAACATTCAAACAGCATAAAGTAGGCTTATATAAAAACAATTAATACAGACTGAACTACATACAGCTTTTGCGGGTTTGTGCATTTTAAGTAAAGCTAAGTAAATACAAGATATTTCAGCCAGTGCCATCTGTTAGGTCAGACATTAAAGATGTAAAATTTGATGAGTGAATTTAAATTGGCTGTAGTTAATGTCTATCTATCTATCTGTCTATCTATCTATCTATCTTTTTTCTATTTAGGTTAAGTAAAACAGGCTATTAGTAATAAACTAAACTTACCAAAATAAGCAAACATAAGCAAACAAACAAAACAAACAAACAAAATGCAGTTCTGGAATGAATAAAATACAAGAAAATACTGTTGGCAAAATACAGTTTGAGAGATTTTTCCAGCTCATAAACTCAGTATTGTTACCTACAACAGACAAAGTAATACTAAAATAACGTCTCGTATCAGCGTGCTCATATGATGAAAGTCGGGATACGCCCACAGTCTCGCTCAGAGAACAAATCTGCCCCGGTCTTACCGTTGCCCTCTGTTCAACAGCCACGAACAAGCTGTAAAGGTGTCCACAGGAGAGTTGTTGAACTGCTGGAAGCAAATTGCCAAAGGTGGTTGAAAAATGCAGGCTTTCTATATATCTCTGAATTAACAGGGGAACTAAAAACTTCCTTAATTCTACCAATTTAGGTTGGTACCATAAGGCTTCTTCTTCTTCTTCTTCTTCTTCTTCTTCTTCTTCTTCTTCTTCTTCTTCTTCTCCTTCTTCCTTATTAAAACAAGAAGGTGACAAACTCTTCCTACTAAACAAGATTTTAAGGCTGTGAGTCCACTGTGAACTTGCAGTGCTGTGATGACTCGGAAGCCTGTGACCTCAGTTACACTTAAATGCTGGACCTGTTTTTGTTTTTCAATATATCTTTTCAATATTGTGTCTGTCCACTAACAGTCTGTTTCTCGCAACATATTTTTCTTTCTTTCATTTTCAGGTTTACGGTAAACAGTAGAACCTGTTTTTTTTCTTTCTTTTTTAAAATTTATTTCCAACAATGCTGAGAGTTTACAATATGTTTGAAAATGTATTTGAAATAAGTGTTTTATTATGCAGGTTGCATGTAAAAAAGTTTTGCCTCACTGTGAACTCAACATGCGCTCGTTTATCTCTATCAGCTAAAAAAACCCCCCCAAGAGTTGATGCTTCTCTTTTATTTCACTAATTTCAATAGAACACGTAGAGAGCTTCCTATTATTTGGCGACTACATATATATTGAATCTAAAAAAAATCAGCATGTATTTGCAGAACTATCTTTGTGAAAACAGCCATGCGTCTGGGTGTGACAAACAGATCTTTTTTGATAAATTTGTGAGCAGGAGTGTGAAAGCAGTGATGGCACCCCTGTCACACACCAAAGCTGGAATAAATAATAAGTATTCAAATCAGCTCATTCATTTTCATTTGTCCTCAATGAATGAGAGGAGCTCGTTTTAAAGCTCGACCAGCTCATATTAAAAGAAAACTGTCTCCCAGCTGCAGGAGGTGAAGAGTTACAACGTGGAAATGCAGTTTTTAAATTGCATCCACATTTGTGAAGATACTAAAATGTTTTTTCTTGCACAAGAAGTTGATTAAGATTATATACCTTATTTACGTGATGAAGTCTATTGTACATGCATAGAAATTAATGCACATTTTATTGCATTTTAAAAAACACATGTAAGTTGATTTATTATAAACTGACACCCTCGCAGGGCTCTCGATTGTGTCAGTCGCAAATTATCAGCACGCCGAGGATATTGTAAACAGGCATAGCATCATCAGTGACCCTGACAAGCAATTCAGCGAGCATCTACAGGGTGGATCAGCCTCAAAACGTTGTGCCCAACAACATGCATTTCTGTTTCACATACCATTCTTAGGAAATCTGCAAAAACTAGTGACAATTGCATTGAACCTTTCAGTTCTGTGGGTGGACGGTCCACAGAGGAGGCCTATGTTTCCTGGCTGATAGTCACCAGAGGTTTCAGTGGCCATCATGTGTTTCACAATGACATGGAACGGTCGCTTGACATGCGTGCAGGGGGACATCCAGCCCTCTCACTTCTTATTCCTGATTCCTCATTTTCTCTGGACTCCACAAGATTCAACTATCAGACTAGGCTGTGGGTATTCTTAGACAAGGGTGAATCACAAGGCACATGGACACGCACACACAAACCCGCACACAAACTTGCATGCACACACACCTACACACACACACAAAAACATTCACAGCAGAAAGGTACTTTTTTCTATTTTTTTCTTCTTACATGACACATTAGAGTACGACTGTGCAGCAGAAGGCTAAATCTGCTGTCTGAGTCTGTTTAATAACATTTGAGTCTTACATTTTTGAATAGCTTTATTCCCAAAGTACACACACACAAACACGCACATTTACCCATATACACCCATATAAGGCTTTGGGCCTCTATCCCACCAAACAACTGAGTTCCTCTTTCTTAATGTATTGCTCAAGTCAGACATGGATGACTCAGTGCGGATATTAATCATGTTTTTTTTGTTATCTTCACATCTCACTGTGCTAAGTCCGCCTGCCAGAGCCGCAGTTAGCCCGTCTATTTATAAAAATTTGAGAACTTGAAGATTGGTTAGACTTCTTAAATGCTGAAAAACCATGTCCCCAAAGAACTCGTTGGCCGCTTGACTCTGACAAGAAACTGTCAACGGGAGTTAAGACTGTTTATCATCACGTTTGTACATTTGAGCCATTTTATGTTAATTACAGTGAAAGGTGGACCATTGCTATTTCTCGATGAGCACCTTCAGACTTCTGTTAAACATCTTAGACTATTAGAAATCAAACATGTTTCAAAGATAAAGGGGGCGATTCGGAAGCACATGTAGTCTACTTCAGCTCTGGACGAACTGCTCAGCTATATGTGCTTACATGTAGCAAAACACGTTTAAAAAACACTAACTAATGTGGAGGAGAAGATAGAATACATTTGTTGTTTTAATATAATGAAACATCAATATAAAAAAAAAGTTTTTTTTTCCTGGCTGTTTTCAGGGCAAATGTCATACAATAATTTATGCAGAAAAGTCCTGTCACATGCACCACCTGGTGGTTGGGCAGTTTATTAGGAGAACTTCTTGTTGGACACTTGGTGCTCTAGAGATGAGGTGCGGTACTGTCCATATGGACCCAACCATGGAGCAACCCTTACAAAGTGGGGACCAGACTGGATATTTAGAAAAACAGAAAATATTTTTTATGGTTCACTCTCTGCTTTACTTGAAAGACAGCTTAAGAAAAGAGGTACTGAGATGATCCTTGTGTGAAACTACCAATACATGAAATGTAAAAATGCTCCACTTTCATGAGTCTTGCATTCAAAATACAACATACAATAAAATACAACTTAAGTATTATTTGTAAAAATGACCCACTCTGCAGAATAATTGCACTAATTTATTATAAAATATGAGATCAGATCATATCAGATTGTTTATAGAGATGCATTTACGTGTAAGCAAGGTTTCACTGCCTGAGGTGGAGCTAGTTTTAAGTATTAACCACAGTAGGATCAGGACCCTCCAAAGGAAAAGTAAATTTGTGAGGTTATGAGATGATTAATGGGACAAATCCACATTAATTTACTGGCCTTTTGCTTTTTTGGTGCAAATATTAGTTCATTTCATAATCTCTTTGTGACTTGAGTCTTTTAAATGAAACTATTTGAAGGGAAAATCTTTCTTTGTTGAAAGTGCAAACAATTTCTGACATCTGAAACATGACCAGGAGCCACAACATGACACACAAATGTGCCTTTGCAAGAGGACACAACACACAAAGGTTTCAAACCACTGGTTTAGTCACATCATATGTTTAGACAAAACATATTATGTGTTTTATAAACTCATCATATGTTCTCATCAAAATCTAACCTGCTCCAAAACAAATGACTAAAGTTGCAAATAAGTAAAATGTACAGTATTTCCTTCTGGAATTTAGGACAGTAGAAATATGAAGTAACATAAAATGGAAATACATGCCTCATAATTGAACAGTACTTGAGTAAATGAACATAGGTACTTGATAAAATCTCTCTATAATTTTCTAATCCAATTTTAGTTAAAAAACCAACCTGTCTTGACCGAGGGCCCAGCTGTGGGCAGTTATTGAAACAGTGCTCCTGTAGCAATGGTCTGTTCTTTCAGTCAGAGACGTGTGATAATTGATCGCTAAATGACTCAGTGTGTGAAGATGTAATTGGGCTGTGGATGTGTGGGGATAGCTGGGAAGCAGGTGGAGGCCTTTACAGTCACCTCTCACTGTAGTGTCTGTCATTTCTTTGCCACACCCCTCCCTGATTTCTATCGACTCCAGGCATATCCTGTGGCTTGTGGAGTTTATTAATAAACCCAATTTTCTCCATCTCAACGGATCTAGGGGTTTCTATTTATACCAGATAGAACATTGCTGCAAGGATGGTGTACTTTATACCAGCTATACCTTATACGTCCATTCACTTTTTCTTTTTTCCCCACCGTTCTTTCCCTCCCCACATTAAATCTGCATGCAGCTGATACAACCAGAGCCATCTCCTGAATACGCCTTTGTCTCCTGAATCTTTTTTATCCAATTTAATGATTTTTTTTTTGTATTAAATATATTTTAAAAATCTCCTCTCATAAACTGCAGTTGGAATATTGTCAAGCCTTGTGAAGTGGTGTTATTAGGTAACACTTTAAGTTTACTTTAAGTATCCCCCTCTATGTGAGATGTTTTTGGCTCAGCACTTCACATTAAAAGCATGTAAACATCAGACATAGGGCTTAATACCAAGCTCCATCAGTTTATGAATACCAGCGTATGAAACACTGACCTCATTAGACAACATGGGAGTGGAGGCAGTAACACATATCAAATCAACACATTAAATCTGATTAGAAGAGGCCTGTAGTGCAGTCTAGCAGACTCAGGGGTCACTGATAGAAAAAAGCAAACAGCTGCCCAAAGGAAGGAAACTGTCTGGAGTTTTCTGGACTTTTCCTTCCTTTGGCACAACTTTCAACACAACTTTTGCATGCCAACAATTTGCATGTAGTTTGAGTCTGAAAATTACCCAGGGTGTTTATTTATTTTTTTTATTCCTCTGAGCTTGTGCCCCTTGAATACATGCTCTGTTTGAGTCTGCATGCTGTGATTTCCCTTTCAACTAGACTGACCTTTCTGTTTAAAAATAAATAAATACATGAAATAAACACTGGATCCTCTATGTGTTAGCTGTGCTTAAATGTGGATTTGAACTCCTTTACTCCCAGCTGATGTACAAGCATGACAGATGTGTGTGGTTGATAGTTCACCCACTATTTTCATTTAAAAAACTCTCCTGGAGGCTGCTCCTTGATGTGGAAAAACTTTGTGAGTGTGACTTCCTGGAGACTTCCTGACTTCCTCAAGTATGGGAGGATCCATGTCCTGACTCTCCTCTCCTGTTGATGTCCCCCTTCCTCCTCCTCTCTCTGTCTCCAGGATCCTGATACGTGGCTGTTTGGGAGAAGCCCCCGGTGACCGGCGCTCTCCTCGGCTCTGCAGCCAGCGGCTCCCTGCCCCTCTGCAGCTGGAGAAACCTCCATCAAGTCGGCCTGGATGGCAGGGACACACCGGTGCAAAGACTGCCGACACCACAAGGTACCTGAGCCGAGCCGAGCCGAGCCGAGAGTCCCGGTCGCAGTTCGGACGGTTTGCGGAGGTTGCCACGGTAACGTTGGCGCTAAGTTAGCCGAGGTGACGCTAGTTTAAACGGGTTGAGCGTTAGCAGTGACCGTCGGGGCTAATTTGCTCGGTGGCGGCTAACGCTAGCTTGCTAACTTTTATCCGCACACACACACTCCGTGAGCAGAGTTGAGCTAGTCCAGCGTGTCGTCGGGAAAAGCTCAGGTTATCGCTGCGAGGTGAAATGTTTGTCCGTTTAGCTCCTAACTTGTTTTTACATGCTAAGTTCTGTTGTTTTTATACCGCAACTGTGTGGACTTCACTTCATCTGCTCCGTGCTGCTAACTAACCAACAGTGAGGGGCAGCAGCTTTACATCACAGACTGAATATGGAGAGTATAATAATATGCATCTTTACATACATAAATAATACGTAAATACATGTTCCTGTTAAAGATAATAATCAGTAACTTTTCACTGCATCTCGAACAGGCATGCTCAGATGCATCTACAAGCAGTTGCACAAGAGGAGGAGACAGTCTGGAGTTTTCTGGACTTTAACTGCCACGGCACAACGTTTAACACAACTTAAACCTAGAAAACATAAAGATTACAAAAGACTTTGTGCAATATTGAGAGATAATGAGCATTTAAAATGGAAGTATGGAGCATGAATGAAACAAATAATCGTATTAAAAGGGGGCATCACAGACACATCTGGAAGAGCTCTACAGTAGGACTGATGTAGAGACATTTTCTGGATTAATTCAGTTTCAACCCATTTAACTAAATAAAACTAATCTGGATGAAACAACTCACTACACGTGACAGTGAAGTCTGGGAGGTGTAGATCATAGACTGTATATAAAGAATATAATAATATGACTTTATATATACAGTCTATGGTTTACATGTCTCAAGCACTGGTATATTCATGTTGTTTCTGTTAAAGATAATAATCAGTAACTTTTCACGGCATCTCGAACAGGCATGCTCAGATGCATCCACAAGCAGCTGCTCAAGGGGAGGAGACAGTCTGGAGTTTTCTGGACTTTTCCTCCCCCGGCACAACTTTTAACACAACTTAAACCTAGAGAACCTAAAGATTATAAAAATGTGTACAATGTGTCTGCTTTCAGAATGAATTAAATATGTTCATTAAAAAAAAGAATATGGAAATTTTGGCAGGGATCTGCTACTTTTATTTCTCTTATAGACTGTCTTGTAACAGAAAACTGAAAATATTTTGCATTTTTGACTGTCGTGCAGACAAAACAAGCACTATGAAGACCACATTGGCCTTCAGGCAATAGTGAGAGGAATTTCCTGACATTTAACTTGCCAAATAACAGACCTGATTAATCAATAATGAAAGTACTTTTAATCTTCACCTATAATTTAGAATTCAAAGTATTGTTACTCCATTGAAAAGGTGCAGAAGAGGCCTGTATGTCTGACAGTGTTCTCCTCTTGCAGCATTACTGGTTGCAAGTGCTTTTTGGACCGTGGGACGGATGAACAGTGGAAGCTGTAGCAAGCCCAGCTGGGCTGTAGCTGCTCTGTTTATCCCAGTTACCCTCCTGATGCTGACCCTCAGGGGGGCATCAAGCAGCCAGAAGATGACACAAACCGCTATGGCTCAGGCGACAGCCGCCGCTGCAGGACCAGGCCCCACCCTGACAGATGACCTCCCTGGCCTCCGGACAGTAGCGGACTTCTTAGGTAGCGAACATGCTCATGTTTGGCTCTTGTCCCTGGTGGGCTCCGTTGCTGTAAGCCTCAGTGGGATTTTCCCCCTGCTTGTCATTCCCATCGAAGCTGGAGCAGCCCTCAAAACAGAAGGTAAGAGAGGCCAGTAAGTGCCCTAAACATGCCTTAAGAATTTGGTAAATCATGATACTAAACTAGCACAGTTTTCAATTCTGATAGTAATGATATGACACAGCATAGATAATTCTGTAATGTTTAATATTTTGCAGTCATCAATGATACATCATATCTGTGTAGCTGAAGAAAAAGGATGTCCTTTCAATGGCTATATATTTTTTGGGCAAATCAGTGTACTGCATTATAAAGCGCTAATCATCATAACATTATTTTGAATTTTAGCAGTAAAAACGGGCTCAGGCTTTAATAGCTACACATCAACATGAACACAAATGGCACAATCTAAATGTTGGACTAAAGACGATTAAAAATGTCTGCAGTTAAAGAAGGATGTATTTCTGCTTCATTGACCCACAGAATGTAACATTCTTTGTACTTAAAGCTCTGCAGTAACCACAGACAGGCCATCCATCGACCCGGGAGGCGTGATTCTCACAACTGTATTCATAAAATTCCAGCTCTCAGTAATAAATCTCATTTCTCCACATCCCCTGATGAGGTAAAACAACTGAAGTGGGATCAACAAGTACTGCTGGATCTTTGTCAGCTAGTCTTAGACCCAGCTGCTCCTTCTTCATGGTTTAAGATTGTAGATGACTCACAATATTTGATCCCGGGAAATGGGCACTTGAGCATGCCTTAAAGTATAAATGGGACTGAGGGTTTGGATAGCAGGCTGTCCAGTAAATTATGTCAATTTATTGCGAACTTTTGCTGATAAGCATTCTCTCTTTTTAGTTTCTTCCATAAAATGATAAAATTAGTATATAGCCCTATGTGCTGCACTGAACAGTTACAATGTCCACGCCAAAGAAAAGTCAATGGAAAAATATGCAGTGGAAAGAATGATAGAGTAAAGAAAATACAAAAAAAGCAGGTTGCTCGTTCATTAAAGGCACCCTGTGTAGAATTTGAACATTGAACATGTGTCTTGTGCCCCCAGCTTAGCTTTGCAGTACGGGTGTAACGGTACACAAAAATCTTCTTTTTGTTTTTTAATTCAACACTGTTTGAACCCTGCGTTCTTAACAACAGAAAACAGTCACGTATCTACTTTGTCACTCAGGAAACTGCGAATGTCTTTAAATGTCCATGTGATAGATGTTAAGATATCTTTGGATACATGAAAACATTGACGTGCTGCTTACACAAGATGACAAGCCAGACGACACCTAAGGTTTGTGGGATTCTTTTGTTGGAGGCCTTGAGTGTCTGCACACACTTTTATTGCAGTTCATCCAAACATTCCCAACCTTCGAAACCAGCGGAGCAGTATCAGACAGTAGTTGGCACTGATTATGCCCAGTATAAACACCATATCTCTCATTTTAACTGGGTCATTTTAAAAGCAGTAAATTTGATGGATGTTTGTTCCTTAACTTATGGTTGAACACACAAAGAGATTTTCAGTCCACCTGTTTTTATAGACATTTACAATTCACACATTAAAAACCAGAGCGGAAATGCTAAATAACTAGGCCTAAGTTACTGCAGGTCAGCCTGAGGCCTGCGGCCTCTTGAAAGGCCCCACCCACGAGAACGTGGCATTCCAGATGTATTTTAGGCCGTGTGGGTTTTTAAATGCAGTCCTGAATGGAGGTTAGTCAGTACTGAGGGAACTCCTAAAACATGAAACCTCTGTGGAGCACATGAGTAATACTGTGTATACTAGTAGGCTGGGTCAGAGACTCTTATGTGGATATTTGTGTGTTTGTGTATGTGTGTGTGAATTCATCAATAGAAAAGGTCCCTTTAAAAAAAAAAAAAAAAAAAAAAAGGAACCATGGAGCTTTGAAATTAATTTACAGATCTTTATTAATAACACTGTACAGTAATTATTACCTTTTTCTTCTTTCTTTGTGTTTTCTCAGCTGGATGCCAAAAGCTAAAGCAGCTCTTGAGCTTTGCTATTGGTGGTCTCCTTGGTGATGTCTTCCTTCACCTTCTTCCTGAGGCATGGACACTTTCTGGTTCTTCAGGTGGGTCTCCATTCCGTCATAAACATACATGAGAATAAGTTTGAATTGAAATTGGTCAGTGATATGTTTACTGCCAGGAGTGGAGCAGTGCCTACATCACTGCCTTCACACCCCCTTATAGTCTCCACAACCTGCCAAATCAAAATTAATTACACGTTTACATTTATTTATTACAAATATAGTAAAATAGTAACATTTTACTATCACGCCACTCCCCCATGTTGTAGCTCCCTCGCTGTATTTGATCACTAAAATCTTCTCTACAATCTCTCTGCTGTCATCCCAGCTGGTAACCACAGCCACTACAAGACCCAGGGCCTGTGGGTAATCGCTGGCCTGTTGGCCTTCCTACTCCTAGAGAAGATGTTCCCAGACCAAGACAGCCAAGAGGATCCCATTTCAGATTCAGACCTGAATTTTAACACTGCTGTAAGTACTTCAGCTGCGATAGTATGTTTGTAGGAGAATCTGCTCATTGCTCTCTTACTGCTCTCAGACATGTCAAGCCTTCACGTTTTCACAGGTATGCTTAAAACTGACCACTGTCAGTGCTGTTTTGACAGTGGTATCTGTGTTTTGGTGAGTGTAGTGTTGGATAACCTACTGTTCAACTGTCCTATCAGTAATCTCTTTCAACAGGGAGGAGTTTAAAGGATTTTTTTTACATTTTGGGAAATACACGGTTGTTTTCTTGCTGAGAGTTGGATGAGAAGATTAATATCACTCTAAACCTCTTGTTAGGATATTACTGCGCCCTGAAAGAACTAGGCACTAAGAATTAAATTAACAAGATATGAACATTTTAATTAGTAAGCTTTTGAGGTGGTGGAGGTTTAGAGGTGGATTTTGTTACATTTGGACAGAACCATGCTAGCTGCTTCCCCTTGTTTTCAATCTTTATGCTGAGCTAAGCTACAGACATTAGAGTGGCATCGAAAGAAGTCCGTTACTGCCCGGAGGCATGGGAGGTCATCTGTCACAAAGCCAATAAGCCTATTTCCTAAATGTCCAAGTATTTCTATAAGATCATCCAAGCATAAATAATTATGAAATGTATGTTTGTCAATGAGCAAACCATATGAGGTGTTGCATCTGTTCTCTGTACTGGGTTTATACAGCTGCTCATATTTATAATTTAATTAGTATGTTAACTAATGTCAAAATGAGATCGATGCTTGTCCTAATCAGCATCAAAATAGCCATTTATTGTTTTTGAGAAACATGAAATTTGACTCTGTAAGATGGACAAAAATGGACTTTTCAACACATTGCTCCTTTGTAGACAATGAATGGCTGGTTGCAGTATGTTTGAAGAGGCCGTCTCGTCCTCCCTCCTGTCTTTGTTTTGCCAGTGAGGGAGAAGATTGGAATCCACGCCTCAGCTCCTCCACTAGAGTCTATTTATAGTGCCGGGTGAAGCAGCTGCTTTAGCCATTTCAGTGTCCACAAGAGAGCACTCAGCTTTTAGACCGAGGCAACAATAGACAGAGTGTGACAGAGTGCGTGAGAGACAGAGGGGGTTACGCATATTTAGTTATTTTTGTTAGAAAATACTGTGTTTAGCCTAATTTTATCAAAAAGACTGTAACAAACTTAATTTGTTTTAACTTCAGTAAGATTAGTGTTTTTAATGGATGCATCATACTGATGGGTGACAAATTAAACAAAAAACCTGAATGCTTGACCCCGACAGTGAGGGGATCTGGGGATTAGAGGGAACTTCATCATGTTGTCTTTCAAATTGGGCTACCCTATGTTTTATCTACCATAGGGGCATCCAAAAAGGGCACTTTTGCAGCATCTTTTCAAACATTGCAGCACCACGAGGGAGCGATCTGATCACTGTCTCATCTGAGGTCATTTTAAATTCCTCATTAAAGAAAAGCACAAAGGCGTTTTTTTCTGTGACAATTTAGCTCCAGTCAATTTTACAGCAAGAGGAGATTGATAGCCCTGAAAATTCATCACACTTTATTATTTCCGCACTCTTCAATCATAGACATGGAGCAAACATTTCCTTGCCGCGACCAGAAGACAGCAGGCTATTTCCCTCTCACTTAATTTGTCTGGTTGGTCTAAATGGAAACAAAAGTGGTTTCTGAACGAGGGAACAAGGAAGTTGGCTGTTCTCGGAAAACGGAGGCGACAGAAATGAATCGGCCCCTTCTATATTCTCTACAGTGTAAGCACATTGAACTGTGTTGGAATTCAAAGGTCATCTGTTATTTCTGAAAAATAAAGCAGAAGTACAGATTTTTGCTTATTGCTGCGTATGTGGGAAGTAAAAAAAAATCAGGGCTTTTTTTTTTTTTTAACAGCTGTTGTGCTGGTGAACACATTTTAGCTCCCACTGTGTGTCAGTTTATTTTACTGCCAAATTACTGTTTAGTCTGCTGTTGTTAGAGGCCAAAATGGGCAAAGTGGTTTTCTTTAGGAGAGACCAGCCCCAAGGTAATGGCACATTTCTGAAGGTGGATACTGATGGGTAATGAGAACATAAAAATTATTTATAAAGAACTTTGGAAAAAGATAGAAAAAGGATGTTATGGTGCATGTCGGGCCAACATGTTCATTTTTTTTGCCTTGTTTTTCTTCCCTCTTTCTCCACAGACACAGTCTAATTCAGTTTTCAGTGGAAATGCAGCGATATCACTCAGAAATGGACACCATGCTGAGTCATGGAAATCCTCCAAGCAACAGAGTCTGCAGGAAAGATCAGAGAAAATCAAGGTAATGCTGACAACCAAAACATTTTCCAGTTAACAAAAAAGACAGAATATGATTTTTGAAAAAAGAAAGCAAAAGAGAGAGCACTGGGGATAAACCCATGATATGGGTTGCTTATATAAGTAATGTTTTTTTTTTTTGTTTTTTTTTTTAAGCTTCTACTTCTTCTTAACCCAAAACCTTTTTCCCTAAATGGAAACAAAACAAACAAAAAGACTGTTTTAAATTTTACAGTTTTTTATCTTTAATTCTTATCCTTTATACATTTTTTTTGCTAGTCCTTCACAGTGGTAAAAGACACTAGTTTTTTAGCAGGACCACAGTAAGCAGAGAGGAGGTTGAATAATATGAAAAGCACATCTCAGCTTGGTTTTTGTTACAAATACATAAATAGTCAAACAGCCAAACAGGAAAGACGGACTAATTAAATCCCACTACCACTTGAAGGTGTAGTCTGAAATTCTAATCTACACTTCTAATCCTGATACACTTCCGCTAGCTGTTTGTTCTCTGCATGCACTGAAAAAAGTCCAGTGCTCATACAGAGCTGCTGGGACTGAGCAGCACAACTTATTGTGCACAGGATGACAGTTTGGACAACATCAAGTTTGATTGTGACATCATATCTGTGTTATAATAATCTGTGTTGCATCTCCATCTTTCTCAGATGAGTTGCAGTTTCATAATTGGAGTATCAAAATCAGTGAATATTCACTCATTCACTCTGTTAAGTCACACGTCAGCTGAATTAATCTGGCTTATTACAGCGGTATGATCCCCAAAAAAACAGATTTCGCTGTGATATAATTGCAAGGGACCAAAAGAATTCTGAAATAATTACATCATGATGGAGAAATGTAAGAAGTCTGAATTCATGCCATGTCATGTCTGTCCTGCAAGACAACAAACAATTTTTAAAATGCTTGTTTTGTGAATGAATTTTGGATCATTCAGGGCTTTCCAGAATCCATCCTTAAAGATAAACAGAAATGTCTTGTTTCTTTAAATAAAGCTGCTAAACATTCCAGTACAACTTCAGCATTAAAAGACAAAAGTACATCGTGATCAGCTGGATCAATTGCACATCATAATACCTAATACCATAGACTAACCCAACTATTCTTTGAACTGGGACTTCCACAAAAAGAAACATGTTTGAAGAAAATGTTCTGAAAAAAATCCATCCATCTGTACCTGCTTGTCCTTTCAAGGGTTGCGGGCGTCTGCAGCCCATCCCAGCACACACTTAGCGAGAGGCGGGTTACACACAGCACATTCAACAGATTATTACAGGGTCAAAAACAGTTTCTAGTGTGTCTGAGTTTCTTTGTCTTCCCACACTAGACTCAGGTTCCAGGTTTCCTCAGAGGAACAGATCATTTACAGCCTTATTTTAATGGGGTCAGACTACAAAACTTGTAACTCTAGCTGACTTCACAAGACTTATTTAACAATTATAACTACAAGCTCCAACTCATCAAATGTAACTCAAATTGTATTTTAAGATAGACTGTGACTGTACTTTTTTTTGACTAATCAGTGGTAATCTGACTAACTGTGGCATTATGTTTTATATGTCGCAGACAAGTGGATACCTAAACTTGCTGGCTAACTGCATTGACAACTTCACCCACGGACTGGCAGTAGCAGGGAGTTTCCTGGTTAGCAAAAAGGTAAGAAGATCAAATGTGGCTTACATAATCAATGAAAGCACCCTCATTCCTTTACCCCATGCCACAGTTAGAGTGATATGCTTGTAGTATGAATATTATTAAATAGCTTTTCTGAATTTTTCTCTTGGGTGAAGTTTGAATAATAAATATTACAATAAAGTTTTGACAGTCCCACAGTGCCGCATATCTAATTCATGTTTAGTTATTTCAAGCAGTCGTTCCTTGAATCAGAAAAAATGTCTTTTAACAACTGCCTGCATTAAAAATAAAACCCAACAGTTGGGAAATTGTGCTTGAAATGTCTACAACTCTAACCACACTGGTTCAGCAAATGACTCATGTATGAGAATTTGATTACTTAGTTCTCTCCATGCATATTTATACGTCCTCTCCTGGTTAAGTGTAATTGCAGGTGAAATAGCTCCCCGGGGTTACAGACCAAATTAGCACACAATCATGAACTGACAGTAATTGCTAATGAATATAGTGTGTAAACTGACACTAGGCTGTCTGTCACTTCAACATGAACACACAGTTCAAATAAAAGCAGTTTTTGTCATCGTTGGTTGACCCCATAATTATTATTCCTTGTTGACCAACAGCAAAAAAAACAAAAAATAGAACCAGTCTATAATAATGGAGAAAAACTATTTTATAGTGAGTTTGTAATCCTACCAGATACAAATAATTGATTTGGGGAAACCCAGATCCCTCCCACAAAGAAACTTACTAAGAAGACATTGTCAGACTGAATGAGAGCTTGTACATTGTTTACTCAGTGCAAATATCAGGCTACATCTGCTTCATTATGGCTTCTACATAAAAGGATGTGTATTAAGCAGAAGAGCTGCAATTGAACCAAACGGGAGCGCTATAATACTTAGTGAAAGCAAAGGACAAATATGTATCTGGTAGATTTGGACATACAACACCTTCCCTGTGAGTACGGAGTTTGGCAGCATGTACTGGCAGAGCAGTAAACCTGTTGTATCAGCACTCTTTAAAGTGGACCGCTCAATGGATATTCATTTCAGGACACAACAACCTTTTTCAGTTTGAAACTTATTCTTGTCGTGTTATTTTTTTTCAGACAGTGCTAAAAAAAGTGCACTTTAAACTGCAGTAACATGAATTAGCGTTGCTTCGGTAGGTTACTGTATATTTGTGGCAGAGGGGAGGAGAGAGAGTCCAGCTGGTGAGACATAAGGCTAGCAGCATGAACTATGGACCAATGTGCCAGAGAGGAAGTTACCTAGATGTCTCAAACATACACATATAAGACCTCTCACCAGTGTTTTCTGTTTTCTGTTTACTCCCATGTACATTTATAACTGCGATTTTTGCCTTTATCTGCGCAGTGCTGATGAAACATGAATAAGTCTAGTTTCAGTTTTTAATTCTGAATGGCCGATCAACATACTATGAACTAATTTGTAAATAGCACTTAAGGATATGAGGATAAAATCTATTTGTTAATTCATTCATTCGTTTAAAAAAAAAAAAAAACAAAGTCTTATCGTAAAGGGAGCTGCTCTTTCTTAGTACCACAGTACCTTGATGTTTACCACAAACCACATTACCTCATTCAGTTGCATTCACTTTCGGAAGGGTTTGTTTACTTACTGATTCAATGACTCATTTGTTTTATAATTATGTCATTCGGCTACGTTATGCACTTGCTTTCAACTCGATGTCAAGAGAGATTTTAAATACTTGCTGAATACACATTTATCATGGCCTATAATGATAATGTCATGGGCTATTATCTCAAACTACTATAACTTTCTTAAAAGTACTGTATGTAACAATTTACATGTATTTTTCATTTTTATTGCCAATCTGTGAACAGATAGTGATATAACTTAACAAATTATTCCTTCCCCGGCTTACAGATCTGAAAACGTATTATTATTTTTATTCAGCGACAACTAATAAGGATAATTATCCTGTTTTTTTGTTGTTTTTTTTGCTTTTGGTTTTTTGTTTTTTCAGTACAAATCTCAACCCAATCCAGTGAAAAATAAGCAATTGATACAGAGAATGTGAAAATGATGAAGAAACATAACAAGTATTTGGAGTAGACCTCTAGGGTTTTGCAAGAAACGATGAATTTAATAGAATCATCAGTAAATCATATCAGTGAGTATTATGATGTCTTTATTTCAGCATCCTTTTGATCAGTTTATTGCAATTAAATCACAGCAACATCTCATCTTTTCTGCTGTATATTTTCTGCTGTATACAGTGGGGCAAAAAAGTATTTAGTCAGCCACCAATTGTGCAAGTTCTCCCACTTAAAAAGATGAGAGAGGCCTGTAATTTTCATCATAGGTACACTTCAACTATGAGAGACAGAATGGGGGGAAAGAATCCAGGAAATCACATTGTAGGATTTTTAATGAATTAATTGGTAAATTCCTCGGTAAAATAAGTATTTGGTCACCTACAAACAAGCAAGATTTCTGGCTCTCACAGACCTGTAACTTCTTCTTTAAGAGGCTCCTCTGTCCTCCACTCGTTACCTGTATTAATGGCACCTGTTTGAACTCATTATCAGTATAAAAGACACCTGTCCACAACCTCAAACAGTCAGACTCCAAACTCCACTATGGCCAAGACCAAAGAGCTGTCAAAGGACACCAGAAACAAAATTGTAGACCTGCACCAGGCTGGGAAGACTGAATCTGCAATAGGTAAGCAGCTTGGTGTGAAGAAATCAACTGTGGGAGCAATTATTAGAAAATGGAAGACATACAAGACCACTGATAATCTCCCTCGATCTGGGGCTCCACGCAAGATCTCACCCCGTGGGGTCAAAATGATCACGAGAACGGTGAGCAAAAATCCCAGAACCACACGGGGGGACCTAGTGAATGACCTGCAGAGAGCTGGGACCAAAGTAACAAAGGCTACCATCAGTAACACACTACGCCGCCAGGGACTCAAATCCTGCAGTGCCAGACGTGTCCCCCTGCTTAAGCCAGTACATGTCCAGGCCCGTCTGAAGTTTGCTAGAGAGCATTTGGATGATCCAGAAGAGGATTGGGAGAATGTCCATATGGTCAGATGAAACCAAAATAGAACTTTTTGGTAAAAACTCAACTTGTCGTGTTTGGAGGAGAAAGAATGCTGAGTTGCATCCAAAGAACACCATACCTACTGTGAAGCATGGGGGTGGAAACATCATGCTTTGGGGCTGTTTTTCTGCAAAGGGACCAGGACGACTGATCCGTGTAAAGGAAAGAATGAATGGGGCCATGTATCGTGAGATTTTGAGTGAAAACCTCCTTCCATCAGCAAGGGCATTGAAGATGAAACGTGGCTGGGTCTTTCAGCATGACAATGATCCCAAACACACCGCCCGGGCAACGAAGGACCTTGACCTTGAATAAGAAGCATTTCAAGGTCCTGGAGTGGCCTAGCCAGTCTCCAGATCTCAACCCCATAGAGAAGATCTTTGGAGGGAGTTGAAAGTCATGTCGTGTGTTGCCCAGCGACAGCCCCAAAACATCACTGCTCTAGAGGAGATCTGCATGGAGGAATGGGCCAAAATACCAGCAACAGTGTGTGAAAACCTTGTGAAGACTTACAGAAAACGTTTGACCTCTGTCATTGCCAACAAAGGGTATATAACAAAGTATTGAGATGAACTTTTGTTTATTGACCAAATACTTATTTTCCACCATAATTTGCAAATAAATTCTTTAAAAATCAGACAATGTGATTTTCTGGATTTTTTTTTCTCATTTTGTCTCTCATAGTTGAGGTATACCTATGATGAAAATTGGAGACCTCTCATCTTTTAAGTGGGAGAACTTGCACAATTGGTGGCTGACAAAATACTTTTGTGCCCCACTGTATATTAAGTTGAGTCTGCTAAGCTAATGATAACGTCCGACTGGCACACACCTTAACACAGACTCACAACTTGACACAGGCACCACATTCTGACTGAAAACTATCAACATGAGCGGTCACGTCTGTGTTTTTGCTGATGCCAAGGATGCTTGCTTGCACCTACAGAGTGAAACGGGATGCTGACTGCAGTTGGCTTAATGGCCACCGGTGTCATTGTTATTAAGCATTTTGAGATTCTTACAAAAAAAGATTTGGAAATACAGTCAGTAAGCTACATTTAGCCTCATGGAATCTTTCAGATTGTGTTTCCTCAGATATAGCTTTAATTGTCAGCTGTTAATGTAATTGTCTAACGATAACTGGTTTGAGCTTCAAGTTCTTAAAATCTGTTAACTTTATTCTAAGAAAACATGTCGATATCCAATAGTCTTGCACTTACCTGCAAGGTGTGATGTACTAAGTACCTAACTGAATTCTGATTTACCGTCATCATGCTCTTCATGTAGGAGTATTTAAACTCTTACAGACTTTCAGCATTATAGTTCCTTGAACAGCTTTTACTTTTTTTTTTTTTGACTCTCTACATTAAGCATTGCGAGCTGAACACACAGAGATTAACAATGAACTCTGGTGCTCCCAAGTCTATTATAATAATGAATATGTCATCTATATTCCCTTTTTTTTATTCTTTACTGAATAGAAAGCAGTGTTAATCAGACATTTCTTGCAGGTTGGTTTCCTGACCACCTTTGCCATCCTGCTGCATGAAATTCCCCATGAGGTGAGATTCCAATTGAATTCTGTTATTCTATTACACGTGTGTGTGTGTGTGTGTGTACATATCTACTATCTATCTATCTATCTATCTATCTATAGATAGATAGATAGATAGATAGATGAAATTTACTTGAAACTTTCATGCTTACAAAGAAGAAAGTCCATAGGAAGAATCGGACTGCTGCAGTGTTTAATGCTCCTCTGCTTTGTATGCAGGTGGGAGACTTTGCCATTCTGCTGAGGGCCGGGTTTGACCGGTGGAGTGCCGCTCGTATGCAGCTGTCCACGGCACTGGTCGGGGTCTTTGGAGCTTGTTTTGCTCTGTGCGCGCAGTCACCACAAGGCACAGGTGAGATAGGACCAATTCTCAGCGTACATACAATCAAACACGTCACTGTTCACTGGAGACCATCTTAACAGCTGCCAGAATGAGTCATCATGAGTCTTTCCACTTTAGAAAATGCCACTGCCTGGATATTGCCTTTCACCTCTGGAGGCTTCCTCTATATAGCCTTGGTGAATGTGGTGCCTGACCTGCTAGAGGAGTCCAGTTTAAGGTATGCTGGATTTTAAAGACTCCTGCTCTTGATTTCTGTGAAGAAAGAAAAGTAATATTTACATTTAGTGTTACTCATTAATATGTTGAATTCATATCCCTTTAAATGATATTTTAAAACCTGCTTTGTGTAAAGCCATATTAACTAGCTCACAGCCTTGTCTTTACTCCCTTTGTTGATACAGTACTATATTAGAGGGCATGTTAATGCCACCCAACTGCTGACCAAATTCACAAATTTACAAACAAAATAGGGACCCACTTTTAAAAACGTGTAGTGTTACTAGTGGGCAAAAACTCCACAACCTTTTAACCTGTTCTTTGTTGTTGGGGATGAACCAGAGTGATGATATAAGAAAGCTGTTTAGTGTAGAAATGAGTTCTCTGGTGTGAAAATGTCCTTGAATCTGTCTAAAGCTGTACTCTTTGTTGTTGGTGTGTTTTGTAGGCAGTCTCTACTGCAGATCCTGCTCATCTTCTGTGGCGTGGCTGTCATGGCTCTGCTTTCTGCCATTGTTGACTGAACATGGAGGAAAGCCCTCCCCCTCTCGCCTTACCAAACACTAAAAACTCAGTTTAGCACTGGAGAGAAATCTTGTTCTCCACCAACCCTTCATATTTGGTACGTCTCATTCGTAGAAACAAATACATCACACCGTGAAATCATCTTCATTACACTAAAACAAACATCTGACAAGAGAACGGCACTTTATGGATGGATGACTGAAAGGAAGAACTTCTGGATCTGCTGACAGGACATTTATGTGGACACTTAAAAATGTGCCAGACTTAAATACTCGAGGGGATTCGATGTTTTGTATGGGTATCTGTTACCAAATTCTCTTATGTTGTTGATCAGACAATCGTGTAATTTTGCACATACATGGACACAGGTACACCTGATGCACCTGCTCAACATAACAGGTATTATTGAACTTCTTTCTTTAAAATGCATTCAAGCCTAAATTGTATGTGTTGTCGCTATTGTGCATCCTCTGTTTCTGATCTAGCTGCTGCATATTTATTGAAAGTGACACGAGCGACATACGGTTTATCAGACGAGCAGCACCACCACCACTGAGAAGTAAGTGCCAAGAAGTCAGGATGGTCTGTTACACCAGTGTCAGGTCTACGCCAAAGTACATTTTGTTTTTCTGTTTGTGTCACCCTCACACAGTACAGTCTGCACACAAAAAGTAAGTAATAGTGATAAAGTTGATTGGTACTGTTTGTTCATTTTCAGTTTTGACTTTAACTTGTTGCCAAAATGTTATGAGACCCGGGTCAGATAATAATGCTGAAACAGCAGGATTATTCACATCACTATGTTGTTGGTAAGTTTTCACCCCTGAAGAAATAAATATATATCTATATGAAAAAAAGACAGCTGTTTAATTTTCAACTTTTGAGACAAAAGTACCTCAAATACTAGCAGACAATTAGTATGAAGAACTGGGACACAGACATTATAATAAGGGGATTAGTGTCTCCCGATATTGATTGGTAGACCAGTTTGTCGTGCTGACCTGGCTGCACAAAAACCTGTCCACCGTGAGCGTATTTTTACCACAAAGATCCTATGCCGAAAATGTCATATGGGAGTGGAGGGAGGGGGGTATTGATTGTGTGCTCACACTTGTCCAATTTCAACGCAGCCTGTTTGGCAAGCTTCTGTTGCCATAACGACTCCGCCACGGGTTGCCTTCCTTAGTCATCAGCCTGCGAGCAGCCTATTGTCTGTGGGAGCCTTCCTCAGTCACGGCACAGAAGGACAACAAACAACTGCTATGTACACTGTGCCGTTTCCCGCTGAATGTCTTCCACCACAAACATGCGAGTGACAAATCTTTCATTGATACTCAGCTGAGTTCACAGAACTTCATAGTTTATTCCAAGTGCTAAGTTCCTGGAGTTAAAATATCTGATTGATGGATGACAAATGTACCCTCACTTGTTGTGAAATGACCGATCAGCTCTTTCATGTCACGTCTGTGCTAAAAGTCGACATAGTAACAAGATGTCAGACACCAAAACTGTGAACGTCTCCACCGTGGCTTTACAAGTTTTACTCATGAAAGCAGGCAGTCATATCTGTTTTTTTACACTGTAGTGTGGTCCTGTGCCATCAGCAGTTCAGTTCCAATAAACAGATGGTCTGTCATTAACAATGGCTGAGCCCCAATTAAGTATGAGTCCATTAGAAATGAAGAATTAAAGGTGCACATGTCTGTGAGAATGAAACTTCCTTTGTCAGTCAACATAGGCATTTCGTTTAATTCAAATCTGCTTTATTGACAGTACAGTATTTCCAAAGATGGTTGCACAAGCAATTCAGTAACAACTATATTATAACAATTCAAAATATAACACAAAAATGTAACAAAAACATGCATTGCATCATGTTAAATAAAGTTGTATAATGTGTGTATTGTCATCAATGTCTTTATATCATCAACTATAATTACATGGCCCACCACATTGTATACTACAATGAGAGCTTAATTAATAGGAAAAGCTGTAACACATGAATGAGTGGAGATCTTTAAAGCTAACTGGGCCTTTATTCCTTTCTGCTGTATTCAAATGTATTTGTTACTGGTTTGATGCAATTTTATTTTATAGGTTTGTCTTAAAGTTAGTTTGTGCCTCTCTGTAGTGCTTTTGCTTTTATTGGCCCCTCTACTTAAGGTCCCCCTGCAAAAGGTGAACTGCTCTCATTGGACCACCCTTTATATATAGGGGTACAACGAATGGACAGGTTTTAGTGGTGAGTGGTTTATTAACCATAGAGGTTAATATGTTTTATGTTTTAAGTTGACCTATTGCACAACACATTGGTGGCTTATTAAGTCCTAACAGTATATTTAATATGGAAAACATTAAAAATGAATATTTTACAAATATGTACTGCTCCAATCTTGCTCTTTGAATTGGCAGAGTCATAAAATCCACAATAATCATATCAAGAATAACAACCTTTGCTTTGCTGCTATTCAATAACTCATTTTTCTGAGGGGGGGGGGTGAATGGTTATTGATTGAAAAGATGAACTGCGTGTGATTGAACCCTACCCTCCGGCTGCGTTTGTGTTTCACGTTTACCAGCTCCAAAGAACTGACCATTCAAGCATCACAAATGACTTCCCCAACCACCACCATCCAAAACAACCGAGCGGCACATTCCTGTCCTCCCCATCCCGAGACAACCTGGAGGAGAGAGAGCGCAACTACATCAGTGCCCCTGCCTCCTCCTCGCAGCGTTGGTCTCCATCCATCCCCTCCTCCTCCTCCTGTACCATAACAGATGGTGGGAACAACATTGCATTCACCGGGTACCACAACAATAGACCGCAGCATCCAGTCCGGGCGACGCTGGCCTTGCACCATCATGCTCCTTGTGCAGGACTGCGTGAGGCTCTGAGTGCCGTCGTGATTCATTTCACGCGGTGCCGCCACCGCCGCCGCGGCCACGGAGGAACCGTCTTGCGTCTGTTCGGGCTCTCCATCGAGCGGGGAAGATGGCCGCTATGAAAATATTAACGGGCACGGGGCTCTTCTTGGCTTTCTGTGCGCTCGGGCTGCTCGCCATGGCCATTTGCACCGATTACTGGTACGAGACCGACGCGCGGAGGCACCGGGAGAGGTGTAAAAACTATGCCAACAAGCGGAACGACCCGGGCTACATCTACATTTCCAACCACAACCTCCCCCTCCAGATGCCTCCAAAGAGCCTGGAGAGGAAAGGTAGCGGCCCGGATGCTGGTGGGCTCGTCAGGGCGAAGCGCCACTTCTTGGCCGCGGCGTCCGCCATGGAGTCTCACTGCAGCCGCCAGTTCAACTCCACCATCTCCGGGCTGTGGAGGAAGTGTCACCGGGAGGGCTTCGACCTGGAGACCGAGGACCTCATCTACAAAGGTAAACAGTGTGGCTGGCTGGCTGGCGTTTTTCCTGCGCGCACCAGGCCGTGATGCTCAGCGATGATGAGCTCACACACACACACACACACACGGGATGTGACAGAGGCCCGCTCTCTCCTCTCTCATCGGTGTGTGTGTGTGTCTGTCTGCGTTTTTTACATCTTGAAGGTTATGAAACGAGACGGGGATGTCTGTTTTCTTTCTTTTACCAGCTTATGTCTCATTTTTTTGGGTGAATTCCGCTGTCCATGGTGCTGAGTGAGCCTGCTCCTGCTCAGTCCCCTGTTGGAGATAATGGCCGGTCTCTCGTGCTCTTTTTCTATTTTCTGCATCCATAAGAGAATAAACAGCACCGTGCAGAGGTTAATGTCATATTAAAGTGATTTCCTAGTGCCAAAAAGCAGAATCATTGATAGACTTGATTTAAATGCAGGCCTCTCATCCAGAAAAAAACCCTCCTGATTGAACAACAATGAGAAGCCATGTTTCAGACCTGGCTCATGTACATTGTTTTACCTGATCCAGACTAAAGGTCCTGAGCAGACACACAGAGGGGAGCCACCCTGTGTGGAAATAGATGAGTTTTCAGACATCAGTATACTTAAAAACAGTCCAAATGGGACATTACTGATTGTTTTCTCTTCCAAGCACTGACTCTGGGAGCTGTCACCTACACCTTGTTTCAAAATCCATCTCTGTCTTTATATATGATAGAAATATATATTATAGGATGCATGAGGCCACAGTTTAAGCTCTGCTTTTTAAAAAATCATGATATAGTGGTAACAGTGTACTGTTAATGTATATAAAATCTCTTTACATCCACACATACTGTAAACATAATGACATCTCTGTCCTCTCTGACTTTAATGCAACACATACTACCTTTTATTAAGCTTGTTATCTCACTAGTTTTTGTTCAAATTGTCTCAAAATACATTCTAAAAAAATACATTTGACTGTCTTTTACACAGAGAATGATGTTACAAGTATCATTAAGGTAATATTTGTAAGACCACTGCCACATTGGATATGAACTGTACATATGTGCACAATATTATGTCCACGTCTTCAACTGTTTGTTGATAAACTACCTAAAGATGATTGAGGCCATACATTAAAAGTGCTTGCAGCTTGTTACACCTCACCTACAGCTGAGCCACAGAGGTAAACACTGTATGTAATGTACTCTTCATTAACACTTAGTATGAATGAATGTAATTAGCCTCGTCTGATCCTTAACATCATTTTATTCCTCTTTTCCATTTTAACTTTTAGGGTCAGTATTGGTGTTGATATCTTAGCAATCTGATCACATCCGACACTATATTAATCCAGTTTCCATAGATCATTTATGTTTACTACTGGGTTTAAGGAAAAAGCTTTTTTTGTCCCAGCTGTCTTCCTTCATATTCACTATATATAATGTATATAATATATATAATGTATTTGCACATTACATGAGCTAGTGCACATTACAAAGTGACGTGACATTTAAAGACGCATAAGTGGACCTAATTGAACAACATAACATTGGAAAAAAAAAAAAAAAAAGCTACTTTCAGAGCTACAGTCATGCTTGCACACTGGTTGCTACTCAGGTAGCTGACTTGCATTAATGCTCATCAGTTTTAACACACAAGAAAGGTTCGATATTTGTGTGATTTTTTTTTTTTTTACTTTAAATGATAAACGATAAATACACAGCCTTCACGTGATGAAATTAACAAAATGATGTTCGGAAATGATTTTCTTAACTACCGCTAATTGTGAAACTGGATAGTGCACAGATGTGAGGGTGTTTGATGTTTGCCTAATCATGATGACAGTCAAGTCACACTATTTTATTCACATAGCCCTACATCACAACTCACAAAGGGCTTCACAGTCTGCACAGTCTACAGCACCGTCTGTACTTAAACTCTCGGTTCAGATAAGGAAGCCCCTTCCCACCACCCACCTACCAGGAATAAAAAAAAGAGAGAGAGAGAGAAAACATGTAAGAAACTTTAGAAAGAGCTACAAAGGAGGCATCCCTTTCCTAGGCCAGACAGACAAGTAATAGATGCCAA
This sequence comes from Scortum barcoo, assembly GCA_023238725.1. Lineage (NCBI taxonomy): Eukaryota > Metazoa > Chordata > Actinopteri > Centrarchiformes > Terapontidae > Scortum > Scortum barcoo. The sequence goes on from CM041531.1 coordinate 14,224,666, forward strand.
GTGTTCAGAATAGACCAACACAGAAACATTGCAGCGTGGACAGTGAGGGAGACAAAACAATGAATCAAACTGTAAACATATACGACACCGAGCAGCTTCAGTTGTCACCAAACAGACCTGAGCCATACGACCTCCTCACTGTGCTGTGACAGCAGGGATGTCAGGAAAATAACAGTTTCCGTGTTAAACAAATTCTGCTGGTGTGGACGCACTGATATAGTATTACAATAACACTTGGAGCTTTGAACGCATGCTCCAAAGATCTACACAGAGTATTTGGAGTGTTAAGTGGCAGCGAGTGTCGATCTTTAAGTGGCAATTTCTCAGTTGTTCAAAATAGTTGCCTTTTAGCTGAAATGTGTCGGAGCATGACATAATTAGCACCATACAGGTTTGGTCTCTGGCAGTCAATTTAATTGTTAATTTCCACTCAAAGGCCTTTCACACCCACGCAGGTGTTGTCACCTATTTTGGCTGATGAGAACAGATTAAAGGTGGGCAGAGATATGCTTTGAATTACACCAAACTCAATCTATCAATAACAACTATGAGGGTGTTCCAAGTTATCCCGAGAGGAGGTCTAATCAGGCAAAATAATTAAAATCGCCTTTGGATCTATCGTAGGTGTGCAGGGCGTTTCAAATAAATGCCAGGTAGCCACCATTATGTCAGCTATAGTAATTAAAAATCACAACCTCTTATGAATCGCTCAAGTTGAGTCATAACTAAAGTAAAATTTTCCTCAGTGTGAGATGTGAAGGTAGGCTGACCAGCTTGGCATGGGAAACTGAAGTTCCAATAAATGCGCTGATGCTTTTTGTTGTTGCATATGCAACATATGTTGCACTGATGTCCCGTTAATAGGAAAAGGTGTTATGCAAATGTTTCCATTACACACATCAGTTCAATGTGTGGTGCAAGCTTTGGATGTACAATGCTAAACTAGGTAGCAAGCTGCAATTTGGTACCACGTGTTGGCATGTCTATAAACACACTGCATCAGTCCGTCTAGAAAATATTTGCACTAAAATACCACCCTGATGTATGAATCTCTTCCTTCAATCGTATTCTTGGCTGCCTCAACAAAGAACATTAATTTCAAAGCCTAGAAGATCACAAACTTGACTCAGAGGGGAAGAGTCTAAAAATCAGTGTTGAACAAATTTAAACAAAGGCTTTGACAAGAGTCATGGGAATTTTGTTGTGCTGTGCTATCAAACCACTGAACTCCCATTACAAAAAAGAACAATGTCTGCCATGGTTTTAGCTTGTTGTAACATATGCAAGTAACTGTGAAATAACCTTGTTCTTCCCTAAAATACATACGTGCTTCATTCAAAATGTATCGAATGTGAATGTTTATTTTGAATGCACTTTACTGCACTGACCATCGAGTCAGTATGAGGAGATTCACTTTAAATGGGAGCAATTAAGATTCTTTATGTAGCCTTTGGTAGGATAATCCATATAGTATATTGTTTCCTAATCCCCCCTTAATAACAACGTAGGAGTGGTTGGGAATACGAGGTTAATGAGGCCATCTCAGTAAATTAAAACTCAGTGAGGGTATAAAATAAATACGAAGCTTCTCTACCGTGTGTATACTGTTTCATAATCTCACAAGTGGGGCAATGGTTCAGAATGAGATTTCTACCTAATTTTCTTCTTTGCGACCTCTGTCTACTTGTGTTTAACTTATTTGTGCTCCAGTTTTGATTCTTGATTCATTTGTTTTTGCCAGGAATAATTCAAAGATGTACCCCAGTCAAGTATCACTACTCTTCGTCCATCCTACCACGAAATTTACCCATCAACATCACAAAGACCATACGACAGGATGAGTGGCATGCACTCCGTAAGTCTGAAAGTGTTTGTCTTTGTGGAGTTGGCTGGACTTATGGGTTTAGTCTTTGATGATCTGTTCTTTGCATCTTTTGTGGATATCCACATTTATTTTTCTTCTATCCTCTAGGCACGCTCTCTTTACATTCAGTGTTTTAGTTGGCTCAGTGTAGTATTTATGAAATGGGGTGTGCCTCAAGGCACGATTTTGGGCCCTATCATATTTCCACTGTACTGTTTCTCAAACAGAAGGTCCTATTATTGTAAACACAGCTCTACTACAGCATTCTGAGTTATTTGTAAATTTAATAAATCAGCACTGTTTCATGTCTTGTTTTACCAATTTAATGAAATCTATAAAGAGTTTTTATCTTACAGATGAACTAGTGAAATAAATCTGTGCCATTATCTCTCTGTGCTGCCATTCCCTTCAAACCTATATGAATCATTGAGGTTATTAACTTAAAGCAGGGTCAATTGTACCATAATGCTAGCCTATTTACAGTGATTGCCTCTTAATATCTTAATTGCTGATACATTATACTTCCCCTCATTCCTGAGTATATCGCTGACCTCATAAGCCCTTCTCTCTCACATTCAGACTCATGACCAGAGGTTATCAGGTCATCACTATTAGGCAGTCGCTGGATTTAGCCTGGCTTATCTGAGGACACAAGGGCACACAGATCAGTGTTTTCTTTTAAATCTATAAAACACTTGATTTGGCTTTTATTTTTTGCTGGATACCCTTGTTCAAAGAGATAGAGTGATTGGGTTGGTCGACCTTGGATTGCATCAGGAGAGATTTTCAGGTTTTTTACCCTTTTTTCCTCCCCATTTTAAATTCAGTGTTGTGAATCTGCTGTAGTACTGTTTTAAACATTCTATACCAAAACATTATCTAAGATACTAGATTAGCTATTAAATCATTAGCTTCTCTCTGTCTATATTATGTACTCTACATATCTCTGCACTTATTATTGTTTATATCATTATCTTCCATTTCACTGTTATCCTCTATTGTAGCTTGTTGGGGTGAAGCTTTAATTATGGATTCTTAATTTCAGAATAATTTCCAAGTCATTTTTCGTTTCTCAGAAAGAATAATGTAATGTAACTAAAGGATTAATTAGACTGTGTGTTCAATATGTATAATTCTCATTAATTAAAGTACATTTCCATAATCTAGACCAGCTGGTCAGCCATATATACAAAGATCTGGAATATATCTCCAGATAAGGACACATTTTAGCAAACATGGAGAATACAATTTAATATTTATTTGAGTTTGATTAGAGGTTTTTACTTCCTACTTTCCTTTATCAGTTCTTTACAAAAAAAATTCCAAGAAAATAGGAAAATTACAGACCCAGAAAATAAAGTCTTTGCCTCATTGGTTTTCAATTAAATCTTTGATATTCAACTTAAGATAAGAATAATACTGGTGCTTCTTAGGGCTTAAATCAAGTTGGTTGTCTTTTTGGATTACATATTGTCCAATACAATTAAAGTAATGATGTAATCATTCTCAAATTACTTGGTCGATCAAAAACATTCCTTGTGGTAGATTGGCAGATTTCAGCTTTACCGCACTGCAAAAGTATTTGTCATATTAAATCAAGACAATATCTTAATTTATGGTAGTTTTTTAACATATTGGGACCATTGGGACTTTTACATTACAATAAGCTTTTACAGTAATTATCCGTTATATAATTATATATAAAATAATTGTCCTCAGTTTCACTGTTCAGTACTTGTATGTCACTGTTTATTCAGTGAGATTTATGCCTCTGCTTGCAGATCTAAGAAGAATGACGGCTGGCTTTGTGGGCATGGCCGTGTCCATCATCCTTTTTGGCTGGATCATTGGAGTGCTGGGATGCTGCCAGCAGCATGACCTCATGCAATATGTAGCTGGGCTACTCTTTCTCATGGGAGGTACTGTGAAAGCACACATGCCCACATCCACACACAAACATGCAGACAAAATCCAATTTTATTCAATTTCTGTACTCGTTCTGTGACAGCTGAGAGCATCTCAGGGTTAACATGAGATAGCAGATCAATGACCTGCAGTAACATGATTCCTGTCCTGCAGTAAGATGTATGTTATATGTAGGAATTTCACAATTGAACTGGAACCTTTTAAAATCACTTCCTGTCTCTTCTGCTCACACAGGAACATGCTGCATCATTTCCTTGTGCACATGTGTGGCAGGAATCAACTTTGAGTTATCCCGCTATCCCCGCTACATGTACGGCCTCCCTGAGGACATTAGCCATGGCTATGGCTGGTCCATGTTTTGTGCCTGGGGGGGTCTCGGTCTCACATTGTTGGCTGGCTTCCTGTGCACCCTGGCCCCATCCCTGAGCACACCCACTCGCACAACAACCCACAAGCCGAGGCAGGAGAATGGAACCGTGTGACAGAGGCGTCGTCAAGCGACTGACCCACCGAACGCACAAACCACGCCCTTCCAACCTTGATGTTTAACTCTGAAACGTTTTTCTGTCTGATCACCATCTCACACCACCCTCAACATCGCCATCCCCCTTCAGTGTTCAGTGTGCCTGAGAAGGAACAAAGTAACGACAAAGTTCACACACCTAATCTTGAAAAATCCCAGAGGGACCTCCAGGAACACCAAGAGTGACACCTACAGTAACGTATGACTGGGGCCTAGCTCTCATAGCACAAAATAAGACTTTCTTTTGGTTCAGATGTTTGACATGCTGACTTTATGGCGATCTAAAGGTGACTGTTTTCTCTGAAGAGAATTTGTCTTAAAATGGTGCTCTCTTAAATACATAAAGCCACATACACTCCCACACAGCACACACACACACCAGCACATGTTTTCCACACACGGTCAGTAACTCCGGATAAAATCATGGGAAAAAAATCCTCAGAAAGGAACAAACACACAAACATCAGGCCAGAGCATCATGTCAGCATTCCTCTTTCAGTCGAGTGATGTGTGCTGTGTTATTGTTTGTATTGGGAAAAAAAAAAATCTGGCGTTGACTGCCCATTGCTTATCTTTAGTGTAGCACACTAACTGATATCAAACATGAGCCCCCGGGTTAACATCTGCAGCCTCTGCAGAGCACTAAATGCATCTAGCAACATGGTCAGTACGATAAAATACGCAGAAGTACATTTGCATTGAAGAGCAAATTGTTTGATGCTTCTTTAAAGATTCTATATGTACAAATGCATCTCTATGTAGATTCAGATCATTGTTTGTGTAAAGTAGATTTTGAATAAGAATGTTTCTTTCTGTTTGTTTAGAGGTAATGATGGCTGACAGTATGTGGAGGATAAAGAGTTACAGGATGGTGCTAGGAGCATAAATCCATTATTGGATTGAGCAACATAGCGCTATTTTGTGGCACCAGGCCGACAGATCAGACATGGTTGCTTGCTGACCGCTGAATTGTACAGTAACCAGACATGGGCAAAAACAGGAAACTAATCTCTGGAGGAAGTATTTAATTGCTCCATTGTTTACCATCAATATTGGTTAGTCTTTTTGTAAAATACAAGTTACGCAATTTTAGAAGAAAAGTGCAACTTTAGTCATCCCACTCAAAAAACAAAAGCACAAGCTGCATTCCAAATCCTCATCTGCACAGTGTGCAGTAACATAGAAACATCACACATTAGTAGAGGACCAAAGTGTTTTGACTAAAATCTGTTTCAGTAGCTGCTGAAACAATGAAACAAGAAGAATATTGAAGATAATTTATGCGATGGACATATTTGTCCCACAATTCAATTCACAATGGAAATGTAAGGAGCCTTTCACTCTGATAAGTGTTGTTAAAAGGATGGAGGTTGGTGCAATGGCATCTTGGATAAGAAAACAAAACCAGATATGAAACACTGTATATTATGGTATGCAATGGGAACATGGAAACTATTCATCATTCAAGGTATCGATACCTCCAAATCTCTCAAAAAAAAGCACAAATAATAATTAGGAAAGTGACATACAGTACATTTTTAAAGCTGTATTCCAAATACAATCTGTATACTCATTTTGTGATTTAACTGCGTTTACACATGGACAATGCCAAAATGAAGTATACATCACTTCATGCTGAATGGTTTGATTTTTAAGCGTTAATGGTCCAACAATTTAAAAAATATATCATTTTTTTCTTTTTATGGATGACAGCTGCATTAAAAAACAACAAAAAAAAAGAGTAAAAATATTGATTGAATTCAAACCTTGAATTGTGTGGCATTAGTACAAATCAGTAATATACACCAGTTTTTGGGTACTAACACACAAAATTGAAGTATGTAGAATGGGACAGGGCCACATGAAAGCTTTTGAAAACAGAGTGCAGCAGGTAGGACTTTAATTTGTTCATTGGAAAAGGACAAACAGTTCTCCTGGTGACAATTGTGGATGATAAGAACTCACAGCAGGGGTGAAAAAAAAAATCAGATCCACGTGGATCTGATTTTCTTTTTTTCACCCCGTTCATTAGAACTTATTTAGTTTGAAATCTTAAACCTCACTTCAAGTTCATGATACAAGAATATTACAGCCATGTGTGATGAAGTTTTTATAAATGTCGATTGCTGGAGATGAGTCATGAGATATTCTATCAGCTATGTCAATTAACTTTCTTAGAAAAAAAAGGTGTTATAATGTGTATTGACAACACTGTGTGTGACGTTCAGTCCTTTCACCATCACCATTAACCTCCTCATGAGGCTACCACTTTTGCAGAAGTCAAGGAAATTTACTGAGGCATGATTGAAAACTGTATCTTCAGTGTCTTGTTGAATCTTTGCACTTTGCTGGGTCTCATAAAGTCTGTGAACCTGAAGTGTGAGCAGCTGGAGTTATACATTATATGTTTGCAGGGCCACATATGGGAGCAAAAGATGATCAGAGCATGTAATAAGCACCCTGTTGTGTCTTTTACAAAGAGTTTGGGTTTATACCATGTTTGTGTGTTTAGGGTCAGTCGATCTAGGCTCTTATTGTGAAAATATTTATGCCAGAAACATGGACATGCCATAAATATAAAACATATTTATATCTATGGTCATTACACTGACAACTAAGTCAGTGTATTCTCTGATGTCCTGTGATTCACAGAATGCAATGCTGTTTGGTGTTTTGGTTTTATAAAATTTTAAGTTCACACCCAAACTGGTACGCAGTAATATAAGAATTACTGTAAGCCGTAAACTGTAATGTATAAGTACATGGTGCAAGTATAATGTGTCGTTAGGACTGAAGCACAATTGCACACAACTCAAGTTTTTTGTGTATTATAAGTGGGAAAATCTGACTTTTCCAGTACTGATGTGCCACCACTGCACATGTGCAGAAAAAAGTATTGTACGCAAAAATTTTAAAGCACATATTTAAGCTCTCCCATATCTCAAATAGTAAACTTTCAAGAACACCAACACGTCTGTATTTTAAAACTACGATTTTTTTGATTGGATTGAGATTTAATACAGAACAACAGTAGCACACAGTAGCAGGATTTACAAAACATTAAGACCAATGAACTTTAGAGAATGACTGAGGTCAGCACAGTGTAACAGTGTATTTGAAATTGTTGTAAAATCCCTCTCAACTGGCAACTTCCTGTGTTTCATGAGGAACTTAGAAATGTACTCTGTGCAACGAGAGATGCCCTGTGAAAACGCCACTGTTTAGAGTGGCACTTGTTTCAGTAGCACAGCTATTATTTTCTACAAGTCATTTATACTGGTTCAAACCACTGCAGATGTTATGTGGGGACTAAAAAGACATTACAGTCTTGCATGATCTCATTACAGTTAGTTTCTTTCAAAATATAAAAACTTGTGTCCATTTTTAATTAATTTATTTTACTGAAATAAAATATGTAATTACTTATGTGTTTGACTTGTGTTTGTGCCTGGATCCTGCAGTTGTGCTCTCCAAAGTTGCATACTTGTCTGAGAATTTCCCCCATAAATGTTTTTAGAGTACTTTTAAGAAGCACTTAAAAAATGAAATATGTGACACATTGCTGATTAGGCAATACTGTTTTTTGTATTGTTGTCTCTTTGCGCTTAAGGGAGTTTGAGTTTATGAATACACAAAAAAACAGATATTCAGTCCAACAAAGAGAGGAATGTCTGTGAGAGGTGAGACACGACATGATCAACAACAGCAGTGCTGACAGCACCCTCCTCCAAACAAGTGTGGAGGCGAGGCCTGGCCTTTTGTCACTTAGGACATGGTGCCATCTAGAGGGCGGACTGGACGTTTTGTGTCTTTGCCTTTTTAAGGCTGAGGTGATCAAATCTCTGCTGCAGGCCCATAATGTGCTATTAAAACAAATTGTTATATGCTGTAATTTAGGCTGTACAAGATTTTCTCTTTTTTCAAAACAAGTTTATTCTAAACAGAAGTTAAGTCAAGACAGAAGTCCAGTAAAATGTGAAAAAATATTCTATACATTGAAAATAATTATGAATCGACGTAGAATCTCAAACATACAAATTAAGATGACAGTACCATGATACATAAAAACACAGCTTATGTGTACGAACTGAACTACAACAATATGAATGTATAACTTAACTTCAATGACCTTACTGTATAGTACTACACAAAACCTTCCCCTGAAAGGATATTTGATGATGATGATTACATTAAAACTATGATATACGTACAGTATATAACAACTAGAGCTGCAACTAACAATTATTTTCATTATTGAGTCATCTGTTGATTATTTTCTCAATTAAAAACATCATCATTCTGTCTGTAAAATGTCAGAAAATAGAATATTATGTTAGATTTCCTGGCTTCCCAAGGTGATGTACACAGATTACTTGTTTTATTTGACCAACAGTGAAAAAGCCAAAGATATTCAGTTTACTATCGTATATGATATAGAAAAGCAGAAAATCCTCACACTGACAAAGCTAATAAAAATAGTTTCAAACATACAGTCAAGTCATTACAGTAGGGTTGGATAATTCATACAGACAACAATCACATTAGAAAACTTTTAGAAAGAGTTGGATTTCCTTTTGAGGTAAAAAAAAAAAAGAGAGAGAGATTTGAATTATATGTTAATTCTTTAACATTGTACAGTTTGGCCTGATTAAGTGAAATGTTCACTGCTGCTACCCAGAGCCAGGGGCCAAAGCGAGCAGTCTGAGAGTCTACTTCTTGCCACGGTAATGGGTGCCGACCACCATGTAGCTGTCAGGTGAGATGTTCAAAGTGGGCGGCTTCACTTTGTCCCTACAGATCCTGAAATCCGATCTGCTGACCGGTCCTCCTCCTCTGCAGGGGTCGTGTTTCTGCAGGTAACTTATGAAAGTCTCCCAGCCTCCACCTACGCGCACCATCACATGACGCTCATTCAGCATCTGCAAAGTTGACACGACATGGGACAGTCAAAGCTGGGAAATAAATATATTTTATGGCTGATGAATTGCCAGGATGTTTATGAATTCTCAGTTATACGAAAAAGCAGTCTCCACACATGCACACACAAACACACACACACGCCAATCTAATATTTACAAGCTTCTCATGCATGTCTTGCTCTGGCTATGAAAGGCAAATGAATCTTGGTCGAAATCTCATTAAACCAAATGAAACAACACCTCGTGGCACCAGCTGAGCACACACGCAGGACTAATCCACATATGAACATGCATACACACGCGCTGCACTGACGCACAAAGGCAAACCCACGCAGATCTGCAACACAAGCCTTCTAATAAACAGTATTTTCAATCAACTGACTACTGTATAGGCAATCTGCTAACACTGGTTGAGGAGAGGTCAGCTGTGTTTGAATCAACACATCCTTCACACAGCCGTCCTTACAGCTGAAAACCAACTGCTGCCATGGCAACTACAGGCACAATATAAAGCCTGGAAGAAAAAAAAAATGAAAGGAGAAATTGAGATGAGTTCAGCGCAGACCCTCAACTCCCAGCAGACATTAACATTCCCAGGAGGCCTTGCTAAGCCATCCGTTGTCCTGTCAGCACCGGCCCACCCCCTCTTGCCTTATCGCCAATAAACCCTTCATTATGGAGCCATTAAGAATGTGATAATACAAGCAGATCTACCCCTCTAATGTGGAGGGGGGGTTGGTGTGCGTCACTTGCATGGGATGAAAAATCAATGGTACAGGCGCACACGCACGGGCAGGCGACACACGAGCAACAGCAACAGAGGAAATCCCAGATGTGGTCCATCTCAGCTGTCATCCTGCAGATTAAAATGTTGAGGTTGGCAGGGGTCAAGTCTGACATCCTGAATAAACCACCTTCCTGTCAGACGTGGAGGGAATGTAATTCTGACTGTTTAAAAATTCAGCCATCATCCAAAGTTAAAGAAATAAAACATAAATGAAGGCAGCCTTAATTATTAGTTCCAATTAAACTTTTGTTTTTTTTGTCATTATCTACTTTCACTTTTCTTTTTTTATACTATATTATGTCTGTAATGTTTAAATAAAGTTACTTGATTTACATTTGTGACTTCTTACGTGCTAGTTGTGCAGCTCCCCTGCTACAACATAAACTGATATGTGTTTTGACTGGGACAAGCAGTGTACCAAACTGATCATTTAGTCTTTCTGTACTGTAATATTCAACACAAGCCCCCTTTGTCAGGCTACTGCTTTATTTCTGTCTCTACAACCACCCCTCCCCCCTTCAGGTCTCCGTACAAAGTGTGCTACGTCTGCAGCCCATAAACTACCGTCTGGATTCCCCTGGGTCCTCCCTGGCAGCTCCATTGATTCCCTCTCTCCTTTCCTGCTGAAAGATACATGAGTGTACTCAAGGAAGAGGAGTCATTTGGACGATCACCAGTAGGAGGCAGGCTTTAGCCACAGCCGCTGCTTTTGATGCTGTTTTTTTGAGTACAGTCATGCCTTGTAAAATTTGCACTAAAGAGACTAACTAAGCAGTATTACTGTATATGAGCTGATGCAAACACACGTGTGGTTTTTATCTTTCTTCTGTTTCTATTTCTTGTTCTGCAAAAGACATCTCAATGAGACTAAGTGACTAAACACAAGTTACATATTATATTTATTGTATGTTTGAGAACTCCTTGAACAGCATGTTGATAAAGGGAAAGATTTGAACCATTCTGGCTCTAGGGATGGCAATGTCAGTCAGTCAGACTGAAATATGTCAGCCAAATTGAGAATGGCCATAGAAAAGAAATTAGAACAGACATTCATGGTTTCCAGATGATGTGTCCTGATGACTTCGGTGACCCCCTGACATTTATTTTAGTGCCACACAATGAGGTGTGCATTTTCAGTTTTGGGTGAAATATCATAATAAGTTTTGGGTGAGATGTCATATTGTACCGACATTCATTTTCCCCTGAGGATGAATTACAATAACATAGGTGAATATTTCAGTTTGTGATATTCCTATTTGTCTCAGCTATACCTTTTGTTAGATGCTGATTAACAAAACTTACTAAAGGTAAACATTAAACCCTTTTAAACATCAACATGTTAGCATTGTCACCATGAGCATGTTAGCATGCTGGTATTGGCATTTAGCTCAAAGCACTACTGTGTCTGGACACAGTCACAACAAGCTGCTAGAGTGGCTACAGACTTTTAGTTTTGTTTATTAGCGCCATACATTAGAGATCTTCACTCTGATGATTAAAATAACATCAGCTTTCTCTATGATCAGTGTATAAACTGATGACATTTAGGGATAATCACTGTAAGGTCAAAGATCATGGTCACATACAGAACAAAGACATTGGAGCTCTATTGAATCATTGTCAAATCAATGTCAAAGGACACTTAAGAAAAGAGGATGATGAAGGGCTGGACTGAAGGCAAAAAAAAAAAAAATTCATCATCCTTATTCCGGTCCTGATTTTGCTCCGCTGAAAGAAGTCTCCGAAATTAGATGTTTTCATTTAATCTTTTTTGCTCTATGTCTTATAAAAGATAGCATGATAAACAAAGAAATTGATGTGGCATGATATTGTGAGGTGTTTGAATGTCTCTTTCTTCCATTGACACAGTCAGACAGTGCTACAAAGCTGAAGGAGAGCCTAATTGGGCACAGAGAAGAAAGAAAAGCCTTTCCTCTTTTTTAACACTAAAGAATGGCGGAGCACTCCAGGGCCAGCGTGATTGAATAGCCTCCAGAGGGACTAGAGATGGGGGTGGTGGTGATGGGGCGGTGGGGTAGAAAGTTTACATGTGAGGAGGGGCGGTCATGCTCAGCCGCTCATTAACAAGCTGTCTGATTAAACCCCTCACTAATGACTGTGTCTCGGTAATCAATAGTATCTGCTCTTTAAAAAAGGTCTGCACACACTGAATGGCACGCTCTCCTAGGAGCTGCACATTAACATGGTATATGGTAATTGAGGATTACGGTGTGTTTCCTCACACGCATGTAGGCAGCTGCGAGCTTCAAGGTAATGGATAGAGTCAGGGTCGATGGGCAGCAGTGCTCTATTCGCACAGCTGAGGTGCGCTTGCTTGTCAGGGGTGAGGAGGAACGGGGAAGGAGCGGTGACTACAATCTGATAATTATTGCATTAAACTGGCAGATGGACACAGAGTTATTGTATCTGCATGGCTGCGGAGAAGGTGAGCACAAAAGGTCGACAGCCGAGATAAGAGAAAAAAATCCATGAAGTATTGAAATATAGAATGACTAAAAGGTGATTTTCCTCTCTTTCTTAACATAAATGCATTGGTGTTGACCTGAACATAAAACTAATAACACATTTAGTCATCTCATCTTTATTGCCTGTCTTTGATGTGGAGTTCAAACACGTGCTCCCGTGTTACTGACAGGGAGAAACAGGTGTTCAGTGACTTGAACGGAAGCATTATTTTCTAAATGGGCAGTAAAAATATGTTGTCTGTCAGCCTCTCAAAAATGTAGCTGTAACTCTGTCATCACAAAACTGTGCTGACAGCATTGATTACCGGTTTAGAGAGTGTTTGGTCAATACAATTAACAAAGCATTAAATGGGCCTCAACTCGTGACCAATTAGCCACCAAAGCTGTGATCCTCCTTTGTGACTCTGTATACAGTGTGCGTTAAACGTACACTGAAGCAGTTATATTTTGTATGGATTAATGGTTTTATACAGACAGTGAAGTAAAATGTTTTTCTTATATTCAGAGCTCTGCCCACACGGGTGGACTTCCCGAGTGGGCTGCCATTTGAACCGCACACCGCCCTCATATCTGTGCAAAATCATCCTGAAAGAGATGTGTTTGTTTTTTCCTTCAGGTTTGAACTCTTCGCTGAAGGTCTATGTACTGAATAAAATCATTGTCAGCCCAGTCTTATCCTGACCATTGGTTGCCAAGCAACCCCGCCTCCCAGAAGGCCATTCCTTGAGCCTTTGTACAGACGCATACGGGTGGTGCACGACTTCGGGAGGCTGAAAGGCACCTACGTCTCCATCCTAAATGACTGCAAATCAGTCGCTCTGACACGCTGCACTTGTTGCTGACTCAGCTGTTGATTAATAACCTGAGGGCCTTCGCACCTCACATCTTATTATGCATTGTAGCATCTATGACGCATCTTCACTGGGTGAGCAATTAGATTTGGTGATAAAGTCATAATGTGACAGTATCATGTTATAATTCCTAACATCAGCCTTCACATTAACGTCTCTGATATTACACAACTTTAATTTGTTTATTTTAATACCTTAATACCTTATAAAATAACACATCAGAACTATTATCACCAGATTAACGGGGCAGGTGGGCATGAACCAACCTCTTCTATTTATGCACACATTTGTTTTCCTTATTACGTAGTGATGTGAAACATAATTGCTGCCAGGATTTTGTTCAGTGGCAATGTTTGCTCAAGTGTAGGAAGTGCTACATTTATTATTTACATACATTTACATATATTTTTCTAATGTGCACATATGGAGGAGAACCGGGTAAGGGTCAAGGTGGGTGGTGGACATAAAAAAAGCAGGACTTTGACACAGGAGAACGTGGTTCACATCCTGAAGGACTGTGGTTTGGTAAAGTTTAGGAAAGATTGTGGCTACTCATAATTTTGATGAAACATAAATATGTCCTGTCTCATGCTTCAAGTCAAGACCTTTTCAATATTTAACTAAGGCCAAACTTTAACCAAGTGCTGTAAATGCATGAAAATTACCATAAGAAAGTTTAATCATACTTTAGTTGCTTCGAATAAAACAAACAAATTAAATATGTTGTCAGTGACTATTTTGCAGTGTCAATGTTTTGAGACTTACGTTTACTGACAATGTTTGTTCGTTATGTTGAAAAATGTAATCCAAACAGCATACTGTGTCTCTGAAAATGTATTTAATGATGCAAATTAGTAGCATATAAACAGAATTACTAGGGGACAGGGTTAGCGTGAACATACTTACCCGTATATACAGAACTTTATCCCCAACACGATAGCAGCCTTTAGCAGCCTGCTTCTCAACAGGAAACCTGGTAGGGCAGCTGCAGGGGGGATTTTCAGTGATGTTTTTCACCTGGATCAGGTTAAACAGAGAGAGGACAAATCACACATATAGTATTAAACATCTGTAAGCGAAAATATGATTGATTACACTGCAAATACAATTACGTACAATATCATCCAAAATGTCGCTGGCGCCTGTGCTCCTCCGTCTTGATTTGCCGGAGGAGCGGGGGGTCAGGGCTGCAGGTGAGGGGGCGATGGGAGGTGTAGCTGTGGGAGTGTGGTTGTTTACTGTGCCGGAGGAGACTGTGGCAGTGGATGCTGGGGTTTGACCTGGTGAGGGTGCTGACAGCGGAGCTGCAGCAGATGTGTTAGTGGCGCAGGATGAAGAGAACAAAGGTGTTTGTGTTGAGGCTGTGGTTGTACAAGGGTTAGTGGCTGAGAGGGAGGACTGAGGAGGGGATAAACATTCAGGCGCTGGGTTTGTTGTGGCTGATGGAAGATCAGAGGAGAGGGATGCAGCGAGGGTTTCAGAAAGACAGGTTGCGCTCGGAGTGAGGGGCGCAGGTGCAGGAGGAGGAGGAGGAGAGGGGGTTGGGGGTGGGGATGATTGTGATGGTGAATACAATGATGTAGGAGGAAAAAAGGAGAAGGGCAGACGAGATGATGGAGATAAGCACCCCGCCTCCTCTCTCTCTATCTCTCTCTCCAACTTCACCAGCCCCGGGGGCTCCACTTCATACCTGAAAGAGAGATTTAACAAAAATATATCAGCAATCAAAAGGACAAATCAACATTAAATACTTTAAAACCACATCCACATACTGTACTAAGTCAGTCAGTGAGAACTTAGCAGGTCAGAAGAATAGTTGAAACAGGTAAAAGTATGGGTAAATTGTTCAAATAGTTAATTAAAAGTAAAGAATAAATGAAAAAGTTGAAATGGTTGAAATAGTTACCTAAAAGTAATGACCAAATGGACAAAATACAAAATAGCTCCCTAAAATAAAGAACAGTTGATATAGTTGACATTGTTAGCTATAGGTAACATTAATTAAATAAACGGTTGATATATTCAGCTTAAAGTAAGGTTTATGAATAAACAAATAAAAAAAGCTAAGAGTAGGATAAACGGTTGAAACATCCAGCATTGCAGATATGACCAAACTACAATACAAATATTGTAACAGTATACACTTTAAATAGTCACTAGTTAAGAAAAGTGCGCAGCAGTTTTCTGCTCAGTGTGATTCAACAGTGATTTGCTTTACTTGGGAGCTGTACTGCAGGTGAGGCAGTTCTTTCTTTCTTGTTACCTGGCTGCAATCCGCCCCAGCTCCATCAGGCACAGGCATACCTCCCGCGGTTGTTTGTGAAGGACTTCACACAGCACGTGCATGAAGTACAAACAGAGAGGGTGGAGGGGCAGAAAATAGAAAAAAGGTTACTCATCTGAAAGGAAAGATGCTTCCGGAGATAAACCTCTGTCTGCCTCAAAAGAAAACAGGAGCTGCAGTATGAACTGAGGGCACATTTCAGGAGGTTTCTATTGTGCATCTCTATCTTTGAAGCTGGGCAGGAATTCCTGTGGGCTCTGGATGTGCAGCTGAGGGCATGAGGGCATGAAAGCTTCATCAACAAGTCAGCCTCTTGCCTCCAGTCCACTATCTATACATTGAAAATGAGGCTGTGTGCATCTGTGCAGGAAAGTCTCAGTAAAGATGAAAATTGATTGAGCATGCATAAAATCTGGTAAAGTTTTTTAAAAAGAAAAGAAGGAAAAAAAGTATAACAAGCAGAGAGAACGTTGCCATCAATAATGGCATTTTATTTTCATTCACCTGTTTTTGACATCCACCATCATGGCTCCAGCAAGAAAAGGAGACGAGAGAAAAAAAGAGTCCTTCATGTCACTCAGGCAGTAAACTGAAGCCTGACAAAGTACAGCAAGCTCACTCTCCCTGTCATTCAATTAGTAAAGTGAAGCAGGTTACTCCGCCTGCAGGGAGGGGGGGTGACGACTCATTGTTGGCGGGGATTAACCTGCACATTATCATTCTCACGCATCTGCCGCCTTGCGTAGACATGCCCGAGGAAGAAGAGAGCACATAAAAGAGTACGTTTAATGATACAGGACCATGTTAGCATGTTTGGTGTGACACACACACAGAGCATCACACATGCAGAAGGTGTAAGTGAGACATGATACAATGAAATTGAACGTATATTGTATTTTGTACAAATAGTAAATGCTACACAATGTGATATCTTATCATATTGTGTAGCATTTCTTGTCAAATAAGACAGTGGTTTATCACATTCATTCAGGTGTAGCCATGGAGTGAGAAGTCACTAAACACAACAGTGGAGACTGAGGAGGAATGGAAAGTTTACAGAAGAACTATAAGGGACATGATGTTCCCACACATCACACAGACTGAAACTCAGGGGCTAAAGATTTTAATTTAATCAGTAACATAGGCCTTGAGGCTTGAGGCCTTTGTTGGTAAAAGTGGAAAAAAGGTTTAGATAATATTCAATAATGGTAGATGCAATCTCTGGTCTTTACTCACCCAAATCCTCTGACTCAAAAAGGTAAGCCTCATCAACACCAATCTTTCTGCACCAGTAGAGGAAGTTAGCGGTATTGTCTCGGGCGAAAAATGATCCAGACGTTGCATCAGCACGCCAGTGGATCACTCTTCTCATGAAGGGCTGTGATGGGTTTCAACACAAACACACATATACAAAGATAAGTGCACAGACACAAACATACACACAGAGGTAGTGAGTTTGCAGTAGTACAAAAGTGGATGAATATTGGTTCATGTGTATTTGAGACTACTGTGGTGACAAACAGTGCACATGTCATCTTTAATATCACAGCATATTCAAATATGAATACAGTGAAAGCAACAGGTGAGGAGACAAAGAAGGCTCACCTGTTGTACTAAAGGTTTCTTTTTCTATAGAGGACAATTCAGGAATACAATCTGGTTAAGAGGCAGTCTTATACAAGGTGAGACGAGGTAATAGGAAACATGAACAGACATGGATGACTCCTGGATGGGATTTACCTGTGCTATCCTCAAACTGAAAGACTGAAACATTTTCTGTAACAACTGTATGTAAATAGGCCATAACTCTTTATTAAAAACTCAATAAATCTTTTAAGAAAAAACTGAAAACTTGACATGACTTGTTTTTTTTGGCTGAAGTAAAATGATTTGTATAGTGTGTCTTTGTGATTATACAAGTTCCCTCTTCTGTGTGCATGTTTGTATGTATCAGTGTTAATTTGTGTTGTTGCAGCACCTTGCCATTGTTGGTGTGGATCATCTTCTCCTGCAGAAGCTGTGCGAGCTGACAGAGCAGAACGCCATTGTCCAACCTTTCTATCAGACTGTCTGCTGTGAGGTCCACACCTGAACACACACATGCACGCCCATACACACAAGCATTGAATTATGTGCAGTAATTCACGGCTATGACGCAAGGTTTCTTGTGCTGCCTGTTTTCACAGAACAGTATCCAGACCCAAGAAGTAGTTTAAACAATATTTCACCTAAACTTTACAATGAAGTGCATAATAATTAAAATATTAATATACATAATTTATATAACACCTTCAATACACACAGAGTGAAACTGGAGTGAAAATAGTCCACTGAACATTTTAGTAAACAGAGCCTCATAAAGATGGGGAAAGATCAGGATAATTTTGATGAGAAATGTAAAAAAATGGAAGTATGAAAAATGTGAAAATGCAAAGGAGTTGATGATGCTGCCAGGGGTCTCCCTAAATCATTAAGTAAAGGTGAAACTACAAAATATTTGAGCTGTTAAAAACACTAATGAGAACACTAATGTGTTCTCACCCCGATGTTTTCAACATTGTTTAATCCAATTATCAGCTGGCTTCCAAAATAAATAAATAAATAACAGCCAAAATTCTCAAAAATCTGAGGAGAAAAACAATGATCCTTATTCTGACCATATTTATCCATCTCATAATAGTAACACCTTGGTTAATCAGCTGCTAAATCTTCACACAGGATATAATCTACATGTGTACCGCAGCATTCACATATCTGCTACAATATAATCCTGTTGCATGAAAAACCTAAACATCAAGAGGAAGACAACATTTACTGTTTAAATCTCTTTCTCTTGTATGGATTTACAAAATACCAAATGTAGCCACATGGATGTATATCTGAGAAACGCAAACAATGAGTTCTAAGCTTTAACGTATTAGTGCGAAAACACTTTTGTGACAGCATCAGTCAGAAAGTCATCCTGCTGGAGTCTTGTCACTTTCCAGACACCCTCCAACAGGTCGTGGCATGCACAGACTCTTTATGTTTTCCGCCCACGATACAGTAAAGTGGCAAGAAACCTCTTTCCCTGGATTCCTCGCCCCAGTTCCCCTCATGGAGAGGTATTTCAAGGATCTGGGATAATAAGTAGGTTAATATTCCTCCACGTTTAATGTGACTGCTGCATTTTCACCTGTTCTTCAAAGTAAAAGCCCCACTTCCAAACGCAGATGATCAGGGGTTATTCATCAGTGGCTAACTGTGACAACCTGAAGTGATATTTGGTCACATTCTCTGTTTTAATTAAGTCACACAAATTGAAAACAGACCGCAGCCTTCTCCATTTTTTATTTTTGGTAGCTGATATCCAAATATAGTTGATATGTGTTGGCATGAGGATCAGTGGAGGAAAACTGTCTCACCCATGAGGGTGTTGAGCCAGAAGGCCAGGTCTTCTTTCATTGGCAGCAGGCTGGCGTCGTGGCGATAAGGCAGCCACTGGTTGTACTCCTGAGGACTGGCGAGGCCAGGCCCAGAGTGTCTGTACTTCTGGCCAAGAAGACAGTTCATCCCCAACCCGGTCAGATGACTTGGGCTCAGTGGACTGTCGAGGCTGGCGTCCATTGCTTCCACTTCACTGTCCATGCTTCTGCCTCGATCGGTCTTTGACGAACCCTGGTGGGCCAGATAATAGATGTTTTGCTCACGTTTAATCTTTTGAACTATTGCTATTGCTATTGCTAGTGCTATTTCATGAACCAGTATAGTGACATTCACAGTTTAATTTTATAGTTATTTTAATAATGTTTTTTAATTGTGTAAAAGCCCCTCTGGTGAACCTTCCACAGGTTGAACTACTGCAATGACTGGGACTGTATACCAGTTTTTCTTTTACTGCACCCTCGCAAAACACAACATAAAAACACATTTATCATTAGAATTAACAAAAAACATACAAGTATTAATGATGTGTAAACCACAGGGTGCTCTCTGACAAAAAAATCAGCTAATACAAGTAGGAGGATGGAATTACAAGACAATAACAATAAAATTATAATTACATTTCTTAAATCCTAATTGCATTTAAACGATCGATTTTTGGAAATATTTTGTGAAGTTGTAATGATCTAATGAGCCACTTTAACTTTGTCACAAAACATTACTCGTATGTCTGAGTCAGAGTTTCAAGTATGTTTCCTTGCTGAGCTGTTATAGAGAATAAGCAAACAAAAAGGGAATTTTGTTCTAAAAACACTGCCTGGCTGTCGAATATGGTGAAAGATTTGAGCATGTCGGTACTAAGAAAGACTTCCAAAAAATGTGAAACTACCCCTTAAGAAAGCAATAAATGATTAACATGCACATGTACAAAATCAGCAATGCATGTTGAAACTCATTTGATACACTGGCTGCCATCCACAGACGGTACACTCACAACCAAACTATACAAAAAAAAATCATTAATCAAAGGGATTAAAGCGACTGACTGCAGGTTTAATAAGATGTACAGCTACAGCCCTGAGCCAGTCTCCTGGTGCCGCTACATGGCTCATTTGTCCTGTTCCCAGAGCAGCCTCCATCATAAAGCTCAGCCCCATGCAGAGACAGGCTCCGACTGCCAGTAATACTCGCTGCTAATCAGCTGGAATTAAGACAA
The DNA here is from genome assembly GCA_023238725.1 of Scortum barcoo. Taxonomy (NCBI): domain Eukaryota; kingdom Metazoa; phylum Chordata; class Actinopteri; order Centrarchiformes; family Terapontidae; genus Scortum; species Scortum barcoo. Next base: position 14,244,945 of record CM041531.1, read on the forward strand.
CAACACATGCAGTGGGTCACTGGGTCTGCTGGGTAACATACAGAAGAGACGGCAGCTCGGTTTGTGCCAGATGACTGACTTTAAAGTGTAATTGTAAAGTAACAAGACTAAGCAGGCATTCGGACCAAAACCAACGCTGCAACATGGAGATTTGAGGGGCTTGAGATTGTTGTTTGAGTTGGCGGTGATACATGAAATACAGTCTGGGAAGTCCAGTTTGAGTAACAAATCCATTAAAATGAAGGCTTCTCAGGTGCCATAACACTGCACAAAGCTTTATTATAATATGAGACTGGATTTTACTACTCTGGAAAACAATTACAGCACCAGTATTTTTGTCTTTGGTTGTCGCAATCACGAGGTAAACAGTAGAAATATGGCCCTGTGTTGCTAATTCTGCTGTGCCGGACAATCCCCATTCAAATAGATGACAGAGCTGAATTTTTTCTCACAGGGTCACTATCGTCACAGCAACTCTATGAGGCTGTACTTAGGAACAGCTTTGAGCTAAATGTATAAATGCTTAATGCTTAAATGTAACAATGCTAATGCTGATGTTTAACAAGTATATTAGCACAAAATACTGCTAAGCTGGCTGATTTGGTCATAAACCAAATTGTTAAAGACAAATAAAGATTTTGACTTGATGAAAAGTGAAAAGATCAGTCAAGTCATTACAGTTCATCCTGAGGAGAGCAAGAATGTGTGCATCAAATCTGAATAGCAAACCATCCAGTAGTTGTTAACACTTTTCGCTCAAAACCACATATATCAGTTTCATGGTGGTGCTGGAGGAAGAGACAGAGGATTAGTAACGTCACTATGATTCATCCTCAGTGGCAAAGCAATGGACTAACAGACAGACTAAGTGAGGGACAGAGACAAACAAACAGATTAAAATCTTATCTCTAACAAAGACTTTATCTTTAGCAGAACAGTCGTGTAAAAACACATCTGAGGGGCAGATGTTCAGGAGCCAGTCAGGCAGCATCACAGCTGGTTTTCGTAGCGCATTTATAGTCGTATACCACCTGTACCTGTGGCTCAGCGCTGCGCAAGTCCAAATGTCTTTTGCGGTGAAGTTTGATGTCGCCTTGCATCAGCAAAAAGACTGATGCCACCCCCCCCCACCCACCCAGGGGTGTATGTGGAAGGGGGCTGCCTGCCAAGAAGTTTGAGGCAGGTTTACAGGTTGACCATCAGGGCATGAGAGCCTCTGTCTCTAACAAAACATCCAGGTGCAATATTTGCACCTCTGCTACAGAATGGCTCTGCTGGGAAGGGAAGGCAAAGGTCACCTCGCTCTCAGACACTAGCAGCCTTTATACTCCTGCAGAGCTGAGGGTCCATGTCTGCAAACACACACCACGCAAGCACACACACACACACTTACACACACAGGCCCATGCATGTATCAGTGTTTATATTCCACCTCATTTACTTTGCACAACCTTTAATGCTTCCGAAGTAAGATTTGCTTCAGTGGTCTTTCACAGCCTTTTGTTGTTTTTTGTTGTTTTCGCAATAAAAGGGAACATCTTCGCTGCCTAACTGGCTGTTAGCGGGAAACGGTTAAAATTACACACCAGCCTACCTGAAAAATGCATGCACACCGACAGATCTGAGACAAGGCACTGGCTTGAATACCTGAACATGTACTGTATGCGTGTGAGATGACAGTGTGATTGATGATTTGGCTGGATGTGGCCCTCAGCGCAGCTCCACCACCGACGTCTCCAGCGAATGAAACCAAAGCTGCTGTCTGGTAAACAGCTAACTTCACAACTAGTTAACAAAATCCTGTTTCCTCACACGAAAGGCGAGGCTCTCATGTTTACTTTGGGGAGGGAAAAAAAAGTTGAAGCAGCAAATCTGTCATGGAAAGAGTCATCTCCTCAGTCAGGAACATGTTTCATGATTTTCAGTATTTGCTCTACCTGCAGGCTTGCGCATTCTGAATTTTTCTTCAAAGGCTGTTCGGCATCCACTCTATGTGTCAACTGTTTGAAAGAAAATGTCAGCAGTCTGCAGCAGTGCTGGCACCTCCAGCTTTGAATCGACTGCTGTCTCAGGTGTCAGTTGTAATTGTCACAGCTTAAAAGAGGTCATGTAAAACTACTGAATGGATACAACTGCACAGCGGAGGTATAGGTTTCAGCTATAGTGGCGCTCGCACCCCGTGGCTTTCCTTCAGCTGCCTCTAGACTAAATAAACCTCACATCAACACAGGATGGAAAGGTCTGTCGACTGCTGCAGTTTACGCACCCCGAACAGAGGAGGCTTACTGTACACCAGCTCCAGCGAAACACAATAAAATAGACTTTTGGCAGCAAGGCTTAAAAAGAAAATCTTCCATTGATTGTTTTGGTGTGAGGTAACTCAAAAAAATCAATGATCCCCTCAGAACAGTCTGTTCATTGAGCGAGTTCTGACTCAACTTTTTGCTACTGAGGCCACAAAGAGTCAGAAACTACAGATATATTACTGGATTCATTTCTGCATTAATACACTGAGCTTATATTTCAAAAACTCACATTCAAGCATTTTTTTCTTCTAAGTTTGTGGCAAAATGACCACTTTTTTTAACTTTAAAAAGTTGCGTATTGTAGAAAATATTGACTGTAAAAAAAAGTACTTGAAATTTTATGTCTGGGGCATTAAATTACTTAAAAACACACACTGATGAGAGCTGAATGCTAATGTAAAACACTATCCTCATGTTCATTGGTTTCAGAATAATGTTAAACCAGTTATTTTAAAGTCTGATACTTCTGTGTTGTCTCTGTCACAATGAAAACACGATAATAACATTTTATATTATAAAGGATTTATACTACCCCAATACAAATATAAAAAAAAAACTCCTTAAAAAACAGTGAAACAATGAGCGATATTTCATACTTACAGTGTTTTTTTTCCATTAAACAGCAACAATTAAAACATTCCCAGCTGTCATAAACTGAAAAACACACAGTAACTTTACCAAACAAAATGTACTTACACAAACAGCAACAGCGGGATTTCCTTTCTCACCAAACTTTTCCTCTCGATATCTTCTCGCCCGTGTTTTTCCTCTCACATCACTCACGGCCAGATGTTCATCGCCCTCAGGTTCTCCACATGTGAGTACACAGCAGAGCAACAAGAGGAGGCTGCCGTCACTTTGAACACAAACTCTCCCGAACACGCCTGCAACTTTGTGGTGTCGATTTACAGACTGAGGAAGAGTTGGACTGAAAGGAAAAAAAAAACGTGCTCACAGAGGTTTGGAAAAAGGAAAAAAATATATATAAGAAGACTTTTTTTTTTGTTGTTTATACTTTCCTCCATTGTGATGTCACATGACTTGAACCCCCCTGCCTCAGTTTGATGGCGTTGTCAAGTGTTCAGTAAAGTCCAAAAAGAGGAATTTATTCAGCAATATCAATATCAATAACAATATCTTAAATCTGAAGATAATCCGACACTTAATAACTTGATAGTGAGGCTTCACTTTTTAAATGGGGAGATAAGGTGCACCGTTTAGGATAGGAAAGGTACAAACTGGATGTAGAATCAGACTAAATTAACAAAAATAAATAAATTAAATAAACAATACCATGTTTATTATTATTGTTGTTGTTGTTATTATTATTATTATCATTCGTATGAGCTTTTCTAGTACATTTAGCAAATGTATATTATTATATAAAATTTTGTTTGAATAAGTTCACAAACTTTACTAGATTAAGGGAATAAAATCAAGGTATATCAAGAACATACATGGATTCATTTAGGGAATTATTTGTGATTTGAGGGCACAATATTTTAAATATTTCATCTCTTGGATTCTGTACATACTTGTGCGAACAGAGGCTAGTTTCAGAGACACATTTGTACATCCAGTACCAATGTACCAAGTTAGACATCTATCCACCCATCCATCCATCCATCCATCCATCATCTCTACCACTTATCCCGACTCACAGGGCCACGGGAGGTGCTGGAGCTTATCCCAGCTGTCATCAGGCGAGAGGTGGGGTACACCGTGGACTGGTTGCCAGCCAATCACAGGGCATAAGTTAGACAGTTTCACTAAAATATTAAAATATTTTAAAATTTAGTCACCCAGCCGCCAAGTTAACTCAGTACAAAGAGCCATGTTTCCATTGTTACAGTCAGTGACACCTGCTAACCGGTGGCACCAGTGGCTGTGAGGATGTGGTCAGCCTGACGAGCCTAACAGAAGAACTGAGCTCTGCCACATCAAGAAACCACACCAGCTTAGTTATTTTTAAAAAACATGTTCAGACTTGTTTGATGTGGTTTGACATGGTCAGTCAGCCATGTAGGTCCCACCTAAACACCCGAATGACCTGAAATTAGACTTTTGCAGGTGCCTCCGCAACCACTTCACCACATGACTTTTCAGTCCATTTTTATAGCATCAACTCAAATAAAAACAAACTTAGCAGAAAAATGAACATTTAAAAGAACATCAATGTGACAAGAATGACCTAAAATGACTGCAACTATCTCTGTCCCATCTGCTAACATGGAGACGGCGGGACTTATGACCTGTACTGCAGCCAGCCACCAGGGGGCGATTCAAGATGTTTTGGATTCTCTTTTGGGGAGCTGTCATGTCGTCCATCTTCATATACAGTCTGTGCTTCTGATAGACAAAACAAAGCAACATTACCATAAAATATGAAGAATGTTGCATCTACGTGCTTCACAAAGAACTCATGTTTGCAGCTTCTCTCATGGTATATAGATATAGATTTATTCAGATATAGTGACATGCACTGCTGTCCACCACGGTGTCATTGTTGACTCTACCACCGGGTGGGGCCAAAGTAAGAAATCTTACAATCCTGCACATTTTGTGGCTTTAAATTTGTGGCTGTGCAGACTTTAATATTTATAGTTACTATTCCAATTACACAAGTGAATTACATAATAGCTGCGTCACAGGCCTCAGTGGCATTCTTAGTAATAACCCTAATTAATCGTACCACTTGTGCACAGTTGGTCGCATATGCAGAGCAGATGATATAATAATTTATGCCTATTTGCAGTTGCTTATCTTACAGTTCTCTTGCAGCTGGGTAAAGAAGTTCTGTGCTGTGCTCTCTAATAGGCACTCTGTGGTGGTAAATGCTACAAACGTTTGAGCCTTCTTTGTCCTTAACCTAATTAATACCCACTATAAAGGCAGTTTCTGCAGCTACTTGGGACAATGTATTATCTGCTTACCAACAATCCCCACTGTATTCGTTATTATTCACATGTAGCATTTATTCCAAAGTGCAGAAATATGCAAAATATGCAAAAGCAAAATACTCTTAGATCCGTCTTTTTAGACACAGATTGAGATAAAATGACTTTATATCAGCATTGACAACTGATATCCTTCTTTCTCGCTCATTAATATTTTGATTGCAGCCCCCAGGATGGTATCGGTGTTAATTACACTTCACCTCAAAGGGATAAGGTGTTTTTTTTTTTCTTTTTTTAACTGTAGCAGAAAGCAGTTTCAGGGCATCAATCAATCAGGTTGGTATTGGAGGCAGTCACAAGCTTACCCTAATATTCTTACTGTGTGTGTGTGTGTAAACCCAGGTGTGGCTCCTGGTTAATTTGCAGCCCTCTCCCAGGGGATGATTCCCTCATGTTGTCACTACGTCCATCAGACACTCCCCTCTTCCTCCATCATCACACTTCCCTGCCACCCTCCTGCTCATTTGCACTGGTTAGCATTCATCTGACCTATACTACTGTGAATATTAATGAGTGTGTGTGTGTGTTAGTGTGTTTGTATCACTTCAGGTGACATGCATGTAAGATTCGATATGATCAAAACATTCCCTAATTTTGTAATCCACCCCCTCCAGAGATACAAAACACAATGAGCCACGGGAGTGAATTGTTGCTTTAGAGAGGCCTCTGAGGCAGCAAGTGTGTGAATCACATCCTGCTTCTGTTAAATGGGAATGTGCCTTTGAGCAGGAATGGTATAGCGGACATAGTGATGGTGTTTTAAAGAGCTGCTGAACCTATTTAATAATGAGTCAGAAGCACGCACAGAGTTAATAAATAGTCTCTTGGCATCTGGAACGCAGCCTGGATTGTAAAAGGAAGCCCGACAACACAGTCAGGTACGCATGTTAATTTATGTGCTTTTCAGAAGCCTTAAAGGATAAGGCCAGTAATATTATGTATTTCTCTAAATGTCAACAATCCAAAACCAACAATAAATGTGTGCTATCAACAAGCATTGTTTATGTTACCAAAGTCTGATATTCCTCTGTGCCATAGAGCTCCATTGTTGTCCAAAAGCATTTAACAACACATTAGTGAGTCACACTTTTGTACCAGGTGACATGTTTCTTTACTATGAACATGGGGACTGTTGTTTATTTTCAGTTGGTCAGACATGCACTGCCTTACTGTGGCACATACTTACTAGTGCACCAGATCATTGTGTGAAGGTAATCCCCTACAAATGATCCATATATTTCTGATTATTTGATAAAAATTACTGTTTTTAAATGGCAACTTAGTGTTTTTAACCCATTTTAAAGATTAACATATTCAGTGGGAACAGATGGGCTTGGGGCTGAGAAAAAGTACTGAGAGACTAATGTTGGAATAATTTGTTGTTTGTTTTGGTCTTTTCATTAGATTTTCTGGCAATAAGAAGAACTTATTAAACCCATTTATTTCGAGGCAAAGAGTTAGGTGAGGACACTGATACCACTCGCAAAACTGGATGTTAAAAGTACATGAAAGGTATATGATTTTATTACCTTTAAAAAGAGCCAGGACTGCTTTCCCCCCCCTTTTCCAGTCATTATGCTAAACTAATAGTCTTATATTTAACAGACAAACATGAAACTGGTTTCAATCTTTTCATCTAACTCTCAGTAAAAAAGTGAATGTGAAATGAATTTTGCTGTAAGGATTCAACTACAGTCTCTGGGTTGTGTGTTTTAAAGCACTACATGTTGCACATTATAACGCCTTATATTAACCCACAGCTGTGATAAAAATCCATCTTATAACTCCACCCCTCTTATTAAATACATGCTGACATGAGCTCTTGTATTTTAACAGGAGGTCTGTCTGGCAGTGAGAAAACGATTGAATTAAAACAATGTCTCAGCTACACGATGTGGATCAGCACACACATGACAGATGGCATCTCAGGTTGCCAAGACAACTGAACCCTAATCCGCCTCCCTCTTATCCCCACTGCAATGGTGGTGGCAATGGAGGTGGTGGGGGGGGGGGGTCGATAATTCAGTACAGGGCACCATGTGCTGTGTACCACTCAAATTGGTCCCCTGGGTCAAGAGGACCCGAGGCCCCTCAGATGGGGACACACATATTAGAGACTCACAAGTGTTTTATCATTCTGTCGGATTAAAGCTGGTCTCATTTTGAGGTGGAATGAGCCGCATTCATGTGAGTGAAGATTTCTTTGTGTGTGAAATGTGCATGCGTCCATTTTCTTTTCAGGTTTCAAATGCTTTCTGGTTGTCTCTAATGGAAATGTAAAAAATGTAAACTCAAGGCACATTTTCTCACAGTGCATTAGCATTGTTCCATGCTGACTTTACATTTGCACAGGATCAACCTTTTTATATTTACACATGAGAACATTGTTCATTTTAAACTGACAATGCTTGTTTTACATTAAAGTACTTTCACCAGTTTTACACATAAAGACCAGGTTGTTCCTCTTCGAGAACTACTCAGCCTGTGGAAACTGTCGTCTGTAGGGATTATCACTGGGACTACTTGAGGACACACTTAAATTTATTCCTTTTCAGTCCCAACCTTTATGGTGGTACAATACTAAACTTAAAACTGTGGCCATTTTTACATTAGCCTGACTGGTTTGCCATTTCATTATATTTCATTCCCTCTATTCATTTAAATATCACCGTTTAAATTGCTGAACAAATCAGAGACATCCCTAAGAATCTGCTGAAACCACACTGGTTTTTAAAACACATCCAAATATGTTATATAAAATGTCCAGATTGTCCAACAACGGTCTTTCAACACTATCTCTCTACATAAAATGCTTTTTGACCTGAAAAACATGAAAATGTGACATGAAAAGAATTTAAAGCAGCAAAAACAGTTCCTTGAAATGTATTTGTACTTTTTGCTACCATCATCATATCATTACCTCTATTGTGAAGAAATACTCCACTCCTTTTTCTTTCTCCATGGTATTTAGTGAGATTTAAGTAATGTAATACACTGTCTTGATTAACACTGATTATTCCTGCAAAACCTCAAACCTGCCTCTCTGTCACAGCCTGTCGGTGACTGTGTGGCGTTCATATAAATTACTAATAAATAATGTGTCAGCCAGTCCTGCACATGACAAATGAATGCTGGTTTCTTCAGCTCAGGCTGGCAGGCCAGGGGGTCAGTAGCTGCAGGGCAGACCTTTACTTTAATTAAACTACCTGTCACACTGAGCGTCTAAATGTGGAGCCAGTCTGGGATTAGAGGCAGGAAATTACTGTACCGTTGAGTTTATAGAAGGAAGAATCTGGACAGAAAGACAAGAGCAGGTGTATTTTTGCTAATGTTCTGCTTTTTTTCAGTTTTCCACATAATGTAAAACAAACTAACATGCAGCATCCTGATAGACTGAAATAGTTTCAGTGGAGTTTTAACAAATGGCCACTAGAGGGCAGCATAGCAACTTAATTACAAGCACTTGATGCTGGACTGAAAAGGAAAAAAAAAAAGAGGAGCCATCTTTACTTTTAATGGAGTGGGGCGTAGCTGTTGTGTAGTGATTTCATGCATCTGCTTTTAGGTTGAAAAAAAATGAAAGGAAAAAGGGGTAAAATCAATTCAACATTGCTCCAGCCCTTCATCCTAAACCTGCAAACAGCAAATGGACAGATATTTGATGAGAACACCTGCATTTAAAAGGTGCATGTCAGTACCTGTATGCCAGTACAGCTCCATGGTTACCTGACAAAAGCTTAATGCACTTCAAAACATTCAGTCAGACATGGAGATGGCTCGGCTCCACAGGCGGCTGCCTCCCCGTCATTCGTCTCCCTGTCACTGCGATTCCAATCACTGGGATTTTAACAAGATTACCGGGAGCGAGTGGAAGCAATGGAGTACCAGTGTAATGTAATTATCAGGTGATGGAGTGCCTGAAACAGCTGTATTATCACTGGCCAGTCTCTTAACCCCTGTCAACACGTGAAGGATCGCATCCTCCCTCCCCGTGTGGCTATGAAGAAAGATTTATCAACGCGCATGAGCATAATCTAGGGTTCATGTTTTCACTTTACATCATCATTTATGAACGCTGACAACATGAAAGTAGATTGCTGATTGTCTGTCTTGTGTCTCTGTGTCTCTGTCTTTGTGTCTTTCCTAATTCTGCTTAAATAAGTGTAAGCAGAATTAGGTAAAAGAAGAAAAACAATGTACTTTGCTTGGACAAAACCTGAACCTTGAGTTCACATACACACATATGCGCATATGTGCACATATTCTCAGCAGGTTCACTCTTTCAGCCTCAACCTCATGGTCCTAGAGTGTCTCCTGACAACCACATTTCTCTCTTTTGCCACTTCCTTTTTACACAAGTATCCCAGTCTCCATAGCAACTCGTCTCAGTTTTAGAAAACGTGGACAAAAGACACAGGAAAAAAAAAGAAAAAGAAAAATAGGCAAGGACATACACAAATAATACATGTAGACGCACTCTAATCAATAGAACATGCACACAACTGCACACACATACACACATACCCTGGTAGACACACACACACTCTCACAGATGTGCATAAGTAGAAGTGCAGAGACCTTTTACCACTGAGAAAGGATTTTACAAAAAAGCCGAAATTATGTTTTGCATTTAGATTTGAAGCTGCTCAAACACATTGTGTTCTCTGTGATAATGACAAATAATTTCTCACTGCATTTTGTCATTTTATTCAGTTATTTCCCCTGTCACGGAGGGATCTGATGTCAACGTCACCGAGACATTTGTTCATCACTGACATCTTTCCAGCCTGAAAACACTTTGATGAAATGACTTTGCTCCTTTATGCCTTTCTATTAAAGATACTGCCTCATGTCATTTGTTCAACATCTTGCTTTGTTAATCTTTGTGAATTCACGCAAGTTGAGTCCCTGATGGATGACAAGATGTTTCATATTAACTTTGACTGAGTCATTTCTTTATTCTTCTTCTTCTTCCTCTTCTTCTTCTGTATTTCTCTCTCTGCGATCACTGAACTCTTTCTGACATTATGTGATGGGGTTTTGGTGCTATGTGTATGGATTTTAAAGCCTCATCTGTGAACATGTGAATGAACTAAGAACTTCTCTCTTAATCTTGAGTATGTGAATTTAATTATGAAACAGCAAGGAACTTTGGGTCCACTTGCAGAGAGTGGTTATAAAAGTTTTGAGAATATTTACTCCGGCTACCGTAAAGTTAGAGATGAGAATACCAAGGTCTCACGTATTTCCAAATCCACTCCTCAAGATTTTTCATTTACAGTCTTGCAGCCATCAGGCCCATCTGATGCTGACTCAAGTGATGTCACCTGAGGCAATTTATCAGACTTCACCTAGCTCCCTTAGAAGGCTTTATACAACCTTTTTCTTCACATGCAGCAGCACTCCCCAGGAGAAGAACTTTAAATTTGCATAAAACAGAAATACTCAAGTTAAGCAGCTGAAAATTGTACTTAGGCCTGATGTGCTTGAATAAATGTACATTGTTACTTTCCACCATTGAGCTCGACTGACTCGTTGAAGCCCCTGAAACAAAGACTTTGCATCTGTTTATGTTTGTGTGTGTTAGGCCACACAGCAGTGTGTGTAAGTAGTTAAAACCTTAAACGCCAAGTCGAGGAGCTGACTCTCCGTCTGAGCAGAAGGGAGAAAGACTGACAGATGGACAGAGAGAGCTAGGGAATGAAGAAAAACCTTGCCCCTCTGCGGAGCAATGGATTGACAGATTCACTGTGTGTGTACACATTTGTAGTGCAGCAGCGGTCAGGGCGGTGTGAAGGGAACACCATTAAAATCAGCTTGTTTGTTTAGTCAGGAGAGTGGGTGCAGAGGCGAAAATAAGCTGTGTTTGATTTGTCGATCACGGCAGCTCACAGTCTGTAGGTAGAGCCAAATCTGCCACATGAGCGTGTGCAGCCTTTCCGCCTGCCAGCGTGCGTTTGTGAGGCGTGTTCATGTAGGAAAAAAACTTTTCAGAGATGGACAGTGTCCGACCGGTGTGTGACTCATCCGATATATCATTCAGATGTAGCATCTCTGCAGTGTCTGAGTCACCATGCAGCAGTGACAGAGGGAAGAAGGGGGGAGAGAGAGAGAGAGAGAGAGAGTGAAAGGGGGAGAGCAGATAACAAAGGAAGCTGATATGATGAAAGAAAGATCATGACATTATCTTGTGCTTTTCATCTGACTCTTTTCTGCAGCCTTCACTTAGCTCACTTCAGTCTGTCAGAGGTGTTATCTAGTCATTCGATTGATGTTGTGTCAATCTGGAGAACGCAGAAGGTGTTGTCATTGTGGTTGTTTTAAGACTGAACAGAATTATCAACATCTGGCTCAAATTAAACTACATGTGTGGAGGAAATGAGACACATGGAGGTTGCAGGATGTTTTATTTCTACAGGGAATGTAAAGTGTATTTTAATTTAATTATATTTTAGTTAATATGAGTTACATGAGATGATTTTTTTGCTTATCTTCACTCATGACTTTATGACTTGATGACTTAATACAGTCTATTAAAACAATAAAATGTCACTGTCTTGGTGCAATTTTACCAGTTATGATACAAAACCAATGGGAGTTGTACCCTTAGCTCTCTGTTTTCATGTAAAATATCAAGCTGCTCATTTTCCCCATCATCTTTCCAAAGCAAATGTCAGAGGCAGCATCTCCTGTGTGTTTCCTCCTATTTGTTTATTGTCTGTCCCTTTTCTCCCACACACTCGTCCCAAGGTGTCGCCTCTCACAGGCTCAGCCCTTAAAGGCGCCGTGCATCAATATTTCATCACCGCAGTGACACAAAACTAAATCCATTAACTGGATGCAAATATGTGTAATTAAGTTCTCATTAAAAATGGCTGCAGGAAGCCGTTAGCAAAGAGTGAAATGGATTCAGCTAGCTTTCTTTTTGTCTATTGAGGAGCTATAGTGTGTGGTTGCCGCTGTGGATGGGGAGTAATTGCCTGCAATTGCAAAGCAATCTCTAACTCTAATGGGTAAATTGCAGGGTGTAAAAAGGGGCTTGGTGTTGTGTTATTCATACTGGCAATTACACCAAACGATTTAACATGGGATGATAAAAGATCTGTTTTCAAGATCAAGATGGTTTAACATGTGTTTTTGTCAGGGCTGTCATTGTGAAACACAAGTGAAAGATGTAGAAAATTGATTCATCGTGGTTAGCGAAGAGTGTGCGCTGAGCCGTCTCCCTGAATGCAGAACAAAAGGGCAGACGGTGACAGTGTCGTCCTTGTGTTATCCTCTGCCCTGAGACCTCTCTATCAGATGTGTCACTGAAACTAATGAAATCAGATGGACAAGCATTGGTGACCGTATAAAATCAATAAAAGAGATGTGTGTCTGTAAGTCTGTATGGTCTTTATAACATGATTCTATGTAGAGATGTTTGGTTTTTCTTATAGATATCACTTCATAACTGTAACAATTACAAAAGGTTACTATAGTCATAATAATCACAGAATTTGTATTTTAAATCCTCTTTACACAACAGTGCCTGCACCAAGCTGGATTTGCTATTATATGTTTCCTCCAGTCCCATTAGACATGAAAGCCCTCCCCCCATCTCTCACTTTTTAATGAGATTTGGAGTGTGCGTGTCACCCCACTGTGAAGCCATCGGTGACAGGCAAGAGGACAAAAGGAGGCCTGATGCTTGGATTTTGGGAAATGCCCCCTCCTTCTAACCAAACACTTATACACACATACACATGCACACACACACACACACACACACACACACACACATCTACCGCTAGCTCCCATCTGGTGATAGGGCATTAAGAGGGGAGACTGAATAAGGAACTACTGGCAGACACGCATACATGTCCATGCACACATATGACTTGCACTGCAAAACCACTCCTTGCTTTTCATCTCCATCCAAATATCCAACTACTGAAAAACAGTAGAGAAACAAAAGCAACAAGTCCTCTTTGTTCATGTAAAAACTGAAATAAAACCAAACAAGAAATTAGTCTTTAATTTGAAACCTTGAGGTGCACTAAAAGATCTAGTCATAACAGGTTAATATGAGTAAACAATGAAAGTCAAAAAGGCCTCATTGCCAGATTTCTTCCTGGCATCCCTCCAAGATATCAACTGTATGTTTTACTGGAGGAATTTGTGATCAGACAAGCAGAATCATTGATGTATTTCACGACAACTGTGTGTTTGTGATTCATCCTATTGTAAGAAAAGTATCAATTTTATTTCTTTTTCTCTGTCTATTGTGTGCTGGAATTGCTTCATTTTGCATATTGACGGTGAAAAAAAGAGGAAGACAAAGAAGTAAGAAAGATAATTATGTCTGCCTGCATGTGAACCGTTCACACACGTATGCATCTGCAGATCTTGCATCGCACTGTCGTGTTTTAAGTGTCGTGTTTTGAATGTGTGCGATCTTGAAGGAGGCCCGGTGGAGGAGAGCTTCTGACTTCATAATATTAGAGTGCCTCGCCCCAGAGGCTCCCCCTTGACAAGCCTATGACGCACTTCCTGACAAGGTGGGGAGGAAGGGGGAGATGGCGAGGACCAGCTAAATATATACCAGCTGTGGTGATAGTGTTGAAGGCTGGCATGTGCAACCAATCATGCTTCCTGACTCGTGCAGGAGGAGGATCTTGGTGCTGTTTTCCGAGCCAATGGGCGCTGATCCAGACCCTGTTGTGGAGGGGTGTGTGTGTGCTGGGGGGTTGTTACCCAGCATTCAGGTAGATGTGCAATGTATAGAGCGGGATCATTTAAGGTCTTGAATACCATGAGGCTGTGCCGTATTTTATCTGCATGCTGCATGTCTATACGCAGCTGGGTGAACACGCCCATTGTCTTATTACACAGAGATCCTTTCTTGAGCACCATGGACAGTTCACGTGTGCATGTATGTGACTGCAGAAAGCAGGAGAGGCTGCACAAATTTACAACTATTTTTATCTCAACCCAGAGCAAAGATATGTATCTGTTTGCAGTAATTTTCAATCAAGAAACTCTACCAATGGAACAATACTAATGAGTGATTCAAAACACCTTGAACAATTCATGAGATTTGGAAAAACACAGAATAATAGAGCCATAAATGCTCTGTTTGAGGTAATAAATCAGCCTTCCTAAAGTGATCCTCCTGTGTCCTGCTTGATCTCAAGTCAATATCCTATCTGAAGACACATACTTTCTCATCATCCTGTGACTTGCTAGGAAGTGTTGGAGGCACATTGTGCAAATCAGGAGCTTATTTATGAGCGACATAGGCTCTCAGGGGCCCCGAGCGCAACATGAGCACAGCCCCTGAGTCATTAAAGAGTGATTTTGGCATCCAGTTCCACTCCTCTCACAGCCCCTCCCTCAGCTCCCTTGAGGCCGTAGCAGCACCTGCCCCCCACCCACCTTTGAACAGCTATTTAAGATGCTGAACATATGCGCACGCATTCTCTCAATTTAGCATCCACGCTGTCAGACACACACGCCCGCTATATGCTGGCTATATTTATATACCTATGTGATGCAAATGAAAACATTTAAAGAGCTGCTGGATGACGTGTTTCTTGCATCAATGTACGCAGACACTGAGGCTGATGGTAACTTGAGTTTTTTTTTTTTTTTAGCTTTTCGATGGGGAGGTGGATTGATGGTCACAGGGGGTTATGGGTCACCTCCCTCACTTGCACCTAGACGGGATGACGGTTCTGGCTGGTTGACTGTGAGAAAATACCATTTAGGGGCGGCTGGTGACATGTTCATTGAGCCTGTCAAATTAACTGGAGCAATGAGCTGAGCCGGAACAAGGGTCACAATAACACACACACACACACGCGGACAGAGGCAGGGGGAAAGAGAGCATGTTTTTAATATCGCCTGATCGTGACGTGGTGCATCAATCAAACACTGATCTCTGTGTCACCTTGGGCTTTTCGGAGCTCCTGCAGAGTTGTTTGACGTCAGCAATGTGGGGCGAGAGGATGTGGTCTGAATCTTACCTTACCTTGTTCTGCCCTAGACAGAGCAGTAATCCTTATAAAATAACTATAAAAATAAATATCTACATTGACCTACATAAAGAAAGAGAAGAACAGTAATGTATTCATACAGAGAATTTGAAAGTGACAGTTTAGCAGATGTCTGTGCCTTCTTTTGTATATGAGTATCATTAATCAATATGGTCTGCATTATTTAATATTCATGAATGATGTATCTTTGTCAGGTTTTGAATTATTTAAAGATCCTCCTCAGACATATTTCAATACATATAAAATCACTGCTTACAAGAAGATTTTTTTTTTCAATTTGGATTTTTACCAAATTAGAAAAAAAAGAAAAAGCATCTACGCTTTCTCCCTTGTCTATGAATCAGTGAATATGCAAATATGTTAAACTAACGAGCTCAAGCCAGTTCTCCTTATGTGTGCATTGGAGGCTTCTAGTCTCCACGTCACACTTGTAAGTTGCACGCTGGACCAGGATTGGCTGCCTGACTAGTTGTGATGTCGCAAAATCCTACTCGCACATGTACACGTCATGTTAAACTCAGCTTAAAAGGTGAACGCAGAGGAACTTTCCCCTCTTAAGCTTTCAAGTGTCAAACTCTGCATCATTCTGCAAAATGAAGGTCAGACATCTGCAAATGATGTAGCAATATGCAAAGCACTGTGAGTAGGGGGACTTTAATACTCAACACATGTGACAAAGAGAAGAGAAGAGTCAGGTTAAAGAGGGTGTTTTATTAGAAATGAACAAACTTTCAATCATTGGGCACTTGAGTAATAGAATATATGGATGAGTGACAAATTGTGTTGTTTGAATAGAAAATGTGTAACCAAACCAAAACCTTCTAGGAGTGAGAGAGAGAAGAGAGAGAGAGAGAGAGAGAGAGAGAGAGAGACCAGGCTGGTAGTTATAAAAACCTGGATTCCTTTCCTTCTTTCCTTTCCTTCTCTCCTCACACCTTAGTCCCTCTCACCTGCTGATGCGAGCAGATGAGGTGGAGAGGAGGCATGAGGTAAAAAGCAGTCGACACAACAGGCGTTTAACAAAATGAGAAACGCGTGATTCAGAGCTGTCATTTTAAAGCGACGTCAGTTAAATATGACGTATGGCACAGCTGCATGATCTGTTTTGTTACGGCCCACAGTTGTATCTGATGATCCCCTCCAGTGTGAACAGGGTTTATGATGACAATTTATAACTTACAACATTTTAATTTAATTCACATGTGGCATGATGTGACAAGGATATATGGATGAAATATTTTTTTTTGCACACACACAGATGTGTGTCATACTAACATTACTAGGTACTATAAAGTCAATTAGTATGTATTTTATACTGGGTACTATATTAATGCTTGTCTTAACTCACTGACTGTTTAATCGATCACAGCATTACTGGCCAGAGCCACTTTTGAATGAAAACTGAATATTGAATATTGAATGAATGTTTTAAAGTAAATTAATGTTATAAATTGTGTGTTAAATATTTTTCCATAAATATATTTTCTACAGTACATTATGTGTGGGAGCACTATCCAGCAGTTCATTATTTAAAGTGTTGGATTTTAATCTCATTCACCCAAAAAAAACAAACATAATGTATCTGTACTCTGGCTCAGGTGTGCTTTGTTTTGTTTTGTTGTACAGTATCTCGACTCAGATGATCATGTGTGAGAACTGTGCGCTGAAGCTTTTGTTGGCAGACGCAGGGGTCGGCTCCTAAATCGAAATAACACCTCCAAATGGCTCAATAAGTGCTCCTCCTCCGTCTCATCTCCATTAAGAGGTTAGAACAGTCAATAGGTCCAGCCAAACACTGGGGACTGACCCTATTGATTTCACCGACGGGGAAGGAGGGCAGCCATTAACTGTGCACTTCCTGTGGCCTTGGTGGAACAGCGAAGACTCTTTGCTGAAAACCCAACTGCAATACTGTATTAACCTTATATAACCTATTTTTTTTTACATATATCTATATCTACATCTATATATACCTTATATTTATGTCCATATTATTGCATTGATTAATAAGCAGTGAGGAATATTCTGCAGAAAATCTTTATAGTATGTTGTGAATTTACCCGACATGCTCTGTCACAGTATATAACAGTGAATCGTCCGATCACATGATGCAACAAAGATCTAACACTGGGCATGTTTTGGCAATCAGGTGAATGTTACAGTGTGCAAAGTAGTTCAATTAAACTTCTCACAATAACAAACACACCCAAATCAATGTATGATGTATGTATTTTATTCAGTTTATTGTCAAAATTCATTATGTTTTGGCTGTGCAATAGGCCCTCTGTTTCATGGTTGAGTCCTTTTAACATTTCACCAGCAGTCAATCAGCTTATTACGAACAAGTGTGCCGAGTGACTACAGGTAGTCAAGAGCCATCAGACCTGCCTAACATATTAAAAAACCTTCACAACATTCATACATTCATAAAACTATACTCGGAATATGTCTCCACTAGACTTTAAAATAAAGATTTGGATGAAGATTGGCAACAGGCTGACAGCGGGGGGTTGTCAGCTGATCAAGTTCATCTTCCAGACTATAAAATCTGCCTCACTGTCTCTCTTCTTCCCTAAAACTGACATCCACTCTGCATCACCTTCTTTCCCACCTTTAACACCATCGAAACATCCATGCATTGCTGACAGCTGATCTCCACACCCCATTATTTATGGATGCGTAGATGTTGAGATATGCCACAGAAAGACTCTGAACCTCACTCAGTTGTCAGACAGAGTTGACTGTACATTATTTTGACTGTAGACAACTCGTGGCGGGCCAAGTATCTTAAGTAGTATCTACAATAGATGCCTTTTGTCATTTTCAGGTGGTATCGATTATCTTCATTGAAAATGCACTCTCATTTTCGTTACAGCAGTTGTGTGCTGTTTCTTTTACGTCAAAACAGCACACCCTTATGGCCTTTTTGGGTCACCCTGCACCCACATGCAAAATTAGTCTAATATTTAATTTTCCAAACACTTGCTAATGTCACTCCACTCTGTGCCTGCAGCTTTCTTCTACTGATAATGATCTGTGTCTCCACTTGGAGGTGAAACATTTAGAAGCTGGTCGAGACTAAAAAAGAGAAGTTACTGGATTTAACTTGGGTTATTAGAGACATGTGAATATAGCATAAAGCAGAAAGTTTAGTAATGGTAAATGAAATGAATAAATGAAAAAACAATTGTCCTCTGTATGTTGTTCTCTTCTGCACTGTCTGACTTTTGTCATTACTTGTTCTTCTTCATTATCAGTACAAATACTCAAGACACACATGGATTTGTTTGCTTTTTTTATCAAAAGAGGATATAGAGTATTTCATTTTGACATCAACAAACCTCTCAATTTACACAGCAACAGAAGCCATAGAATTACACTGTAACTTCAGAGGCACAAAACAGGAAACTTTTAACTACTTCAGGTTGCACGTTTGTCATTTTTGAAAATGTAGAATCGGCTGTTCAGGTTTCATCCTTAATGTCAATGAACATTGTGACAATGAGATCAGGGTTGTACAGGGAAAACGGGGAGGTACATGTGGTTAAGTAGGGCGACAGGGGTCCAGCCACTGATTGAAGAACATTCATCAAACTAAAAACAGAGAAGTGAGCGAGAGAGAGAGAGAGAGAGGAAAGAAACAACAGCACACAGTCTATGTGGACCACACCAAAACAAAAACAGGAACATGAAGAAGACGAGCATCCGCCTCACAGACGGAGCTCGTTTTATCATTCTCATCTGGTGAGCAGCCCCGACACAAACTCCTTGCACCTTCTTGTTGTCAAAGACGTTTGTGTTGGACTCTATTACTATATTTTCATACATATATTTCTATGTTTTTTTTCTTTACAAGTCGTTATTTTCTACATTTGTTATCACAAAAAACACGACTTTAAACAAATGCATAAAAACAGTTACATAATGACTGTTCATGACGTTTGACCAGAACTGTTACTATGGATTTATTGCTTTGTACACTGAGTAATGTTTGGTGCCACCTGCACACTAGCGGTTCAAATGCTGGGAACCTTGCTGCTGATGGTCTATCTCCCTTTAAAAAATGCTTGACGTCCAGCTAAAACCCAGCTCTGCTCTTCACCTTTGGTTGATTGTGCAAAGAAATTGAAGCATCAGTAACAGTTTCTGAGGCAAAGACAAAGAAGTTAAAAAGAAAATGAAACAAGAAAAAAAGACGTACTACAAATTTCACTTTGTTCCATGCATAAATACACATCCACACACATCTATATTGTGAAGTGCTAACTTAAGGTCTCCACAGACAACTGACAAATGAAACAAAATTGGCCCCCTTCAGTGGGCCTCTTGTCAGTGTAAGTGCAGAATGAGGACAAAACAGGTTATGGAGGCTTGTTTGTGTTTGCTCGTTCTTTCTATTCAGGAGCCTAAACCACTTTTCATTACCAGACTCCCATAGGTAAAGACAGCACATTACATTACACATTGTTTCATAAAATGTCCCATCTCACTTCCATTCTGTGATGGAAATGGACAAACGGTCCAAAAATGTCCCACTTGCCCACATTTGTGATTGCCCCTCCTGCTGCATTGTCTCAATCATTTGAAATAAAAATTCCCTGTTTCGGTGAGATTTATGCAGAGTGTAGATATGTGTAAACATTCAAATACTTGTTTTGGGAATGTTCACTTCAGCTTCTATAATGCCATTTGACATTTTAAACTCCTCTTAACTTTAGTTTTGAAATCCCTGAAAACATAATTTCTCAGTCAGCTTCAGTTTTAGTTATTTCACGTCACAGATTTCAGTATTTCTCTTTTGCACTCTTCTCACTGGTTTGAAGTGGACGTATTTCCATCCGCCAATCAGAACATTTGAATCAGGATCTAACAACAGCTGTCAGTCAAATCCGATCAAAACACATCCATTTGAGCATTAACAAAAAATACACGAAGCAGCTTTTTAAAACTTTGATTCTTGTTTTTTAAATTATAAATATTTGATGTTATAGAGAAATACTTAGTTTTCAGAGGCTTTAACATGTATTAAAAATTACTCACTTATCCCTTTGATCTATTTCACACTATTTTAAATATTCATTTTCTTTCCCTCACACTAAATATTATTAAGTTTGCTGCTCTAATATAGTAAGACTCTCATACTGATTTTGGCTAGTCTGTACTTTCCCAAAGTCTTTGCATTGCACAAACTCTTCATAAAGTCGTGTACGACGATGAATCTCTTGATCTAACAATGTCTAAATTTAATCTATAAACTCTTATACATATTTACTCTCTAGTTATCTCTGTCATATATGTGTTATAATTTAAGATAAATCTTCCAACAATGCATTGGTACAGCTAGATTTTTGGTGGATTGACAGTCATGTGGAATATGACAATGAGAATGGCTTTACTCCTGCACTACACTGCTGAGATGTGACCGGTTGCAGAAGCTAAAGTCCAACGCTCAACTGCAGAGGTTACCGAGTTACAGAATGGACCACATGTAACGACCATCTGACAGACATTTTCACCTTTTACGCAAGTGTAACCAAACAGTCATCACGGGTCATTATATCACTCATCAAATCTCTACATTAAGTCACTTACATGTCAAAGACTTTTACACACACAGAAGCCGGTGATAAGAAAACAAAAGTGATCATATTGTGCATTAAAAGGACACACTCTGAGTGCATTCAGGAGAGATACAGTACAATCTATATCAACAGAGTGTCTAACTTCTGTTCACGACGCTGTGCAGTGACGTATTTATACACTGTAACGGCTGGCTTGTAAGACGTTGTACTGCAACAGTTAATTTGATAAATAGGGGGTCGGTTCTGATGGGCAGCTTCTATTTAACCCTACAGGCTTCAGTGCGGCCAGGAAGCCTCAGCTGATGGGATGAAAATGTTCACATTTACACACAATTGCACTCCAAATAAATATATCTATTATCAATATGCATAATAATACATTTACAGACTGCCAATTTGATATGTGTTACACCTCTATTAATCGAATATCTTTAAATTTTTAAACAAATCTTTCAATTTTTACATCGAGTTGATACTTTTTTTCTTTTAGATGTACTTTTAGAATTTGTGCAAACAATACAACAATGGATTGTAGTTTTTTCTTTTTCCTCGTTTGTTTTTGATATTTTTTTATGACTGAACTGACGCACACTCACCAAAATAAGTCTACTCATGTGTCAGTGAATGTGTGTTTGGTCTAGGAGTATCCCTCATCCTGCCTGTATCCGTAGCCTCCTGCCTGTGCTTCTTCCTGGACATACTCCTCCGTCTTCTCCCAGCCTGCGGCCCAGCCTCCATTCACTTGCGTGGTTGCTCCGTACGACTTGGCCGGACCACCAAAGGCACCGTAATTTTGAGTGATGTCGCCCGTCTCCTCCGCCAGCTCGTCCTCGTCTATGAAGCCACACTTCTCCTCGCTGGTCAGTTCTGGGTCGGCCCACGGCTGTTTTTCTCCTGACGCAAAGATCCCGTAGAAGACCACGCCCCCATAATGCACCATGGAGGCAATGAGAAACACATACTGCCACTCCTCTCGAGTCTGAGGAAGGAAGAGGAAAAGTGAAAAGTGTTTTTAAACAACTTACTTTTTTTAACAAAATTACCATGAAAATAACCAAAACCAACAATGAATAAATCTTGCTGGTAAGTGTGTACCAGAGACACTGGGTGACATGTTCCTTTGTTACCAGGAACATACTGTATACCAGTCACCTGCCACATGGACTCACTAGCAAAGAAATGTGTATTAATTTGCAGCTGAGTAGTCTCAAATAAAAGCCTGATTTACTCCTGTTTATGTAATATTTGCTAAAAATCTACAGTACCCAGCGTTTGCCTTTTTGAATAAATGAAGCTTGATATTTATGACCACTTGTCAACATTAGTCAATTTTGCAGAAATGTGTATTTTGTGACTTTACAATATTATTCCGTAAACTGCAGCTTTAATGAGTTGGAACATGCTGAGACAAAATGATAAATACATCTACACACATTCATGTATTTACTGTCCAGGTACCACCAATGTCAGATAATTAAGTGAGACTGTGATCTATTCATTCATTTTATCTGTAACTTTATCTTGTCAGTCACTGAAGTTGGATTTTATAAGGCTCTCTTGTTTAGTACATCATGTGAACTCTTATGAATATCTTCAACACAGAGGGAGTGAACGTTGATCAAATAGATGAAAGTACTGAGAACAAAAAGACTCCTTGGTAACACTTAACTTTTACACTCCATATTTCGTCTTTGTAAGCAGTATACAGACATTTATTGAATTGTTTCTAACACACTACAATGTACCTGTATATAGATATAAGGTCATTATATGTACAGTACTTGCTAGCAGTTGTAACTTTATTTATGAAGACACATTTGACATTTTTGCAACTGTATTTTGCTATGTCATTCATTATCTGTTTATACCTCAGTCTGCACTTATGGATGCTCCACTGGAGGAGTGTTAAACACACTTTAATAAACACTTCACAAAGACATTATAGTATAGTATAACCATCTGTTAAAATTTACTGGATATACAGCTTATAAAAGCTAAATAGCGGGATTTAAAGTGTTGCAAACCCATTTAGGTCTCTAGGTCTGTAAAGCTTATTGCACACATGAAATGAGAGGATCTTTACTGCTGAAGCCCTTACCTTGTTCTTTGTCATAGTACCAACGATCAATGGGCACACCATCCCAGACAGGGTACCCACACCGTTGGAGATGCCCATCAGGATACTGGCATAGCGTGGAGCGATGTCGAGGTGATTAACATTAAAGCCTGGCGAAGAAATAAAGACAACATTGTTGAGAAATTCTATTTTTGTGTTACGTTACCTTGTTATCACAACAAGGGCAGGCAGCTAGATTTTAATGCCAAATTGAGGGAAACACTATGCCGGTGTATATCAAGTAATAAAAGCGACAGAAGCAGGAGATAAAAGTTGCAGACAAAAGCAGCACAATCAGTGACCATCTTGTTGGAGAAATAGGCAGCAACTCGCCACACATCCTCCTCCTCCCCCCACTCTGGCTGGCTGAATGAATAAGTGTCCTCGCGAGCTGCCTCACACTGCCTGCCTGGCAAATTCCCCCGGGACAGCTAGCACTGAATTATTAAAGACTCCACCAGAAAGCTCAAGAACAACGGGCAAGAAACCGATTCTGCACACAGTCACAGACCTCTGCATCCTCCGTAACTAAGCAGAAACATGAAAAGATCTGTTGAATGAATGACTGAAGGAAGCTGAAAGGTTCATTTTGTCAGTCAGCAGCACATTTATAGCTGCATGTCAAAGAGTCTTGAAAGCAAAATCAAACCATTTATTCGATCTTATCATCAAAGGAACTCCACGTTTAGGTATATTTTTATTACTTCTGCATGCTCTCAGTTTGGACTGAAATTGAAACAACACAAAACAGTTTGGGTTTTCCTCCAAGAGGCTGTGTTAATTTTGTTTTTTGGAAAAAGAAGCAAAAAAAGAAATTTGGATTGACACAAAAGAGCCTGTGGTCAAATAAATAATAATATGTTGTCTAAACACAGAACAAGATGTCATTTTTACATTTAGAATTTGTATAAATTAAACAAGCGAGATATAAAATTGGGCAGATTTTGTCACCTATGCACAGAGCCATTCTGGCTGTTTCCCCATTTCACATCTGAAAAGCTACACTAACCATCTTCTGGCTTCCTCGTTCCTCTCTGCCTTCACATCTAGCAGAGAGGAACGAGGAAGCCAGAAGATGGTTAGTGTAGCGTAGTATCAATTTTATCATCTAACACTCAGCAAGAAAACAAATTTTACTCCCCAAAAACTTTGAGGGCTCACAATACAATAACACCAATACTTGTTGTTCTGGAGGTATTCTACACATTCACATATTTCTCCCCTTCAAGTATGGGTATCTCTCCTTCAGTTAGACTCCACAAATACATGTGAAAACTATACAAAGCCCTATTAACTACATTATTTTGTATTATAAATTGTAACTAAAATATACATAAAGTATATATTGGGCTGAATACTGTGTTTTTACTTGTACAAACCTGATATAGCAAATCCGCTGAATCCTACTGCCAGCACCAGGAAGGAGATGGCCACCCCTTTGCTGTGGGAATATCCTACCACCAGCAGCAATGTGGCCTCCATGCCAAACCCTAACAGTGACAGACAGCACACACACACACACACACAAAGCCCCACGGGCTGTTGGTCATCGCAGTGCCAATTGAATTAAGCATGATACATGGTCTGCACTCAATTACGTAAGTGACAGATATGAAATCAATGCACAGTCACAATCAGCGAGTCAACTTGTGTGTAAGTATTGAGCAGATAGATTTTTACAAAAACATAAACACAACCATCTCTTAAACCCATCTGCCGCCGAAGAGCAGCTAAAAGAGAGAGCAGTATGGATCTGACACCATGAAAGTAACACCTTGGAGCTGTGCAGAGAGAGGTGTGGAAAATGATATTTCATCCTCAGTTCAGACTTCTCACCTCCACAGTTCATGATTTTCCTGACAGTGGTAGTTGACAGGATGTTCTTGCTGCGTAGGTAGTCGGCCAGCTGGCCACCGATGGGCACAATGATGGTCATCACCAAATGGGGCAGGGCAGACAGTATGCCAACCTACAGCCACATGCAGAAAATCAGCTGCCGCATAATACATTTAATGTGCCTTTTTGAGGAAATACATCATCATTTAGTCTCATCACTGGTAAGTACAGTTCCCCCCAACTGTTCATTTTTGAATCTAATCCCTTACATAATCTCTTAATTAAGTTTGTTTTTACATTTTTAATTTTCATTGTTGCTTATCTAGTCCTGAATATTCTATATATACTTATAAATACTTAAGATATGAAACCAAGATTTTAGATCATGCACAGTATTAAACACAAATGTTGCTATTTGATGCCTTTTACTGAATTTATACAATGTTAAAGTTACAATTGCAGTTAGTCTAGGTTAATTTTATTTTATTCCATATAAATCACCTATCCTGTTGTTATTTTTTTCATTCTGTTACAGGCAACAAATGTACTTTTACAATAAAATAATTAAGACCACTATATCATAATATTCTGTATCCTCTGAACTGTTGCCTTGTTATGTAATGGATCAGTCCATGAGAAACAACCACAGGCCACTGACATTGATTGATCTTATAATGAATCGAGCAAAGTGTCACATGCTTTTCCATTGCATGTGAATGCATCATTTATGGATCATGCAGTTAATGCTCCATATTTGTTGCTTGTCCACTGACTTGTATCTTAAGCTCACCTTGCTTATCTCAAAGCCAAACACTTCCTCAAAGTACGCAGGCTGGCTGATCAGCAGCAGGTAGAAGGTCCAGCTCCTGCAGAAGTTGGCCACGATGATTGCATAGACAGGCATAGAGGTGAAGAACTTCCTCCAGGGGGTCTTGAATTTCTGGAACAGATTATCACAAAATATATCATCACCCGTATGATAGTGAGTAAATGGTATGTATCATCTTTCTTCAATGTAGGTTTTTGTCTGGAGGGCATCCCCTCACCTCAGCAGGCCCCATTAGCTTGGCACTCTCTCCAATGCTCTCCTCAATGTAGCAGCGTTCCTCATCCGTGATGGTGGGATGTTCGGCAGGGCTTTCATAAGACACAAGGACCCAGAACATGTACCACACAATGCCGAAGCATCCTGCAGACAGATTACATGTCAGAACTTTAATTACTGATGAAGTGCGGCTATAGGCTATAACTATAGGCAGTAAATACGTACACACACACACACACACACACACACACACACAAAAGAGTATTTGGCAGTCTGATCTTTCCAAAATGCCTGAGAGAATAAAACCCAGACAGGGAAGCTAACTGTATTCAGTCCAGAGAGAGAGGGAGAGAGATGGGGGGGTATTTATTGACACACCAAAACATGGAGGGGAGGAAATCAATACACAGTCTGCCTGGATAAATCCATTTGACTTTCACTGGACTCTCTGAGTGTCAAACTCTCAAGGCTTCAACCAAGCTTAAAAACGCTTTAGCCAAACATTTTTCAGCATTTGTATGTGTACTTTTTTGTCATCATTTAACCACAGAATTACTCATCTCTCTTTCCACACTGCAGCGACACACCCACACACACATATCACATGCAAGCCCTCATCGATCAGTCTTACCATAGACATAGAAGACGGAGGACCAGCCTGAGTACTGAACCAGGATCCCAGCCAGAGGCATCGCGATCACAGCACCAGCGTAAGAGCCTAACAGACAGCGAGACAGGGGCGTAAGACTTCTTAATCAGTACAGTCATATGCAACACCTCACGTCTGGAGTCAATTCACGCATGCCGATTGGAGAAACTGAGAAATAAGTTGTTTACCACAGAATGAGATGGTGGCCAGACGACTCCTCTCAAGCGGAGGAGCCCACTTACTCCAGATGCCATGACAGGCCGGGTAGGTCACTCCCTAAACACACCACGCAGCAACAGTCTGTATTAATTCATGTTGAAAAAACATGTAAAAACACTTAGCAGGAAGAACTCCATGTTCCTGAGCCTAATGTTTTGACCACTTAGTCCTCCTGATAGAAGCAGTTTGTCGTTGAAATGTATGTATTTCATGAGAGTGGTCCAAGTCAGCCATTTTTTAGAAGGGATTGGTTCCTATAAGCAGAATGATTTCAATTTAACCTATCAATGTGTTAAAATACCTTTGTACAATGAACAAATTATAGGCCACATGGATGCATTAGTTAATAGATCCAACACAGTATTGTTACAGTCTCCCATTTTACACATTCATGTCAAATATTCATTCACATCAGTCATTACAATGCCTTGCCTTCACGTTGTATTTCTGGATTATTTCAGTTTTGGATGTACCAACTATCTGTGAGGGAACGCCCTTTTGTATCTGAACACCTGCCAACAGATATCTAAAATGAAATTAACAAAAATTAACATTTTCACCCCCGTAATTAACGCAAACAAACCATGCGGAGCCATGAGCAAAGACAACCTGATGAGCTGTTCATGGAGCAGAGCAGCCCCGCAGCTATTAAATGTTCATCAGCCACTAATTTGAACAAACTGTGTTGACGTGACATACAATTTGCATGGACTTTCTTAGGAGAGCAGCACAGTGTCTCCGAATTAAATTAAATCGTTATCAAATTAAATATCACATTATAGTAGTAGATTTTCAGATCAAAACTGTCATTTACTGTTATGTTATATGATGCAAGGCTACTGATTAAAAGAATTATCTACCATAATGACAAAGCGTTTTATACTATTTGTCCAAAAATATTGAAACAAGATGAAAAATGGCTAACCAGACATTCCCATGTCCTAAAAATGATCTCCAAAAGATGCCCAGTGCTCAACACCTTTATCTTCACATTTCATTATTTCTCTTATATTTTCAAATGTAAGCTCTGTAAAATCTGCTTTCTGTATTTATAACATAACATGCCAAAATTGACTCCCCAGCAGGCAGATCTCTGATCTCTGTGTGTCATGTTTCACTACGAAGCTGGAGGACTTTGGTCTATCAGCATTTTTCTTTTTCATCTATCTGTATACAAACACTTCGTTGTTTGTCCTGTTTCCACAATACAGTTTGTGACAGCAAAAAAAAAAAAAGAGCCGGACTACCCCACAAGCACTCAGCTGTAGTGGACAGGATCAATACAGCTCATCTCACATTTCCTCTGGTTTAATATCCAGTGTAGGTTACAGTCTTTCTTTTGCCTTCTCATGGAGGAATAAATGTAGGAAGCCCCTTTTTATAGCATTATCCCCAGCAGATTGACAGCCATAACAGCAGAAACTCTCACCGTCAGAGATATGTAACCTTTATGTTCAGTGAGAATATGTTCAGGCTCAATTTTTTTTCGTGAATGCTTTAAATCTATCCCACGCTATGAGTCTTATTAAAGAAAAGAGCTATTTAAGAATGGTACAATATAAAGGTTTTAGCACCCTCTTACCTCCACCAGCCCTTGTAATATCCTCACAAAGATGACACACCCATAATGGACTCGGGCAGCCGAGGGAATAAACATGTTGAGAGTGGAGGTCAGGACAATGGCTGCACCAAATACCCTGAAAAAGATAGGAATTAAATATAATATTTTATATATATTTATAACTCCCATCCTGATTATTATGGCCACACTGTGACATATTGTAATATTGACATATGGTAGCTTTGTACCATGGTGACAATACATTGAAACATCACATTAGATTGAATATTTATGAACAATATTATGACATATTATAATTTACTTTCCTACAAAATATTCATCCATATTTAAAATCGATGAGGCCATTAAAAGCCTCTTTGTCTGTCTCTTATTTTAGAAAGAAGTCACATTTATTACATTTGTAATGTTTAATCACCCTGTCGTCCAACAAGGGAGCGTGTCGACGCGGTTCTCCTGCGTTGCGTCCTCGGCTCTGATTGGCCGCGCAACACACGCGCTTGTCCGACGTCAAAGAAATACATATTTTACGCAGCGACGCCCCTCCATTAAAAACAGTGACGTCACGACGCGTGTCGCCTAGCAACCTTTTTTTTTTTTAAATCTTTTTTCAGTAATAATTTTTATTTTAAATTAATGGAAACAGCAGATTTATCTATTTAACGCTCTACTGTTTTACTATTTTATTTGCGTATAATCGTTAAAACTCTATAACTCTAAGGCTATAATGAACAAAATAAGGTAGGAGAAATATTTTTTTATTCTGTGTTTGTATTCTGTGCAGTGGAAGGCCGGGTTGTCCATAAACACGAGCTATTTCTCATTTCTGTCACGATCACGCGCCCCCTCTCATCTGCACGTGGGGGGCACGTCCTAATCCGGCAGAGACTCCTGTCAGGCACGAGACCAACTGATTCAATTACACCCTGGTGTCAGTCAGCAGGAGGAGCAGACAGGCAGGCTGCAGGGAAATAAACATCTGGGAGACATTAGAATATATTAAAAGGAGGGACATTTATTAGTGCACGTTCAGGCTGCTTTCATTATTATTATTAGCACATATTAGTCCACTGTTTGTTTCCCTTTTAATTCATAAAATTGTCATACACGTGCTGAAGATTTAGGCCCCTGGTGTTGAGCTATAAGAAGAGCCATTTTGTCTTTGTGGTGCTGTTACCAAAAGCGATTAAATCACAGCCAGGGTTTATATCCAGTCCCTAAAATGCGCGTTAATATTATGGCCCTGTGTGTGTGTGTGTGTGTGTGTGTGTGTGTGTTATGATGATGGGTGACGCCTTGGCAGTGCTCATGTGAATTAAAGCCTTTGGCGACAGGACGGGGTCTGGTCTCCACGCCCTGAGAGAGCGACAGATTAGACCCGGCTCTCCATTCACCCCCACACCCCCAGGGAGCTCATTAACAGGTGGCACGGAGCCCTGACACCGCCCGGTGCCCGGTGCCCCCCCCCCCCCTCGCAGCTCCGCATCCCTTCAGAGGGGCCCGCTGCCTTTATGTGGTCATACTTAAACTGTGAGCCGTTTATCCGATTCACGACGCAGACGAGGATGACCCCATTTATTTCATTTCATTTTATTGTATTTTATTTCACGTGTCTGGCCTTGGCTGCCTTTGATTTCTCTTGTCTAAATTTATTCCAGCCTCCACGTGTTCACTCTTCCCTTCGCGTCGTTTCTTTTTTTTAAAAAAATAGAAAACAATAGAAGGAGAGAGTGAGAGGAAGCCAGAGTCCCGCCAACTGTTCATTCATTTCTTTTAATAGGCCAAAAAAATCCTTTTGAAAAAAAAGAAAAACGAGAAAGAAGAAAAAAAAAAGGAAATGATGATGCTTCCTCTGCCAAGTGACTGTGGCTGTGTTGTGTTTGTGGTGATTCACGGGGAGTGCCGCCTACCTGTTCGCTGCCAGCCTGGAGGATATGTATCCTCCCGGGATTTGTGTCACGATGTAGCCCCAGAAAAAGGATCCGTGAATCAGCCCCACCGTCTCCGGATCCCAGTTGAACTTGGCTTTCTGAAAGATAATATGCAAGAAGAAAAAAACAGCTTAAAAATTGACATTATTAAATGACCTCTGTTGGAAGGTGCCACATTTTAGGTTATCATCCAAGAAACAAACGAAGAAAAAAAAACATTTATTGTCTAAATGGACTGATCTCAAGCCAGGCCTGTTTATTAGAGGACTGCCACGGTTTATTTCGATCAGATGACATCGATCTGTTCACTAAAATCATTCATCTGCCCTGCACTGTGGCAGAAAACCTGCAGAAGAACTGAAAGCTAAAATATCAGGGTTGGACGTGGGCAGGATTTTTTTCTTAATATTTGGCCTAAACGAAAAAATAAAAATATGTGGTGAATTTTATAAATAGCCTGTGTAGAACCTGTTGTGAATCCACTTACTGGGACATATTTTCAAAGAAGTGTGTCATTTTAACTCTGCAGATATTCGACACTTACGCAAATAGACGATGTAAATGTGTAAATGAGCATTATAATTTAGATGACATTTCTGCATGATTCAGGCTTTACGCATTTGGTCTTTTATCATTTGAAATTTGCATCATACATTATCCAAAAGCTAAAGTATAAATATAAATGTAGCTGACATTATAAAACAGCTAGATACATTCATGATTTGGGCATGATTCACAGCATCTCACGCCTATTGGAGGATTATTTCACACACAAATGTCCACTTAAATGTGTGTGTGTGTGTGTGTGTATATATATAAATATATATGTGTGTATATATATAAAGCTGGGGGTCATTTAAATGTGGGAGCTGATTTTGTGCCCTAATATTATATGCCCTATAATTATATACTCTATATATTCTGTATGAAGGAATGAATTTCCCTCCATCTGTCTTTCTGTTCCCGCTAAAATAAGACTCAGGTGTGCAGAATCTTGTCTCTGTTTGTTTTTTTCTTTACATCAGGAGCGGCCCCACCTCTTTGACGATGATCTTGCCGTTCTGGTGGATGGTGCTGTTGTTGACCATGCCCACTATGGCCACGCCCAGGTTACACCGGATGCCGAAGGAGATGCAGAAGCCCAGGCCGCTCAGGATGGCGATGATGTAGCGGCGGGGCAGACCGAAGCAGCTGCAGTCGCACAGCGGGGGCTTCTTCTCCGCGGCCTCCCGGGGCCGCCCGTCCTCCGTCAGCTCGATCACCTCCCCGGTCTTCTGCCTCCTCTCCATCACCCTGCAAGGCGAGGACAGTGTCCAGCAAGTGTCCCCCCAGTAACACATGATGGCGTGAGGCGATGCACCCCACAGACATCTGAATTAAAATCCCTCCTGCGATGGGAGATTTCTCAGGAGGCCCCATTTTTATTTCCATTCTCTGCGGATGATTTAGATTTGTGAGGAGCTCAGCTTTGTTTTGCGATCGTCTGAGATTTCTTGTCATTTCAGTCAAAAACATACAGAGGGAAATCTCGCAAAATCAACACAATCAGTGAGCTGTAGTGGAGGTGAGGCCTCCGTACTGTCTCACTGAAGGAGATCTTCTCCGTGAGGAGGCAGATCACCAGAGAGACAACGAATCATAAGCCAAATACTTCATCTGCGTTTAAGGAAATCAGATGACAAGAAGAGAAGAAATAAAAGGAACGAACTAGAGGCCTGTGGCTGAAAACAGGCGAGCATGTCCCAGACTGTACCGCATTGCAGCAGCTCTGCTCACTTTCACACTCATTAGCATTCACGGGACAGAGCAGCAGCCTCCAGACACACACACACACACACACACACACACACGTCTGTGGGCATCCCTCAAACTCTGCCCCCTTTTTTTCATTTCTCCAGGAAAGTCACATTCACCCCCCACACGCTGGTTGTCCAAATCCAGGATACAAAAAAAGCTACAAAATCATATAATCATACAAAATATTTAAATCAATATGTCTGCAAACAACGGATGGAAAGCAACAGGGCTGATTAATTATTAAATAATCGAATAAAACACAAATTGATGTCTGAGATGCAGTGAAATCAAAGGCCTGTTTTTTTTGTTTTTTGTTGTTTTTTTTTTAATACTGGCTACGCCTTTAGAAAACACAGACCTGCGTTTTTCTAAAAGCATCACTGAAACAAAACTTATGTTGCTAATCAGTACATTTGGATTAGTTATTACTATATTTCGACCCCACATTTTAAAGAATTGCGCACAGAAAATGCTTAAAAAGACAATTAGGAAGAATTCATAAGGGCATCATCTAAATATAGCTGCTACACATTCATCTTTATTCAACTGCAGGTGCCAACGTGTTTTACAGAAACATCCTATAAATGAAAAAAATCATCATTAACATCAGACGCAGGCTGCGGTTGAACCAAAATTCGTGCGTCACAGTTTTTTAAAAATATAATATGAAAAAAAGGTAGATAAATTATGAATGAACCCCCCAAAATGAAAAGAAAAAATCCGCGCGTGGCCTGCACGTCCTGTGTAACATGTCTAATGTCTAATGAGATTCACGCACAGGCCCCCGCATCAGGATGCACCGACGCTTTCACACACACACACACACACACACACACGCACACACACACGTTTTATTGCATAATTTTTTTTTCCTCTCACTCCTAGTAGAGGCGTGACTAAGAGATCCCGGTAGGTTGTAACGTTTTGGGTGACCTGCAAACCTACACACCGACCCCGCGGCTGGTGTGTAACATGAAGTAATCCCACTTTAACGCGCGCAAATTACGCGCCACTCAAAATGGGGAGTGGGGGGGTGGAGAGGGAGGAGGGATTGGAGGGTGGGGGGTAAAAACCTGTCCTTACCTGTGCATATGACCCAGGGCCTTCCCCGCAAATTCCTTCACCCCCGCCGTGGCTCTCATCTTCACCGACTCCATGTCCAGGTTCTGTGTGCAGGCCTCTGTCTCGAATCGGACTCTCTTACTGCCTCGTCGTCATGTTGCGGCGCAGGACGGCCGAGCGCGGCGGCTACGAGGAAAACAAACCGCGAAGTTGTGACGGTGAATCCGATGAGTCCAGGGGCGGAGGAGGCGACGATCCAAGAGAGGAAGAGGGGGGAGGAAAAACAAAAGGGGGGGGAAAAAAGAAAGAAAAGAGCGAGGCTGCTTTTCACGGAGAAAGAGCTGGAGGAGAAGAGGGCACCTCCGCGCAAAGACGGGGAGTCAAAAATCAAACGAGCTGCGCGCCTCCCTCCACCTCCGGCTCATCTCCTGCCTGGCGTACAGTAGCCGTGGAGCCGAGTGCCATCACGACGAAAACACACACTCACACACACAAACACACAGAGAGGGGGGGTAAAAAAAAAAAAAAAAAAAAAAGAGTGAAATTGATAGCCAGCGTCGTGGAGCGGTGCGCGCAAAAACCGAGTCCGCAACAACAAAAGAAAATAGAAAAAAGAGAGAGAGATGAATGGAGAGAGAGAGGGGGGGGGGGGGCTCAAAGTTTAGAAAGCAGAAGTGGGTGTTTGCAGTGGCTTCAATAAATCAAAGAGGGGAGTGAGGCGGTTTCGTGTCTCCTGTGGTGACGTCGTGTTCAGCACCGAGGTCAGCGACAGCAGCTCCGCAGCTGGCCAGCTGCTGAGGCCGGAGTCAACACCCAGCACTACTAATAAATATATATCACATGTATGCCTCAATTAGTGCTTTCTTAGAATAAAACATATATATATATATATATATATATATATACACATATATACATATATATATATATATATATATATATGTGTATATATATGTGGTATATATGTGGTGTAATATATGGGGAATGTTTTATTGTGCAATCTTAAAATGTGAGGTGTGACTCAACTCTGTTTTGTTGATTTATTTTTATTTTTCATCTTAAAAAGCATCATAATAATAATGATAAGATAAAAAAAAAAAAACACAGGGATAGTCGACCCCATATATAAAAAGCTGCAGCTCTCCTGAGGGCGGTGCTATGGAAACCAAATGAGCAGGAGTGGATCCCCCCCTGCCTCACCCTTCGTCTCCTCATCCTCCTCCCTCCCAACAGGCTCCTCTCCTCAACGTAGGAATCCATCAATAATTTAAGCGTCTCCCATATTTTCACCCCCAACCACATCTCCCCACAGTGACGTGCAAAATTTTACTGGCATTTCCTCCCAATATGTTCTGACATTTGAAGGATTTTTCAGCTGTCCTGCAAAATCTGTATGTAAGATTTAGATAAGTAGTAAAAGGCTGCATCTGCTAATGCATATGATAACAATAAACATAAAATTATAATGATGCTAGAAAGAATGATTTGAGGATTTTAAGATGCAGCTCTTAGATGTGCGATTAGAGGCCAAAAGAGAAAGGAGAAAAGAGATGAGCGTCTTTCTTTCCATTTGTGGTTATTGGGTGCCACCTGGTGGTCACATATGACACTGCACTTTGTTTTTTTAGTATTAGCTGATTAGTTCTGAATTCTTTTGTTAATTTGCTGTTTTAAACTGTTATTTATTTGGTTATTTGATGTATTTTATAAATAATTTTATACAAAGTAATGTGTATTACTTTAGTTTCTGTTTTGGACTTGAAGTCACCTTCCACTTAAAAATGTTTTTAATTATTGTTACCTCTTGTGGATGTTTGAGCTTCATGGTGTGATTGATGTTGGATGATGTATTTCACATTAAATGCTGTTTTTAAATTAGTCCGCTGAATGAAGAAAGTTTCTCTGCACTCAACCTTAATCTGACAAGATCATATCGGGACATCTCGTGGTCAAGTCTGCAGCTTGAACAGTTGGTAAACAATCTTGTATCCAATATAATATTTACATTATTCAGAATTTTTTAATTGAGGAAAAGAAGCACACATGTTCAAGAATTTGTGAGTAGTTTATTAAAAACATGTCATTTTTCACTGGTCTAATGTTTAATGGAGATCATGAAGTTGGGGGAAGTCCACAGTGTATGGCTTTTTCTTGACTTGTCCTCACCTTATTTTATTTTGTCAGCGAGTTGAGTACTGGGCAGAAATGACCCGATCAAAGACAATCCTGACAAACAGGAACAATTTAGTGATTTACACTGAAAAAAAAAAGCAGATTCCAAAGCTTACCGGTCATGAGTCTGAACTGATGTAGTTCACAGGTGAGCGGGAATTGGACAGGTAAGCGATACATGCAGGTAAAGACAAAGGTTCAGGTACAGGCTACAGGTTTAACACTGAAAATCTGATAACTGACAGGAGAAAATGGGACTGGTGTGTGTACTGATGGTCAGGTCTGGTGGTCAGGGTATGAGCAGGTGAGCAGGACTGGCGGGCAAAGTCCAGAGGCGTCTGGTGAACAGGTGGACATGGCAATGAAGCTAAATAAAGATGCAGGAGCCTGTGCAAATAAAACTCCATACTGCAGATTATCATTTCTTCATTTATTGTGAATATTAACAGCTTTAGAACATTTCTGTACAATAGGCTACAGGGAAGTCAAAATCTTACTGATAAAATATTTACATAAAAGAAATTCATGCACATCAAACCAGAAAAAACAGCTACTTTGCAACGACCAGCAGCAGCAGTCACAAATGATATGAAACAGGTCTGGAGTTCAGATAGGAAACTTTTGTCATTACAAAATCATACAAAAACAAGTAAACACAGACGTTTAAGGCATTTGTTTGCTGGGGAATATATCATGCACCTGTCAGGATCATGCTCTAACCCCCTGCACACATCTGACATCTGCAGACTGTATCAACAAGCAACGCTCAACAAACATTAGACTATGTTTAATCCTGAGATTTGGATATGCCAGGCTTAGTTTTTCATTGTCAAATATAACTTGCGGATAGCTGGAATCACAACTGCATCATTTACAATGTGAATTACAAAGAGGTTTAAATATAAACAATATTAATATTATTAATATTAATCAAAGAACATATAAAATGGCGTTCTGTATCTGATAAAAGATGTACTGTGATTTGGTCTTTGTTGCACATAGAACGTATAGCAGGAGTTTTGTACTTGTCTCGTAGTAATTTATAGCATAAAATATACTTGAAGATCTAATACTGCTTTATGGTTATTTATGAGATGATTGATAGTATAAAAAAACAAGTCTCATGTTGTGAGTAAATTGATAAGAAAGACCTTAAAAAGAGGATTATAGTGCAACTCTTAACACAAACGCTTCAAGCCACAGAAACAGCTTAATGAATTAATTACACTACAACTCATTTAAATAGATCAACTATTCTCTATACATACAGCAAAAGCAACCAACTCAATCACGTGTATCCCAAACAGAGTACAAGCAGTTCTTCTGTCCGTAAATCTCTGAAATGAAAGTTACAACTATTGATGCTCACAGTATATAGAGACACCATTTATGTGGAATCTGAACACAGAAATATAGGCTGTTTATTATCTACGTGGAACACAAACTGATTGTACTAAAACAGATGACCCGTCAAGAGATCTTCTGACATTTTCTCCATGTAGTCTTTCTTTTGATAGAAATCTCACAATTGGTCCCGTAGCAAGTTGGAAATACATTTGGAAGAGGAGAGACAAGCCTGCAGCTACTGTCTCGCTCACTCAGGGTGGAGTGGATGGAATAACACCACGCGTCTGATTGTTAAATATCACTGCAGCATGATGGAGGTACTTGGTTCTCAAATGCACAGTTTTTAAGAGCTTTTCTCTAAACAAAACACACTCACATAAGAAAACTGTTATAGCCCAGCTATAGATCAGTGGTACACTATTGAGCTACCACTTAAAAAAAACAAAAGAAATTAAAAAGAAACATAGTGACGCTGTCTAGGGATAAGCACCGCCTATTAAGTCTCATATATTTATAAATAGTGCTTCTTATTAGATATTATGTAAAATCTGTAAGTGTTTTCTACATTCATATTAAATGATAAAGAGAGGATATGGAATGTGAAACATCAATCCCTAAAATAATGTTTTAAGCACAAACATTTTTACAACCGACACGTAGCTTCTTGTCCTTTACCTTGTAGTCACATTAGAAGAATCACATGCAGAAAGTTACATGGATGATTTCATTACATCAGTCTTTAACACTGCAACTAGCGGAATTCTATAACTACTAGAATTACCATAGCGGTCATTTTGACATTATTTGCATATAATTTCAATAATGGATAAAAAATCAAAGAATAAATTATATTTAACATTAGGATAGGTAATAAACATCAACAACAACAATCAACAAGCATAAACAATTAGCAGATGGAATGACAGCAGATGCAGAATTGGAGGTGTCCAGTCGGCTTCTTTTACGAGGGAGGAATTATCTCTGAATCGCTGTCAAGAGCCAGTATCAGCCAGTGTCTACTCTACTACTCTACTCTACTCTTTATTGTCTTCAAATCAACTAGAAAAAAAAATGCTAGGCAACAGTGAAAGAGAGGGAAAAGTATCAAACACTGAAATTCTACACTGTCTATAATGTCACATAAGGTCATAATATAAGGTATGGGTGAATATGACCTGTTATGGGATTTCTGGGTGGAAATACTCTGAACTCTTTTGTGTTTTGTAATTTTAAGAAAATAATGTTAGAATAAAAGTCCTATAGTTACATGGGTTTCATTTCAACAAAAGTTATTACATTGCAAAATTTCAAAACAGTCAAAATGACCACCTTGGTAGTTTGAGCGTTAAAGGATAATTACATCAAACGTAACATGTTCGACACCACAAAGTAACTCTATCGGCACATACAGAGATTAGTTCTTTTCAGTCATGAGAAATGGGTGGGTCTGAAGGCATTATATGGGGATTAGTACAAGCTGCAGGTACAATCTTTTCGCTTATTTTCCATTCTAGCACCTCCAACATTTTATTTTATTTTTTAAATGGCACAGAAACATTTCCTCCACTCATGAAGCTGATTTTAAGCAAAGTGAAATTATGTATTATATGTATTATTATGTAATTGTATTATTTTTTCTTATGCCTCTATGTCCTAATATAGGAGTCCACTCAGCAAGAAAAGGTCATTTTTATCCCGAAGACAGAAGCCCTTGTGTATGGATGTTCTCGGTGAGAAGGAAACAGACCATCCATTCTTGGCTTGGTTAGTTGGAGGTGCGAAGCAGCAGCTACAGGCACTCGGACAACACTTCATGCTTGTCTGTCATCGAGGACATTTCTGACTGCGGCTCCGTAATGAAACTGGCACTCAGCTGGAGTTTGAGCCTCTCCACCTCGTAGTTGTGCAGGTACTCTTGAATCAGATAGCGTTCTCGCTTAATGCGTGCCTTCACATCCGATGGGACGTCCGGGATCATCCATGCCACGAAGAACTTCACCACAAAGACCACATGCTGCAGAGGAGGATTGAGGTGTAATCAGTTTCCTATATTCATTCTGAGGATAAACTCTGAGTAAGGAGTGTAGGGGAGAATAAAGCTGTGTTGTCTTACTTCCATAATAATAATGAAGGCCATTTTGGCTGCCAGGATGTGCCAGAACTGCATGGTGTGAGTGTACTCCCTCGGGTGGCCGGGAGGGTAACGATAGTCACGGTATCTGTACAAAACAAGAAGCGGAGAGGAACGAACACACAATCAGTCATCAGTCTTTCATCAATGTAATCCTTGAACAAAATGTAGCTCACACACTAGATATAAAAACTTACAATTCAGTCCCTTTCTGGCCAACAATATCTAACATACTCAAACACCATAAACCTTCAATAATAATTTACCCACAGCAGCAAAACAGGCTATAAAGAGTTTTCTGACATATCACAACCTTAAAAAGTTGATATATTGACATGTTATTTATATATATATATATATGTATGTATATATACACATATTTGCTTATTAACACGTCTTACAAATACAAAGCAAAATTAATATTCATTTAGAGACGCGCTTTGGGACAGCACTTAAATTTTAGTGAAATTTTCTCCCCTTTTAGCTCTGTTTTTGGTGTCCACTGACTCACTAACTCTAGTCACTAACTGTCTGTCTGTTTCTAATTTTGTGCAGTGGGTTTATTAATCAAATCAGAATTGTTACAGGCTATAAAACCGAAACAATCAGATAAAAGATGCTAAAACTCTAATATTGATAAAATATTGTTAAGTGCAGCTTTAAAGCATCACCACAACGTAAAAAAAGCTACAACCACATGCATAATGAGCTCTTTCAGTTCTAATACCTGCAGGTGGCAGTGGAGTTGGCCAACCAGGAGTCTTGTTCCTCCGGCATGTTGTCCTGAGGTATCTGTGAGATGTTGTATATTGACAGGCTGTTGTTAACGTAGCCCCTCATGCTGGCCCCTTTACCGTAGGCATACAGGTAGACCATACGGGGGATCATGTCGGAGGTGAACGCCATTATGAAAGCCTGGAACCAAAGTAAGCACAAAAAGCTTTCAATGAAAGGTTTGCATGAAAGGTGAAAGTCAAATCGCTGCAAAAAAGATGCAGCTTTTGAATTTTTATTTGATCAGGTCATTATTGGGACAGGACAACAACGCATCATCCAGTAATGCTCCATTTATCATATATGAAAATACAGAAATGAGCACAGATCATGATGGGGAAAAAAAAATCACTGAAAGTTACTGATAAACATTTTTATACAGTGCTACACTCACATTGGTAACAACAGACAAAATGGCCACTGCGTTCAGAATTTCTTGCCATGCTCCAATGTTTCGGGCCTTGGAAGCCACCGGACGTCTGAACTGGGTGGTGAACTTCCAGGCGTCCACTCTTATCTCCAGGATGTTGTTGAACAGAGCCAGGAGGGGAGCCAAGGGGAAAGAGGCCACAAACAAAGTGATGAAACCAAACTGGATCACTGCAATGACAGACCAGACAGAGAGTTAGTGATAAAAACGAGAGTTTAAAACAGAAAAATGTAATAAATTAGTGATAAAAAAGAGTTTTAAACAGGAAAATGTAATAATAGGAATAGAAAAAAAGACAACTGTAGTCTCTGTGTTGTCCAGTATTGTTGAATCAATCATCTTGCTCTTTTGTCCCGAAATGGACGCTGTTTTGTAAACAATCTCAGTGAGCTATCTCACCCATCTCCAGGTACTCATAGAACAATCCCAGCTGGCTGAAGTTCTGCAGGACGTGGTCCTGCTCCCAGCGACTGTAATGGTTCTCAGGATGATGCCGTCCCTTTCTGCTACTCCACCAGTTACGCATCAACCTATCAAGAAGCCCATGAAGCAGAGACAAGAGTCAAACTGCACAGACCAGACACTGGCATTTGCACAAAGCCAACACGGCATTTCAGGGAGTGATGACACTGGTGACGAATATTAATAGTTCTTGTTGTTGTTCTTGATGTGACTGGTTGATGTAGCCAGAAAAACACTAGGAATAAAAATAAAGTTATATATGCATGTACTTTTTTAGTGGAACAAGATGCACATGTTGTGCACACGAGGTACGCATCTGATGTGAATAAGTTATTTAAAAGTTTCCCTTTATTTTTCCCTGATTCCTTTTCCCCACGTAGGTTTGCTGTTTCCCCTTGTCTGCGTTGTCTGTGCCTGGAGCTGGGTGGAGTCGAGGAGGTCTCCCCACACTGATCAGGCTGCACACCTGCTGTCACACACCTGTTCCTGATCATGCAATTCAGCCACCTACACTGCTGCAGCATAAAAGACGGGATCGATCACCCACTTTTCTCCAGATTGTTGGTTACCACCTCGTGGTAAACTGTCAGGCTCTGATGTTGCTTGTGCTCATGATCTTTGGCTCTTGTACTTACCTTACCCTCCCCATGTTTAGATCTTCTCGGATCATTCACCTGCCTACCTGCACTCCCTCGTCTCTGCAGCCCTACTGAAATCTCCACTCTGAGCTATCCCTGCCCTCCTTGATTCACGTACAAACGCTTCATCTTTCTGTTCACTCACTAGCTCCTCATCCTGGAGACCTTTTGGCTCCAAGGCACCTCCTCAGCTCTCTGCTTCCCCAGGCGAAACTCAGAACTCACACTCTGGTTTGACTGTACTCTAATAAATCCCTCTTTGTCTTTCTCTCCACTCAAGCTTGTCTCTGTCTTCTGTGTCTGCATTCTGACGTCCAGCCATTCAGTATTCTTAACGGCATTTGTAATTCTAAATCTTCTAAATTCAATCTAATTCTTCTATAAAACATCTAATAACTTTAAGGTCACAGCTTTTGACAAAGATTTTCCACCAGAAACTGTCAATCAACTGAACAATACATTGTCATATGTGCCTGATATGCTGTAATTTCCTACTTTTCTTTGCTATCTGTGTTGAACACTCAATGTTCAGCTGATAATGGCTTCTTCTAGCTAACGTAAACATTCATCTAACCTGTGACAATGTAACTGATCATGGGTTTATTCAGACATGGTCTAAATCTGCGCACCCTTTCTTTATCTGAGCCTGTTCTATAACATTCCTGTGTTTTTGAGGTAGTGCAGCAAGAATTTAATTGTATTAAACTTAATTAATTGAATTCTCTCCATTTTGTGTGTCTGTCATTGTGTCTGAACAAGCTGCATGGTAAGAGTCTATTTAGGTTAAACTGACTCACACCTCTTTGACGACAACTTGTGCACACAACATAACAATCTTGTAAAAAGAGCGAATAAAATGAGTGCACTTGAAACCACTAAAATGCAAATTGATATATTAAAAACTTGCTGTGGCTTATGAGGTGAATAATTAAGAGGTCAAAGAGTGGTGGAGGACAAAGAGTCGATGGACTCACGGCAGCAGGGCTTCCTGAATGTTCCCCCAGAGTTGTTTTCCTGCCATAACAATCACCAGCTGTGTGGTCAGCTCAATCAGACAGCCTCCAGGGTCACACTAGGACAGCAAGAGAGTTTT
The DNA here is from genome assembly GCA_023238725.1 of Scortum barcoo. Classification (NCBI taxonomy): domain Eukaryota; kingdom Metazoa; phylum Chordata; class Actinopteri; order Centrarchiformes; family Terapontidae; genus Scortum; species Scortum barcoo. The sequence goes on from CM041531.1 coordinate 14,287,108, forward strand.
AGTTTATATAACCCACTTTTATTAGATGCACTTCCTGTTGGCAGTACCAGATTACAAAGCTGTTCCCTAAAAATATACAAAAATGTAGAAGTAAGGCACGGACCTGCCCTTTTCCTACAGGGATGTTCACTTAATTAATACATCTCACTTTAGTACACAAAGTCACTTTACCAATAAACGACAAAACAACTCACCTCCTCATTCCTCAGTTTGCTCCATTTGCCAAACATGTATGAGTATTTACCAGGATACCCCACAAATTTGCCTTTGAAGAAGGCCACGTAGAAGCAGGAGGAGTAGTAGTTGACAAACTGGAACAGGAACATCTTCATGGTCAACCTGTTCTCATATTCGAGGTGGGTCTTTGGGATTTCTGCAGGAAGCAAAAACAGTTTGAAGATGTCCTCAAGTTACAGTGAACCTCAGACAGCGGACCCACAGTTTGACATGAAAAAACAAAAACATGAAGCTGACTCTATTTCACACTGCTGACATTCACTCATGGTTAGCGATTCTTTGATTCGATAAAAGTCCGATTAAATCTCTTTACCCATATCAGTGATCCAAATGGCCACTCTTTCGTAGAAGAAGTTGAGGATCATGATGATGACAAAGTTGATGCAGGAGGCAGTGACAGAGGTCGCCAGCTGTGGAGTGATGAACCTGCCAACCACCTGGATCTTCCTCATGGGATCTTTGATGATACTTGCAAAGGCAGCATACACGGCCAGCCTGTACGCTATGACCCCAATGATGCAGGCCACTATCAGGGAGACCTGTGGGGAGAACACACATATGTCACGCTGCACTCGGACAGCAACTCCATATCTGTTATTGTAAATAGCACTGTTAAATGTTTGGTTACCCAGAATACAACAGTGGCTCCTGAGAGGCAGAAGCGAGCACACTTGCTGGTGATGGGGAGATACGGCTCCATTTCCTGAAAGATTAGTTATTAGTTTCATTGTTACTTGTTGTTTTTTAAATTGCCAATATTACTTACAAACCATAAGTACATAATGTTTTGTAATGTTTTCCATGTTTAACTGAAGGGTCTGAAGCACCTGAGTGATCTTGTTGAGTCTCCTGTTGGTGCACCGGATCTCAAACTCGGGCCGGATTTGGAGCTGCTGCTGTTCCTCTTCAAAGTCCACCAAGTCCCACTCGTACTCCAGCCGGGCTTGACGCCGCTTCCAGAACTCCAAAAACAGCGTTACTGCAAAATAGATGTGACGAAAGGAAACAAAAAGTCGTAAAATCCTCATTGTGGAGTTACCTCTAACAAATAGATTCTGTCATACCATGAGAACTCGGTCTTTTCCTGTGCGTGTCTTTGTGCAGGTGTTTGGATAGATCTTTTATTAACTTAATTGCGTTGTGGCTTTTGCACTGACTGAAAACAGAGAGTGCCTGTGCTGGGACTTTTGTGTTGTGTAATGTGTTTCAGCTGTGCCATGACTCTCATAATTTCTTGGCTAACTACCGTGCATGAGGCCAGTTTTTAGGGGGCTCTTGGCCTCCAGTGTGCTGGGCAAGCTATCCAACCGCACGCTCCAACGCATAACAACATAATTGTGCTGGCAAGTTGCTCTGTGCCGAAACAGTATGGATCAAGGTTTATGCTTCGGTGTGAAGAGGCTTTAACTGTGAAAATCTGTCTAACAGGAGGAGGATCTCCTACGCAGGTCAAACACGGGAAGAGCAGCATCGACTGACACTTACCCCAAATCCCCATAAATATGGCAAAGAACACCGTTCCCTCATTATCAAACAGATGGGATTGCTGGAAGAGAGGACATGCAAGAGAAGAAGTTCCTCAGAGAAGAAGGAGACACGCTGGGCATGAACACAGTGATATACTGCTGACTCAGCAGCATACAATTTACTGCAGATATTTGAGTAAATGTCCTATTTCACACAGTTTTGTAGTAAAATTCAAGCTTGTAATGTACACGTTTCAGTGTTGGCTGTTTTAAAAACAGTGTCAAATGAACATATTGAACATATAGTGTAACGTGTTACCCAGGATGAGAGACATGTTGAGTTGAGCTTCCAGAAAGGACACTTCTTATCACAAAGAGGACACATCACAATACTGCCTCCAATATTGGCGTCACATATTTCTTTGCTGAAAGGATTAAAAAACAAGAGAAAAAATCAGAAAAAAAATCAGATTACACTTATGTAAGGTACTGCTTTTAAATACAAATACATTATAACTTACAGCACCCATCTTACAAGTTTTGAACACATTATCTCTTTGGAATATAAAAATTAATCTAAAGTTTTAGGGCATACAATACATTATACATAATAATATGGCCAAAAGTACGTGGATACTTCTGTCCACATACGTCTGTGTACTTGTGGATTGAGGCTGTGCTTCACGGGATGAGCTGGACCCTTTAATGTAACATCACACGATGTTCAGAATAATAGTGTGATTGAAACTTTGTGGCCACAGTTTGGAGAAGATCCTTTCCTGTTTGTACAGAACAATGCCTCACACACAAGGGAAAATAAAGAAATGATTTTCCTAGGTTTTGTGTGAAAGAACAAATCACTGCAGCCAGGTACCGAAATCTTGTGAAGGGACTTCCCAGAAGAGTGGAGGCAGTTACAGCAGCAGATTCAAGCCCATAGTTTTGGAATGAAATACTTAACAATCACATATTGAGCAAATAGTTCAATGTCCATATACTTTTGGCCATGTGTTTATCAGCTCCCTGATGCCCTCTGGTGGTACTAACCTTGATATGTTGTCATCATAACTGAGCACTCCGTAGGTGAAACATATAAGGCCCATGACGGCTGCGAAGAACAGCATCTCTGTGTAGAAGCCCAGCCAGGCAAAGTAGATCCCAATCTTCTCCCCGTAGTACTTCCTACAACCAGACAATCAATCATCAAACACAGAAGCAAACTTTCAGTTTTACAGAACTTTCACTAAAAGTTTCACTAAGCACGCCTCTGTGAAAGAAATAAGATGGCAGCCTTGAGGTGTTACTTGTTTACCTGATGAGGTTAAGAGGCTGCTCTTTGTAAAAGCAGAGGAACCTGGCCCAGTGCTTGTACAAGTTGTAGCGCTCACTCTCACATTCGGCATTTCTTGCCCTTTTCCAATACCGACACTGAAAGGAAAAGAAACAATGCAGCATGGGCTGTTGAGCAAAAGATTTTTGGAAATGAAAGACAAAGTTCAAAGAAAGTGAATAAGCACGCTTCAGAAAATGTCATTTCTTAATATTAAGATTTTTAAAACAGTTTCTTCCTGTTTTCCCTGAAGTGAAGAAAAGTTTGAGTATTCTTCTACCAATAATGCAATTAATGCAAATAATGAAATTATTTAGGAACAAATAAACCAGCAAACATGAATCTGAAAAAGTAAGTAAACTGACACCATGTTGATTAAAATATTCTTGCTATGGAACTGAGAAATGCACAAATGATCCAAATGTTCTTGAAATAAAAGTCAAGTCCTCCATTCAGTGTTTGAAGGCCAATTGATTAATACAGATCCACTTTTTGTTAAAATCACAGTTGTGGCAGTAAAAATAGCACTGACAGTAAAATGTACTCGTTCTACAGTGTGTTTAATTATCAAGTGTTAAAATAAAGGCAGCAAATTTTAATATTGTGTGTGGTGCAGGAAGCATTACTTCTAAGTCCTTAATGTGGAATTGGGTCACTTATACTCAAAGCATCACATCACAAATCTTGCATGTTGGATTTTTTAATTTAAATAGTATCTGGACACAGTTTGCTCCTTCTGTGATGAAGGAGAAGCAGAAATATACACTAAAGTAAAGTGCCAGTAGCTAAAGTTTTTTTTTTTAACTTGAATAAATGTACTTTTATACGTCTGACATCTGCACATTTATGTTCTCTCCTTTGTGCGTCTTACATCGTGTGGTGGAAAGGCCGCCGTGTATGTCCCATTGCTGAGAAGTCGCTTGATTCCAGTCTTGTCTTTGTCTTTCCGACCCTCTTTGTAGTACGGACAACGAGCCAGGATGTAGAACACCTAACAACAAGGAGGGGATTTAACAAGAGATTAAGGGATTTGGATTTGTAGGAACTTTTTAGCTAAATGCATTTTACATTTTTGCTTCATTGTTGCATAAGCATTTCCCAGCACTGTAGAGAAAAACAGGTCAACATCTCTCTTCAAGTCTTCAAGAATCCACCTGTCCAGAAGTTACTCTTGTCAAAGGCTTTATTCTTCTTAATAACTTAATATTAGCTCGCAGGGATATTTGCGATATGAATTTTGATTTTAGATAAGAAACACTCACGATTCTGTTTCTTGTGGAAGGCGGGAAGAACGTGTCCTTGTCAGTGATGAGGAAGAAGTCGGTCTTGGTTTTGTCGAAGGGGTAGGTGAAATAGTCCGGTTGTGGGTGCATGATGTGGTCTGGCAGGCGGAAAGGATGTGAGAGCCACTCCAGAGGGACATCCTGACCGTGGGGTATATCACTCTCCTTGAAGGGGACCTTGATCTTTAAGACATCAGCATACGTGGCCAGTACATCCCATGGAGCGTGTATCTTCAAGAAATATGTCTTTTGGTCTTTGGAGTCCTGATACAAGTAGAGATGGAAAGAAGGGAAACATGACTGTTTGTGAAGAATTTATTACATCGTTGCATTAAAATACCGGGATGGATGGCAGCATAATGTGTCAAATACTGGGCTATCCCTTTAAGATTTCTTTCTGCAGAACATGGTGTGCCTCAGCAAACTATCCACTAGGTGGTGCAGCTACTCTTCGGTTGCTTACTGATTTGTCCTCCGTCTCCAGCTCCAGTCCTGCTTTCTCAAGGTTGGCCTCAAACTCCCTCCTCCTTTCCTGTGGATGAACACACAAACCACAAGCATGAGAGCCTCACAGAGTGCTAGCAGGTTTTCTCCTTTACCCGTCCACAATAAGCGAAACGAAACAAAGCTCCTCGTTGACAAAAACGTTATCTGTTTATTCTCTCTGACTCTGAACTCTTACAAATGGAGATTGGTCTAAAAGGCGGCATAAAGTGGGTGTGATGATGGGTGTGGCTTCTCACAAAAAAACTACTCTTGTAAAAATGATGTTAGTGCTTCCAAACAGACCCTCACTTACCTAATTAGGTAAACACAGCGATGACGCTGAGAAGCATGTTTACCTTTTTAAATGAATGCCAAATTTTCCTAAACTCTGGTACAGCGGTAGAAGATATTTTTAAGCAGGCTGTGTACAATTGTGTGTGTCCATTGTGAAATCTGCCTGGATAAATAAATGTTGAAAATGTGGCCTCGGTCGAGGAGGACCAGGAAACTCTGCCTACATCAGTCATTCGAGACTTTTACTAATGAAGTCTCAGAGGTGCGACTTTTTCAGAGGGCTGATTGATGATAAAGGAGCGTTAAGAAGCTCAATAGGAGGAATAAGAAGAGTGTAGGTGTGCAGCTAGTATAAAGTAAAGTATAAACGAAGTATAACCTACCTGTAAAAAGAGACAATTTTCTAGTGAGTAACTAATTACAGTTACTTAGAATTGGGGACGTTCCGATTAAGTTTTATTGGCCCTGATCCTTCAATAGTCCAACATTATTATTTAGTAGTATTTTACTTACTGCTTTAACTTCAATCTGTAACAATTGATTGATTTTTGCCCAGTTGGGGGCAGCAGAAACAAGTTGTGAATACAGTACTGGCATACTGTCATATTTTAAGCTGATATGTTGAACTTGTTTGCAAACTGCAGCTTATTGATAGCTTTTTGAGTGAAAAAATCTGAGGATCGAAAACGATCCTGAGGATGGTGAGACTGAACCAAAAGTAGTGAAACTGTAGAGTCTGACACATAAGAAAATGATTTAAAATCTGTTCATTTCATTTTTGAAAAATGTTGAAAATATGCAATCTGAATCTCACTTCCTTTTTGTATTACCATATGTTCCTGTTAATAATAGAAATTGTGTAATAATGTCGACAGCATCACAGTGAGTCACTGGCTGCGTTGTAAAATGCTGAGTGGCCAACGGATTTTCTCTCACCCTTACCTGTTTTTTTTCACCATCTTTGTCCTCTACATAAGACAACACAAAGTCTATTCTTCGGACTCCATCCCTGAAGAACACCGTGTCTTTGTTTGGTTGTAGCTTGTCTGTCTGGAGGAGACACAACAGGCACAAAATAACACTTTAAGCTTTCTCACAAAGTGGGAAGCGAAAGCACGAGAACAATCGAAACTTACAGAGCAAGAAACGAAACGGTCAGAATCATGACGGCAGACGTAAAGGGCACAGACCTCAATGCAGATAGATGTGCAGTATTATATATATACATGTAGAGAGGCACATTGTGTCCCTGAATTATACATGTAATTTAGGTTACTGTATGCTACAGATTTCAGGAATTAAACACTTGTTATCCTGCGGGAAGCTCTTGAAAAGTATTTCAGAAGAATGCTGCTCCCGTGGATGAAAAGTTTAGAGGGAGGCCACGATGCCTGTGGAAAAAAACACATTAAACTAAGAATTCTGGACGCTGTTCAACCTCAGCCTGTCATTACACAAAAATAGCTCATGGTGGAGGAGAGACGTGGTCTACATGTTCTATATCAACGTCTGTTTTTCAGTCATCGTCTTAACTCCTAAAAATCTAATTATTAAATGTTTATTTTCCCGTTAATGTGAAATTTACAAAACTGTGACATTTATTTTGAATAAGTAAACCTCCAAACCTCCACCTTTTGCTGCTCACAGCATCAACTTCCCTAACTAAGACATCAACTATTATCTTGGTCTCTACTATTGGAAAAACAGCACTCTAGCTGGATATGACCAAATTATAAAAAATGAAATAAAATCAAGTGATCTACAGTATGTGACATAGTGTAATCAGTGTCCGCAGCTATGTGTCTTCTTTTGTAGTGCAGTTACAATAATGTGGACTGATGCATCAATTTGTATCTCATAACCTTAAACCAGCCTGGAATATAAGATACTGTTTACCCTACTCTTTAGTCTACATTTTACTTTACCACACAGTTAAATGGCACAATTAGAACTATTTCTAATTGTTGGGCTGCTTTACATTTATTCATTTTATTTTATGGAAAAAGGTAAAATAAGATACAATGTATGTTTACAGATTTAATCTGAAGTATTTTCATGACAGAAATGTATTGATATAAATGTACAAAGCTCACATATTCTTAAAAATGTATAGTTCATTTTAATTATTCATATCAATATGAACTTCACTTTAAAATGACACTAGAAAAGGTCAACTTTCAGTTTTCCAGTTTGATTCATGATGTAAACCAGAAAAACACACATCAGAAGACAGAGAACATCTGGTTGAAAAATAGTGCGTTTTCCAGTTTGTTCATTTTACAGTGGTGATATCTTTCTGCCATATTTTATGGGGCCCTTCTTGTAAAAAAGTGAGTGGGCAAAGCACACTTACTTATCCTGTTAAGGGTTAACCACAGCACGGAGCACCCAGTATGTTCAGTTGTTTAATCAACCCCACCCAGCTTGTTTATCAGACCCTCACATCCACCAACAGACCTTCCTTCTTGTAACAGGGGTGCGGATGCTGCTTGTTGCAGTGTCATTTATTCATGTTGTCCCCTAATGAGAACAATAAAAACTGTCTGATTGATTAGCACTCATAGGAAAGCGTTCCAGTCACGCACCGAATCCCAGAGTCGTACATCACAGGAACATAATATAATCAGCGTTATGAATTAAGATGAATAAACCATCTGCTGGTTGGTCTCGCTCTATCAGTGGAAAACTAACAGACTGACACCGGCTGCTGTTTGAGCAGTGACACTTTATTTCTGTCTGAGAGAAATGAGAGAAGCTTTTTCAGAGACAGAGGTCTTGTGACTCAGCGATGAGAGCGGTGAGTCAGGAAAGGGTCATCCAGCCTACAAACATATAAACATTAACACAAACAATCTCCTGGGCATAAAGACAATGACACAGGCTTTGGAAATAAAACAAAAGCCACCTCCGTCTGATATGGCTGGGATTATTATACAAGACAGACGATTTTTGGATTGTAACAGCTCAAAGCGAAAAACAAAAATATGATTTAACAATGTCACAATAGTTCAACACTTCGGGAAATACAGCCAAAATACTGTTGCCTGTAAATTAGTGAGCTTTTACTTGGATGTGGATATTTTTTTCCATCAGACAGCGCCAGGCAGTCTTTATGCTAAGCTAAGCTAATATGCACTGTACAGACAAGAAGCTCATTTCCTAGAAGGTCAAACTTTTTCCTTAGCTATTTCTGAGTGCGTTGAAACACCCAGAGACACTTGGGAACTTACTTCTGCATGTCCAGGCAGTGTCGTTCTTTCGGACAATGAAACGCCATTTCCACCGTTTTCATCTGCCAAAGAAACACAGAAAAAAACCAAATAATTATATGTACAGAGGCAGGTAGTATACACAGGATGTATTCAAAGTTGACATTTGTGTCGATGGGTAAGCAAGTTCCTTATAACTGAGTGTGGTAACAACTCAGTGCAACAATTTAAAGATGTTCAGTGATTTTGAATTGTAAGTGCCTGTGTGCAGTGTCATGTTGTATATGTCTTGTAGTTCAGGTTTTTGGGTTAATTTGACATTTGAGTGGTTTAACCTTCTGGATGCTAACTCTCTGTCTTTGCCTGCAGTTTGAAAGTGTGTTGACAGGCCATGTAAGTGTGATGTAGGTACTGGTTTCAGTCAGTGGATCGGTAGCACCAAAAAGATAAATACCCAGAGATGAATGGCTGCACAAGCTAAACCGCATGTAGCAATGCACATCATTTACAAAAGTGCAGATTTTTATGCAAGAAAGTTTGTTTTAAGAAATGAAAATGCGTTGAATTTTTAATAATCTACTCCACCTTCCTGTATACATGCACCCTCACCAAATGAGGGAAAATAACATCTCCAAAAACAATCTCATCGTTAAAATTTCATATACAATATTTTAGAAAGAAGTTCATGCTAGCCTAACGACTAGACACTAGAGTATTAAACCATTTAGCAGTGGAACAGGTGCTCTTCTCTTCCTCTCCCACCAATATCCTGTAATTTAGCTAAGCTAGGTTAAGCTCTGTTATCCATATGTGGAATAATCATAGGGTTCACTCAGATCCAAAGTATCCCTTTAAGAGTAATCAGCGGGCAGTGAATGCATCCCAAACAAACTTAATTTAACAACAGCCCAATAGAAATCTTTCAGTCTCTTGGCAACATCACCAGATATGAACTATTGCCATATTTGCAAGCATGTACAGAAGCTGAAAAGGGATGAGAAACACAAAGGCAGCACACACACACACACACACACACACACACACACACACACACTCTCTCCATCTCTCACACAATGACACATTCCAGCAGTGCCTCCCTCTCCCTGGGAATGTGCTCATGTAGCACTGCTCTGCTCGCTGCCCGCTCCCCTAATATTCCTGCATGGTGAGAAAGCGGCGCTTCCTGTGGGGGAGGCTGGGACACGCATGCGTCAGTGAGGAGGAGGGGGCCCGGGGACCTTGAGTGTGGCTGCTGTACCAGAAGTCTTACCTCCCCCTACAGTAAATGAGTCAGCACACAAAGGGCACAGAGATCTCCAGCCTTCTCCAGCTTCCACAGACGGGCGGCCACCACTCATTAGACACAAAGATCTAACAGGCAGTGGTGCGGGCCAATGGGAGAATGGACTGTGGCGTCTCTGTGTGGAAGCTCAAATGATTGGGCTGGAGACTCACGTGGAAGGAATGAAAATATGCAATATCAGTTAGACCATAGGAATCCCCGAGGTGCATAGAGGGCAAATGACACTGATTTTTCCACTGGGCTCGTGGGAAGCCTCGTTGACTACGCGGCTGAATATTTCTTCATTCTTGGCAGTTGTTTTTTTTCTCTTTCCTTTTTTGTCTCAGTTTTGTTGGTCTTGCTCCAACTGTGAGCAGCCAGTTATCAAAGCCTGGCTTGAGCAAATAGGACCAAAGGGCCAGCAGTGTGTTATAACTGCTTCCACAGAGAGACAAATAAATGGAGAACGGGGTCAGCAGCCTGCCTTCTGCAGAGCTGAGCAGCATTTGTTGCTGTGGTAGACTACAGTACAGACACAGTGACCGGCACACATGGACATCAGTGTTCATTCACTAAAAATAACTGCTGTACGTTCAAATCACACAGTTATTCATTCATGTAGTACCTCTGCAACTCCTGCTGTTAAGGGTGCAAATGATCTAAATAGCTGCTTGTTTAGAGGTACAACTCATGCACTATGTTTTCTAACACACTTTCCACCCAAGCAACCCAATTACACTTCTGTGGCTGTCTATTTACAGTAGCTGAACTATTTTCCTGTGAACACCACCAGAATGGCAACTTTCAGAAAAATATGCCAGAAAGCATCAAAGTGACACTTTTAACCCTGACCTAAGAGGGAACTAGAGTCCCAGCTGGTCAGCGACTGCACAGCATTACTCCCTGATATGGCAGCGACAGAAATCCATAAGCTAATATAAACGTCCTGTTTCTGTGAGTGAGATGTACTTCTTTCTTCTTTCTTTGCTTTTGATCTGGTGTCTTATTATGGGCTATAGGGGCATTTTACATCATTTCATTCCAAACTATAAAATCCTGTCCTAAATAAATACACTCTTAAACACAGTAACACTGGTAACACTGGGTGGAGAGTAGGGACCAAAACTGGAACAGACCTGGGCAAAACCATCCCCAAGCCTGTGAGAAACTTTCCTGTAGTGCAACCAAATCCACTGCCAAAGACTGTAATGAAAGCTTTTTGTTGAAAATGCGTGACCCTCAAGTCAAAGCCAAAACAGAGTATGCAAATGTTTCCGCAGGCTGCGTACTTCCTCTCTCCTTGACGAATGGTCTGTTTTTTTATGAGTAAGATCAATGGAGTTCCCTTTTAAGGACAAAGGCAAGCTGAACATGCACAAAGAGCACAGTAAATATTACATTTTCCACTGTGCTCAGTGACAGTTACAAGGCTGTATTAAAGGTAGCAACTTAATGTGTATTTGTGGGAACTGGTCTAGAATAAATAGGCTTTGGTAATAGGTAATAAGATCCACACATCCTTCACAAAATAAGCATCATCGTCTTTAAAATAGAAAAGACTTCCCTTTGAAATCAGCCGGTATATGATTCTACAATGGCTAAAAGAAAATGCTATTTACTAAGAAGTGGAAAAGCATTTCTTCTTACCCCACTTCTCCTCAAAACATCTTTCGAAGGTTGGATCCTGCTGGAGGATCCCAAGCGATGTTCCCATAGACTTCAAGCAAAAGCTCTCAAAGGTCAGGCCCATTGAGGAACATTTCTCCATGTTTCCAAGATAACAGATTCACAAAAACTGCTTTACCTCCTCTAGCCAGAGCATCGCTGGCCAGTGAGGAACGATCAGATTTAAGGACAGACAATTCTCCCTCACTCTGAATAGTTACAACAGTTAGTGAAGTCTACAGAAGAGGCCGACAGTATATCAGAATAGGAGGCCACTCGTGCCAATGTGCTGAAAATGCAGAGAGAACAAAACAGTAGAGGCAGTGCATTATCTCTCCACACAGACAAATCCACTATTCCCCCGGGCCGGATCACGCCAAAACTTTATTCGCTGATGAGGTTCCCATTCCCTACGCTTCCCATTCCCTTCTCTGTACAGAAAATCCACCCCTAATTTCTGAACTCGAAGCTTGCGTAGCCCTCCGGATGAGATGCACATTTAGCACTCCACGGTTTCATCTTAGATGCCAGCGTGTGTAACTGGCAGGGGAGTATCTCTTCAGCGTATCCCAAAGTGAGTCATCAAAACAAATGTTATGAAAGGGAACCTGCATCTCGTAATACGAACCGACACCCCGGGTCTGGTATTTGTTTGACGAGAGGATGTAAGAGGATACCTCGGCCCCCCACACACCCACTCACCCACATGCACAAACACAATACATAATGCATACTTTTCGATATGAAGAAGGTATTATAAGCATGTCGTCTATTTCTGACACTTGAAAGGCTAAAAAAACACATGTATCCTATACTGTATTATCGTTACTATATAGTTGTTATTTAGTTTAAAGATCAAATTGTATGTACCAAATAACAACCAGCTTACAAACCATAACACAGTTATAAATTAAAATACACCTTTATACATCAGTTTTTGTATGCCTACTTAAGGAAGATTATAAATGCCTTACTTTTATTTGTAATGAATTATTTTTCTACTTTTAGTTTCTACTTTTATATATGTGTAAAATATATCAGTAATCCTAAATCATACATGTTCACCGGGGGTGTACTTGTATGACTGAAGTGGACGATATGGATAAAATTCTTTGTAGTGATTTATGTAACATTATATTGTGATATTGAGTCACAATATAATATAGTAAATTGAGTAACTGTAAAAAATGATTAAATAATCAGACAAAACTGTTCTGCAAATCCAGAAAATTAAATATGTTACTCATTAAGGGACTAAAATCTTATAGAAATTTCACATACACTGACATAAAGCTTACCTGCTCACTTATCAAGCAGGAAAATTACAGATATAGCTTTCCCAGTATGAGTACATACAGCATGCGTCAGTACAGATATAACACTCCAGCCATGAAAACAGGACTCAACAGCACACTTAACTATCAGGAGCCAGCCTCTGCAGATGAGATGGAAGCAGACAGACACACGGACATCTGGGTCTGATTAGCAGGCTAACCGGAAAGCAGCGCAGAATTAACAGAGTGGCATGAAGAGTTCGGCATGAAGGGAGAGCATTAGGACGACGGAGAAACAGCAGAGGGAGACGATGAGAGGACGGACAGACAGGCGTCACATAAAGCCTCTGATCTGCCCGTACCTGAGTGCAGGTTTATCCTGAATGCGGTCAACACGGCAGGCCCATCTTTAAAGGACAGACAGATAGACAGAGGTTAGTGTAGCACTTGGGGTTAAGAGAGCTGAGTACTCGTGCTTACAAAGTGCTGAGACGAATCACAGTCTAACTTGTAAAACAGAGCCCGTGGGCCCACTTAGGCGAACAAATGCAGGGATAGTAAACAGCCTAAAAGCCCGGCAGTGTGTCTTATCACTTGTGGCCATCAGACCAGAGCTTCCATCTGCAGCACAGCTTCTAAACGAGCAGCTTTAATAACATGAAAATTATGCAATGGGTGGTGTGCTTTTGATTCAATAACAAAGCAAATTGTTTTTTACTATGACTCAAGCAGGCCGTGTGGGTGCGGGTGTCTGAAAAAAGCACCAATAACTGCTCTTGTGCTGCTCCTCCACGATGCTGCTTACTCCTCTCAAACAGATACACCTGATCTTTTTCACTTGATTTAAACACTTCAGACCATCGCTTCGACTTGAACTGCGACAAATGCAGACTAGCCACAGCGGCCTGCAGAGAAGGGATACAAACAGGCAGGAGATGAGTGTAGATGTATATGAAATACGTGATGTGACGTAAAGGTTCGTACACTGGTCTACATGTGATGCTGCGTACTGAAAATCATCCACTGCACAGTATCAGACAAGCCGAGCGCCTGTCTTGATTCTTAGGAAGCATTAGGCAAATGTGGAAACCACTCACAATTGAAAGGGTAAGCCATTAGAGTGAAATATTACATTTCATGCCAAAATACTAGCAGGCATGGTGCGTACGACGATAGAGTGAAACCACAACATCCTGCGCACGACCCAAGTCGTCTATGACAAGACATCCTCTCTATCTCTCTACACCCATTTCCTGTCGAGTCAGCTAACTACGAAAGGAAAAATTCTTCTACTCCAGTCAAAGATTATTTTTTTGTAATGAAACCCCGAGGGCATAAAACACATGTAGAAAATTGTAATGACAGAGTTCAGAGTTCATTCTTGTTCTTGGAAGCAGCAGCTGACAAAGCAATCTCGCCTTAAGGTCTACTTAAAGTTTCTGTGGCTTTCAATCAAAGCACATGATCTGCATCAGCTGACAGAGTTCACCACAATTGTCATGAAATTGTAGAATTTTTTTTTTCAGCACTTCTTGTCCATGTTGCCTTGCTGCCAAATGCACATTTTAAACTCCATCTGCTGATGAGGATCATGTGATGTGACTGATACCTCCAGAACAGCCACTAAATGGACCCTTAAGTTTGATTAATTGTCAAAAATCATTAAAAAAATCCCAACTAATGTTACATATAACAACCCTTGTTAGTCATGAATAGTATGTTGTCTTTTTACCGAGGGGTGTGAAGTGTGACTTTTCATCAGGCTTGTAATGAGAAATGCACATTTTCTCTCTTATCATCAGGATACTGTTGTCCCAAGAGGGAGATTTCCTGACAAACACCGGAAAGTGAACACTGCAAAAATAACACAAACTTCTAAACAAGAGGTCACATACAGGGTAGAGGGGATAAAGTGTTATCTTCATAGCACACAGCATAACACACTTACAATACTGTGTATTATATTTTTGATGGTCTGTTGAGGAAGGCATGTTTGAGAAATAGAGTACTGGTCAACGCAGATTATGACGTATCCATGATATGCAGCCTTCGGCCCAGTTGTTTGGTTTTGATATGATTCGTTTGAGATGGCAACGGGGTAAATGTTTGTTTCTGTATTGTCAGCTGCTGGATTGAACAACTTTTACAGAATTTAACAGATATTCTACTTGACAAATCTGGCAGCACAGACGCAGCTTTTCTAAAAACAGCTCACATACATAAAACGTCATTTAACGGCCTCTGAAGGTGTTTCTTTTCCCTCATCTGAGTGTTTCATGTCCTTGTACCTAAAAGACAGGCAAACAGGCCAAAGCAGAGGGGAGATGGATGAAAACCATGTCCAAAACTTAGACCAGACCTTTTTATTTTAATCTGAAAAAATGAAGTCTGAAATCTGATCTGGCAACACAAAAAGATGAGCCAAACAATTCCCCAACAACTGAAATGGCCTTGTAGTTTTCTGGGAGCAAATCTCTGTTGTTCTCTCATGTCTTATTTAGTATCATGCCTCCATCGAAGGGGGTAACACAATTACAAGACCTGTTTCCATAGCAACTCTTTGGCTCTGTTTCACCTCTGACTTTACGATGACCTCATTGGAGGCAGATAGCAGAGTGAGATCACCTTAAATGGAAGCAAATCCCCTCAAATATGAGCAACTACTATCACTTGCACTTAAAAGGGTCATTTGATATTATTGCATGACTGTCCCTGGAAAAAAAGGTGGCAACCTGCTGCTGAAAAGCTCGGAGTCCAATTAAAAACAGCGTTTGGGCGTTTTAGGTTGTGATACCCATCCATCGAATTACATACAATGTTAGAGTGCTTCTGGTGTTTATCTAGTAGTTGGACATCAGTCATGGCTGCCTATAAATCAGTGTTTGAGCAGCTGTGAACAAGGTAATACGCTCCAAACACATAAATGTGAAGGTGAGGACAGACCCCTTCCTCTTCTGTCTGTTCCCTCTTTCACATGTGGCTGGAGGTCTGCCCTGATAAGAGCCCGAACAAAGCCTCCGCAGAAGGAGAACAAGTCCATTAACCTGCAGCTCACTGCAGATAAACAGGCACGTGTCTTTATCAACGACTCACCGATTAACACAATAAAGAGTGTGTAATTTACACCTGGAAAAGGCCTGATTGGGATTTTATTATGTTCACTCAGCGAGAGTGTGGTTCAACAGGAGTGCTGGGGAAAGAATTTATTACTCTTCATTATAAAGATCTTTCAGTGATGCAGTGTTGTCTGCGCTACTGGGTGATTTCATCCAGCTATTTAGTAGACTTATACATGGGTGATGATGCAAGTGACCTTAAGGTTGTAACAAATATAACATCATTTTTTAATAACAGTAAAGCTACTTTATATTTATAATACATATAAATATATAAATAACTCATGCACTCAATTGCATTTCTAGAAAGAAGCCTGAAACACATGCTCTTTTCTTTAAGGTTTGTCTGTTTTCTTTCACATTACACAGTCTAGCTTGTTTGCTGGAGATGTCTAAAAATAGTTTATTTCGTGGCTGTTTGCAAATGAAGTCATCAGGAGGACAGAGAAATATTTAGTTAAGTAATTTTTTTAAGTGATTTTAGTGACTTTTCATATAGTAACCACTGAAAGCTGATAATAAAATCATTAAATGAGTTCAACATTACTTAAATGAAATGACTTCCGTGCCACAGAGATGATAGAATCTTTAAATCTTTAGATCACATTAATTACTGTGCTGCAATCTTAATGAAGGATGCACGTACAATATTACATCATAATGATTCTGCAGGTTTCTGTTGGAAGGGTTAGGGTATCATCATGCATCCTGATCTTTCTGATATGGCACAATTACTGGACTTGAGCTTCAATGACTGAAGGTTTAAAAATAAAATGAGTTTACCACTGCACATTTCAGTGCGGTGTTTAAAATGTCAACGCGAGGATGAGAAAGGTTCCAGTGAGGAATTTTAGTCCCTGAGGTGAGTGAGACATGGATTATGCAAACATGGATACAACTCAGATCAGCATGTTAGCACACGTCTCAAAGCCAGACACTTCAGAGTCACACTTCAGTAATGCACATCGAAGCAGTCTCAGTCTTTGGAGATGAGGGTGAAAACATGTTTCTAGATTCATGCATTGTTAATTTGAACACTTAAGTGAGCCTCACATTGTGGCGATCAGTCTTTGACCACAAAAACTGGCCTTTTCCACTTCCCCACTCTCATGTCCCTTCACATTTAACTGTAAATGTTTGACATTTCAAATATTAAAGAGAACTCAGCAACTTTTCTCCCCTGTGTACTGACACAGACTGACCTGTAAGCAGTAATTATCTGCATTTCCTTCTGCTTGGGGACCCATAATGCAGGACTTCAAAGCCCACAGCCTTCCACTATTATGACCCATGGTGCAGCAGGAAACTATTCATCTTGGCTTGTTTTCTGGTGCCGTCAGAGATTGGATTATGCAGAAACAACAAATAACGGTAAACCAATTAAATTCCTTCACACTAATGTCTGAAAGCATATTTACGGCAGTCCAGACTGTTGACCTCCAGATGGATCCTGGCGAACACACTGTGAGAAACCACACACTGAGCAAGTCGGTGGAGGCGGACTCCCTCCATAGACAATCTCATTAGATGTGGGCACAGACACACACACACACACTAAGCCTGACAGATAGCAGGGGGGAGGAGAAATTGATTTGTTTACTCACATGCTTTACCTCTAAACATTTTATACTTAATTTATATTGAAAATCTGTGCATGAAGATGGGCCAGGATAATCTGCTGCAGCGCCCACTGAGATTTTACAGTAACAACGTCTGACAGGTGTGACTTCACTTTCACTTTGAACTCAGATCATAGATAGCTGCCTGAACTCTACCTCACTGACTCCACGGTCACAGGTTTTAAAGGGACATTCCTGCAATGCTGATGCAAAGCAAAAGGACTAAACACCCCCATAAAAACACCCCACGTGTCGTGTTCGGGCTTGTCATGAGATTGCTGCTAACTTGCTGGAAAATGACACACACACACATCAGAAAGAATAAACTCCTCTGTGTGCAGAAAGGTTATGCATTTCTAAATGGTGGCTTTATCCCCCCCATCCACTGCGACTTAACAGGCAGTGACCTCTGACTGAGATGAGTCTAATTAATCCAAATCCTTTCCAAACTCTCCCACTTTGTGCTCATGTTATGACGTAATGCTGCGCAGTCTCAGTGCTCAGATCAGCTGCCAACTTGAAACCGAGTGCATGGCACTTTGAGAGTACATAACGTGCCTTAAAAAAAGCCATTAAATTAAACTGTAGGGGGAAAAATACATGACAATTGGCTAAATAATATGTAAGAAAGTGGCTCTCAAATATAACTCTGATACAGGTACTATAATGATGACGATACTCCTGTAACACTTTGATATAAGGAGTCACACTTTGACACATTCACCTCTTTTTTTATAGGTTGGTTTATTTCATTATTAATGCTTTTCTTTGATGGTTTTCTATTGGCTCTTATTCTAGCGTGTGGATAAAATCGAGAGTTCATCTTAATTGGATTATCAGTCAATCCGCGGTGTGCTTCTCTCAGAGCAGACACAATGAAACACACAGTCTTCAGGACAAACGCTACAATTGTGTCACACGACAGACAGACAGACAGACAGACCTCCTGTTAAAATGTTAGTCTCTCTCTCTCTCTCTGGTTACCTCCGGCCTGAGAGTCGGTCGCCGTCTGCAGCTCGATCAAAGTTTCATCCTTCGCCTTCCCCGTTATTCGCCTCATAGCGGCCGCCGTGCCTCCTTCTCACGGACGAGGGGATCCGCTCGATGATGGTGGAGCCTCCTCCGGGCAGGCATCGGCCGATCACAAATCAACGAGTCCGATCCAGACGGCGGGGAGGGAAATGGATCACACTTCGGTGAGACGAGCAGACACCGGACCCTGCTGGGCTCCCCGGAGCTGCGAGGGGAGAGCGGGCACACATAAAGGGGAGTGGCGAGGGTTGTTTTTCTTTTTTCTTTTTCCGTCGGCGAAATAGTGTTTTATGATGTGTGTGTGTGTGTGAGAAGAGAGAGAGAGAGAGAGAGAGAGAGAGAGATGGAGGGAAAGGGGATTTTTAAGCCTTCCAAGTGTGAATAATAACAAAAAAAAAAAAAGGTCTGTGAGTCATGCTGATGTGAATCAGCTGGGTAAAATAGCAGCAAGACACTGAAGTGAGGCAGATCACCTGTATGACCTTAATGAAGGGAAAGGAAACACAGGGAGGACATCTCGTGGCCACATTCAGCATTACACACACTGCAGGCTGCAAGATTTTATGTTTAATAGCTTGTGGTGTGACAGGAGAAATGAACTACTACTACTATCATTTTCAGCCACTTTTTTTAAAGGAATAACATGGTTGTGACAAATGGTTTTATTCACGTCTAATACATGATTAAATTAGCTTTATAGATTAGTTTTAAGCCACTATTAAGAACAGTATTTGGGTTGCCAAGTTGTGAAAAGTCTCCCTGGCTCAGTTTAGTCTTTATCGTCCCTCACTGGGAAATTTGGCATGCATTAAATAAACACTGATTATATCAAGCAAAAATGAGCGATAAGAACAAGTTCAAGATAATAAAATAATAAAACAGGATGATAAAATGGAGGTGTTCAGGTGAAGAAATTTAATTGCACGTTAATTTGTTCATAGACCCTCAAATTGAACTTTGACCTTCCAGAGAAGAGCTGCAGGGCATCAGGATAACAACATGTTTATTACTATTTACTGCACAATTGATGGAGCGTTGAAAAAAGAAACAGCCTTATCAATGACTTTCAACATCCGTGCATGCCATAACTGCATGTAGATGACTAACTGTAGTACATTTTTGCTTATTATCGAATAACAAACATACTACCCTCAACTATTAACTATTTTATTATCATGTACAGCATATAATATTTTATTTGCTTTCACTGACTTATTAACATTTATATCTGCAGACATGAGGGCTTATTGTTTAGGTGGAACCTGTTTCTTTTCATTTTCATTAGTGGCTTCTAGCTGATAAATAATGCATTACTGAAAATAGTTAATTGATTAATAATAGATATGAGTTACAATATATGAACAGTTATAGATGGTGGCTTATGAGAAAGTGCTACTGAGTATTCGATGTCTATTTTCCGAGTAATATCTCATGAAATCCAACACAACAGGCACAGTGTAGTTTTTGTGTTGTACAACCATGCCACAAATTACAGCCTTAAAAATAGATCAATAAAGATTTGAGCTTCATAATTCATAAGAGAGGAGAGTGTGTTGGACACTGTATGTTGATTATTTCATTTCATCTATTTCATGTCCATTACACTGCAACCAAACACCCTTGATAACATCATCTCAAAATATCCTTTTAAAAATCACCATTATCATCGTCGTCAGCGTAATCTCTCTCTCAGAACGGCTCTGGGATTGCACCAACCAGCTCAACAACTCTCACAAACCACACTGTACCAATTAGCAGAGGTTAATGGGATGGCTGGCCTTTCTGGTTGGGAATGCCACACTCAGCAGATTAAACAAATACCAATGATGGCCTTAACTGGTGTGCACTGTCTTCGGCTAAAATCACAGCTGCTGTTTTAAGCTGATGTTGAAGCTCTCTTTACGATTTAATGGAGCCCCTGGTTACAAATCCCAGACTCCCCGAATAATAAGCCAGTAGTGAAGACAAACAGGTATAATCCTCATACTTTCTGAACATGTAACTTAATGGTTGGTGAAACACTACTGCCTTTGTCCACAGGATCACCGAAATCAACACAAAATGAAAATTTCCTCAGACCTACTTTAAATAAAAGTAGGAATACCCCGGTTTAAAAAGTCCTGCATTCAAATTGTTACCTAAGAACAGAAATATTATCCACAAAATGTACTTAAATTGTTAAAAGTAAAAGTACTCATTATGCAGAATGGCTCCTCTCATAGTGTTGTTTCATGATATAATATTTTATTATTCTGTTTTTATCACTAGCAGTTACATGTAAAAGGGTTTTAATATTATAATTCCTGTTTTACACACCTTGTATACCACTAGGCAGATTAGTAGTGAAGAACAACTGGTTTATCAATATGTAAAGGTAAAGGTATGGTAACCAGTGTGTCAAGAGTAAAATAAATGTAGCAGTTAAAAGTACAATATGACTCTCTGGCGGAGTAGATGTGTAAAGTGGTATAAAGTGGAATTACTCAAATAAAGTACAAGTATGTTAAAATTGCACTTAAATATTGTACTTGAATAACTGTTTTTTTAGGTGAATGTATTGTAGAGTATTTGAATACTTTCCTCCACAGTCACAAAGGTCCAACAATAAAAATCTGCTGAGTTTAGTTGTAGTTTTGTGGCTTATGTCCTTTGCCTTTACCTGTTGGTCCCTGACACTTTGATCGAGAGTGAGACTTCGAGTGACTCTTATGGTCCCCAGATTTTTCACCATGTTATCATTTTAATTTAGCAGTGATATAAACAAAGATGAGTCAAACTATAACTTAATTACACACATTTAACACCAACTTGATCTGCAAACTAACATTTTTATTAATTTGAGGGAGTCAAAATGAGAAAACTACTTAATTTTATCAATAAAAGGAAGATAATGTCTTAAATAATTAATGGAAATGGGAGCAGGGTCGCCTGGTTTAATAATAAAGTGATTATACACATAATAAAAATTGAAAACTTTCTAAAAGTAAATTTATTTATGATCGAAGACTGATGATCTCTGGGAAGTCCCATAAACCGTTTCTCCATTTAAACTCACATTTATCAGTAGATGTTAAAGCAGATACTCTTCTTAGTGGTCACTTGGTACCCAAGATTTTAAGATTTTTGTAATTAACAGTGTTTATTTTGGCATAGCGGCCAGTTTTAAGATGTAATTTTCATCCAGCACCGTTTTAATACGTTATAAGGTTAAATAGGTATAAAACGGAAAAAGGAGCTCAGTTGTTCATCTAAATTATTTTACAAATGAAAATAAATACTGTAAAATAGATGATTATTTGTTTTTTATACCTGAAGTACTCGTATGGCCCACTGGGGGGAGCTCAAGTACAGCTAAACAAGTGTCAGAGGTTTATTTATTCATTATAATCTTCATTTACACTAAGCCATTGGTTTTAAGTTAGAGCTCCACTACATATAGCCCCATATTGTTGTTTTTAGTCTTCACAAATGTAAAATTGCTGCTATAAATCCAGGAGATTAATTAATCTTACAAGAGATGAGTTACTCCAAAAACTGAACAAAGGTGTATTTATAGTTTCAGGCTTTTTAAAACCATCCAGATCAGGTAAAGGTCTTCTCTGGTTCCAGCTTCTCAAATGTGACAGAATACTGCTTTTCTTTGTTTTGTATAATTATACAATGAATATCTTTGAAGTTTGAAGACATCACCTTGGACCTCAGGGAACCGGGATAGCATTTATTATATTTTGTAGGCTAAAACAATGAATCAACAAATGAAACAAATAATAAAAATAATATATAAAATATAAAATAACCATTAAACCATTTTCTCTGTTTGTAAAATGTGACACAACACAGGTGTACTTGTAAAAATGAGTCCAGCCATCATTTCCGTACATTACATCACACAGTAACTGGATCAAAGACTGTAGATCTTCACATAGAGGCAGAGGTGTGGACATCGGCCACTGAAACAGAGCACTTTGTTTCTTTTTCAGCTGAAAAAGCACGTTTGGTCCAGCAGGAGGAGTTCGAGTACAGCCAAACAGCAGCTGCTTTGTTGTAATTGCGTGTCAGAGGTCCTCCTTGTTCATTCATCATATCAGGATCCCATGTGCACAACCGTCAGCTTTAAATAAAACAAATCCACTTCACAGCATTTCAGGATGCTGCTTTCATTGCCCTCACGACACTGTGCCTTTTTTAAAAAAATGTTTTTAAAGAAACACACTAACAGCTGCCATGTGCTCAGAATACACAACGTGCTTTATGGGTGCTGTTAGTTTTTTTTATTTTTTATTTTGTCACTTGTTTCATCGTGCATTTTGCCTGAATGTGCACGCGACGACAGAAAAAAAAACGTGCTCTTTGAGTTTTGCGGATCTGCTGTCAGAAACACGATCAGCAACCTGCAGCAGCCTGGACCCGTTATTACGATCACTGATATCACTTGTGTTTGTTGTTACGATGCGGATCAGCTGTCGCCGGCAGCGCTGCAATGTCATCTGATACAAGTAGTACTAATAAATACTAGGAGCTGACGTATTGACACAAGCAAGGATCGGGCAGTGTTTTTCTTTTCTTTTTGCTTTTTGCAGGTTTCTCGTGAAGGGAGGCAGTCAGCAGTCGGCTCTTTTGTTCCGAGATGCAGCGAGTGTGTGTGTGTGTGTGTGTGAGAGAGAGAGAGAGAGAGAGAGAGAGGGGGGGCAGTCGTTGGGATACAGCAGAGTCAGTGAGGAGAGAGAGAGAGAGGAAGAGAGGAAGAGAGAGGGAGAGCGTGATGCTGACAGATTCCTGATAGATGGTTAAAATGGCGAAAGCGTGTTCGACCCCAGCGAGCCACCAAACTGTAGCAGCACTGTAGGTCGGATCATCATGTAGTAGCTGGACCTGGATATATACGTCTCTCTGTGCGTGTGTGTCCTTTTTTAATTTTAAAAAAAAAAAAAACATTCCCACCGACTATTCGCCTCACGTCGCTTTCTGCAAGTGCCGGACTATTTTACTCTCTTTACGCGTTTAAATGGCATCCGCAGGGCGCCCGCACCGCCGCCGTCACCTCGTCCCGTGCTTTTTGGGAATACTCCTGAATGCTTTCATCGGTAAGTGGCATTATCTGATCCCTCTGTGTGGCGTGGAAAAGCAGTTGCTGCATGCAGGGTGTGATGGCTTTGTGGAGGAGGAGGAGGGGGGGCAGGCGCAGTTAGGGGCTCTCCGGAGCACGCCGCATGCTGCAGGCTGACCACTAACCCTGAACTTGGCCCCGGCAGTGTTTGTGGCAGTAAATGCCGATGCGGATCCATTAGTGTTTGTTTGAAGTTGTGCGTTTTTTTGTGCATTCTGCACAACTTGGTGGCTTTTCCCCAACACAACTTGTTTTCTTTACCATGCACAGTGTGATCCAGTGTTGGTGGCTTTCAGAGCTGTTTGATGTCCAGGCAGCAGCGTAATAATGCACTGTAGCCACGTGCAATGCAGTCTGCAGAGTTTCTGGGTTGTTTTCATTTTATTTTGATAGGACCAGGGTAAGAAGAAGGTTGTGAGTGTCCCTGTGAAAGGTGTGAAGTTGGTGCATTGGGAAAGTTACTTTTTTTTTTTTTTTTTTGCAAGGTTCAGTAGATGTGAATTGTGCAGAAAACACTGAGTGGTTCTGTCCACTTACCAAAAAGCGACTTTCTAGTGCTCCTCATGACTTGCCTTTTAATCAGGTGTCATAGTATGAGTTGGGCTGCAGAGTAGGAGTCTCTTTCTTCATGTTATTGTAAAGCTCACGGTCTCACTATTAGGAGTTCAGGACTGAGGGGAGAGTTAAGACCAAATGCTTTTATATTTAGAAACTTTATTAACCTAGACATTGAGATATTATTGCTTTTTATCGACCCATAGGCTTTTAAATTGCAACCTAGAGTTGCTTCTATCTCTTAAAAGTAATCAAAAATAAAATAAACTCAAGCTCTTCAATCTAACTGTGAAAGTGAATTTCATATCAAGGGACTTCTAAAGCCGATGGAGTTCTGGACTAGTCTGTCCTTACAGCACACCGCCCTGTGGCTGTGTGAAATGACAGTGGTTATTGCTCTGAGGATAGATTAAAAGACTGTGGTTATTGCCTGCTGGGGAGAATATTTGTACAGATTAAATGTCAAGACTGTCCCTCTCCTCCTTTTCAAATTTTCTTTTTTTTGGCCCTTTGTTCACTATGATAGACAGTTTCTCTCTCTACATGAGGCCCCTTAATTCAAAGGCAGGATAGAGTATTGAGTATTTGCAAAGCATACCACACAGGGACCCACAAAGGCCCCCACTGGAATCATAAAGGCTTGTACACAGTGCTTCATAACATGTTCAGTCAGGGGACCGGGAACAAAAAAACTTCAGAAACAGGGCTCTGTGATGGATGTAGTTCTAATCTACCCATCGCATTAAAGAAATGAAGTTCTTTCAAGTGCTTGTCTGCCTCCGAGATTAGATTCAGTCCAGATACTTTTTTTATGACATGTAAAGCAGAGTTGATAAGACTAAAGCAATAAGAGGAATATCTGCATCATATTTATTGGCCTGAGGAGCCCAAACTCTGAGGTAAAATGCAATTCAAATCACTCAGGAGATCTCGGGATATGAAAATGGTTGCTCAAGGTTAAACAGTGTGAAGTTGAGGCAGGGGCAGAGAACGTTCACATAGCTTTACAATACTAGTTTGCGCTCTTGCTTACTAACGATCCATAAGATCATTTATCTTAATGTATTGTGCAGCGGCTTCCCTACCATCATGCCAACACATGGACGGTTTCTCACCGTTCCTGTGGCGCGTCCTGCTAATGCCGCCTCTGTTATCGCCGTCATCTCTGCATAATCATCACGGAGCTGCATCTATTATAATGTAACGTATAAAGTGGAGTCAGAGCGCTTGAAATGCTCATGAGTATTAAGGTAGCTAGAAAAGCGGAGTATTGATTAATGATTTATCAAGCAGGGGGCTGTAGGAGGGAATGCAAGCATCGATGCAGCATGTGTAGTCTTCCCACTGGAAATAGAATAAATATTGGTTTTTAGACACTATATAAAAATAATAACTTACTAAACCTATAAAGAAAGTAATCAAGGTATTCTATGGATTTTAAATAGTTCATTTATACTTGGGATTCCCTGGTGTTTCATCCATGCACATATAATTGATTTAAGTACAAATATATGGTTTTTGCTGTGCATGCTGGAAGACACCTTTAAAGGAATACTTAATAGGTTTCCAAGTCTGCTCCTATTTAATATGCTTCTTGAGCTTTTCAAGGGGGACAAACCCGCAGTTCTCTTCCAGTGTACAAAACATTGTTCCAACGTTTCAAACAAACTCCAACAGGAGGCTGCAGCAGTAATTTTAACTGGTTATTTAAGAATATATTGAGTTTATTGTTATGGTGATTAAGAGTGTATGGCCACTGAGCTGCAACAGATGGATGCTGGGAGAGAAAGCAAGTCATCTGGCAATAAAAACAAACTGGGCTATTTAAATGCATCATGCACCATTCATAAGATACTAACACTAGATGTAATCAATTTCAAAGCAGTTTGTTTTCCTATCATCCTTTCCTATCATATGATGCAAAACGGAGTAGTTATGAGGAGCCCGTGGTGTGTCCCAAGCTCACTCAGCTCGTGTCTGCTAACTACATCTGTCTGTCAGTAGCTGGTGGGTGATCCTCACTTTACTGTTGCAGCAGTAAACCTTTGTGCCAGCCATCCACACTTATCTGTCAATAGTAAGCCAGAGCATGAGCCACACTTAGCCAACACTTGTCTCTGGTCTCACCCAGTAATCCTACTTGCTAGTGTCTCTTTCCCCTGCGTGGAAAGTGCATTAGGATGTGTGCGTCTCCTTATCTGACCATGACCAAATCCACGACCGTATGGATTCACATCTGCAGACGTGTGTCTGTGGATAGGCGCGTTCCTGACACCAGTTTCAACAGCTGTGTTTTCCTCGCTGCGCACCATCCCAGATGACCTAAACCGAAATGACACAAAGTGCAAAATCTGGCTGGCCCCCCATTTCTCCTCTCCTTTTATCTCCTTTGTCTCAGTGGACCTGTCTTATCATTCTGTGTTGAAAAATAATTTTCACTGACCTTTTTCCACACTGTTGTTTGTATCCTTCTAGCCAGAGATCAGCATTGCATTAGCCAGTTACTCTAGCAACATGCTTTATTCATTAGCAAAGCCAAAGCCCCAGAACCCTCACATTGTTCACAGAGTTAATGGACGAAATCGCATTAATTGAAGTCTTGAGGAAGTATATACAATGTCAATAAAGCTGTTTAATAAACTCCAAATCAATGCCATGGTAGCACGTTGAACACTGATCTGTTATCATCCTGTTTGCCGTGAGGCTTGATAACATTGACTAATATCACTTGACAGCCTTGCAAGCTGAAAAAAAAAGCCTCCAATATAAATCAGTCAGTCCGCAGACAGGAAGGTTGAATGCAACGCTTTCATGTGTTTCCTATACTCATATTTGTCCAGAGGCGTTTTGCTCAGCATATAATACTTCCTTTACTTTGTGAATTATCCGTGTTTTGATCAACACATGAAGTGTGACCGACTGGATGTGTGGACATGGGCTCTTTGTATGCTATTTTTCCCCTGCTGAATGCTTCCTGTGTGAAAGCATGTGATCTTTGTTGGACCGAGGGAGATGGAGCTCAGTGGGCAGCATCATTTTTGGAGAGCGGCAGCCCAGGCAGCGGGATCACCGCCTGCCAGCTAAGGGTTAAATATTTCTCCACCACCACCCCCTTGTTTTTCACAAGTGGCAGCACTGATGTCTCCTTGGTCCCATGGCCATTTACTTACCGTGCTTGTTGAGTGAAAAAAGGGGAGGCGGGGGGTACATAAAGAAAGGATACAGAGCAAGGAGAGAGGAAGAGGAAATGTTCCCTTACATTATACTCCATATGTGATCTTCACGGAGGAGTGTGTCAATGAATTCCTTGTCTGCACCTAAGGGGAAGTATTCCTCGGCTGGAATTTAAGGGATGAAGCTGGAGGTTCTCTGTTTTGACCCCTGTGCTTTGGCCCCCCTTCACTGCCCTCCCATAGCCCTCCCTCCCCACCAGATTCCAGGGCCTGGGGCAGAGACTGGTAGTGCTTAGTCCATCAGCAGCTGAAACATGATACTAAGAGATCCCGTTAAGCTCCTCTTTTATAGTACCAAGTCAGGTCAGGCTGTTTACATCCTTTATTTATTGTTCTCCCACTCCCACCTCTTTCCCCTCAGAAACCACAAATACAAAAAAATAGATCTCCTCACACCATTATTAAGTGGGAAGCAACACCACACACAAATATGAATGATCTGGAGCGTATCTGGAGGGTATCGTTTTGTGTTGAGCGTCGAAAAGGGAAGTCATTGTTCTCTGTTATTGTTATACATCGTGACAAAGTTACTGCTACCGTTAAACTGGTAAAGCATATACAAAGCCATGCATGTGTGTGTATATAACACAAGGGTACACATGCTCTGGGTGCATTCAGTCCACAACCTGTAAATTCCCTTGTGACTGCAGCCTGGAGGTAGTCAAGACTTTTTATGTGTGAGCCGCAAGGCCTGGTGAGCTGTTGTCAGTAATATGACATAAGGTGCATTCTTGCATGTGACAGTTGATATGAAAATACCTGCACTCAATCTCAGATCCTGCAACAAAACTCTGCTAGCAATCTTGAGGTTAATACTTTAAACCAAAAGTGATTGTGCATTCACCCAAAGGGTCACCCCGAGCTCTGGAACTGTCTTTCTGTTGAATGGAAAGTGAGACCATTTTTCAAAGAAATCTGAGGCGAGTGACACAAATATGGTTAATATAGTATTGACTTATAAAATGTTCATATGGACTGTGTGCGTCTCTGTGTGTCTGTGATATAGTGACAGCGTCTGCTTGCAATCTCTTATTCTTTGAAAAAGGGGCATAATTTACTATTCTAAACTGGTCAGATACTGAGATACTGTGAGGTGTCTCAGGGGTGCAGGGGAACACATATTGTAATATGTATGTGTAGTTGGAGACAGATTTATATACACATTTATGGAGTTATCCTTACACACCTATTTTTTTGAGGGATGTTACACATTCTTTCGCCTTTACTGGACAGGGACAATGGAGAGAAATAATAGGAAGTAAGGGGGAGATACAGCCATCATTGTAAAAAACATCTTCATTTACGATTACGATTATTAGCTTTTTCTGGAGCTTTAATGGAGTTTTACTGTTACAACTGAACGAACTCCCTCTGCTGGAGACTTTATGTTAAGACTTTTTTTATTATTAAACCATCGTCTACGAGGTTAAAAATGAACTTTCACGCTCAACCATCTATTTGTCTTTTCAGGTGTGATGTGCGAGGCGGAGCTCTCTTTCACGCTGGAGCCCAGTGACATCATCGCTGTACAGGAACAGCCCCTCATGCTCCACTGCCAGGTGAACGGCATCTCCCCAATTACCACACAGTGGAGACGCAATGGCCTGCTTTTAACTCAGGATCAGCATCACACCACTTTCATCAATGGCTCCCTCCTGATCGGTCATTTCCAGAGGACCAAATCTGATGGCTCATCGGACGAGGGCGACTACGAGTGTATGGCCCAGAATTCTTTTGGGCTGGTTGTGAGCCGCAAGGCCCGTATTCAGGCAGCCAGTAAGTCTCTTCTTTTGCCCTGTAGTGATGCAACTTTAAGGGCTTTATGTGTTTTATGGCATTTACATATATATTCATCATATACATTCAGTCTAAAGCTAATTAAACCAATAGTTTAACATTCTGGGAGATACAGCTGCTATCGATAGTAGATGAGAAGATTATTCAGAATGCACTGGGGTAGGAAAACTTAACCTTAGTCCAGCATGTAGCCCATCGTACAACAACAGCTTGTTGTTTTTACACTTTGTTTTTCATAATGACTTAACAAACAATATATAATGTGTTAATAAGTGAGTATTAAAGATTCCTGTAGGTGTTACCTTTAGGTTTAGTTGTCAACTATAAAACCATTTTGATAATCATTTTGAGTCATTTTTTAAAGAAAAAAATTTCAAATTCTTTGGTTCTGTCTCTCAAATGTGAATATTTACTCCATAGCAGTGAACTTAATCATTGGGTTGTGAACCAAATGAGACATTTGAGGAAATCACCTGAGGATTTTGAACTAATCGTTTAATCGTGAAAATTATTAATCATTAATAAAAATAATATTTAGTTGCAGCCCTACTTACTGCAGAGCCAGACTAACTGTCTTTATACTGAGCTCATCTAACTTGCTGCCAGTTGTTTTTTAAGCCTTAATAATTTGTCATCAAAACAGTACAACTAACTCTGTGCCATGTGATCTGGAAGTCAACAGTAATTGTCTTTGGTTTTGATATTGTTGTTTTCAGTCATTATCTTTAAAATACGACTTTATTATATGACAATAACTTATTATCTTGAGGGATCAGCTCAGTAGTGTCAGAATAAGAAATCACAACTGAACAATACAGATATGACACAAGCAGCAAGCAACCACAGCCACTTACCTAAGTTTGATTAAGTTTTGATCTGCGTTTCCTGCTAATGTAAACATTGTTATTCAAATATTGCCTTAATTAATTACATTTTAGTCCAGTCCAGTCATTTGGAAATTGCTGTGCTGTAAATGTATTTAATAACCCCGACTGTGGAGTCATTTTAATATCATTCTTTCAGTGTAATGAACTTTCTGATGCTCATCTGCAGCGCTGCTTAGAAATTCAGGCTTTGAGTTTAGCATTAACAAGCGCTCATGCTGAGAGTCTTCAAGCCGCTTTGTATGAGTGCAATAAGCTCGAAGCAACCCATAAGCCCACTCACTGGCAGAGGCATCAAGATAAGTTTTCTCTGGCTTGACCACCAAATCTCTTATTTGAAGGGACTCTTGTTCAGCAGTGAGTTCTCAGCATTGTTGCCATGGTTAATTTACAACATTTGGATCATATCGTAGTGAGACAATCTGCCTCTCTGTACTCCTTGCTCTTCTCTTCTCTCGCACACATACAGTGCGTGTCTCAACTTACTTTAAATCAAAGGCATCAAGGATGTGCACATTCCTCTGTGGACACGCTGAGATGTTGCAGCAGCAGCATTAGTGGTACTGTACTGTTCCACGCTGTGCTGAGTTAAGGCTTTTTGAAGGCTCTGTTATATATATATTCTCAAACACAGGGATGGACAAAGGCTCTCAGAAGCCTGTTGATTCCCGGGCTGTGTGTAGACAGTATACTGCTGTGCTGTTGTGGCCAATACAGCTTTTCCACTCAGTGGGATAGGGAGGTTAGCATGGACGCCTCACTGGCCGAAGGGAAAAGTCACTTCAGCTCAGTGGCTGACACTGTCAAACACATGCAACCTTTTAAGGCCTCCCCAAAGGGTCTTTCTTTTCAAAGGTCAGATTGTAGCCGCTATTTTATCACTTTCTTATTCTGCATTCCGGGAAAAGTCTGCTTGATTTTTTTCATTTCACTGAATTACTTTGACATAGTAGAAAGGAAGCACAAAGAAAATGAAAATCCATTGATTTAGGTTAAGTTCATCACCTGAACAGGGTGCAGAGAAAACAATTCTGGTGATTTGTACAGCAGAAATGTACAGTCAATTATTTATTTCTTCAGTATTTTGTAGCTTTTTCATTATTATTTACTAGAGGTTTTGGTTTAATATTTTCTGAATCAGAGTGAGAATCACTTTGATAGATCAATATGTGCAACCATTGCAGTTGCTTTAGTTGCTTTACACTGAAAAATGTCTAACCAAACAATTTAGCTTGTGTACAGTAGCTCTAAAGTTAGCTCATTAATGTGTTTGTCAAACACTGTAAGGGAACTGCTAAATATTTCAGTGAGAATAGTGCATTCGAGTGTAGAGAGTACAGAATATTATATACGCTCCACCAATAATTGTAGTTTGTTGTAATGGTTTTAAATCATAAAATGATCACATGTAACTTTAAGATGTTGTGATGTAATGCCAGGCTGTGTTTCACTTTTTTTATGTAATATTCAGCAGATTCATCTTTTAAGTTCAATACTATATGAGGATGAAGGTTTAAGGGTTATGCAAGTGTAGGGCAATCCTCTGTCACTCATCTATTTTTGAAAGTGGAATGAACTCAAAATCCTTCTTGGTGGAAATGTTCTGTTTTGGCTGGGCTTTGCTCTCCTGCAGACCTTTTACAGCTTTTCCTTTTGACTTGTATTGATTAGGAAGGAACTAGGGGATTACTGAAAGCCACATCCTGACCCCTGACCTTTGACCTTTCGGGTGGCACGGAGCAGTCTTTTGGCGAGGGGTTGAATGAGTAAAGGCTCTGTTATAATGATGGTCTGTCCCTCCTTAATGGAGTCTCGCTTCCATTGAGGCAGCGACAAGCCATTGCTGTGAAAATAATCCTCCAGAGGCCCTTCAAAGGAACTCGCAAGATAAGAACTTCTGACCATAAAATCTCCCCATGTTACCCATTATTGTCCTCTAATACCTTCTGTATTTTATAAGATATGCCATAAAATAATAATGCCGGTATTTCATTGTAGATTTGAATGATGATTTCAGCTTCTGTTGCTTTGTCGAGTATGAAAAATGCCCAAAGTCATATTAATGAGGCTTTCATTGCACCATTAGTTGTGGTAGTTTATTGCCATCATTGATAGGGAGGCATTGTTCCTGCCAGGCTGTCTTGCGAAGCCTTTATGGATGATTTTTGTATTGTGTTTTCAGAGAAATCATAATCATCCCTCAGTGCCCACCTTGTTGTGCCTCTCAGCCTCCGGGCTCCTGCAGGCGTCGGTTCAGTCCAGAAGAGCTCCCCTGTTGATCAAGCCTCAATTTGTCAAACTATCATGCGCTAGCTCTTTATTATGCGGTCTTAAAGGAGCTTTATTTTTGAGGTGAAGTATATTCTACAGGGGTTTGGACAATCGCTGGTTCGTTTCATCCTGTTCCACGCCACCAGAGATCTGCATTGGGCATAAATAATTTAGGATAAATTGTTTTTGTTTATGAAGAGAAATGGCCCAAAACAAGCGAAGGCTCTCCTCACAAAGATCGGTGACCAGTGTTTGTTTCTGTTTCTTTTCCGAGTGTTTGTTAATGTTGATGCTCTCTTTGTGTTTTTGAGGTAATTTGCTGTGTTATAGTCCCTCTCACAACAGAGCTCTGACTTGTACCACTGTGATGCAATGGGTGGTGTGATTACTGAAGCCCTCTTTATAGCCCTCCCAGTGGATAAAGCCTCCATCTTACCCTCCACACTACCTCCCTCCATAAATTTCACTTTTTATTTGCTTGACAACCATTTGTGTGAGCTCACTGTCGGGGGCTGGTGTAGGACGGACTCCCCGTTGCCTGTCTAAATCGGCGGTCTGTCCAGGAAACTCTTTTTTTTTTTTCCTCCTAAATGTTATCTCTTTGATGGTCGGTTTCTCTCTTTCCATCTCTCCCTCTTTCCACACTTTCTCTCGGACCTCCTCATTAGCTTACGTTCAGGAAGCTTTTCATCATTTGGATGAATGACAAGCCTGGTACAGTGGACCCGGTCAGAGCTGCTGCCCCTCCCCCCACAGCACACCCGCGTCACCAGGCAACACACCACAAAAGCCCCCCTGTTACAAAATAGCTTTTAGGATCAATTGAAATGACTTGCTTTTGTCTGTTTGTCTGGAATTAATTGGAAAGAGTTGAAGCTTTGTTAGGAAATAATTTATTTTTTTCCCCCCAGTCCCATTCCTTTGCAGAGACTGCAATTGACCCCGGAGACCATTCGAAAAGATTTGCAAACATAATATGAAGTGTGCTGAAAAAAAAGGCAGAGTCAGTTCAAACATGATGCTGTGAAAACACAAATTGTAAAAATGCAATAAATGTAATTATAATAACTGTGCATTATCTGTGTTATTTATTTAATGATTACAGATATAAAGCCCTTGGCTACTGGATGATAATTTCCACCTTGTTTACTTCTGAGATCATCATGGTGAATTGTACTGCCATTATAATGGTAGACTTGTGAATGAGACTTTAATGAAAAAGAGGAACCCAGGGGGCTGTAAAGGATGAAATAGGAGAAGACAGAGGATGCCTGTAAAAGTGTCTCAACCTATACCCATGCCTCTCATTTGTGTGAATTTAAATCCTTTGAGGCGCGTAAATGTAAATAAGGGTGATGTCGAGCAGCCAGAGTCAGATATGTGCAGCTGTGGCAGAAGGTGAGAAGTTTTAGCGTGCTGCATTTAAAAGCCGTACGGATGGCTCGCCACTAGCAGCTACTCAGACAGCGGTTAGTGAGAGTGATTTATGGGGAGCTCATGTTAGTTTACGTCAGAGTGTGCGTACGCGTGCGTGTGCGTGTGCTTGGAGGGTCGGCGGTGGCTCTCCATCACCCACCGACCTCCCTGTCCCCACCCCTTTCATGGCCTCCTGTCCTGCCTGGGTGAATGCTGAAGCGCCATCCCTACATCACCTTGTAGCTCCCTTTGTCTGCCAGCCAAACCCCGCCCTCGATCTGCCCCCCACCCCCCCACCCCCACTTGCTGCTCTCCGCTCACTTGCCACGAAGCAAGACATCTCTCTGTCATATAGATTAGCCAACGAAATGTCACATAAGCTTGTTTTGACATTTAAACATTAAGCCTCTTAGTATTTTCTTTCAATCCTTGTAGGATCAAGATTAGTTCATGTAAAAAATCCACTGCGTGTTTGACATTATAGCTTTAGTGAGTTCATCTAACTTGATTGTGGAGGGAAAGCCACATGGTATTGCCATTTTATGCCACAAAGCACATTTACAATAGTCATTGCTGTGTTTCTCTCAATGATATCATCCCTCTCATTGATATTCCAGTCTTGAAAACATATCACATATCAGTAGTACATTCGGACATGGCCTGTGACTGCCCTGTTCCTTGCTTTGGGCAGGTATGTGGGCTGATGTTAAAACCGGAGTGTTCCCTCCTGCTGTGTGGTCAGCACCCCTCCATCTGTCCGCCAGTGTGTCAGACGCATTGAGGAAGAAAGGGCTCTTTTGGTCTTTTTTTCCTTTTTTTTTCCCCTCTACTGATGAGGCGGGCTGAAGGGATGAGAGCTCTGACCTCTGCTGTGTAATTACGCTAGAATCCGGTTTGTTACTGTACACCTTCAGACTACATACTAAGATCTCATTGCCCGATTAATGCCACAGTTGTGTTAGTTGATATAGAATTGGCAACAGTGAAATGAATGAATGGATTTTATTGCTTGTTTTAGAACAGCTTTTTATATTTGGTTCAAGGTGGGTTCTTTTTCCTATACTCTGTATGGTCATATACAAGCCAAGGCAAGGATAAGCTACTGCAGATCTCATTGTCTCTCTCACTTTCTCTCTCTCTCTCCCATGTCTATAACAATGCTGTTTGTCCTCTTGTTGTTTTTTTTTGTCAAGGAGCTGAATGCCTGTAATGCCAGCTCTGGATATTTAAATTGACAAGTGCTTAAGCTTGTCCAACTCTCCTGTGGGGAGGTGGCAGGGCAGATTGTTATTATTTCTGAAGATGACACATCATTGACCTTGAAGCAGTGGAAAACCACAGAGGGATCCCTTACTGCCCACAGTGTGCCTTATAGTCTTAGTTTATTGTATGTCTTGAAGGAGTGAACAATGAAGGATAATGAGATGCAGTGTAAAATGTGTTTTTGGGTAGATCTCATAAAAAATTAGGACATTTTTAGTAACTTGTTTGTTAATTACTAATCAGATATTTATCAAATACAGTAACTGCTATTATACATTTTGACAGTATTGATAATACTACATGGTTGGGAAGAAAAGAGCATAAACCCTATCTTGCTTTGCAGAATTACATTTATTTAATCTCCTATATCTTCAAATGTCAGGATTGAAGAGATAAAATGACTAAATCAAGAGCACAGTGGTTGCCAGTGGGTTTAAATCTTGAGCTATGCTGACAGGACTTCAGCCATGCACAGAGCACAGACATGCATGGAGAGCTATAACAATCTTCTATTAGGGGGGATATGAGGAATGAGCTGCTGTGTGGAGCAGAGCGGGCATCCTTATGCTTTAAAAATATCTGCCTGTGTAAACAACATCACTTGGCAAATCAAGCCACTAAACAGAGGAAGAGTTTTGAAACAGCTGGATGATAGAAATATTGAACTGCTCATACAAGCCCTCTGCTTATTCCTCCAGGTGCAATGTTTTCATGCTTGACATGGCTTTAATCCTATTTATGTCTTTTGAGAGTGATATAGTAACATATGGATTTGTGTGCAATGTTTGTTTATATACCGCTTAAAGAAACAAACAGATTTATGCCAAAGTGCTTTTTACACGAGAGGAAAACATACATATGTACAGATTACTATATGCACCAAATACATAGACAGAAAACACATACATAGAGCATATACAAAGAAGTTGACTACATTTAGGTGTAAACCAACTATGAATTAAACACACAGAATCATAAAGAATAAAGAAAAGAAAGAAAAAGTTATCAGAACTTAACAAGCAACAAAATCAGTCACAATGTATGCAAGAAATTTAAAACACTTAAAAATAAAAGATTGAACCAATCTGATGTTTGAAACCTTATAACAGTCTTGGTGTTGATACAACAACAAAAAAACAACAACAAAAAACAATTAAAAAAGAAAAAACGGCCTTGTTCTTGTGGTGCAGTTAGTGCATTAATCAGTGATATAAACGGCTGCAAGACAATTCAGGGCTTCACATGCAAATATTACAATTTTAAATTGGATTATATAAGAAGCAGGAGTCAGCATGAGAAGGTGAGGAACAGTGTACTGTAGTGGTCATTTTACATCTAGCAGAAGCATTATGTATAGGAAAAGCCAAAACTTAATGGAAGATAATTAGCACGTGAGCATCTTTCTCTAGATTTTGTTTGGACATATATTTGAATATCGTCTGCAAAGAAGGGAAAACTTATATGTAGTGTATATAGGAGTAGATCGAACTTGAAGTCCTGTTTAATGCTTAAGGAGAGTAATTATCAAAAAACTCAAACATATTATTTTGGTTTAAAACTAAAATAATTAGACAAAATTCATCTTTAAAGAATGACTGACAATTCGCAGACATTTTATCCTAAACAGTTTAAAATGCATGAGTAAACACTGACCTTGTTGTTGCAGGATGCTCCATCCCGCCACTGTGCCACTCTTCTAGCAGCTGCTCTCATCAGCTGTGCACACTGTAGCTGATCATCCTGCTAATGCCTATTCAGATAATGCCTTTTTATTTCTTTGTCATACAAAGCAGTGTTAACTTTGGAAAACATTGCAGTTGGATGGACTACAATCATATCTTTTAGAAAGTGAGTGCCTGGGTAGATAATGTGTTATCTGACTGTGTGATAAATTCAAACTAAAGTCAACACATAGCACATAGCTTTTACCCGATCAGTACTCAAGGAAAAGGTCTGAAATTTTCAAGTTCAAGTTCAATGTTGGGATTTCACCCTTGTTTGAAGTGTATGTCTGTCAGTGAATGTGTCCATTGGGCAAAGCAATGAAGTCTGTGTTGGTCTCCGGATGTCTCTGGACCACCCTAGTTATTCTCAAACAAACAAATGAAAATGGGGCCTAAAATTCCTTCTGCCTACTTTTAAGGCTTATGGGAGGAATTCCTCAGTAATAGAGGTGAAAGGTGACAGGAGAGGGAGCAGAGGCCGGGCCAGAGGTTGGACGGGGCGAACCAGTCCTCAGAAGCTGGCGTGTCTGGCTTTATAATCTGCATGCAGCAGTCTTGCATCGGCCTGTGTTGATTTGGACAATCTGGTACGGTATCCTCTCCACCAGTTTTGTTCGTACAAAGCATGTGTTAGTGATGAATCCTGTGTTTTCCTGCCAGCATGTTATCTTTTTGTCATTCTATAGGCCGCCTGGTCCCCTAGGAGTTTGTTTCAGTTTTAGTCCTCCAGAGTGAAGACACAAGTGGTATTTCGCTTGATCTCCACTTCTTTAAGGTCCTGTTTTAGTCTTATGCAGTGTTATGATCAAGGAGGATGTGGTTTAGGTTAAGGTTGGACAACAGGGAATCAATTTGTCAGTAAAGGGTACTTCCAAGGATGGAAGCACAAGCATATGTGAACGTGTGCTGAGTGTGCGTATGTTGGTGTTCCTATGATCCCAGCCTTCACTAGGGGCTTGGCTAGCGCTCGCTACTGCCCCGTCACCGCGCTTCACTACACTTAACAGAGGCTTTATGGCCAGATTGCGCAGTTAAAAGCCTTTACAGGGTCTGCACCATCCACCAATAAAAACACCAAAACTCCCTCTTCCTGTCTTCTCCTTTGGCAGGCATTTCTTTTTGTGCATGTGTGAAATTGTACAACAGCAGACAGGAGGTGGAGCCAGTGGTGGATATTGGTTAGTGTTATTAGTAGTAGAGATGGTACTAAACGTAATTGCCTTACACATTATCTACTCCCCACAAATGGACACACACACACACGCACACACACACTTACCACATTAAACACACACAGGGCCCCTCAGTTCAGTTTTCCATTTTGTTTAAGCAGGGATCAGGAAATCTTTCTGTGGTGACCAATAAGCAGAAGAGTCGGAGACAAAGGGCAGTCAGTGATGGGCAGGCAGCAGCTCTCCTTTGGGCCTCAGCCACCTCTCCATTCTCTGTCCCTGTGTATGTGTGTGTGTGTTTGTGTGTGTTGGGGTACCTCTCTTTGGAGCGGAGCAGCACCCATTGTTAGTTGTGAAATGCAGGGCAGTGGAGTGGCTGGGAACAGGCCGAGGCTGCGGAGATGTGCAGCCTCTGGTGGCTCTGCTTATGATGACGGTGGCCTGAGTGTTTGTTCCCCTGACCGACACAGCTAGCTATGGCAGAGGCCCCCTTTTGTCACTGCTGACTCCGGGTGGGTGTGTTTCCCCCTGCGCCCTCCCTCCCCCTTCTCCTCCCTCTGTTTCAGCATTGACTCAGAAATAGAGGGGTCAGAGGTCATTAGGGGCTGGACGATGGAAAGGG
Organism: Scortum barcoo; assembly: GCA_023238725.1. Lineage (NCBI taxonomy): Eukaryota > Metazoa > Chordata > Actinopteri > Centrarchiformes > Terapontidae > Scortum > Scortum barcoo. The sequence goes on from CM041531.1 coordinate 14,325,445, forward strand.
GGTTTTATCTGGGAAACGGTGACCTTTTTGTGTGCACTAGGGCAGAATACCCCTCCCTTTTTTAAAAAAAATTCTCCTCCCATTACGTTTCCCCTCCTCCAAGGCTCAGCCTCCTGCTCATTCCCCAGTGGGGACCCATCCCCCTGTCTGATGGCCCCAGGGCAGTGGCAGTGACCTTGGCTTTGGCAGTGAAACAAGGTGGCCCAAACCTGCCACAGCATCATGGCTCTAACCCTGCCCTTTCCCAAATAAGCAACGCAGCAGCCTGGAAGAACAAGAGCAAAATAAGCACATTTTCACTCACTCAGAAAGGACATTTATTTGTTTCTGTCAGGCACTTTCCTGTTTTTCAGTGAAGGCTAAACACTTGGTCTCTGTGAGTAAAACTGGGCTCCATATAACAGTGTAGTTCTTTACTACACTACGCTACTCTATTATTGGTCTTATATTCATTCTATACATAACCAGATGATTGATTCTTGAATTGAACAAATGAGTGGCAGTATTTCAGTTTATTTGTAATAATGATAAGGTTCAGCATTAGAACTATTATTTGTCAGCTTTGCACGCTGTCATAGGTCTAAAAAAACAGCAATTCTTGGAAATATAAAGGACTACCTTGCTACCTATCGGTGTATGGGTTATAAATATGAAAGATGAATTGTTGGACGGTCTGTTTTTTACTTCCAGTGGAGAAATAACTGGCATTTGTGTATAGGGAATAATAAGGCAAGGCAAGTATGATACTGGTATTGTAGAAGTAAATTATTGAATGGGTTTTGCTTTTCTGCCACGTGCATGCATTGTAATCATCTTAACAATCAAATGCTAAAATAAGGTAAAAATAATGAACATGAACATGAACTCACCGGGATCGACGAAAGTTTAAAAAAAAAAAAAAAACTATCTTTACTCTCTTTTCTCCAGAGTTGTCACTTAGGGACAGAGCACCTGAAGTGTTTGGGGTTAAAAGCCTGTCAGGCTCCAGCATGTGTGGAGTTGGTCACCAGGGATAAAATGAATTCCACAGGAACCAATTAGAAGAGGTAGCTGCTGGCATAGGACGAAAGATTTCTGGGATGGCCAATTTCCTTCCGACAACCTGTTTGCGATGCCTGTGGTATTTGTTAGCAAGTATTACATTTGGGAATCTAATGACTCACAACATGCACAGTTCAAGAGGCTGATATTTCTATTTATTTTTACAAATCATCAAAACATCCAGTGAATGAAAAGGAAGAAGTCTGTCCTTTAGGGTGGCTTCTCATCACCTCAAAAATCAGTGCTTTGTAGTGTTAAAAGAAAAACCAGTTCCAGCAGATTAAGAAGAAAACCTGAAAAAAAATCACACTTATTTCAGCCTCAACTTATACTAAACTGATTATCCAATTATCAGGACTGTTGATTGGACAAAACAAGGTGCCATCTTGGACTTTGGGGAATTGCAGTATTTTTTCCACTATTTTCTGACATTTTACAGAGCGCTTAATTGACTAATCAATAAAATAATCATTGAATTCACTGATAATTCTAATTATAACAACCTGAAATACCATGCACGTTGATCCAAAGTCCTTGTACTGCACCATACAACATAATATATACCTAAACCTCTAATTGCTTTATTTGCAATCACATGCCAGGAGTTTTCTTTGACACCAGAGTTGATTCACTCATGATTTAGAAGCATTAATTTGAATGATTAGAAGCAGGAAAGTAAGCTGCCATCAGTAAAGCGGGCCGGGGTAGATGAAAGCGGAGAGAGGGGTAGGGAGTAAAATAGATGGAGCATGTGTCGGTGGTCTCAAGTGATCTCTGGGCCCCTCTGGCTCTGGAGGCTGGACCTTGAACCAGGAAGGAACATTCCATTCCGATGCTGTGCCGTGACCCCCCCGACCCCCGGCAGCTTTGTTTCAAGGGCAGCTTTCAACAGGCAGCAGGATGCAAAGCAACAGCAGCAGGCTCGCTTAGCTTGAAGAAGCACGCCTCTGCCGTTAGAACATGTCGGAAAACTGCTCCCCTGAATCCACACTCATAATTCCTCGCTGTAACATGCACATTACCTACACTTAAAATCAAGTAAATGCACCGACATGGACATGTGCACTCTATGCCACAGGCGACTGTACATACCGAGACCTGTTTCAAGTGAAAAGCACTAACCAGTGTGCGGTGCGCATTCCCACCACACATGGACATGTTACTGGGGGTTTTTTTCTCTCTCTCTCTGCAAGCACCGTAAGTACATTTAATTTAATTCCTACCTCAAGTGAATGACTAGTAGCAGTTTTAAGATCCATCGTAAGAGATCTTTCAACCAGCCCCCTTTTGGTAGCAGCTCAGTGGATGAGATGTGTTCATTTTATAACCATATAAAGAATTTGTATCATCCATCCAACTGCTGTCTTTAATCATATTTATGAATGTATCTCTTTTTTTCCCTCCATAGAAGTGGTTTCATGTCGTGTGTTAGTAAGTCGTAAGGCACACTATTTCATTGCCTCAGTGTAAAAAGATGAAACATGATGCTAGTAGTGTAATAGCCCTCTCCATTTGCCCGCATGGGCATTATTTGTGTGTGGGAAGACAGTTTTAGAGGGTTAGTGGGCTGTAGGCAGGTTGGAGGAGAGAGTGATATGTGCTTATGTCTGACAGCTTATGGTAGTGCTCCTCCCATCCACTACAGGGAATATACAAGACGAGAGCATGACAGTTAAAGAGCCACTGCTACAGGCAGCTTGTGTGTTCTTTGTTTTCTAGACATTAGTTTAAATCGTATCTGATAGCAGAGCACAGAAACATTGACGTGTGAGTCACGGACTGCTCAGAAACATCCCCGGTGTTAACTTTCAGTAAGTGCAACACAACCCAATGTGTTATGGTAAAGACGGTCATTTACACAAACATTAACTGATGTACTGTAGCTTCAGATGTTGAAAACCAGAGTAGGTGGCCTGGAAAAGATAAGTCTATTAGTCAAATAGTCGTTTCACAGTAAATTAATGGCAAGTGATTTTGATCATAATTATTTGTCATTTTTTAAGCAAACATGCAGCATGCATGCATGTTGCAGCCCTAAGGTGGTGTCACACCTAATAGAAAAATATAAAAAGAAGCAAATAAAAATGAGTTTTGAGTTGCCTGGAACCACAATTAGTCAGTTTATAATCCTGATTAATTGACAGGAATTTGATTTCCAGTAAAGACTCACTTCAGACACAAAGATATATTTTATTTCATTGCTTATAAGCCCTAGTAGCCTTGGGAATTCTTTTTTCCCATAGAAAAAAATGTTTCTCTCAATTTATGTAAATCCAGATCTGCTCATCGTTTAGTCAAATCCTGAAAATGGTATTTCAATATCTGATAGAACAGATATGCCATTGCAACAAACACAGTGCTTGCACAGTCTTTGTTTGCAGACTCATTGTGGGTAGAGGCAGAGACAAAGGGTTTTCATTTCTAACCCGCTGTCTTGTAATACTAAGTGGTTATGACAGGGCCTGCACCTCTCTCCTCTTTCTCCTGTACCTTTCCTCTTCCTCTATGATTTTTTTTTTTCCCCATGAACCAGACTCCATGCAGTGGGCGTGGCGGCGGGGTCGCATATGTGCACACAAAAAGAGCTAGGGGTTACTGACTGCACATTAGCATGAATTCATCAGGATTAGCCAGTTTGGAGGCGAGTGGGGGGGCTTGGTTCGTCAGATCAGCAAGGGGCAGTGATATCCCCGGTGACCGCAGTCAGCTGGCAGCCTGAATGGAGGGAAAGAGGGAGGGAAAGGACAGTGAAAAGAAAAGAATGGGAGGCAGACTTTGAGTTTCCAGCTGTCTCAACAAGAGGATGTGGTGGTGACAATATCTTGACGTCACAAAAATGAAGCAAGGCAGATTTTCTATACATTATACATTCTATACATTGCTCTGTGTGCTTTAAGGATCACTGTCACTGCAGCCACTGGAGCTATTTAGTATTTATTCCACCGCTGCTCTCTTTGCTCCATGTAATGCATTTGAGTTTGAGTCTTCAGCATACACAACCTATCTTCCTCTGTTTACATGTACACTACAGGCCAAAAGTTTGGAAAGCAACTTCAAGTTTCTGTTCACAAGTGCCTTTCTTAAAAAACAGTTATATGTATGTATTTTGGATGATGTATTTACTGCATGATCAGACTTTGCTTTCATTGACTGAGGGGTCGAAAAGATTTGCAAGAATCACAACGTCAGTGCAAAAGTAAAAAAACAAATCACAGTTTACATTATTCACTTTAACTCTTTGGCTTTTGAGAGTCTGCATACAAAAATCCCAGTAAATCTCAACTGTGGTCAATTCTCTGACAAACTACTGCTGCAGAAATGGCTAGAAAGAAGAAACAAGAGTACAGATTTGTACATTGAGGAAAGAAGGATACACTGAAAGAGAAATTGCAAAATGCCTAATGGTGTCCAACAAAGTTAGTCTTTATATAATAATCATGTTTATTTTGTTATTTTTTGCAAAGTATACCAATGAAACTATACTCTTTTTTTGTACAAATTCCAAACTTTTGGCCTGTAGTGTACATGAACGTGTGTGAGTTGCCGCTACAATCACCTAAAGGAGTGCAGCGGTTGACAGTAAGTATGTCCTTCCTATCTTGTTGATAATGATTGATGTTGCAGCATCTCCCCTCCCAGTAATTGAGCTCATATTTACAGAATAGAGCATCTGGGCCTTTGAATGCCCCTGTCTTTACCCTCCATTTAGCCCAGTATGAGCCAAGGCGCAGACTTCCCCTCCACAAGGAGGTGCTTTACCAAACTACACATTTTATTTATGATGGGCTATTATATTTTCTTTGTCATTCCTTCCTCATCAGTCTCCTCCCTCTGTCTTTGTCACAGTTACAAGCTCCTCCTTTGCTATGTTGTTCTCCCATCACCCCCCACGAACGCATCTCTGTTTGCCACACACGTGATGGCACCGTGTTGCCTGGGATTGTGATTAATGGCCACAATTCAGCCTGAAAAATTCTCTTGAGTGGGTGCCAGTTGGCTTACGCAGAGAAGAAACTCATTACTGCTGTCAGTTGAACTGACAGAGCAGGGAGGGGTGTGAGTGATTGCACGTGTGTCAGTGTGTGTGCAGTGTGTGCAATGTGTGCACGAGAGAGAGAGAGAGAGAGAGAGACTCATTTTTGTGCATGTCAGTAAATGCATGCTCGTCTGTCCACCTTTGCTGCGTATGACCCATCATGCGCGAATAAGTGTGTCTACGTGTTTTAAGCTGAGTGTAAAAGTGACAGCGCGTCCCGGGGCTGGTATCCAAGTAACATGGATAATTTCTCAGAAATGAATGAGCCTGATTCCATCAGCACCCTGCACACACAAGCACTCCAACTTCTTAATGGATAACCTGTGCGCACCATGCTGCTTTATGGCCAGAGTCATTCTCCTCTACAGTATGGTGCATATGTTTGAAACATATGGTTTTTGTTTGCTTATTTCTACACATTCCCATCCTTCATTCACAGATGAACTCTGTCTTATCTGTGCTAAGGTAAACATAGCAGGTGGTGACTTATTAGGTTAAATGTTAAAGCCAGTTCCTAGTAAAATGAATGGGAAGGTTTTCACTTTAAACCCCATAATCGCCTGTTCACTCTTATTACAGATTATGTGGCATTGAGAGAATAATGAAAGGAAAAAAAACAAGGAGAAAAGGCAGAGACAGCAGTCTAACCATGAATGAAGGCCTGCATAATATGGATAAGCAGGAAAGTGTGCCATTCACCAAGAGATTGCTATCTACATGCGCACCACAAGCGCAGCCAAAGAGAAGATCTGAGGCGCATATGCATATATATACATTGTCCATATGGAAATGAGCTTCATATGTGGCTACATATAAACATATTGGTTCATTTAAATGTTTTGCACTATGCGTGTAAGTAATTTCTTTTTTTTACAACCCAATATCGCAAATCACAAATTGGCCTCAGGGAGCTTTACAGCATGTACAGCATATAACATCTTATGGTTAAAAAAGAGAACTGCCAAGTACATGGGAAGATATATGGGCAGAAAGTTCTGAAAAGAGTGGAAGGTCAGACTGGTCGATGATTATTCAGAGACCGCCGATCAAGGTGTTTCCTCTTGAGCAGAGGTTTAACCACAGTTAGTGAGAACAGTGCCAGTCCGGAGTGATAAATTAACCATATGCAGCACTAAATGTCCCAGAAATGAGCAGAGATATTTAAAAGGTTTAGCTGGTAGGAGGTCAAACAGACAGCTATGGAAGGTAGACTATCCAGATTTCAACATGTGAATACTGCACTTGCAATTTTGCAGAAGTAGCTGGGGATGAGGAAATAATTGCGTACCTATTCAGATATGAATATCTGATTAGTGTATGCATGATTTACATCACTACTTATTTTGTTAACAAATGTATGCCTTTGTTTTCTGTCAAACAAACAGTGGGTATTTTAGGTCAAATCATTGTGAGGCATGGAGGGATTGAAAGTTTGCAAATAATGATGACAGCTTTGGAAGGATATGGCTCAATACTGATGCAGACTTATTTAATTTGTTTGCCAATTTAAAAAAAAATATTGTGTAGCTAACATGGCTAATGGTTGTCAATGGTAATGGAAAGCCAGTGTTCTCATTGTGCCTTTTCTTGGTAGCTGTTTATTTGGGAATTAAATATATAGATATATAGATAAAACTAAAGATAGATAAAAATCCTGAGTCAGATTGTGAAGTCATTGTTCATTGTTATATTATAATATACAGCCTTGAGTCTTTTCACAACCAGTATCAGATTCATGATGAGTGGAAATATCATTACACAATACACAAGTCTTTTTCTTCCTTCTTTCTTCTTACTTTAAATCCATATTTTACTTTAATACTTTTATTGTCTTTGAATTGTGTTTAGAAAACCAAAAGTAACTCACATTGTTCACATTGTATAGCATTGAGGATTTTGGGAAAAAAAATTGCTCAGCTCTAGACTGAAAATCCATATTAAATGGATGACAAGGGATCTTAGTTGATGGATTTGTTTGGGTGAATTTTTGACAGGATTTCATTTTTGGAAATTGATGTGAGGATTTGAAAACCAAAGGGGGCACTAAGAAACAGATAAATGCTCAATGGGAACCGCACAGCTGAGGCACAGAGGACCTCCCTCGTACCAGAGGCTTGTCTTGTGTGTGTGTGTGTGTGTGTGAGTGAGTGACGAAGGGGTGAGATTTACAAAGCCGTTTCAGCCATTTGGGTAGCCCAGTTTTCAGGGTGCTGTGAGATTCAGTGGAGCGCATGGGCCGGTCCCGCCCTGCGTCTTTCAGATTTCCCGTGGGAGTGCCAGATGTGGGGTCATCCATCTACCCCTGGTTCAGACCAGCCCCCCTCAAAATCACTGTCAGATGCATAGTTAACACTACATGCTGCACTCTCAGACAGAAACACACACACACAAATCGAGCAGTATTGATCTCAGAAATGTCTCTGGACTTGTGTTCTCTCCACCAGCGATGTACAATCAAGAAACAGCAGCACAAATGAATGTTTTTACGGGAGAGATTCATCCTGGCCTCCTCAGAGTGGCCTCCTTACCCAACAGTTGTCTTCTAATGAGGGGGAAGTAATGAGTGCCGGACTGAGGAGAATTTTGATGCCAAATGTCTGTCCAGGGTGTTATTCAGAGCCACTGCTGTCTGCGGGCCTCGCTTATTTCTGGCTTCACAAAACAAGAGGCGGAGACGAGCCAAAGAAGAGTTTAATGGCATTTCCATTTGAATATAAATGTTATTTTACCACAGATGTCTCTAAACGTTCGAAAATATTTCAATGATACACAGGGATAAAGCAGCTGAAAGGTTTTGTGCAGGGAGCGGACAGTGAATGAGCTGAATAAAAGACAGCACATAATTCATGTGGATATGAGCCTGTATATACTGGTAGGCTGATAAGAAAGGCATCTCATTTGAATTCTAAAGCAGGCAGTTGCATGCAGAGGTATTGGTGATATTAATTAGATATGTGGCCCCTGGGCAAGGAGAATGGCAGTGTGAAGGCATAGCCTCTTCCCAGCAACAATCAGGTGTAAAAAGGAAGAGTGACAGTCTTTTTGAGTGTGCATTACTCACTGCAGTAAACAATTGGAGAATAATGCTGCTAATAAAGGCATGATTTCAGAATTGATAAAAAAATATGAAAAATATCACAAAGAGGAGAGGTAAATGGCTTCTCTCATCATGTCTTCTCTTTCTGATGCCATTGTGCTACAAATTGTGTGATGGGGTATGTAAAGAGCGCGTGTGCGAGTAAAGTAGGTGAATTTCCTCCTCTACTGCCAAATGATTTTGAGTGCAGACCCTTAAGGAAAGCCTATTGCTTTGTGAAATGCTCAAGAGAAATAGAATTTCTTTAATTTAAAAGATTTACTCTCAGCTTCCTGGCAAGGTAAAGAGAAGAGAAACGATAGAAGCTTATAGAGAGCCCAAATCCCGACCCAGTTACAGGTTAACTTCTGGGATAGCAGCTTTCAGTGGTACTATTTTTCAGTAGAGGCTTTCTTTTTAACTTTTTCTATCCAAATTCTGACTTAAACTGGTGTCTTCTACTGTGCTGGACAGTGAAAAGAAGAGCAGGCTTTTTATGGACAGAGAATGTACAAGATAAAACTGACTCGATAAAACTAGCTCCCATGAGTCCATGAAACATGTGTAATAGCAAAACTCATTAGAGGTGAGGCAAGCTGAGAGTTTACAGACAGAACAGAACTAGAGATGTTATGATACCATTTTGTTCCCTTCCAATACCGACTCTGATCCCTGAACTTGGTTATCAGCTCATACAGATCCCATACCAGTGCGACTCTCTATGGATGTGATATGATTGCTATCACTGTTGTGAGACCTGGCTGAAGTTAAACCCTTTGTAACACGTAAACCCTTTGTAACACATATACACCTAAATAAAGAAATCCAGGAATAAAAGAAAAATTTTATATGGAGAAGATTTTTCTGACTAATCTCTCACAGCCTGTTGTAAACTTAACAGTCTGCCCACCGTTTAGCCGACATGAAATGAGCTCTCTCAAGGTCTCGTATAGTTCAGGGAGGGCACTTTCAGAGATGTATTTGCGACCTGGTGAACTGTACCGTGGCCCCAAATGATCCGAGAAATCTCACGTCGCTCGTCCAGGAGAATGAAACTGAAGCTTTGCATACTGTGCACTGTTTTACTGGTGCTGGTTTCAGGTCATTACCTGAAATCAGTTCTTCTTCGCCACTCTGGAATAATGGTCAGCAGCGGTGGCCATGATACGTCCATGGTGGTAGCACAGCGCAACTTGCTATGTAGGCTGCTGTTTTGGAGTGGTGAAGAATAACTGATTTTTTAAAAACTTTTTTTCTTTGCTAATAAATAATAGTATCAAATTGGTGCATAGGAGATACCTAACTGCATTGTAGGCTGTACTGGAGGCACTTCCCATACTGGTATCGGAACAACTCCTCACAGAAATCCAGTACCATTTTCCAGCTTTTTACAAGAAATACACGTTGTCCGGCTGAAGCTAATGGAACGTAGGCATGCAGAGTTGATGGGACTTCAGTTCTCTGGAGCCGTCCCACATGCAGTGTCCTCAATAAAGAGGTAACTTGGCAGACTGACAAACTGAGGAGGGAGCAAGTTAAGAGGAGATCAAATTCTTTCAAGCAGACGGTTCCAGGCTGCAACAATGAGAGACTAAGATGTCTGTGTCCTCAAATCCTCTTTATCTGTCTTTTTTCTCTAGTGTACAAGCAGGGAAGTGAAATGGAAAAAAAGGCTGCACCATTAGCACCATTCAAGTGATAACTAGACAGCATACGAAGATAAAAATACGATTCTCAGAACAGCTCACACCTGTCCTCCGTCCTCGTCCTGCACTGGCCAGTCAGATCTCTCCTCTGCATCACCACAGAGCTTTTGAAGTTGTTTAATGAGTATGTTTTACGCCCAGTTAGTCCTTACATGATACAAAAGGCCCACTCTTTTTGTTCTTGCATATCAAATCCTTTCTTTGTTGCCTGTGAGTCTCCCCTGCATGGTCAAACACTTATTAAACAGTTTTTTTTATTATTATTATTACAAAAAAGAAAACAACAGCAACAACAAGGTTCATTTCAGGGAAAAAAAAACTGACAAATAATCAAAATCAAATGCCACTTTTCATTGCACTGGTTTGTTATTTTAACCCTCCTTTCTCTGTTGTCCTCCCCCTGCTCTCTCCCACTCTCTCTTCTCTCACTCGCTTGTCTCTAATCTTACTCAAGCTGCGACTGGGAATCATTTAAATAATCCCTTAATTTTCAGCATCTGTTGTGCTTTAATGGGTCTCTCTTTAATTAGGGTCTGCATGCTGAAATGAGTGAAGAAAGCTTAGCGTGGAGATTTGGGGCTAGCAGGGCAGGGCAGGAGTGCAGGGGCTGGGGGGGTGCTGCAGCGGGAGGAGCAGAGGCCAGGGGGATGATGGGGCGTGGTGGTGTGTGGCGAAGGGGTCTTGAGGTGGCGCAGGAGTGAGGCGTGTGACAGAGGCACAGGCGCAGAGCAGGGCACTGGGGGGAGGCCTTGGCTTTGTCCCTGGGGTGGAGAGGTTAGGAGTGGTGTGGGGGGAGAAACAACTACACATTGAGCGATGTGCCTTTCCCATCATGCTCTCTCTTTGTGAGACCAAAAGATTTTTATCTTCTCACCGTAATTGCTTTGCTACTAATAGCTGATGCAGAGCAAATGATAGCTAGCAATGTCTTTATGCTGATATAATTTGCACTGTCTAATTCAGTGTTCTGCCATCTTGGCAGGCAACATAACAGTGTTACGACTGAAATTAATATAAACTTATGATGTTATTGAGCCACCAAAGGATTTCCAGTAGTACGATAAAATACAATACCGCCTTATGTAAGTAATCCTGACCAGATACAAGAAACAAGAAATAAAAACACAAAGTTGCATTACCATATTTACTGTCCAGAGCAGCAAAATGTTTGAGAATATTTTGTTTATTATTCTTTTCATTATCAATTAATCTTGTAGATTCTTCATTTATGGGTAAATCTTTTTGTTCCATAAAGTCCTAAAAATGCTGAAGTCTGAGTTGATGCGATAAAATACCTTGTTTTGTCCAACTAGCAGTTAAAACCCGAAATATTTAGTTTAATATCAAAGATATCAAGTATCAAAGCTGAAACCAGTGGAATGAAAAGAGAAAAGAGACAGTTAATCACTTCAAATTCTGGTCACTGTGCACGTCATTGTCTTTCATTATTATTTGGTAAAACGAAGAAGAAATGTTATGCTATGTTGAGCTATTTTATGACCGATAACTGTTGTGGTGTTGCCGCTCCCTCCACCTTCGAGGGAGCCTTAATAGCAGCCATCAATCTTACTATATTTAACGTGCACACGAGCTCCACAGTATCAATCAATACAACACACTAAGGACAATCACACCACTGGAAGGCCTAATGCAAACAAGCTTGCAACACGAGCAGAAATGGCAATTAAATTCCAGTCAAAACAATTTTGTCATATGAGAGGGGAAAAATCACTCAAGTAAGAAAAATCTGTCATGTTGAGCTGTGAGTGCAGGAAATCAAATAGGGGCGAATCACCGCAGACAAGTAAAGGAAAGGCCAGAAAATCATTAAAAGAAAAATAAGGTCTGTGATTGAAGTGGACAGAATATATGAGTTCTTTGTTTGACATTTAGCTGATCGTGTGGTCTGCTATGCCATTTGTTGCAACGTAAAAGCTCACGCCTCAGTGTTTGATTACATTGTTTGACTGCGACTCGTGCTTTGCCGTTAGATTCCTCCCTGTCTACACATTTGGTACAAGGGTAAGCCATCAAGTATTGATATTTTTAATAAGTAATCATGCACGTAGTTTTTAGTCACACTGGCGACAGCGGTGTCCGTCATGTTGGACAGTTGTCCACCACTGCAGACTAAATTGTTTCAACAACTATGGATGGATTAAGATGAATTTTAGTATAGACATTCATGGCTCTCAGAGTATTAATCCAAATGACTATGATGATCACCTGACTTTTCCTCCAGTGACACCGTGATGTTGACATTTTTAGTTTTTTGTGAAATACCTCAACAAATATTGAAAATTTGGTGCACGCATTTATGTTCCCCTCAGAAAAATTTGTAATAACTTTGATGATCACCTGACATTTCATCTAGTGCAACCACTAATTTAAAATTTCAGTTTGTCCAACACTTTTAACCTGTACTTTGTGTCTCACACTAATAACAGCTTGTAAAAAACAAAGTGATACTGATCATATCAGGTATCACAGTGGATGTAGTTATCCTAAAACAAAAGAAAGAGGAAAATGGAAAGCTGGACTGCTTGAAGAAATAACAAGAAGCTATGCTTGTAAGGCCCTGTTATATAAGCCATATTACAGGTATATTTCGAGAGCTTTTGATATAAATGTTCAATAGGTCTGGTCCCTGAGCCTTACTGTCCTCATGTACATTTGTTCATCTGCCCGCCTGAGCGGAAGATGTGGATCTCAAGCTTTTGTTTATGTAGGTACTGACACAGGAAGGTGTTGATGTGCCAAAGCATTAAAGCGGGTGGGGGGGTTGAGTATGTGAGAGGAAGACAGGGTACAGCCCACGCATGTGCAGCCTTTCCTTTCGTAGGTGATAAACATCACGCACCACGAACCAGCAGATTGATCACAGGAGTGCCCAGGGTTGGGCGCAGAGTGGGGGGTGGTGGGGGGCCTACTGGGGCAGGGAGCCAATAAAATATCACATCTGCATTAAAATGCCATCTCTAGGGTCCCAGCACAGGGTCTGCTATTTCAGGGATGCCTATTTAAAGGCTGTTGAAGTGTTGGCTCTCCACGCTGGAATAGCACCATACACCATCTCCATTATTTATGGGCCTCATCTCTATTTGTACTGGTTTACCGAGTTGGGGGTGGGGTGGGTACGGCAGTCATCACCGCCGCTTGAACAACATGTGCTTAATGATGTCACAGGCTTGAGAGGACTCATGGGGGTGGGTGAGGGGTGCGCTGAAGAGCCGAGCAAATGGTTGAAATGTACAGTGGAGGGGGGGGGAAGTAGGGGATGTGATGGTGGGCGATGACATTATAACATGGAGGGATGGGGGGGTGGGGGGGTTCACTGAAGCTTTGCACCATAGCTGCAGGTTTGAATGGTGCCGTAGGATGTGTGTCCCTCTACCGGCATCATTACCTCTGTCATATCGATGAATCATCCCCAGCAAGGGAAAAAAAACATCCAAGTGTGACCACAGGTCTGGAAAAAAAAAAAAAACAACGTGGAAATGTTTCAACAGATTGACTTTGGTCACTGCAGTAAGAAAACAGCACATTTAGGCTTTTAATCATCTCGTTGATTATTCTCTGAGTATTTGTGTGTGTGCGTGTTTAACTGAGCATTAAAGAAATGCATCATTACTTTGGGGCCATTAGGCAAAAAAATGATTCAGCTAGGGGTCATTCAAATAATCACCATTTAATCTACATTTCTTCATTAGATAGATAGTTCTAAGTTGCTCGTATAGAAATGGAAGAAAATCCACTGGCTTATGACAAGTTGTGTGGAATTGAAGGATGGGGAAATTTGTCAATATCGTCTGCCCTTTTAGCTTGTCATTGGCCATTGAACCCACTAATCAGTGGTAGTACATCTGCACTCGTGTTCATATTTCATCCTTTCTGTTACTTGGTGAGATTCCAGGGTAAACGTGTGAAATTTAATCTTTTAAAACGTGTTAATTTATGCCTGGTGGCCTCTTTTGGAACTATTTGGTTGCACACCGCGGGGCAGTGCCACTCACTTGTTGGTTATTATTAGATGACCAGAGTTTTGACAAGACATGATTTAAACAGCTCAACTACGCGCCTACATCACCACCCTTCTTTACATTTCCTGTCTGTGACCTTCCCTCATATTACTCACTCACTCATTCTTCTGGTGGCCTCTTTTGGAACTATTTCAAGGGTTGCCCTCAAACATATGCACTCAAGGAGCAATGTCCTGCCTGTGCACTTATGTATGGATCTCTTTTAGTATGCACCCCGGCCATTCTCTCCCTTATTGACTTGTAATTTGACCTGCTCTATTTAAGCAAGCAGCTATTACGCTGGTCATGGACAGTCTTTACATCATGTGTGAGTGTCTGTCAACACTTTGACAAGAGGGCATGATTTACAGCTCAACTACGCGCCTACATCACCACCCTTCACATTTCCTGTCTGTGACCTTCCCTCATATTACTCACTCACTCATTCTTCTTTTGTTGATTTTGTCACCGAGGAGCCCTCAAACATATGCTCAAGGAGCAATGTCCTGCCTGTGCACTTATGTATGGATCTCTTTTAGTATGCACCCCGGCCATTCTCTCCCTTATTGCAGTGGGCCATTCTCCTTGCATTGGTAATTTGACCTGCTCTATTTAAGCAAGCAGCGTCACGCTGGTCATGGACAGTCTTTAATCATGTGTGAGTGTCTGTCAACACTTAACAAGGGAAGAGTGAAAAACAATAGAGGGGCATTTCTGCTGGGGCTTGGTGTTGGGATGAGTGAGAGCGCCCCTTTGCCTCATGTGCGTCTGATTTTTTTCCTTCAGCACCAAGGAGAATCGATATAGTTGTGTGTTTCTGTTGAAGCAGCTCTTTGCATTTGTTTATATGTGTCTGCTGTAGCTGAGCTGTATGACTTCAGATTGACTCTGCAACCTCTCCGACAATACAAGGCGCATGCACAATGCAGATTACAAATGGCTTTTTTTCCTTTACATGCAGCACAGATGGTTAACAAGTTTCCCTGCTTTTGTATGCGTTTATCTGTGTAGTAACCCTATTGTAATTTTTCCCTGATTGTGTCTGATTCTACGAGTGTGTCGATAGTCGCAGGGGTGTGGGCCTCTTAGAGAACACATGGTTTATGCATGAGGGCTGAGGGTGGGGCCTGTTAGGGGGGTTATGTCGGCAGACACACAAAACAGCCACATCAGCAGACACCATGACTACTTGGCAGAGATGCACAAGAAAGCTCATATAGGCACCCCTCCCTTTTAACTCCTTTGTTCCTCAGCATTCAAGTGCAATTTTGTTTCTTTCTCTGCATCCCCAGTGTTCCCAGTATACACAGACAACACAAACAGCAGTGTGTGTGCATGTGTGTGTCTTAATTTGACAATGTATTCCAAGGCAGCGAGCCTCTTTGATCACATTAGTCACTCTGAGCTGCTTGTTTTCGACGTGTTGTGTTCTGAAGGATCCCTAGCTGTTTCACCACATCTAACCTTTCTGTGACTGCTGCCTTCAGGGCTTTAATTCAATGTTACACTCCCTGCCTCAGGCTCCATCTTACAGCAGGCCAAGACACAAAGTATTTCCAATTGCTTTTGTTGAAGCACAAGAATTGAGAACCCATAAAAAATATTTTATATATTCTGTCATTTGAAAAATACATTAATTTGACACTTACAATGATTTTCAGTGTTTCACAATTTTAGTAAATTGCTGAAAGTAAAAAAATGTTCAAGGGCTTTCAGTTCACTGTGGTAAAAGGAAACATTTCTAATCTAAAGAAAATGAAAAGGGCAGTATATGTACTATAACAGTGTTTTAGTGATGAAATATTACTGATGTCCTCTTTAAGCTATCTATGCTTCGCATTGAGGTTGTCCTAAAACATTTTATGGCTGCAAGGTTGTGAGCCCCAGGTGGAAAAATTGCTGTTGGGCCCTTGAGATAGGCACTTAGGCAGAATTACCCGAGTAAGATGTACAGCTGTTTAAGTGTGGCCTCATAGTTAAGAGACAAAATATAAAAGTATGTAAATCTGCCATGCCAAGTAGCAGGCAGATTTTCTTGGCGTTTCTGTCATGAGACAAAATAATGGAAAGTGAGTGCTGTCTCTTCCTCGCAGATAACTCACAAGAAGAGTGAACTACCACTACTGGAAGAATACTAAATTAGCATGTTTAAATTTTCATCAGAGCGCCATACATCCATTCAGAGATCTAAGGTCAAGCCGTGTTGGAGAATGCCACACTTCTCATTAAGCTGTGTAATGGAATAATCACAGTGTTAGACCACTGAAGCAGCCACATTGGTCTAAAGTACCACCACTCTTTATGAAGTATCTCTCTCTCTCTCTCTCTCTGTCTCTCTCTGTCCACGTCCATATTTTGTCCATTAACAAGAACAGTTTATCTAAATGTCTCTACATCAACCCTTTACAACAGATTAATTAAAAAAGAAAGACACGTCAGTATAAGATTTAATTCATAAGTCAGTAAACATGCACGCCATGCAAAATAAAGACAAGGGCAAACAAACAGAAGGAATAAAAGATATTAGAGGAAGCATAAAAGGACAACAGGCAAGCATGTGTGCATGCATAAATAAGCTTGTCTGAGTAGGTGCTACTTGCGGTTCCTGTCGGTAATGAATTAATGCAAGCTACGGGTTGGGAAGAGTAGGAGGTTATGAAATAATAAGGGGTCTGTCCCTCTTCGTATGCTAACAGTGTTCAGTCTTGTTCGTCCAAGTTAATTATGGTTGACATTTAAATGAGTACACTTGTGTTGAAGAAGGTAGGAGAACTGTGGAGGAAGAGGGCCTCTCTCTAATTGAGTTTGTCTCTGGCTCCACCTTCGATACCGCCTTTGTCTTGCAGGGAGTAGATATGTGAAGTGCAGCTGAATGAGCCACTCTGTATGGATATTGGTGGTGGTTTTACTATATAGCAGTGTGTGTTAAAAACATGCTTGAACTACATCCAGAATGTTTTCCCATGTCCAGTCCCGTAATCTGCATATACTTGTGGAGATCACTTTCAGCAACTGATGACCGTGGGTCAGATACAGTTGAAATTTATTTTTCTCTTGAGAATAAATGAGCAGACATGCGCTAATAACTTGGCATTTCATAAAGAGTTTTGTCAGAAATTAATGTTTGATTCGAAACTTTACAGCCTTGGGATTATACAGCATTGGGATCAATTCAGCATTAAATGGATGTTGCTATTAGATGAAGAAGCTGTATCATTTTATTTATTATTTTATCTCTTCCTTATCACTAAGTAACTCTCTTAATTGCATATGGCACATGAAATCTAAGCATCGCCAAGAACATATTTGTTGAAAGAAGAGTGAAAGTAATGTTAAATTTCCACAATAATTCCTTTGAGGAAGCAACAGCAGTGCAGAGATACTTTTCAATTTCAGTCATGGCAGAAACACTTCCGTCATGACTACAACCTAACTGTCCTTGAGTGTGTTCCTGTTATTCAGAGCATTAGTTGGTCAGTATAGTTTCTCCATATATATCATTAATGCAGATGCGCTAGCAATTTCTCTCTCTGTCTTGAGTGGTTTGGAAAATATTTCTTCTTCAGAGAAGTAAAAAAGAAAATTTTTTTTTAAACTTTACAGCTGGCAGTATTGTTCCTTCTTAACTTTATTACTTTGTACAAACTCTGTTCAGTACTGCAGTGCACATTTCAAGCACTGTTATAAAATACATTGCTTGTGTCTTGAAAACAGCAGTTCTCCACTGATCTTAGTCCTTTTTCAGCCTGTCAGTATTCACACCCTGTGAATCATTGCCCCTTATCTTGAGTTTTTTTCATAATACGTGTTAATGAATGCACGCACTTGACATTGGCATGTGTTATTCTGAGGCTATTTTATTTTGCTCTTGCAGACGTAATGACTAGATAGTGAAGGACAACATAAACTTGTCTCTGCTCAGTCTAGGAATATGCATACGTATGTGAGGCTTGTTGCTCTGTAGCTGTTGTCGTATGACGTTACATCCTCCTCTCCTTCTCCCTCCCTCTGCAGCCATGGCAGATTTCCATGTCCAGCCAGAGTCGGTGCATGCTGAGGAGTCTGGTGTGGCTAGATTCCAGTGCCAGATCCACGGTCTGCCAGAGCCTGTCATCAGCTGGGAGAAAGACAGCCATCCGGTGGACACTAAGGACGAGAGGTAGGACCAAACCACATCACGGCAACAACATTAATTAGAGATGGCAGCACTTTACGGGTCATTTACAAGGTCTCATCGCATTTGCCTGCCTCTGTCTCACTTCCTTTCTTGTCTCTCGTAGGTACACTCTTCTGCCCACAGGTGTTCTGCAGATTACGGGAGTGCGTGAGGAAGACAGTGGAAAGTTCTGCTGCGTGGCCCATAACAGCGCAGGAGTGAAACACAGCGCCGAGGCACTCCTCACTGTTTCAGGTGGTTAGATTTAATGACTCTCACATCTACATGCTACGGGCAGACAGAAAGAAGGATGCACACCCTGATTGTGGGTTAACTTGGCTTTAAATCTGTGTCGTGTCCAGGTCTTTTGTTTTTCTCCATCACTGCCCGAATACAGCGACCGCATTCTCCTCTGTTTATCTACCAAGCGTATTCCCAAGATTTTCCAAACCGATTGTTCCTCCTGCCTGATCGGGAGATAGCATGTTGAGCTAATGCACGCTAGAGAAATCCAATTAAAGGATGCCATCCATCATGCTCATTCCTATCTTCTGCTCCTCTTTTTCCGTTTTTTCCAGGCTCCCAGTCATCTGATTACAAGGAGCCCATGATCCTGGTTGGTCCAGAAAACCTCACCCTCACCGTTCACCAAACCGCCATCTTGGAGTGTGTTGCTACTGGATACCCCCGACCCATCGTGTCGTGGAGCAGACTAGGTGAGAAAGAAATTCAGGATCAGATCAAAGAAAAGGCCCCAGAAGGTGCATGCGTGTAGTTGGAATTTTTCATTTTGTCTGTGTGTTTGAGGAATTATGTGTCACTGAGCCAAAGTACAATCACGGTGTGCACTCATGCATGTGGAATGTTTCATGTGCTTTGTGTCCTCGTGTGTTTGTGTGTTCTTTGCAGCGCAGCTTTGATCTGTCCCGCGCTGTGTAATGTACATGTGTGCACAGAATACATTTGATACAGTACGGCATCTATTGTGTATACATGAGGCAATGGGATTCAACATTAGGCCTTAGGGCTAAACATTATGTTGGACTCTGTGATAAATGCATGCTTCATCTCCTCGTGAAGTCGAACCGCCTTCGAAGCACTGGAGAGCCTCTGAGTAATTGCTATGAGGTGCAGAGACAGATACGATTAGTTTCCACCTTCCTCAATGTGCATTTTTTCTTGACTATCACTCAAAGTCTGTCATGACCAATTTTTAAATCTGGTATCTGTTTTCTTTACCTATTATCCAATCTGATTTGCTGTTCCAAATGTAAATTGCTGCCCCTCCCAAGCAGTTGGGCATAATCAGATTGAGGGCATTGCCTTACACAGTGTCGCCAGAATGAAATGCTAACACGATGGGATTTGTATGTATTAGATTACGGCAGGGAGGCTGGGATAAGCCGCATAATGAATCTGATAGTTTCACATCAGTCACTCCTTAATGCCAGAGTTTGTTTGCAGCTATTCATTGAGCACCAGCACCGCCTGCGAGCTTGTGCTCTTTCTTTTCTGACACTAAGTTAATTAGTGCCTGACAGAGAGAAACTGATGGAGGGGGCAAGCGAGAGAGAAAGAAATATAGTAGAAAAAGGCAAGAAAAGACCAAGTCTGCTTTTGCGAAAGAGAAAGGCTCACTGGGGTGTTACTTGTCAGTCCAGCGATTTAGATAGCGATGATGGAAAAATGCCGAAAGAAAGCAATAAAACACACCATAAAGGGAGAGGCAGAGCAAAACCACTTGACAGGCAAGGTGGAGTGATTTATTTCATCTCAATAATTTGTCATGATTAATTACAAATATTGTCCTCCTCATTCCCCTCATAATCCATCACCACAAGATTGCATCTTGTCTACATAAGCAGCTAGATTTCTCTCTGGAAGATTGCAGACCTCACATGATGCTGGCTGCCTGTTAATGTTTGTTTTGTTTTTTTTTACTGAATTTTAGATCCCTCTCATTACTTGTAGTGGATTTAATGGCTGATTTGCAAATTGTTGACTTTAATCATGAAAGCTGTGAGAGAGGTTAGATCTAAAACAGGACTTTTTTTAATCACCTGGTTAGAAAAATCAAGGGGTATCGTGTGTTTGCTGTGATAATTAATTCTTGACCGTATGGTTTGTGCCTCTGACTTGAGCTCCTGCCTCTGCATATGTCCAGCATGGTGCCCGTATCCCTGCCTCCCTGACTGGGCTTTTAACACATCAAATCTTGGCCATACAGGTTTACAGGCAACAGATGGTAGTCATAGATGGGATTAAAATGCCCCCTTGGCCCCATAGCTAATATCAGAGGCAGACTGAAGTCATTGTTGGGGTTGATACTGCGGAGAGCGAGCACAGGAACCTGTGAGCTTATCATGTCAGTACAGAGACAGCTATGGACTGTGTCAGGAGATAGGAGATCAGAAGTTGCAGTTTCTGGTCTCCCAGTGGTGGCTGGAACATCTCCTGCGTAACCGTCTAAAGGCAAACGTACTCCAGCGCTTTGCCACACAATGGCATGAAGAGAAAGGTTCTCCTCGAGTGTGAAAGCTTTAATTAACTAGACTTCCTTTTGTGAAGCTGTGCTCACAATAAAAACAATTTATTGTGAGGGAAATGTACCACTGAAGATGTCAGTGTGACAATGAAGACAAAGGGATTGCAACATTTATGCCACTCACACAGCAAACAAAAACTCTGTAGCGCTGCCTTTGTCACCTTGTGGTTGTAAACTGACAGTGCAATTTAATTAGTCTTTCTTGTCTGTGATTTAAGCCCACTATGATCGTTACTGTAGTACAAACCCTGACATAAGATGAATGTGTGCACACCTGGTCCTTTTTGCTGCTCTATATAAATTATTTCTCATCCCTCTCAACTACTCTCTGTCTCTCCTTTCCTTGAGTAGATGGCCGTCCAATTGGTGTGGAGGGAATCCAGGTACTCGGCACAGGGAACCTGATGATCTCCGACGTCGGCGTGCAGCACTCAGGGGTCTACGTGTGTGCGGCAAACAAACCCGGCACCCGTGTCCGTAGGACTGCTCAGGGACGTCTCGTGGTCCAAGGTGAGTTCTGGAGGACTACCACATGACTTCACATGACATCAGGCAACGCTTTCACTTGTGTTCAATGGAATACACACGTCAGCTGGAGACACCCCTGTGTGTGGTTGAACCAGAGTCTCTTGATTTGCCCCTGAATCACATGTGCCTCATGTATGTGGACGTATGTGGATTTAAATCCCTAATTCTGCACTAGGGGTGTTGCAAACATGACAAGGTTTTGTTTTTTGCATCACTGCTAACCAAGAAACATTTAAAAATGTTTATTTCTAGTGTATCAGGCATACCAAACTACAACTTTATGAATGCCATGCCCCAAGGTCTTCAGGCCGTGGTGGGGGCGTGGCAGTGGTTTATAAAAGCTACCTCAAATGTGCCCTGCTTACTATTGGATCTTTCAATAGTTTTGATAGTTTTGTTTAAAGCTGATTGTGTGCTACCTCAAATGTGCCCAGTGTTTTCATTGGACTTTAAAGTTTTGATTGTAACCTTTAAAATTTAGTGTACAACCCCAGTGTGTTGTATTGTCATCTACCGTCCTCCAAAACCTTGTTCTTATGTTCTGAATGAGTTTTCCACTCTGCTTTCATCTGCTCAAATTTGATAAGATCATTATTGTGGGTGACTTTAACTTTCATATTGACGATGCCTCAAAGTACTTAGCTTCAGAGTTTCTAAAGACAGCTACATCATTTAACTTTGTGCAACATGTTTCAGGCCGCACACACAACCGGGGTAGTTTGCAGATTTTTTGTTTCGCATCTTTGGGAACCAGTATTGCAAGAAGATATAAAAAGATTTGAGAGTATGAGTACTGTGTTTTTGTGCAGCCATTGCGAACCCAAGGGTATCCTTACACAAGCTTCTTTCATGCCCACTGCGTCTTCAAATCGAATTCTTCGACAGCAACAAATTCTGAACCATAAGAGTATTTTTATCTTCCTCTTTACTTTGGCACTACTAAGTCTTTTCCCTGTGCATCCAGTAGATATTTAGCATTTTGGTTGCAAGTTTTTGTCTTTATAACACACTTCAGTCCAGTCTCACAGGCCAAGGATATAACTATATCATCAACAAAATGTAACAAGCCTACAGTATGGTTCAAACACGTTTGTGTAATTTGGTGCGAATAGAAAGCACATAGCTGTATTTGATTGTAAAAATGCTTTTTTTGTTGTTGTTGTTGTTCTCAATCGATGAAAACAAACTTGACGACATAGATGGTGTTGTGGCAAGGTTACGATGAGAGAGAAAACATCTGCAGCCATGTTCTCTGTGATTGTAATCCCTGCAACAAGGCCAACTTTGTGAGATGCGATTATATAAAGACTCTCAATGTCACAATGAGGCAGAGCAGCATTTGAGAGCAGCTCAGGTATACGCTTTATGGCTTTATTTAAGTCCAGTGACTCTTTAATGAAAGAATGTAAGGCATTTTAAAATTTGAGCATAACTATGGAAAAAATGCTGTCAGTAAATGCAGTAGTGTTGTCCTTTAGGTTATAGTTCACTATAGTTCCAATGCACTGGAACATGTAATACTAGTATGATCCATTTAAGTTGTCCTCTTTAAGTACTTTTTCAGTCTGTTATTACTTCATTTTCTTCTGTTATATCTTTCTTCGTCCATTTTTCATCAATGAGTATTACAGTCTCCAAGTGAAATGCGATGGTAGGTTACAGATATGGATGGTGTTGACCAATGGGATGAGGCCAGGTGTGGGTGGTGCATTAATTGTCACCAAGAAGGAAATATCCAACATCTGCCTCGCTCACATATTGATCAGATGGACCACACTTTGCTTTAGACCATAGCAGTATTGATCCTGATCAATATTTCATTTTATCTGCCTGTCAAGTCTGAGACAATCCCCTACCCTAGAAGGAACAAAGAGGGAAAGCCAGCGATGTTAATTACATGTCAATGTCTTTGGTTTTTGTTATCGATTCGTGGAAACAGAGATGCACTGTTTGCTTCACATAAATGTAGGCTGGGTCTATTTCATTATAAGAAAAAGAACAGAGTTTGTGTCCTTAGAGAATCAGACTTTTATTGTGTTGTAAATACGGTACTTCACACCTCTGTGGATATGCAAATGTGGCAAAGATTATCAATTTGGAAACAGAAACACTGATACAGTAAATCAATTAGGTTCATTTTGGCTCCTTTGCTGTACAAAAAAAACAGAGATGGGAAAACAAAGACCAAAGGAGGAGTCAAAGAGCAAGAGCCAAAGGCGAAAAACAAGAGCAAGATGGATGGATGGTGCTGATCTAACCCACACCCATACAGGTGCAAATCAATAGCACTGTCTGACCTTCACCTTTAAGACAGCCCTCAAAGAGGGGCGAATGACGGTGAAAGAGAGAATGATGCCAGGAAAGGGAGAGATAAATGGACAATCACAAAGGACAATCACACACTGTCAGCAGCCTCCATTCAGGTGCCTAAGGGTTCCTTTGCTTTTCCAGTGGGAGAATGGAAATGCTTACACTGAAAGTGTCAGACAACATTTTGTCTATTAGGGTGGGAACAAGAAGGAGGACAGAGCAGTGGGGGAAAAACAACAGAATATGTTGAACTGGACAAAAAGCAAAGTATTGGAAAAGCAGTAAACAAACATGAGTGGCTAAAAGTGTGACATTTTATCTTTGTTTACTGCTTGTCCTTTGTTTACTGTTGCCTTAAAGGATGGTTTTATTCAAAGGTTGTCGTCTTGTCAAAAAATCTCTTGAAGACCCAATCCAACAACACATTAATTCAGTAAGTATTGTTTGTGTACCCATATTATGATATAACTTGGGTCTCCATTGTTGTCCAACAACTATTGTTTGTGACATGCTTCTTCATTACAATGAAGACTGCAGTTTGTTTTGAGGCAGCTCTAAATACACTGTACCAAATTCATATTTATACATCTTGAAAATACTCCCCGACAAATAAACACACGAGAGAACGACTAAAAACACATTTACCAACCTCCTTCTCCTCTTTTAAAGTTTCTTTGAAGTGCCAGTGTGGTGGCCATACCTTGTTTTGTTTTTTTGCTACATTTTCAGTTGTCTCAGATTGCAAGTTTTTTCTCTGTTGAAACATTGTGCAATATCATCTGACAAGCCTCAAAGTCGATGTCTTGCAGTCTTACAAAGATTACAAAAAAACTTTCTTAGACCCATTTTGCATATTAAAACCC
Organism: Scortum barcoo; assembly: GCA_023238725.1. Taxonomy (NCBI): domain Eukaryota; kingdom Metazoa; phylum Chordata; class Actinopteri; order Centrarchiformes; family Terapontidae; genus Scortum; species Scortum barcoo. The sequence goes on from CM041531.1 coordinate 14,349,725, forward strand.
CCTCTACATGGATTGTGGGTGACCATAAGAAATACAGGATAACCTCAGCTTTATACTTTAGACATAATATGGAAAAAGAGATGTCAAAAAAGAAACACCCCATCTGGATTTGTCTCTGTGCTGAAATGCAATGATGAAGCTCCAGTTTCACAGTTTGACTCCAGTCCCACTGGGTAATAATGAATTAAGTGATTGGGGCAGAAGGAAGGCAGGACAGTAAAGTGTTTTATCAGGCAATACGATATGCTTAGTGTTCTGGCTTTCTACCCCCAAGTGATGACTATGAGATATTATAATTACCATAACATTTTTTAATATGAGCATAAATAATTCAGGTTATCAAATCACTGATAACCACTGGGACAATAATGAGTGCACGGGAGATGATGCATCTCATACATGATATCTCTCTGTCTTTTGGCTCAAGTAAAACGCCAACCCAGGAATTAAGTTCCAGCCAACGTTAACTGTAATTACTCTGTAAGTAAAGTACCTGCTCTGCTAAGAGAACCGTTTGATATGAATAAGTTATTACCACTAATTGACCATAGCTGGAGGCGTGATGATGTAACTATAAACTGCATCACTTTATTTTCTTGTAAATATATTGCTGTTTTCAAGCGTGTTCGTTGTAGGAGCGCTGTTGTGGAGCTGGAATCTCGTCTTCCACTTTCCTCTGCCCCTGTCTTTTATTTCTTGATGTCTGCATTGATGTGTCCCTCATAATCCTATTAATTGACCCTGAATTATAGATTTGCAACAGTATTCATTCCATACAGCTATAATAAAGTATGCTGCTTCTTATTAATAAATGACAGCAACCAGTACACCCTGTGGGCTCTCATATTTTTCTTATTCTCTCTGTCTTTTTATCAATTTCACTTTGTCCCTTTGTCCTTACACTCTTTTCCTTTTTTTCTATTGCAGTCATATTTTCTACAACTGAATGCTGCTCATATTTTCCAGTTTGTTTCCTTGGCACTAATTTCTCTTATTTTTTGGGTTTGTGGGGACCAAGTTATCTCAACAGACACGTTATTTTCTCCCCTCTCAGCTCCAGCAGAGTTTATTCAAGCTCCACAGTCCATCGCCCGGCCTGTCGGCACCACCGCTATCTTCACCTGCCAAGCGCAGGGTGAGCCTGAGCCCCAGCTCACCTGGCTGAAGAATGGGCAGATTCTGGAGCCCGGGGGACACGTCAAACTCAGGAACAACAACAGGTAAAAAAAAAACCTTGTCTTGTATTCTAACATAAAAGTATTAAAATATTCAGGAATACCCATATTTAGGTTTTTTAGGTATTTTAAGACACCAAAGCTAAACAATAGCACTGCAGTAAATATACCTCAAGTAAATCTTATTGTTTTCAGTTTTTGTTGACACTGTCGGAAGTGTTGTTTCTTCAAAATGGCCATTTTTTGATGATTTGTGGTGTTGTTAGGCAAAGGAAAGGTCTGCTTGTAGCAACTGTTTTCATTTGCTAGAATTTCATCTTCTGCAATTTCAGCATCCTGTGCATTGAGAGTTTGGAGTATTTACATTTGATTCTTCAATTTATTGTTAAAATATTTTGCATGTCTACATGCAACGGGATGAACATGTGCTACCAGGAATTTTGGTGACACTTTCTCCCTTTATGAAGGCCTTCTTACGTCTTTATTCACGGCTTTATTGGTGATTAATAAATTGTCTACTAATACCATATAGATGATTTATAATGCAATGAAAACATTAACTTTTGGGCTGTGAAATAAGTGTAGTTTATCCCCCAGCATCACACTTTGACACACTGTCTTTTTAGCTCTTAAATCCATCTGAAAGACCCACTAACGGATCACTTGGCTCCTGGGGAAAAAGCTGCAGGGAATCTGGATCAAAATCCATCTTTTTAACACTTATTAACATTAACAGCCCACATATCCATCACCGCCCTCACTTTATCCTTACAAAGTTGGACCCAGCTCGGAGAAGTAATATGGACGTCAGTATTAATCACTGCTGCCTTGATCAAATCATCGGTAGCATCAAATGTTCAATGTCTCTGTGTTTCTGTTGCTTCTAACATGGCAGCTGCTGGAATTGCATGGCTGCCAAGGCATGAGCCTCAATTTATTTGTGCCTTTGTATGTGAGCAGTGTATTGACTGGATCTTGGATGCTTTCCCATGGCAGTCCCGAGGAATGTCACGAGGAGGAGGACCAATCAAGCAGCTCTGTTAGATACTGTTCTCAGCACCTCTCGCTGTAAAGGCAGCATGTTGCAGGAACTGTTTTGTTGTGTTACAGTGGTATGAAATTGCATATTGGGCCTGCTATTCTTTCGGTAATTTAACAGCATGAAGTTTGTTGAGTAATGATCAGTACAAGGAAATAACATCTCAGAAGAGTTTTACAGAATGATGGCTGATAAGATGTCATGTTTGAGTTTCCACTATTTTGCACATGGCTTCAAGGCATTACTTAAAAGGACACAAGTGTCCAGCCTGTTGCTAATGCTGCTAGGTGTGATTACCAACTGCTCTTCATCCAGCAAATGTGTTTTTTAATAAATTCTGTTAGGCATTACCGCACACGCAAAGTTCAATTTTTCCAGTTGACCCTGGCAGCCAACCATGCGTGCACATTGTTATTATTCAGACAAAGAAATATGAAGTGCATATGTTAAATATGCACAAAAAAAATCAATAGCTGCACTTCGTATCAGTGAGTGAAGGGAGCAGACACCTCCATCGCTCATATACACTGCTCCACTCCCACTTGCCTCCGCCAGTTTATAGTAGTCAGCGAGATGGAGCGAGGGACTAACAAGAGAGGAAAGAAGAGGGGGAAGAAACAAATGAGAGGCGAGACAAGTATGTGGAGAAAAATAGGAGAAAAATGAGTGGGCGGGCAAAACAGAAATGGTGAGTTGGCAGAAAGAACAAATGAGGTGAGAGAGAGAAAGATAGAGCGTGTAGTCGGAGCATCACAGCATTTCCATTTGCCACCATTAGTGTAGGCTGTAGACCTGCTATAATATGGATCGCATGCATCACAAAGCCCGCTCTGTGATTGGTTAAGGAAGCAGGCCTCAGCTTGAGATCTGCCATTAGCTAATTACCTCATAAACTCAGCTACTTGACCAGGAAATGCAGTCAACCATTTAGAAAACAGAGCAGCTTGATGAACATCTCATGAGTTTGAACAGTGTAGCTCGACTGTGAGGTGAGTAGAGAGAAGACATTACCATCTGATTCATTATCACAGTTTCTTGTATGATAATTTATGTGTTACAGATGATCTGAATATAAAAATAAGCCCCACCCCGAGGGTTAACCCTGCCTCCTACAAAATACATTTAGATACAACTAATTTGCACTGCCAGATACTTTTTGGAGTGAACATAACTGTTGCCTGGCTTGCCTGGCACTGCAATTCAAACTAAAAAATAATTTTTTTCACTTATTAATCAGTTCAGAATTTCTCAATACTATATGCATACATCAGAATTTCCCAAAACCAACAGTCCAAAACCAAAGTATATTTAGTACAAATGTAGTACAGTGAAAAGTCAGTACCCGTGTCAGTCAGAAATTTTCTATGACTCGACTAATTGATTAGCAGAGAAGTTGTTTTAGCCCTACTTGCAGCATTTTTTTCCAGTTCTTCACAAAGAGATTTCTGTGCGGATTATTTTGCATCTTTTGTTAAATCAAATAGGTTAAGGGTTGAAATAAACTTGGTTTTGTTTTAGATTTTGAAAAAGGCCAACTTAAGGCACAGGATGCATTGATGTTAGCAATATTTAACCAAACCGTTCACTAAGCAGAACTGATTCCTTTGAGCTGCCTAAACGTAACCGTAAAAATGTTAATCATGCTTTAGTTGCCTAGTAATTAGGTGTTGCAGGGAAAACACATCAAATACGTTGATAGTGAACCGTTTTCAGATTTGTTCAGTATAACAGTATAAAGGATTTATTCTGTAGATATAAATCACAATTTGGTAGAATTGCACTTCCTGCAAAATGCAAATTTGTTACAGTTAATTAGTCACATTCGATCATGTCTAGATAGCTTTTGGCCAACAAAAAAAACATAATAAATTTCTTACGTCTCATTTGCATACATGAGAAGATCCAGGTGTAGAATCACCTAACCCCTCATAGTCATAGTGCAGTGGACTATGTTGTGGTGGATGTCCTGCAAGGAGCGAAAATCATATAGCAAGGGGCAGTTTACCTCCTGAACTGAGCAAAAACAAAAGTAATGATATGCAAATGATATTCAGCAGCTCCGGGCAGCACAATAATACTGGTTTTATATATATATATATATATATATATATATATATATATATATATATATATATATACACACATTCTGTCTGATAGTGATATACAGTGAGTGAGTGCAGTATACCTAGCAGAGAGATTTAATTAATGTGCATAGTGAGCACGACTGTGTGTGTGTGTGCATGTGTGTAAAGATATACACATGCAGAGGTTTCTCCCTTCAGCCATCTCTCATGACGCTGACCTTCAAAAGCAAATCGGACAAGCGAAGGAAGGGGAATCGATTGTACATTTCATTCACACACACGCATGCACACACATTAATCAAAAATCAAGTGAGTCTGCATATGCACAAATAGCCCCATTGTGCACGCCATCATTCATTTTGTGCACATGCATAATCAAACATGAAAATTTGCAAAGGCCTTGCCCCTTTTACTCCTCATCCGCACGCACATGCTGCACATAAAGCACACACGGAGAAGACAAAGCTGCGTGAAACCTTGCCGAAGATGCAGTGATGTCAGAGAAGAGCTGATTGGCCTCTCCTGTAAACAGACGTCACCTTGGGGTGAAGCTGTGTGTTTGCTGTCTCTGTCACATCTCAGCGGATCTTGATACACACACCTGTTAAGACACATGCACACACATTATTGCTTCCCCCATTCATTATTGGCCTTCGCTGACCAGGCTCCTGTGAAACATGCTGTTGTGGCTATTTGAAGCCTCTGTGAGAGCTGTTGCTAATTATGTATGAACCCTTGCCTCACTCTTAAGTCTCTGCAGCCGACACATGTAATCATCCAGCACGTACAAGCTGTGATCTCACATCAGACGCTGTAATAATCCTGAGGTTGAAAGCCAATTGTCTTAAAAGTGATATCGTAGCTGATGAAAATTAAACTGTCCCTCATGGTGAATGAAGGTGCGAGAGCAGGATCCCGTGAGCATTTTTCTAATTTACTTTCTTTCTCAGAATAATTAAGAAAACTTGAGGATCCTTTTTACCCTTGAGTGTAAAGAGTTTAAGTCTTATAGTACAGAAAAGACCATGTTTGAAGTGTGTGTGTGTGAACGCCTTGTTGTGTTTTATAGTTAATGGCTAACATCTGAAGGGACAGGCTACCACACAAATCTGGACATTTCGTTGCTTTCAAAGGGTATTTTTTTTTCTTTTCATCATGTTTCTTTTTTTTTCCGTCTTCTTTCACCAAGACCTGCCTTTCTTGTTTGCAGTCCCTCTCTGTGCCCCACATCCCCCTTCCTGCCCCATTACAGAGAGCTGGGGCCTGGGCATTGGCCTTGAACTCTGACCCTGCCTGTAATCAGTCATATCCCTGGGCCCTTCCCTCCTCTCAGGCCAAAGACAGCTCATCGCTCCTCCCCTCCCCCTTCCCCACCTCTTCCTCCTGTTCTGTCTTTGTCCCCGTATTTTTTCCCCCTTCCCCTCTTGCTGGATCCAGAATGGTCACGTCGGCTGTTGACGGGGCGCTGCTCAGAGACAACGGAGAGTAAACATAACCTCAGCAGCCGAACAACAGGCCCAAGGCCCCCCTGCCAGCCACTCCCCTGGCCCACGGCATTATCCATCAATCTGTGAAATGACCTTGAACTGATGAGTAAATGATGGTGTCAGCCTGTCAGGACAGGACAGCTTGGCTTTGGTGCTTGTGTAAGACAAGCAAAAAGCCCAAATTCAAGTCGTATACCTCCCAAATCTCTTCCTCTCCCTTCTTCTTCCCCTTCCTCACACGTTGTATGGATCCGTGGTGGCCCTGCTCTGCTGTTGCATATTAATGTAGATAAATCTATTTCAGACTTGAGACCAAAGTATCTAATCGAAAGTCTTAAAGATTAAAATAGAGGTTCCTTGAACTGCGTGTCATTTTATGATCTTCTTGACTGAGAATATTGCACTTAAATGAGAAAAGTTTTAACCTTTAAGACTTTATTTGACCTCTAGAATTAAGAAAGCTTTCCTAACAAAGACAGACAAATAAATAAGTACTGAATAAGTACATACAAAGGATAATGTATGTTTTGTTCTTCTTGGTTCTTTGATTTATTTCAACACAATTGTGATTCAGCCTAAAAGAAATTCTTGTAAACACCCGACAGCTTTCCTGAGAAATATCCCGGTACAGGGAGGAATGTGGTTTATATTTCCAGCTGCAGCAACAGAGCTGAAAAGAGCAACACCTACTTCAAATGGAGACAATGTGTTCCTCATTTACCAAATTATTTCTATAAAGTGTTCAGAAACACCAAAGTATTTGTTTACCACAGAATTTGATGTCAAAGTGAAGCCAAAACTTGCGAACTACAGCCTTAAATTTGTTGCTGCACTCATTAATATGCTTATTCATTTACTTAAAGATAAAAAGCAAAGAACCATGAATATGTATAGACGCTTATTTAGAGGTTTGTTTGTTGGTTAATACTACCCATGAATTGCCTCTCTGTCTCTTTCCTATATCCTGATACTGTAAAGAGTTTTCATCCTGGACGTTGGAAAGGAAGTTTTGACAGCAGGTGTGGAATTTCATAAGCTACACGCCAGCAGGATCAGTCAGGGTGCTTGTGGCTGGGCACCTATACCAGTGTGTGTCCATGCACGTGTACGTGAGTGAGCACACATGTGGTCAGATGCCACTGTACCTCCGGAAACAAGCAGCGTCTTGTGAAATTTCCCTGCATCCCCCCCTCACGCACTCAGGGGGCCCGTGCAGACCTCAGTGGCATCGGGTAGTGCGTCCCCGGGGGCCTCTTTGCAGCGTCTGGTCAGGCTGCCTGTCTGCAAACACTCCATCCATCGCTGAAATGAAAGGCTGTCAGAAAAGTGATGGTTGAGTAGCGAGCTGAGGGCTGCCGACTGCTGCCACCTCGGGGGTCAGAGGTGAGATTGACTCGGAGTGGGTGAAATACGGAGGGCCTCTTTGACCTGATAATTATCCAGATTGAGTCCACCTGAGAGGCTGCAGAGAATAATAACTCTTCCACCTGGCAGCCTGTTCTGACCCAGATTAGAGACGTACAGTAATTGTATCCCAGCACATCAATTTTGAAAAGGAAATGAAATGATTCTCATCCCCCATCCTGCCACTGACCCAAACGAGCACTCCCCTGTCCTTTCAAATCCATCCTCACAAACCAGTTATGAGGGCAGCGCTGTCTGTCGAGAGCGGAAATGCCACTCTCCTCATGTCCCATTTCACGGGTCCAGAAGGTCGGGTCCAGAAGCCGGTGACAGACCATGTGGGCCTGACACATTTTTCAGAAAATTGCATGTTTTTCCTCACGGGATCATCCTGGCGTTTCTTCATACATTTTGATTTAACACACTTGGGGATCCAACCTGTCCGTCAAAGAAATATGAGAATCAGTTTGATGGGTTCTTACAAACTGCAAGTGACAAATTAGTGGGATGCTGCAGGATATGCTGAACTCCTGTGGCATTCAATTCTACTGTTTTAACTTAAAGGGCAGCATAAGAACGAGGAGCCACAGGGCTTTTCTTCCCTTTATCTGAAAAATGCTTTTGATCACTTCCAATGCTGTGACTGAGGGCTACGCCACCTCAAGTAGAGAAAATGGACAAAGCTGCAACATTCCCATGGTAATTATTATATGTGTGTTCTCCTGCACAATGTCTTAAATATGACAGAAATGGCCTTGGCATGAAAATGGCATAGAGAAATGTTCTGGGCCACAGGGTCTCATTTCCATAGTATGTTAAATGTTTTATTTTTCCATTTGCCTTGGGACAAACACAATGAGAGCAGTGGATCATGTATTCTCATCTAATAATACCTACTCAACATTCATACACACACAATGCACCCGTATATTTCTTCTGCAACAAAGATAAGCCAGGTTGAAGGGAAGAAGAAGACAGAAGATGAGGTATAATACAGAGGAGCGATGGTTGGAAGAAAGAGAATATAGAGTGAAGGTACTGAGAAGAAATTATTTAGTTTGTGTGGGAGGTTGTGTGGGGTGCTCATAGGTATGGGAATGCATATGTATGCATGGACAGATTAAAGGTTTTACTGATGTAGGCAAATTACATTTTTTGAAACACAGAAATAGATTTATTTATGCCAATAGGAATTCCAATACTAGGCAGACGAGTTTGAATGTATGTGCTTTGCATGAGTGAGGATCTTCCATACACACTGCTACTGTCTGATCACACACGGCTGAACATTGTGCCTCTTGATATAATGTTGCATTCATCTTCTTTTCTGTGTTCAGACCTCATTGGAGGTAATGAATAATAGGAGCCTTTTAACATCATCGGTCACAAGCAAGTAAAATTCTTCAGCAGGATTTAGATTACCTCCAGAGAGCATGGCCGCTGTCAGCCAATCAGTGTGGTTGTCTTCTTTTGTGTGTATTTTAGAGCAGATAAAGATGCAGATGCAGGTTAAAAACTTGTTCTGTTGTGTAACTTGTTCTGTTATTGTGCAACCTTGGTGTGTTCTTTATAGTTACACATTAAAATAAATGTGTAACTATTACATGTTAAGGCAGGGAATCACAGGACACGATTTTCACCTGCTCAAATGCAATATTCTGCTCACATGTTACTATTAACAGCAGCAGTTCAATATTGTAACACTGTGATACAATGAGTACTTTTGACTGCTGCTTGGGTACATTTTACCGTTCTTCCTCTTACTTTTACGTAACACTTTTCAACAACAGAATCGACATGGGTTGTCTGTCTGACATCATTTCATGTCATTTTCAGAGAACCTAAAAACTTCCCCACTTCCCGTTTTTCTCTCCCACCTCTCCACCTCCCCTTGCAGCACACTGACGATATATGGTATCAGCCAGGATGACGAAGCTATCTACCAGTGCATCGCTGAGAACAGCGCCGGCTCCACTCAGGCCAGTGCTCGTCTCACAGTGCTGTGGGCTGATGGACTCCCCGGTGTGCCCACCAACGTGCAGGCCGAGGCTCTCTCACCCACCACCATCCAGGTATCCTGGAGGGAGCCCGATCAAAACACTCAGGACATCATCGGTTATGTGCTCCACATTCGCAGGACCTCAGGTGAGGCCGCACAGAAGATCAGAATAGTTATATGGAATAGATTACATGAAAATAAGTTCCAATTAAATTTAGTTGTAAAATAAATATTAGATAAAGCATTGTCACATGAAATCAGTGTCAAAGGCCATGTTGGGTTAGAGGTGAAGTAATACAGGGAAGCCAAAAGACCTATTAAAAATTCAAGTTATGCTGCTGCGGGTGAATCTTTATGTGCTTAAATCTGTACATTTCTTCACATAAATATAAACTACAGAAAATGAGGGGGCATTTATGTGAATATATTGTATTTAATAACGTCAATGAGCCGTTATACTGAAGTGATGAATATAGATGGTACTCACATTGTCAGCGAGGGGCCCATTCCACAAATGATTGACACTTGCAAATTACAGATAAATTTGCCTCTTGGTTGCATAGCGGGTTGTTTCTTTTGATTGGTTAAATGAGGAAATGCGTGGGGAAATGACCTCCTGTTGTAACTCGCAGCTCATATGCAAGACACGTGCATCCTAACAACCCTATCAACAGTCTCAGTTGCAGAGTATTTATATACTTTTTAGTGTTTCCCAAGACATTTACACAGCATTCGTTTGTCAGATACAGTACAAATCCCCACACTCCACTATACAGTAAAGATGGTATGATAAGGATTACTGAAAAACTACAATTCAGATTTTTTGTCTTGGTATCCGTGTGTGTGGCCTTTTGGTATGTTCCTCCTTGTGTGTGTTCATACATGCACTCTTGTTTATTTTATTATGTTTGCATGCAGTGTGTTTATTTACAGCTCTGGGCAAGTGCATGTGTGTGTGTGTCTTTTTGTGTGAAAGTCTTGTAGCACCAGCTGCTGTTCTCCTCAGCAGTTCTATCGGATGGATAATTAAGGGCCCCGGGGGCCAACCAATAGGATCTGCTGTAATTACCGTTCCAAGATGGCATGGCCCGATCGGTTGAGAGCTGGAGGTAGATAGTGGTTATGGTTGGGTGTCTCTGGATTAAGAGCAATAAAATGCTTTAACGCATCTTTTATAACTCCCCCTCCATCCCTGCACTCCACCCCTGCAATTCGTCCAACCAGGCTCCCAGGGCCAAACTAGATTAGCTATTACCTAACAGAGCTGCTCTGATAAAACCAGTGAAATGGGCAATAACCATAAAACGATGACAGAAACAGATTGTATTTATTTTCTCTCTTGATCGTATTTTCCATCACTTTAATGCTTGCTCCTCCTCCCATCCCCATTTTCTTTTTTTTTTGCATTTATGTATTTCCTCTTTCTGTCCCTCACTCTCCCTCAACCTCCTCTTCCTATTTCTCCTTGTCCATGATTCCTCCCTCAGACCCGGTGGAGATGGAGTATGAGGAGGCCGTCAGTAAGGTGACGCTGCAGCAGATCATCAGGGACCTGGAGCCCTCCACCAGTTACACATTCTACGTCAAGGCTTACACATCCCACGGGGCCAGCAAACCTTCAGATAGTGCCACCGAGAGCACTCATGGGGAAGGTGAGCTGGAAGCAGAACACACACACACTCAAGCCACAACTTTTTCCAGTAATACATGTTTTGACATTTACAGTGGAGCTGCATGTTAGTTGTAATCGCTGCGAGAGAAAACGTGCTTGATTTTTAGATTATACGTTGTATTTTTTGTATTATTTGTATATTTGTATAGTTGTATATTTAAACAACTCCCACTTCCCCATGTGACATTTCTGTTTGTGTAAATAATGATAATAATAATAATTTTACAGTGCACATTACTGCAAATGAGGTGTCATAATTCCCACTCTAATGATAGAAAATGAAAACTGCTGCCACGATCGTGTTCACTTCAGTTGATAGTCTGTACTGTGTTGCAGTGCCCGCGCCGCCCTCTCTCTTCACCAAGGTGGTGAACAGCAGTGTTATACAAGCAACATGGGAACCTTCCTCCAAGATGGGCCAACATCAAGGCTTCAGGCTGTATTACAGAAGAGCCCACACACCACTGTTCACCGGTCCCATTTCCTTCCCTCGCAATGTCACCCAGTACAACCTCACTCAGCTGGGTGAGACATAGATGATAGAAACAGATTGTGTAATCAGCTGTTCCTATAATGTTAATCGCCCTTGTAATCTTCCTCAAAGAAACTGTATTTGATACTGTGATCCGGGCCTGTGAGCAAGCATCTCAGACTTCCTTTGCTGAACTGTGTTTCCAATTAAACAGACTAAAATCAAATCAACCACAGCAAATGTCTTAAGAGTTAATTATGAAGGTGCTTACTCTCATTTTCAGCAAAGAAAAGGACTAGACTCCTAAATATCAGCAGTAATTGGAGTACTTTCGTAGCTAATGGAGTTGTTTCCTAGGACCAAATATGCGTCACTAATTTGTCCAGTTAGGATCAATATCTCCCTCTGAGATGCTTGAAAAATACTGCCTTGTTTTTTCGTTTTTTCATTATCTGACTATCTCTTATTTTCTTTTCATTTTATCCAGATCCTGCGCTGGTCTATGAGATAAAGCTGCTCGCATACAACCAGCACGGAGATGGCAACGCCACCATGCGTTTTGTTTCACTTCGGGAGGCAGTGGAGAAATCTGGTGATTATCTTACACAGCCAAATGCAGCCACACACACACACACACAAACACTGTAGCTACACACTGTCTCACATCAGCCCAGCGCATCCAAGTTTAATGCGCGTCTCTGAGTCATGTCTCATCTTTTGTCATGAGCGTAATCAAGCTGATCTGTGATGTCAGACACTTGGCCCCATGCAAGCCTCACTGACATAATCTTTATTTATAATGAACAAACTGGCTTGACTGTGTGGTGTCCTGTATGATCCCAGTGCTGGACGTCCCCTGCGACTGTGTGAAAGACGAACAGAGCAAAACATCCACCACAGGCATAATAATCGGCATTCACATCGGAGTCACCTGCATCATCTTCTGTGTGCTCTTCCTCGCCTTCAGCTACCGTGGCAGGTTAGTACAAACGTGACATGAAAATCCCTAACAGCAAGAAATAATTTGCCAGTAATTTGCTAGGTTATTGTCGGTATATAGTTTGCGCACAGCTGACGAGAATTTTTCATCCGTGTCCCCAGGTTAATGATGTGTAAGACGGTTCAGGCGACTCCCCAGGCACAGGGCACAGCACAGTCTTGGAATCCTCTTCCTCTTTCCAGGGGGCCTCTGGGCTGAACGGGACCGCCAGGAGAGAGATGGAGGTCAATGGCAGCGCGGCAGGGAAGAAAGTGGTCGACAGCAACGAGCTTGAGAGACTTTTCACTCAATCCAACTCACAAGATACATGCATGGTGAGTCCTGTCAGTGAGACATGAGGAGAAGTGAAAGGCTTTTTAATTCATTCACTGTTTTCATACGAACACAATATAAAAAATAGATTTTAAAGGAAACAATCTGGGTCATATTTTTGTAGCTCCATCAGTTCTTTCAGTGGAGGGAAAATTACAACCCTGCCTGTTATTTTTGTTGTTTATCCACCGCAGTTTACAGGTTAATTTTCGGGTTTATACATATTTTGTTCCTGTTGAGACATTATTTGCAACATCACAGGTGCACTCACCTTTTACCTTCAAATAGCATTTAAAAGGTGTGATCCCCTGATCACTTGGGTTTCTTTCTCTTTTGGATTTTTTTATCAATATCGCTATGTTGTGATATCTCAGACGTTACGCTGGTGAATGCACCATTATCATAAATGAAAGAATCGAAGCCTGGAGCTGTAAGCTGTTCTTGGCTGGAAAAGCTGCCATGTGGCCTCAGATTTCTCAACAGGGACCTTTTGTAATACCTGCCAAGGGAAACTACAAGGTCTGATGTAGCTCTCCTCTGTCTAACTCCCTTTAGTCACTATTGTTTGCATGTGTTTTCAGTCCAACTCCTTCGCGCTGAACGACACCCAGCTGTCTACGATACCACTGGACGAGTTTGCGGTGGAGCGAGAGACGCAGTTCCAGGAGCCTCCTGCAGCACGAGCAGGTCAACAGGACCAAGGCTGAACGTGTATGAAGGCCAATTTACACGACGCTATCCACAGTGTCCATTTAGACTCTTCTCTCACTCAGGTTGACAAGTGTTTCCTTTCAAAGTAGTTTTTTTTTCCTTTTTGTGCAAAGATTTTTTTTAATGGTAAGTTAAGAAGTTCTAGAGGATCTAGGACTGTGTATCAGAGTGTTTTTGGCCCGGGGTCTGGGAGCTCTCTTCTGATGAGCTCAGCTATTTCAAGCCCGGCGGGCCACTTAAATGTTCTTTATTTGTACAATTTGGTCTTTTGTTAATTTTCTGGTGTTGGGCAGCACACAGAATAGAGGCCCCAGAATATCCTTGTTACACAATGATGACTTTATTTTTAAGTTTATAAATATATATATATATACATATATATCTTTATCACCTATATGTCAAAGTGGTTATAAGTTATTGGTCTTATTTCTACTTTTCTGTGGATGTCAAAGACTCCTGCTGCCTCCTCTCACCTACCAATGATTCCACCTTCTCGCTAACAGAAGACCTCAGCCTTCGTCCAGGGATTTATTCTGTCTCAGGACTTTGTTTCACTGATATCAGCATTTTTAGTTGTTCTCGGCCTTCATACAGGCACTAGACTTGGCTGTGTGAACCTTACGATTCAACAAAAACCTACCTCAGCCGGAATGAATGTGTTGCGGGAAGCTTTTAGGGACTTTACCTTCCCCTGTGCTCACAATTACTTAACACGCGGAGGAACTGATGGATTCGAATATTACAAGATCAGGTGCCGCACTACCTCAGATGTCAGGAATCATCTCTCTCTCTCTTGCTTGTCGAAACAAAACGAAAAAGAATCCAACATAAAGCACTTCCAAATGCTGAAGTTAATGTTCTACCTCAAGATAACAATGTTAATGTTGTCGCTGTTGTTGTTGTTGTTTGTCTGTTTATTGCATAATGAAACCCCCACCCATGTTAAATCCTGGCTTCCCTCTGCTGATGAATATGGTGTTTGTAGATACAATGTCAGTACCTCATGCAAGTTGACAGACTGATAACACTGTTGTATGAATTACAGTATGTTAGGAATATGTACGAAGTATGTTGTTGCATTATAAGCTCTTCTTTTTTAGATTTTATTTTCATTCAAAATATGTTTTTTTTTCTCTTTTTTTTCCAAATGTAGTTGCTTCAGTTGAATGAAATAAGTGTTAGAGATACACTGCATTGCTCACAATATTTTCTGGACTATTTAGAGATGATATATAATGTTCAGCTGGACAGGAGGCAAAATAATACAATATACAGACATATGTGTCTAAAATGAGTGGTATGATTGAATTCTGTGTGTCTGTGTATTTGTGTTTTTGTGCAGATATGGTTTGTTCATTGAATGAATGTTTTCATACATATATGATGTGTATAAAAGAAGAAAAAAATTAAGCACAAATCTTCAGTCAAGATCAAAATGTCCCAAAACATGATTCCACTGATGTTGGTGTGGTGACTGAGAGGAATATTTTCACATTTTGGGAAACACGCTCATTGGGTTTTTCTTTTCTGACAGATTATGCCACTCTTGTGTCTCTGTGCTGACAATAAAGCTATGTCCAGTGGGCCAATATCCTCACATAGCAAGTACAGTACAGCACATAACTTCCTCAAATTGTCCTATTGACATTACTGTTTGACAATGCAACAAGATAAAAAGATATAAGCAGTGAATTTGTGATTTTGATACTGGTAACAAACAGGATATTAGAGTGGTATGGGTTATCTTTAAATTTTTGTCCAGAAAAGAAAAAGAGTGTGTTCGAAAATGTTTAACTATTTCTTTGACTTTTTTTAATCGGCAGCAGTGTATTTCTAACCTCATTCTGGATATTTGTTGCTGCAGTGCTCTTAGTGATTTTATTTTCACGTCACATTTTTTGCCTCCTTTTTAAACACAGTAGTAGCCTTTCAGACATTCAGTGCCCAGGAGACATAACAGTCGTTGATCATGCTTGACTATTGTTACTCTCTTCCCAAAACCACAATTGCTGCTCGGTCTTCTCCCTCCTGTCCACACCAACTTTTATGGTGACCTACCTCAACCCTGTTTTTGGCGTTTCTCTCAGGTCTTATTGAAGGAAACATACAGAGTACGAACAATGGAGTAGAGGATTACACACACAAACACACACACACACATATCCCATATATGTATACCAAAAGTTTGGAAGCAAGATCAAATTTGTACAAAAAAAGAGTATAGTCTATAGTATAGAGTATAGTTTTGGTATACTTTGCAAAAATAACTAAATAAACATGATTATTATATAAAGACTAAGTTTGTTTGACACCATTAGGCATTTTGCAATTTCTCTTTCAGTGTATCCTTCTTTCCTCAATGTACAAATCTGTACTCTTGTTTTTCTTTACTCAGTTGCTTCTTTCTAGCCATTTCTGCGGTAGTTTGTCAGAGATTTGAAGCATGCAGTTGAGATTTATTGGGATTTTTGTATGCAGACTCTCAAAAGCCAAAGAGTTAATGCAAACTGTGATTTGTTTTTTTACTTTTACACTGAAGTTGTGACTCTTGCAAATCTTCTCGACCCTAAAACTAAGCCCTTCTTTTCTTTTGTTGACATTTATTCAGCAATGGTCTGGTAACATCAATGTATACCTAAAGGTAAATTGAGGAAAATGGATGCAAATCAATGAAAGCAAAGTCTGATCATGCAATAAATACATCCCAAAATACATATAACTACTTAAAAACTTCAAGTTGCTTCCAAACTTTTGGCCTGTACTGTGTGTGTGTGTGTATATATATATATATGTATATATTTATGTAAAAAAAAAAAAAAAAATATATATATATATATATATATATATATATATATATATATATATATATATATATATATATATATATATATATAACTCTCAACGCACTGACTATCAAAAAAGTAGACACAAAAGGATACAAACACACAAATGGAGGGAGAACTTTTTAGGACCTTTATCTCATGCACTAACTATTGAAGTTCAAGTTCATACTTTGTTTTTCTTTTAGTGGATGTGAAACTTTTGGTTTTTATTTTCATATCACAATCTTTTAACTTTATTTTCTCTCACTGGTGTTTGCTTCTATGTCCTGTGTGAAAGGTTTATTTGTGAATTAGTGATTTAAACCCAGCAGCACTTATAACTACTGAGTTTACTGAGTTGTCTTACAAACCTGCTCCCAAACCTGAGCGTGAACCTAACTATGCTGCATTCACGTGATTCTGTCTAGATAGTTTTTATGGGCAGCTGATTGGGAAAACCCAGTGATGTCACCTCCTAATTCCAAGTTGGGAATAATTAAGAATTTTAGTAATTCCTGACAGCTACGATATCATTATATAGCTCATTTAAACTGAGCTATATAATGTGTCTGGTTACACACAATTGAACAAGCTTGTTTTGAGGGTGAAGTTTTCCAGCTTTTTCAATTTTTACAGCATCATGAGAATGCAGCATAGGTTTCATAAGAGGTGTTGGAAATACAGAAGATTCAGAATGCATATATTAATTATTTTGGCTCTAAATACTTTGTCATATCTTCTGATTGTCCCCGACATTCCAGGTTGAGTTGTACCTGTCCCCACAGTAGAGATTCACCCACCTTTGTGTGCTTGAACCCACAATTTCCATTTTAGTGATCACCTTTGGTACTGTAACTTAATGCCTTTTGAATTTATTTGTTTGTGCTCATTTGTTTTAGTCTCCTTGCTTCCATTTCTTGTATTTAACGTTCTTGTACACTCCTGGTGTTAATATCATGTTACAAGTGTTGGAAAGTGTTGAAAATAGCAGAACAATGCTCAACCTAATTGTCTCCTGTTTGTATATTTATGAACAACCAATGTGGTATTTTCTCTGCTGGGCTGCTGCAGCCTTAATCAGTGTTTTTACTTCTGTTGTTTTGAGTAATTTCAATGTTGGAAACAAGTGGTGTGCTTTTCTTCCTTTCCTTCCTTTCCTTCCTTCCTTCCTTCCTTCCTTCCTTCCTTCCTTCCTTCCTTCCTTCCTTCCTTCCTTCCTTCCTCTGTCCCTCGGTGTAATTTAGGGTTAATCTCCTCCTGCAGGAAATTGCCCACATCTCCCCCACAGATGTGACAGGTTTAGTGCCATACTGTTTAACCTGATTCACCGGGGATGTGGCGCAGTGTCAATCATGTTTACGTGATTAGACTTCTATAGGTCAGGTTGTCGTATTGCTGTATAATATTAGAACTTGTGTGATTTAATGGAGCCCTCAAAGCTGTTCTCATTAACTGACTGGTGCTGTAACTCCATCAGCAGAAGGGACCAGGTGATTTCTTCGCTGACACAGTCAGTGGGGTAAAAAAAAAGGGGGAACTTTGTCTTGTATATTTTGCAGCCTTGGGAAGTGCTATATCACCAAACTCTGCTCCTGTCACTTAGCCAGTCTCCTTTTTTTCTTGGTTCAAAAAAATCCTGACCTTTGGACAGGGAGAGTGTGTGCTCAGGGACTCTCTGATCCTCTTCTTATATGTGCATCAGCAGGCCGCACTTGGCCTTCTGGACATTATTTTCCTCATTAAATTCTGCTTTATGCCCAGTCAGAGTTGCCCTCTTTGTTGGTCATTTAAGTAAATAAGAGAAAGCGTTGACAAGATAATTAGTTTGGCCACTCTGCTAGAGGCACAACAGGAAAATGCCTCACAGGATAGTTCAGCTGCCTCCTTAGTGATGAAAGCAGGGATGTAGGAATGACTCATTAACATGAAAAACATGCAACAGCTTCAGGGAAAGAACTTTCATTTTTATTATTCATTCAAAAATTACAGTTCAGATCACTGATTGGTGTTTTACTTTAATATTCATCCTAGAGCTGAAACAATTCAACAGTGAATTAATCAGAAACTGCTTTGAAAATGCATTAATCATTTAAGTAATTTTCAAAGCAAATTGATCCCCCCCCCCCCAAAAAAAAAAAAAGTTTTTAGGAAATTGTGACTTTTCAGTTTTTTTTTAATTTTATAGACCAAAGGATTAATTACTTAACTGAGAAAACAACAGGACGATTAACCGACAGTGAATATAACTATTACTGGCAGCTGTAACTTATTCTTTCTCCTTCCTCAGGTTCTCACAAAGATGGCATCCTGCACTGGGCACACGCAGGATTTTGTTTTACATTGATTATGGTGCCAGTATATTGGTATCTATCTCTCTCTATCTCTCTTAATATGCATTTACAAAACACAGGTAAACAGTTGAGGTCAGAAAGACAAGTTAGGCTTCGACTGGCTAGACTGACATTGTATCACTGTATAATGTCTGCTATGGATGTAAGTACAATGCTGTAACTCAGTGGTTGAGGATTTTTTTGGGTAACCTGAAATATTCTGATTCTCCGAAAGCCCAAAGCCTGATACAACTTGCCTCTTCTTGAAATACCCTTTGCATTACGTTGCATTGATCATCGTGGCACCAAATGAGCATCCAATAAGATTGTGAATTGATTGCATTTCCGATTTATCTCTATGGTGTTCTGCTCTGAGACCTTGATGACTGTACATGTCAAATAATGCTGAGTTTAGTCAAATGGTGATTTAATGTTATTGTACTTTAATGTTTGAGATCAGTATTATATTTTATATACCTCTGCCAAGAGAGCAAATTGAATCCAATGTGTTTAAAGGTAGTAGGCAGAGAAAAAAACCTACAGTAGATCTGCATGAGAAACAAAAAGTGTTAGTTAATCATTATTGGATTTGTGATGGTAACACTGTGATATTTAGCTGATTAATGGCAAAATAATGTTGTGATCTCAATATGGTGCTATTGATGGTCCTGTCTCACATTGTCGGTCAATCTGTTTTAATGGTTTGTATTGATGAAAATAGCTTGAGTGACCTTTTTCCGTTGGCAAATCCAACTCTGTCTTGCCCTCACTGATGCCTGATGATCACCTCATCCTCATCCTCTTCCCACCAGTCATCCTCACATGAGCAACTCGGGTTGAGGTCCTGTCAGTGCTGTTACCTTTTAAGTGACACGTTGTCTTCATTTTCCCTCACCAACCATCTTTGCTTGAGGGGAATGTCTGTTCTCTATCGATGTCATCTACAACATGATCTAAAGCCGTTCGGTCAGCCGTAATTTGGCCACTGAAATAGGAAAAACGCTCTACTCTGCAGGTGATTGACACACACACCTGTCCTGGGAACCGTCAAACATGAAAGTCAGTAACAGCTTCTTATTAAAATTCTGCTTAGAGAAACGTGTGTTGTAAAATCTTCCTGTATCCAGCATCACATAGCAGATTTGCTTTCTATTTACGTTTATTATTCACAGTCTTAAGCTTCAGTCCTGCAGCACTGCAAACAAAATAGTGTTTAGTATTAAGGGGAAAATTATGCCAGTATAATGTTGCCATATCAAACCATGTAGGTGTAAAAATATTTGACCCTCTCTTGCCCTGCGTTGCTGGTTTGCATCAAGGATTTCACTTGTGCACAAACTATGAGAACTGATGTGAAATTAGTTTTAATCGAACTTTGGATTTGTACAGGTTGTGCAAAAGTCCAATTTTTTTCTAATATTTAACTGCAAATTTTAAAACTCACCCACAAGTGAAGTTTAATTTCTATCACTGGGTTTAAAAATCCTGAACAATTGGTTTCAAAGCTTAGGACTTTTTCTCTCCAATGTAATTAAATATATAAATATAATAATAATAATAATAATATATATAAATTTAGGGGGGGAAGAAAAGAGTTACCAAAATGGAGAGCAAAAAACTGAAACTCAAATGGAGAAATTTCTTATGCGAAATCATCAAAACTTTGAACATCATAAATATGTTTTCGAGGCCTTTAAAGTGTTGATTCTGACGTGTAGAAATACAAGCATGGGATGAGCATTGTAGTCAGTGTCCTTGCTCTGTTTTTAAGTTTAATTGCATCATCAGCCAGGCTGTTTAATGTTCACTATCCTCTTACATATAGATCAATATAGTAACAATATATGACAAAATATATTTGCTGTAACTCATGGAAGCTGATATAATGTGCAGGATAGTAACAACTGGCTATGGTGTAAAGTTTAGTAAAAATATCTCAAGACAACAAAGGGCAAGAGGAGGCAAAGACTGCCTTCCATTTTAATCTCACTTCAGTAGAGTTAAAAGAGTAGAACATATATTTATTCTATGCAGTTTTACTTTATTTTTTTAAATCCTACAGGGTTCAAATGTGGTGCCAACCTGAAGCCAAAAACCATAAGCATTACCAGCCGTGTCACAAAATCAGCCTCATTTGTAGTGTTACCTGTGTTTGATTAACTGGGAACAAAGGGAGCACAAATCTGTGAAGTCAGCCCATGATCACACACCTGTCTGTATGTCTGTCTACCTGTCTGTCTGTCTTATGTCTTTATGTCTCCCTGCTGAGGTCACTGCCTCTGTCTGCTTTCACAGTTTAATTCAGGTCAATATAAGATGATTTAATAAGCGTTCTCAGAGCATTGTCAGGGATCACCGCTTTATGTTTCCACAAAGTTATGTTTCTACACTCTCTCTAGACCAAGGTGTTGCAATTATAAAGCTGTATACATATCCACATATGCAGCATGTACTGTATGTGTGTATGTATGTGTAAAAAGGCAAAATAGACCATTTTTAGTGGTTTGTATTGTTTTAGGGTTCATTGTGCAAAACTGAAAAAAAAACAATAACAGTGATAATAAATTAGACCTAGTAATAATAAATCCAGTCTGACTTTCTTTATTCTATGTGTCTGGGTGTGTGAGTGCAGACATGTATTACTTACATTGTTACTTACATTCTTTTTGGGGACACAACACAGGTCCGCATGTTGTATATCATTACATTTTAGGGTGAAGACTCGCTTTAGTGTACCTGAGACTTGATCTCAGTGGATAAGGAACTGTAATTTACAGCACAGATGTGTGCTTGCTTACTTCTTGCGGTCCACTGAGATCTGCAGCAGATCAATCTGATGCAGACTCCTCCTCTCCCTCCCCACTTCACCGTTCCGTTCTACTGTAACTCAGCCGGCCAGACAAAGAGTATTGAGTACGAGGCCTAGAGCACCTGGTCGATAAAGGTTGGTGCCGGACTTCTAATCACTGTGAATCCCAATGCATGATTGAACTTGGAGACAAAGGCAGAGTCCAATATGGATCAGCCTCCTCTTTTCTCTGTCTGGCTCTCTCTGTGGTTTCCTTTCTCTCTCTCTCTTTTGGGGAAAGCATCAATTACCTCCAGTTTATTTTGATAGTTTTGCCCATTAGTCCTGTTGGTAGTGGTGACATTGTACAGTGGTGGGATTTAAGTGAGTACATTTACTAATTTAGTGTACTTTAAATTATATCAAATTAATTTGAGGTTCTGCTTCACTACAGTTATCTGAAAACTTTAGTTACTTTACAGATTGCATTTTTTTCAAAAAACAAATGAAGGGCTGGACGTAAGATGTTAAACAATTAGATTGATAGAAAATTAGCTGGCAACTGTTTTTGTCAAAAGTAATTTTTTGTGACCTGTGAAGTTTCATGCTTCCAGCTCCTAAAATGGGAGGATTCACTTTGCTTTTGCTTTCAGTTATTTTCATACATTTATTTTTAGATCACTTTCAAGTCAATTCATTCATAATCAAGAAACCGCTTAATGGAAAAAAAACATGCAACCAACAACAGTAAAATGCTTCTTATACATCAATGAATGAGTTACAACAACAGGCGAAATTTTTATGATTATACGTGATTATAGATAGTTAACATTTTATTTGCTAAAGCATCTGAATATTTCCACTACTGATTCAGTTGATGAAAACTGTGAAACATCAACATAAAGAAGTCCACTAGAGAGAAGAAACACAAACACTTTTCATCCGTGTCGGCTTCAAAGTGGAGGTTGAAAGTTTGCTCCTGATCTTGGTTAAATTACTGCCTGGACTCTCTGTGCAAACATCCATCATCCATCACAGGTCACCCACTGATCTCCTAGTTCAACTTTGACCCGTCGTACTTATAGTTGTGCAGTTTCCATGTGCAATGGCGGCTTATACACTTCTTCTGTACTTACCCCATAATAAAATTGTTTACGTAATCAGGCTCAACTACTGGCCAGTTTACAACCTGTCTGACCAACTGAATGCTTGCTCATACTTAGAAATGGTGGTGATGATGATAGAAATGATGGCCAAATGTTAATTCTTCAGCATCTCTGCTATTTTCAAGACATTCATATTTTAAATATTGAGTTATGGCAAATCTAATCACTATCTCTTAGTGTTTGTTTTAGATTGTGTTTTTGTTTAGGTGACATGAAGAAAGCTGTTTCAAAAAAATTTCCTCAGGCAAAAACTTGGCACCTATTTTTGTCATTTTAGGTGCCAAGTTTTTGTAATTTGCTTTTGTTTACCCTGTTATTCACAACAGAATTCCATGCTGCACGTTAAAGTTTTCTCTTCTTTCCTCACAGCAATTTTAGCAGCTGTACAGAAAGGAGACCATGTGTGTGTATGCACATACTGTGATGTGTAAACGTGTGCTTGTGTGGGATGAGAGCTGCGTGTGAGATTGTAGTGGCAGAGGGAGAGTGTTTGTGATTGTCACAGCGAGTTTCCTCTTTATTTGTAGTTTTAATGAAGAGACAACAGCAGAGTAGTTTTCTACAAGCAGCTCCCCTTTTTTCCCCTCTCATGGACACACACACACACACACACACACACACAGTCCAGACTGGCCGTGTAAAGCAGTGAAACTTTATCCCCGGCTGGACCACCTCAACTGGGCCCCGGCTCCTCCTGACCCCACAGCATTTAAAGCGAGTTGAGAAAGGGGACCTCAGTTTCCCAGAGAGAGCCCAGAGGAGGAGAAGGGGGGGTGCAGCTGTCTTCTGGTTTCTCACACCGCACGCCTTTTAGCGGCTCAAAGGGAGCAGCCAAGAGAGAGGGAGGCCAGAGGTCACACCAGCCAACTTTCATACCCGCCTACCTCTGATGTTCCCTGTTTTTTTTTCCTCCTCTTTCCCTCTTTGTTTTTTACTGTTTCCAGATTTCCCAGCCGTAACACACTTCCCAGGTGACATCCCTCCTCTCACGTCGCAAATAATCAAAACCGTCATGTCAGCTCCTGTTTCTTCTTTACATGCTGCCCTCCGTGTGCATGTCTGTGTTTGGCAGTCTGTGTGATATTTTTTGTCTGTGTGTGTGCACAGTATGTTCTTATTAGTACCACGATGCAAACTGACTATAAGTTTCACAACCAAATGTAAGTTAAAGTACATAAATATACATTCCTTGTAGTCCTTGTAAGTCCTTGAAATTGTAATCCTTTTCACCAGACCTGTTTTAAATAGCACTTGGGCATTTGCATCTGTAATTGCTTGTCTGTATAATCACTCTCATTGTTACTGGTGGACTCTGTCTTTCCCACGCAGGATTCAGTTACGTACCCACACACAAGAAATTCAAAGAAAACAATGCATGTGCATGCTAGACGTAAAGCAGAAAACAAAAGCAGCTGCATGAAATTCACGTCAACGCTTCTCTTTTAAGGCAACATGAATCCACAACTTGTTCGGCTGCGCTGTGCACAGGATATTAAAATGCAGTAGACAACCAAGCAACCCTGAAATCCTAATGAATATCACTTTAAACCTGTATTAAGTGATTTTTTTAGGCTTCTTGGGATTGCAAACAAGTTGTGAACACTTAACTTTAAGCTGATACATATGGAGTAACACTAGGTTTAATTTGGAGTCATGTTTCTGGCCTCCTGGCAAATGTAAGTGCAATATTCGCTCTTTTAAGCTTTTGGTCCCAGCATACTCCCAATGGATACATCTGGCTCTTTAGCAGCTAAATGCCACGAGTGCCACAACAGGTAGAATTGGTCGCCCGCTAATTGCAGAGTTCGCAGTTTGATCCTCGGCTCCTCCTGCACACATGTTCAAGTGTCCTTGAACAAGACCATCGGTGTAAATCTATAATAGCTTTGTAATAATGCATTAAGTTGTAATAACTTGTAACGAACCTGAGCTCTTGTCTGCTGTATATTATGCACATACGTGTGCTTAACAAACACTGTAAAACTTGTAATTTCCACCACTTCTCTCTTCCCTGTGTCGCTGCCTGTGGTTCCAGTTTAAGATGGAGTGTCATGTGGTGGAGGGTGACTGATGGAGAATGTGGGCATTAACATGCTGAGGCCACAGGAGACGTGGCACTGAAAGCATTAATGGAGTGACTGGTTCTGAGAAAAGGAGGGCTGATGTGATTGCAATGTGTACCAGGGGAATCATTCTGCAGGAGCCGACCACGCAGGCTGTATAGCTGCCCTTATAACACATTTATATGTATTTGAGAGATAAATCGGCTGGCCTTTGCAGTGGCAGTGAGTGTAGGGCTCACATGCAGAGATATGCAGTCATCATCTATGACACGCACCCCCTCCCTCGTCCCTCAAGTCTCTTTTCATTTATCACTCAAACACACGCACGCGCACACTCAGCGTTTGAGCGGCTGCTCACCAGTTAACACATACAACGCGCCCAAGCACCCTCAAGAAAAAGGGAAGGGTGGGTGAGGGTAGAGCGTGGGGGAGGGGGAGCAGCAGCGAGATCGCATCCCCGGTGCGTATAACGGCAGTGATGTGAGGAGCAGGACAAAGAAAGGATGGAGGGTGGGACAAAGGGAGCAAGGTATGGAGACGTGGGGTGGCTTTGAGGAGAGAGAAGCTCAAAGGATGCTGGAGGTATAGCCATGAATGGCAGAAGGTGTAATGATGTAAAACCAAAAGAGGAGGGAAAGATGGTGAATGCTGCTTTGAAGTTCAACGTATTTTTTCACCTCTAGTGGTATCTAACCAGACAAAACACATGAATGGCTCTGAGATAATTACATTTCTGCTGCAATTAATGGATTTTTTTTTTTTTTGCGCATGTAGGATTGAACACAGTATTTTGATTTTATTTTCCAATTCTTTGTAAGAACATAATACTAGGAATTGTGTGATATTTCCTCAGGGAATTCTGCTGAAAACGTGCAGTTATGGCTCAGAGAGGCCCAGAGAGATCGCTCGATCACTTGCTGATTTCAAAGTGTTAGAGAACTGAACATTCAAACAGATTTGATATAGATTTTTTTTTCTCTTTATAGAAAGCAGTTCCTGAAAACTGTTCACACTGAGGTTCAGAGAAACAGAAACACTTGGTCAGGCACTTGGTTGGTCTGCTGGCCTCTTGGTTTTTAGTGAAATGTCTGGACAACAATTGATGGGACTGACATGATTTTTGTGCAGACATTATTGGTCCCCACAGAATGATTTTTAAATATCTTTTGGCGATCCCCTGACTTTTCATTTCATGATACCATGAAGTTGACATTTATTCTGTTGAATCTCAACAATTGGACAGATTGCCGAGAACTTTGGTTCAGACATTTATGTTCCCCAGAGAACAAAATGTAATATCTATGGTAAACCCCTCACTTTCCTTGTAGTGTTGTCATCAGGATACAGTTCACTTTGGTTTATGTCCAAAAATCCATTCCCAGCCTCAGATTGTCTTTGAGTTTGGTGCCAATTACCAAATGTTAGCATGCTAATACTCTAAACTAACATGGCAAACACGGTAAATTAATTACCTGCTTAATGAGTGTTGGCATCGTCACTGTGAGTGACGTGTTTCAAGCCAATGTAGCATTTAACTCGAAGCACTGTTGTTTTGAGATGATAACAGGGCTGTAGACCCATAGACTTGCTTAAATCTCGTTTTAACCTGTGCAAAACTGTGGTGTAAGCAGAAACATTAATTAACCATAACTACATGTTATTTGCTAGAGATAAATGAGAAGCTGTGGGACTTTTTTTGTAATTTGGTTAAACTGACTTGAGAAAGTAAAAGGAAAGGTAGTGGTACATGAGGTGGAGCATTACTTTCCCACAACTGTTATATATTTTTGGACACCACAAAACACATAGTCCATCATTTCCACCACTATTGTCTCGCTTCTCTTCTTCTTCACCTGGTTTTATGTTGCTGCCGGTTGCCCCAGGCCTGTCCCTTTCCATTAACCCCAGCTCTCACCTATCTCTAATCCATTGTGGTCTGCAAACAGGGCTTTGTTCCAACAAGAGGGTCAGGGCTTTGTTCCAACACTTGTATCTGGCCTTGAGGAAACATTGTTTCATAGCGGACGACATAAAAAAAGATGGTATTCATTGTCTCTTTGATTGACTCAAACATTTTACGTATTGATTTTTCAGGGTCCAATCACTCCGCTTTGTGCCAAGATCGGCCTCCTGTTTCATTGCCCTGAACAGAGTACAGTGGTTGCAGTGGGAAACAGCTAATGCAGCAACATAGTCTTATCCATCAATAAAGGAAACTGAAGAGTGGACCCCGCCTGCACCCGCACCCCATCCTGTCCTGTCTTTCTCTCCTCTCCCCTCACTATCTGTTTAATCACACAGAGCCATATGGATGCACAGTTTGTTGTATTAATTAGACCCCAGGGCGTGGCTACACACTGGGGACTGGAGTGACTCTAGCAGTTGCTATGCTGGGAGCAGAAATCTACCTCCCAGCGTAAACTGGGAGGACGGAGCTGCACCAGGTGAGCCAAGGATTTATGAAACTAAATTATGCAGTTCTTTCAAGGAAACTCTCTTGGAAACCGTCCTCCTGTGATGATCAAACAAATATGATGTGACAGATTTTAAATCCCTTTTAGGCAAGTTTGTGATTTTGGGCCTAAATACAATTTACTTGGCTTCGTCCTGGTCAAAATGGTTGTCTGCCCATTTTAAGATTTCAGCAGTTCTTTTCAAATTCTTATACAGAAATCAACATCCACTTTTAGAGTAACTAAGTAACTACATACAGTAACTATTAAATGAGTCTTTGTCCGTACTCTCTCTATTTCCTCATAATGAGAACCAAATTATGCAGTTCTTTCCAGGAAACTCTCTTGGAAACCGTCTTCCTGTGATGATCAGCCTTGAAGAATCTGGCCGACTGTGGAGTATTGTTAAAATGTAACACTGTGATTGCGTGTGGAAGTCCATTTATCATTAACACTCACATTTAGCAAAGCTCACACCAAGCTAATACTGTGTAAACAAAACCAGAGAACTGTGAGCTTTTGTTTTCCATCAGGTTGCAGTATTTTCACCTGTTTTTACCTGATCTTCCTTTATTACTTGATGTATGTTCTTCCGAGTACACCAAGTCCTTTACAGCAATGCCGAAGAATAAACAGCTCAGACATTTATGCTCCTGAAGTGTGAATATTTTTTGCTTTTTTCTGCAGATTATATAAGCCTGGCTGACTGAGCCTTGTAAGGGTTAAAGAGTGCACTCACTGGGGAATAAATGTGTGTGGTGTGTTGGTGTGTTTGTGTTGATGTGTGTGTGTTTGATCGAAAAAGAGACAGAGAGAAAGAGGAACAAAAATAGCACAAGCCTATAGGTTCAGTTAAGCTTCAGCCGTTCCTCACCGGACCACTGCAGAAAACAGCACTAATAAGAAAACAAAGGAATCCCAGTTTACATATCCAGCTATGTGCAAGTAGTTAAGAGAGAAAGAAAAGAAGAAAGAAAGTTGGCAGCAATGTCTGGCTTGCTGGTCCTGTCTAAAGGGAGCTGACCCTGTTCCTTTTGTCGAGCGACCTTCTATATTTGCCCAAACTCTTAAGTGTTGTGAATTCCTGAGTCTCATACGTCGCCCCCGCTGAGGGACCGCAGACCTGGGTGGGCATCAGGTCCAGTTGCTTGGCTGGCGAGGTGGGCCGCTAGAACTAAGGGGCCAACGGAGTGAGCAGGGGGGCCTAAATGGGGAGCCAGCGGGGGTGAGGTCAGCTTAAAGGTTCATGGGGAAAGGGGCAGATACGGGTCAGTGTTTGCCCAGCTGTCTCCTGGGGTAGCTGAAAAGGAAGTTACTGGACGAGGATGGTTGGGTTGTTGGACAGGGGTGTGCTCAGGGGTGTTCAGGGATTGTTTTATGGTGGCTAAAAGAAGCCAAAAACAGTCAAAGAGAGATTTAATTCCTGTGTGTTATAGTTGTTGTTGTCTCCTCCCGTCATGCAACAACAGATTTTTTGGCCACTCGGAGGCAGTGGACACAAGCTGTAAACACAACACTGACACATCATCATCTCATAAGTTGATCTCACTGGCAAAGCTGTTAGCACTTATTTGCACTTCCAGCAGTTATGGAGCAACATTATGATTCATTTTGCCCAATAATAAATCTGTTTTTTAGCCACAGATTGATCCACCACCAACTCCTGAGATAAATATTTGGCTCTTTAGCAGTTAAATTCTCCATAATGTTCGCCAGTTAGTTGCCAGCTGTGTCTGTCTGCTGTTGGTTGTTGTGTAGGGAGCATACGGTTGGCTTTTGATTTTCTTTTATGAAAATGGCACCATGAGAGCTTTGCTAATGACATTTTAGAGCTAGAAAATAAAAAACAATGACTTGAAGGATGCTAGAAATGAAGAGTTGTTTGATAATTCTCGGCAGGTTCATCATGTGCTCTATTGTTCTCATACAAAGAAATATTGTTACATATATAAATATAGCCTTTTTAAAGTGGTACTAATCAGCACTTTAAATGAGTGATGGGCCAAATAACTGTGTTAAATCTAGATCTCTTGTTGAATACACTTTCGGTGAGGATCCTGCTCTGCTGTTACCCTTATTTCCACAGAGCTTTTTTAAGGGTTATTTTATTTGAAGTTTTGAATAACTCTCTGTTTTGATTCTCTCTCAACATTTCCAGACAAAGTAGGCAGCAGTTTTCAGCAAAAAAAGCTTTCAATATCCACTATACACTACCTGTTCAACCACAGACAACAGGCAGACACTAGCTGGTGAACATAGTTGAGGATTTTGCAGCTGAGAATTAGTGGAGACCAAAACCAGAGCAAAAAAAACTGTTCATATTGGACTCTTTCATTGTGTGGTCTGCAACATCCATCCATCTTCTAAACCTGCTTATCCTGAGCACACACAGGGTCACAGGGGTGCTGGTGAGAGGCGGGGTACTCCTGCCACCCTGGACTGGTGTCCAATCCAGGTGTCCACCACACTGAAGGACAGACAACCACTCACACCTAGGGGCAATTTAGAGTTGTCAATTAACCTAACCTGCATGTCTTTGGATTGTGGGAGGAAGCTGGAGTACCCAGAGAGAACCCATACAGGCACAGGGAGAACATGCAAACTCCACACAGAAGGGCCTGCCTCAACCAGGGATTGAACCCAGGACCCTCTTGCTGTGAGGCACTAGTGCTAAACACTACACCACTGTGCTGCCCAGGCTGCAACATTGCATGAAAAATTTAGGCAAATGCTTGCAAAAAAAAAAATGAATATGAATATATACAATTATCTAAAACAACCATCTATGTTACAACTTAAAAAGTGATAATATGTCGTTTTGTGTGTACAGCTTGTGGTGCTGCCCCCAAGTGGCCAAATAAAATAAGTCAATACAGGTTTCAGTAAAACTCTGTTCATTTATCAACATTTTGTGTTGTTTTCTGTGTTTCTCATTTCAATAAATCAATTTAGTTGTCACTGGCTCACCTTGAAGTTGAAGTTCATGCACTGCAGCAAGATTAATTGTCTGGATGTGTATTATATTTTATGGACTTGTGGCAATGCAGGCTGAAGAAGCCAGTGGTTGCTTATTTCTTGTCTGTTGGCTTAATGTGTGGTCACTTGTGTTCACCGATATCCTTCTCCTCCAAACATCTGCGGTCACCATAATCCTCTCAAAGTTGCTCTCCATTATTCTGCTGCCTTCTCTCCCTCTCAGGAGTCCCAGGAGAATTCATTTCCACAGCTTCATCTGCTTTACCAAATCCTGTGGAACAAGTATGCCACATACAGACCTTTAATCCTGTATCAAACAAGGACACATTTATTAGATTTGTTAGATTTAGATTTTTTTTTATGTGTGTCACTGTTTAAATTAAAATTTTGTCTGTAGGTTAGAGGGAAATGAATAAACAGTGCTGAAAGAAGAAATACTGCAATTTAGAGTTCTCACATTTTTCAACAATCTTTGGTCAAGACTCAACCCTGAAAGCAACAACAGGCAAACAAGGATTTTCCACAAGGTCTTTGATTGTAACTTTAAGATTACAAACATACCAATATGAAGCAATGGAGCTTGTTTTATTTACAACAGAAACATATAAAAATGAGGACTGTCCCGAGGGTCCACTTTAATCCCGTTCTTGTACTCCAAGATTGGATCATATGGAATGATTGCATTGCTCTCAAATTGCATCATCACCCGCAGGATGAAGGATAATCGGACTAATGGATGGACCTACTTCCATGCTCAAACACAAGACCCATTTCCAAGCCTCATGTGATAAAGAGTCAGGTGAGAGTGGAGAGATGGGTGGATGGTGGGGTCACAGGTGGGGGTCACCGTGATTCCTGCTTTGTCTTATCAAATTAGTGGGCTTGTGTGGAGGTGAGGTGATGGTCAGGGTGGCTGCTGCTGCTACCCAAACCCCTGCGTTCACCACCACCGCTGTGTTACTCTGGTCAATGTCCTTCTTTGCCATTGGCAGTTCACTCAATAACCATTACTTTCAACTGGACATGGAGTGGGTGGACCCCGCTGGGCCGCTAATCGTACGATCAATAGGTGACCATAAAATACCAGTGAGCTCACCGAAGGGATCTATTAGTATACAGAGTGTAACACTAACCGAATCACAGTACATAATGATATTAAGAGGGCAGCAAGTGCAAGAATAACACATAATTTTATTGATTTATACACTGTATTCTTTCTGATCATTTTAATACAAAACTGAACAAATTTGAAATGGCATTTTCATCTAAAATGAATTTTTCTGGCTTCATCTTGTTATTAATAATTGCACCTGACTGGCCTTTGTCCCGTCATTGCAGCCATTACAGAGACTCTTTACAATGGCCTTTCCTTTGTTGTCTCAGCCTATAGGCACAACGCTATTGGTCTGCATGCTTGGTAATGTATGGATGACGACAACACACGACACACACACACACACACACACACACACACACACACACAAGCACAAGCACCAAAATATTGTCAGTGCTCAGTAAAGTAAAGCATTGCCACCTAATGGTCAGATGTAGTCACTGTAGTCACAAATGATGTGCAGTTTCAGAACAAGGAGACCCAAAGTAGTAACACATTTAATGATAATTAGAATTTAAAAAAATGATAACAATAATGATAAAAAAGAGGGTAAGTAGATTTCCATTCTCTCAAAATAACCATTTCTCAGCTATAACCACTGTCACAAACAGCTCACCTGAAACTATATGCTATTTGTGGTTGCAGTCACCTTTTTCTCTCTATCCATTCATTTCTCTTATATTTTCGTCAAATGAAACATAATTGTTTCTCATGTGGCAGTTTAAGGGAGCTTTCAAAACAACCCAAAACAGCAAGTACACAATCTGTAATCCATTTATTTCTCTTTAATTGCTCAAAAAATGATTAATAGTTTTAATGTTCTGGTTAACAGTGAATCTCTTCATCTTTAATTGGTGCACAGCTGTTTTTAACTCCTAATCCCAGAGACAAAATAAGTCTTAAAGGATTTCTGCGATTGAATTTTATAGCAGGGAGTCAGACGTCTCCGGGGTATAATTGATCTAAGCTCCACTACAATAGCATAACAATTTGTACATGTCTTTGTCTGTGAATTACTTTTTGGCAAACAAATTAATGCCATTTGTTTTTGGGTAACAAATATAACATGTAAAACATTTAATATTTCATTATTTGGTGTGACAAAAATGTTTTATGCTAATTTGTGTATATGCACGTCCAATTTGTAGCAAAGAGTGGGTTTTAATGAGGTCGGAAGAAAATCCTGCAGTGACCTTTGGCCACTTGGAAGCAGCAAAAACAAATGGTGAGCACCACAATGACATATCATCAAGTCCAGTATACACTCTGTTTTAGCTCTATTTTTGGTCTCAACCAGCTTCTGAGGGAAATATCTGGCTCTTTGGTTGCCAAATGTTCCTCTGTGTTTAATCACCGGAGCAGGTAGAGTACAGGGAGTTTTAAAAGCATTGTCTCTGAAAACAGCAGCCTGCTACAGCCAAAAGCAAAACTTTGAGAGCAGTGACACTGAACCAAAAGAGCTCAGTTATTCACTATAAAGCCGAGAGACAGATTGTTGTCATTTGTCGTCATTTTTGTTATTATACAAATACCCATTAAAGCTGCTTGATTTCTGTTAATCTTGCAATAATTATAATTATTTTTTACACATATCACGGTGGGGTCAGGGGGACCCCGAACGATGAGGTAGTAAAGCCACAGTCAACATAACAGAAGGGTTCAACATGTTGCTTATTTCATCTTTAACCAAGACCACAACAACGACAGGTCTACATAAACTTTCTGATTTCCTCTATCTTCATTTGGCTGTTTTGCATCGTGGAATGTGTTCATCCTTTCACACAGTGTAGAAATGTGATCTATCGGTGGGGGCGCATATGTGTGCATGCATATGTGTGTGTGTTTTAATGCCTGTGTGTGTGTATTGGATCCCAGAGAAACGGAGCATCCAGGTTGTCGGGGCAGTGATTGACTGTCTTGCTGAGTATTGCTGACGAGGGTGCAGTTTCTTTACTGTGTCAATACAAACAGACCTGTATCTCACTGACTAGACGGACACACACACTACACACGCACACACATACAGAGTCCAAGCGCAATGACCATAAACCCATCGCAGGGCAATCAGTCATCCAGTGCTGCATATTGCTGTGTACAGTAAACCATGTACCAATAAGGCTGTCACACAGACACACGCTTTCTCTCGCAGTACATATGTCTTTGTCACAACATTTAATACCCCTCCAGCTTCCTCTTCTGCTCACAGTGTACAGCATCTCACTCAGGCTTTGAGGGGATCAGTTTGGATGTATGTGTCCAGAAGCTCCTGCAGCCAATCAATATCTGGGGATTTGTAAACACTCCCTAGGGAAACTCCTCAGCGTCCCCCCAGCCCCAATTCTGCATCCGCTGATTTAACCCCTATACCTGTAACATATAGACACTTCAGAACCGTGCCATAAACCGACCCAGTGTTGATATTGATTTGGTGCTCATGTGGTTTAGAGCAATACGGTAACATTCGTTAGGTCCGCCGCAACACTGGTTTTCTCACGGTGGGGTGAAGTTTCCCCATCAAGAGAAGATTGCAACATTGTGTGATCTGTTTGTTGCGTCTGATAGGAATTACAGCAGCTGTCGATGTTTCAGATTGCATCCAAATGTGAAGTGCTGAAAGCTGAGGAGAAAATGACTGTAAACTTTTGTCCTCTTTTTATTTGTTGTAACTGTTCTTTTCCCTTCCACATTTGCCTTTACACACACCTGCCCCAACCCCACACAAAATCTCACAACACAGTTTATTTTGCACTTGAATTCAACTGTAATCACATTATGTACTGTATGTACTGCATCAATAAAGTAATAACACAAAAGAGATGCGTTTGTTTTCTTTGCTGTCTTATTGAACAAACTCCATCTCACAGTGAATATTATTATTGGCTTCATTGTTGATCTGTCCTCTAGTGCTCTGTTTCTTTATCTGAGGCTCAAGGGAAATTAGTTATAAGACAGAAAAATATGTTCGTATTTAATTGCTTTACTGGTGAAATGTATAAGAAGTCATTTCAGCATTTGGGGATTTGATTAATGATAGGCACCTAGTTTCAACGTCTCCCCTTAGGAGCTTTAAGGGTGTTCCTGTTATCCTGTTATTGCACGCCGTCTGACAGTATCATACTGTGCACGTTCTGTACCAGCTCGTTCCAGCTCGTGATTGAAGCTTCATGATGTTTACACTGAGAACACAACTGTGACTTACTCTAAGGTAATGTTAACTTTGACTGGACCTGGATGACTGAAAATCTTCACAGGCAACGATCATGATAGGTCAATAGTTTACACATATTTGACACAAACGGTTTGTCTATTCACTTGTTTGTGTTTAGTAATACGTGAGACAGTTCAGAGGGAAGGGCGCTGCATATAAACATGATGCTGTTCTGTTGGTTGCCATCATCTCTGGGCTGTCCACTCTGGATGATGTGCTCCTGTGTGAGACAGCCCCGTCCTGCATCTCTCACTTTGTGGAGTGTTAAGGTCAATATGAGTGTCACAATATAACGAGACACCTTTTTTCTCACGCACACATTCATCTCCTCTCTTCCTCCTTTTGTCACACACGTCTGTGTTTGGCAACACAATCACGCAAGATACCGTCTCGGTTCCTCTGTTGCATGGAAAAAGTCAGCCACATAATGAAATGACGGCATATATGAACATGTATGCACAGATGCAATTAAGCATACAGCATATATCTGTCTGCCAGTGTGTGTGTAGGTGCGTGTGCATATGTGTGTTAGGGATGGTTCATATGTGCATTTGAAAAGTGATTTTCAATAATGAGCATATGAATATGTTGAGCCCTCCGCTCACATCAGTTACAATCACACTGAAGGTCCTCTACCTTTACTCAAATATCACAACTATCTCATATAATTTACACACACAAATACACACATACACACACACACACCTTGAATAATTCATTCATTATACATAACACTGGCAGCCCTGTTCATATGGAGATTGGAAAGACAGGAAAATTCAAAGCTTCCTCCGTCGACTCTACTTGTTAATTCTCAGCGTGCACAATTGCATATGCTTCTACAAAGAGGAACAAAGAGCAGGTCTGGAATCCACACTCAAATGCCCAAATCAATTTCATTTTCCGCCAAAAATGTTGAACAATTGAAGTCATTTGAGTAGAAATAATACGATGACAATCTGTACAGGTGATTCTTGTTTTCCCATATAGCAGTATGTTAAAATGAGTATGTTTTTGCAGCCACCTATTTAGGAAAAAGAGTCATTTCTCTCTGGATAAATGTGCATCTGCTCCCTGAAATCTCATTCTCACTATTACTTCCTTTCACCTTATCATCTCAGTGTTTATTCTCCCTTCCTGTCCTTCTCTTAATTTTCTGCTGCTTCTTGTGCCTCCCTCCCTCCCCCTCTCTCTCCTTGTCATCAAATGCAATTATGGAAATACGCAGACAGTGCTGGTGGAAAATTGGACTATGGCGTGCAGTTGAACGTACGAGAGGCATGAGTTTGTCACCCGCTGATTTAGATCACATCACCGTTCCTCGGGCCTGAGCACAGTTGGATACCTGTGATATCACACAGTCCTCCAGCCTCCCAGCGTTAATATGAGAAATATGCTGATGTTTGCCACCCCATAGTGTTTTTCAAATTTGCATTTCAATAGATGAGGTGCCACATGTAGTTTCTGGAGAGATAATGCCTGTCAAGCACATGGCAATAATTCTGAATGAGGGACTCCTTCTCTTCTGGCTCCTCTTCACTTCTGAATAGAGACGCTAAACTGCCAGAGAAAAATCCACAGCTGGGGACACATCCCCAAAAACATGAGGAATTGTCTGCTGCTGTTCAGTATGTATGAGCATTCCTACTTACCAAGTCTTCAATTAGTCACTAATGCTTCATGGTTGGGCTGGGCATTGATTTTAATATGCCTGAGAAATGAAACAAGTGTGTGTGTGTGTGTGTGTGTCTGTGTGTGTGTATGTTCTTCCTTTTTTATGAGCGCTCCAGGCATCGTACTGTCGGAGACCATTGTTCCATGCCTCCATCCTTAACACGTCTATCACTGACAGCAAAGAAGACACGTAACAGTGTCTTCTAGAAATTGCATTCATAAATGACTAATTTGTTCAGTTGTATATGCTTTGAGGGAAATGTAAATGCTGCCAGGCTGTTGTTCAGTGGTAATGTTTTCCTGAGTACAGGGAGTCTTTTTGTCCCTTTTTCTTGTAGAAATGTGGTTGAATTTTTGCCAAACACAGCAAGTGTCTCAGCATAACTACAAAAAACATGAATCATGTATAAGCTGGGTGGATATTGTAGGGAAAACAAATTACAACTGTTGTCACTGAACATTAAACAGATACGTTCAGTACTGACAATTTGTGAATTGCCAGATCTCTTCAATAAGGGAAGAATTTAACATTTTCAAAAATACACTTATTAACTTTCTGGCGAAGAGTTGGATGAGAAGATCGGTACCACTGTCTATAGTAAATATCAAGCTTCCTCTAGCAGCCTAATCATTCGTCTTATTTAGATTATTATTATTTGATTCAGTTGGTGTTCATACTGTACTTTGTCAAGAGCAACAAACAAAGTAAACAATTGTAATCCGTCACTTGTCTATTTGACAAAATATCTGAATGAAACTTGACAACTGTCTTGCTCTTCCTCTGAGCCACCTTTTTTTTTTTTTTTACACTTTTCTCTCATTTGCCCATGTTGGTCCACAAGACATTTTTTCTGTTTGCTACCACCTCACTCAGTGTTGATTCCCAGTGCACAATGCAAGTGTCCACTCATCTGCAACCCACAGTGCACTGTTTCTTGGTTTACTTCCTATATTTGGGTCTAACTGGGTTAACAGAGTTAACTGAACTCTGAACCCATGTTTTCTGGCGGGTCAGTGACGTCAGTTGTGCCAATACAGCATGTCAAAGTGGAAAAATAATCAGGTCATGTAAATTATGTTGTGCTAAAAAAGACACCAAATATTTTCATGATAAACATTTGTTAGAGGAAAAAATGTATGCACAAACGGCCAAAATAGCCCAAGACCTTTAAGGGTTATGTGCTGGACTGTTTCTTGGCTGACTTGTTATCTGTTGCAAATTAATGGTTAAGAAATGTTTTTCTCTTGCAGGCATGTTGTCATACAAGGCCTCTAAAATAGAGAAAGAGGGATTCAGTTACGCACATGAGTCTAACATGATCAAAACTCTAATTGAAAATGGTAAATGCTTGCAAGAGCAGGGGATGTGAGGAGAGCACACAATGTTGGAGAGGGAGAGGAAGGCGCGGCGGTCAGGTTATTACTGGCTGTCGAAGGTCCGCTGGAGGTCACAGCATGACTGAGCAACAGATCTGTTCTCTCCTTTTCTCTCCCTCCTTCTCTCCCCTCCCCCACATCCAAGTAATGTCATTCAGTCTCACGGCCCCTGTCGACGGACGAGCTGTCCCCTCCAGACTTCCATCAAATGGCTGAGCTGCTGCCTATGAACTGGACACCACTTGGATCATTTCACCCTTTGCCCTTCAGATGAACCACTCAGACACTAATCAAAGAGGAGGAGGAGCCTCGTCATCAAGCACTGTACAGAATCTGGTATATTTCACAATGCGCTCAGGCCCCCTTCCCTAGCGCCATTTATCAAATAGGAGCATTGGAGAATTTAATTTGACTTCTCAGAATATGAAACACAAATATTGCAGTATCTTTTAATGAGGTGTCAGGGATATTCTTCAATGTATGCCGCTTTAATGGTGCGTCTGGGACCAATTACACCGTCA
Source organism: Scortum barcoo (assembly GCA_023238725.1). Classification (NCBI taxonomy): domain Eukaryota; kingdom Metazoa; phylum Chordata; class Actinopteri; order Centrarchiformes; family Terapontidae; genus Scortum; species Scortum barcoo. Next base: position 14,387,569 of record CM041531.1, read on the forward strand.
CTGTCACAGCCCATCATTCACTCATCATTTCTCAGTCACATCAAATTCACTCTTACTCTCAGAGGATCCTGATAAAACGGCCGTTTGATTCAATTTACAGCATCATTCATTATAAAACAAGATTTTCTGTGCTATAAAACTGATAAAGCTTGAAGTCCTTCATATTAAACACTCCTTGCTGTGTGTATATAATGTAAAAAAAATCTTTATTCCTTATTTCATCAAGGCTAGCAAAGGTCATTCTATCAGTCTCCAAGGTAATAAAGTAGGATCTAACAAACTGTGCCCTCCGACAATTGGAAATCTATCATGATTAATTGATCAGTACAGTTCAGGGAATATAACCTTGTCGTAGAATCAATTGGCCCGGACCACAGACAGAAACTGACCAAACTAAGTCTGACCCCTTGACTGCTGAGTTGCAAAATCCACTTAAAATCAATTAGAAAAATGTAAAAAACAGCTAAACAGCCCTACAGATTAATTATATTTTTAATTTCCATAACTGTCAATAATAGCAGGTCAGTCAAGATCCTCGTTAAGTAAACATGCACCTGTGATGATGGACTGATTTATCCATCTATACAGCTGAGAGGAATAGCCCAATCTAATGCTCTCACTGTGAGGGGGATCCATCTGAGGTGCCCTGCTGATGGATGGACAGATGGCCTGAAAAACTGGGGCAAAGACAAAAATGATGGAAAAACAGGAAACAAAAGGACAGGAAAAAACAAGGAAGGAAGGGAATGAGGGAAAGGAAAGAAAAAGAAATAAATGACAAGGGAAGGAGGGGAAAGAAAAGTAATGTAGAAAAATTACTAGAAAAATGAAAGAAAGTAAATAAAATGAAATTAAATTAAATCTAAAGAGAAAGGAAAAATAAGAAAAGAAAATGTGTAGTATGTTGGTGTGTGTGTGTGTGTTTGCAGGCAGAACTGTAACTTCTCAAGTGTCGCTTAAAAGAAGGATATGGAATAATTTGAGGGCAAAACCTTGTAAATACCCTCAGCTGAGTGGTGACAACCAAATTAATGAGGAAAGATTGTGTGTGTGGTGCTGATGGTTGACAGTCAAAAGACCTTCCTCAGAACAAGGTGAGGTTGAGGTGGCAAATAATAAGAGTGAGCAGTACAGTTTCATCTATATAGCACATTTCATTTTAGGTAACTTAAAATTCTGTAAAAAGGTTGTTGACACATTCCCACGGCAATGAGCCTGTATCAATCCAAACTCCATTCATAAATCAAGCATTTTAAAAATTGCTTGCTCGTCATCCTGCAGGCAGGCCTGACAAAGCATGAATTCAGACTTTTTACAAACTGACATCACAATGTAATTATTTCAACATTTTTTTTATCCATTTATTGCAGTTACATCACAGCAGAACAGTTTATTTCAGTTTCAGTTCAGTACATTTCAGTTTTTTTTAAGCGGAATCTGACTTCAGCATACATGTGACTTGTAAGATAAAGTGAATATTTATATTTATTTATTATTAACACCTTTTGTTAAACTGCAACTCACCAGAGACATATGGAGAGGTAAATATTCACAATAAACAGAAATGATCCTGCATTTAAACATGAGTTTGTGAGTAACACGCTGCATTGGTGTCGTTGTGTGCATAAGCACTCGATGTGACAAAGTGTATTTGACAACTTGGAAAGTAGCACAGGTTGGCAGCTTAGTCTGAGCCACTTTTGTTTGTTTTCAGAGCACAGAGTTTGTATGAACACTGGACTTGTTTTCAGTGTACACACAGAACTGACAGTTAGCGGAGAAGATATTTGCTGAATCTGGCAAAAAGTGTATTGGATTAGAATTGCAAACTACATCTTTAATGGCTTTACATTGATATTAACAGATTAACCTGTACAAATATGCACAGCAACACACATAAAGTTAGGCACACAGAGGATATTACCATACCTATGAAAACAGAAAAGCACTAAAAGTAAGACAAATCACTAACACCAAATCTTGGTCTATGTAGAGATAGAGGGTTGAATGCCTAAAGTATCAGTACTGCCAATATAAATTCTTAAATTGATAATATTGTAATATTGAGTATTGACAGCTGCATTGAAAGGATCAATACCCCAAAAATGGATCACTGGAAGATAACGTTTTATGCTTTTAAACACTCCTTTTAGTCTGAACAAGCACTGAGTGTTACGTGGGTATGAGTGCTGATGCAGCTGCTAAGCTTAGAGAATCATGGAATTAAAATAAAATGTATAAAATATAATTGTTATTTACATTAAACACTGTCCTCTGTTAAAAAAAAAATAATGTGATTAAGTAACAAAGAGAAATACTTAATCTTTGTCAAATCATTTGGTGATTCCTGATATAACTCACAGTAGTTTCAGATTAAGACCTGATTTAGCCACTTTACTGATTCAGTACACAATCTTTAGTGCTTAAAAGTAGACACAGTAGATGAGACATAGAAGACACAGTAGGTAGATGATGGAAATTGTTCCATGACAGATGTGATCCCTTTTCATTTTTCTGTTTATGTTCAATACACGTCATACATTTTGTTTCACTTTTAGTGTTTGTGCAACTGCAGACAACACAGTACTAATGCTAATGCTTGTTACAGCTATCCAAGGCCACTTGTTCCTGTTGTCCTCCCATCCCTGGGTTGTTGAAGGTACTGCAGATGTATTTTCACATTATCCCATTTATAGTGTGAAAGCTATCGTCCCACATTATATATTTCCCCAAAAAACAAAGAAAGGGGACACCTGTAGACTACTGCCTACCAATTCACTGATAGAATAACTGGAGAAGTTGCACCTGTATTTCACGGGATAGGACTAATGTGGATAAGAAGTATTTTTAGTTAGTATTAGAGCTGGAGCCTTCCTACTGTTTGTTTGGTAATCTGGAAAAGAGAGCATCACAGTATGACCTGGTCAGGATGAATGCACAAACCGCTCTCTCAGGAATGAGATCTAAATCCTCCAGACATTTCTCAGTTGTTTGTACAAGCCAATCAACTAGGAAAATATGAATACACTGCTACGTCAGTGTTTGCTATCAAAGAATATAAATACTCCTCACAATGCATAATTAATAGGCCTACTAAAATATTAATGTAGCTTTTGCTTTTGTTTTTCTTTATACAAACAGCTCTCTTGCTCTTGTCAGGTGGTGATTTGAGAGCCCTTTGCCATTTGATCAAAAAGACAACTTGTCTCATGAAGTGGGGATCTGCATCAGTGAACAGAGAGTTCAGATGGGGAAAAAAACGAGAGACTAAAGGCCAAGGGGCAGTGGCAGTGGGAGGAGGTGAACACGGTGAAGGAGTCTCTGTGAATGAGATAAAAAAAAATAGGTGGAGAGGATGGAGGTCTGAGAGGTGAGAGTAAGGGAGAATTAGAGGCTGTGGCTGGTTGAGGCTGACGTCCGGCGTGCTGCATTCATGTCAGACCTGTGGCTGTAGGGCATTCAATCAGTCCTTATAGTGCCTGGTAGATCCACAGGCACAAGGTCAAAATGAAAAGCTTTGAAAGTAATCTCCAAGATAATAGACTCCTGCTCTGTCCAGTGGTGGATCAATGCCGGGCCAGATCGGGCAGACCAGAAGAGAGAGATGTTTTCCTTCTTCATCTGCCAGAGATGAGGCCACTTTCGTCTAAGCTCGTCCATTATCGAGACGAGTGCAGGGCAGCGTGGTCCAAGGGCTTCAATCTCTGCCTCTATGATATTACTGCCGGTCTGTACTTCATCCTTTCTGCCTACTCCACTCTGCCTCTCTCTTCTGTACAGGAAAGATAGATGGAAAGTGTATACAAGAGGGTCACCCACTCCCTTATGAGGGTTCATTATCTTACACGCTGAGGGAGGAAGGGAGGAAGAGAGGAAGAGAGGCAGAAAGGCGGTCACTGGGGATCCCGTGCACCATGGGGAATTTCTCAGAGCTCTAAAGTGGAGCGGGGGGGGGTGGGCCGGGATTTTGCTGGTCCAAAAAAAATGCAGGTCAAGGAGTGTCAGACGCAAAACACAACAGGGCATTCATGGCAGGCAGACACCTCCACAATGCAGGAGAGGAAAGAGAAGTGTACTTTATTGTACCAGCAACTGTTCCAGTGTTATGGAAATGCACGATTAAAAAGGTGAATTGCAGGTTTTGTGTCTCCAGTGGTGGAGCTTTGTTGTCCTCCCTGACACACACTTAAACCGAGCAGTGGCAGAGTTGATCTCTCCCTGCATGTGTGTGTGTGTGTGTGTGTGTGATGAGTGTTACAGCAAGGGTATCTGCGAGGAAGCTGTGTGTCTGTGAATGTGTACAGACCACTGTTTGTCCCCTATCGGTATGCTGCTGCCAATTGTCAGACTGGAAGCTGCTCTTTCAAATCAGCAACAAAAGGCTTTCTCCCAAATGTTCGCGCTCTGCAGATACACTGCTTTTCCTCTTGAATGAAGCAAAGCCAGTAGTGCAAAGACAAAGCGTGAATAAATGGGTAGACACAAAAAAGGATTTATCAACTCATGTAAGCAGAACTATCTCAAGAGGTGTGAAGAAAGAGTGTGATCCAGTGAGAGGTGGAAAGGAGGGGAGGGGGGGTACAAAAATAAAGAGCGCCACTGTAAGTAGAGAGAGGAAGCGTTCCCATAGCCGTTGTCGTTATTTCTTCCCACCCGGATGGTTATAATGGTTTGGAGAGGAGTTCTGGCTGCGTCCCGTGTGGTCGCTGCTACAGTGTGACCCAGTCCAGATGGCCTCCCTTCTTTCTGCAGCACACTGCTGGGACTGTGACAGACGCACAGCATAGCTAACGGCCCACAGGGAGGATAGAAAGACAGACAGACAAGCAGACAGACGTGAGGTTTGTCGCACCAGCAAGTAGGAACTGACGCTTTTACAGATAAGCAATGAATTAAACAAACAAAAGAATAGTTTTCATACACTACAGAGCACAAACATACACAATGTCGCCATCAGTATCGCCAGATATTAGTTGGACACCCATGTGCAGTGAACTCAGATGGTCTGCGGGCAGGGGCAATCAAAATAAAAAGGTCACCAACTGCATGTGGTTGGGCACCAGAGCACAAAAAGTCACGATGCATTTACAGTAAAACTGTTCCATGCTGTTTCTTTTGTTTGTCTTCCACTAGAGGGGCACTCTAGAGTCAAGAAAACCTTTTCTTTCACATTGGTCTGCTGTAGAAGGCACTTTATCATGTTTTACCAGTACCAAAGGGCCATCCTTCCTGCATTTTTTTCAACCATTGGGGCACCTTAGGTCTCACTGTTTTTAAGGTTAATAGCTCAGCAGCCAAGTATTTGCAGAGATATCACTTCATGATCATTTTTGTGGCCGTTGCAGTTTTTCAATGAGCTGACAGTGGTAATGTTGTGTCCACAGTCACCAGAGAGGGGAGCTCCACTGCTGTTCAGAGACAGTGGTGATCCGGTAAAGGGTTAGGGTCGACCTCCATCCACATGTAGTCTTGTATTTTCAGGGTGTTCATGATGTTCAACACTTTGTACAGGATACTCTCAGTTTTTTCATTGTGTGCCATCTTGAAAGATACAAATCCTCTCATTTTACTGTCTGTCCTTCCTCTCTTTGTCTATTGGTTGCGTCTAATGGAGCTCAAAATCGACCCAAAGTAACAACATTATACTGAGCTGACAAAGTAACCTTCAGTCAAACAACAACAAGATATGGTAAATATTGTGGTTGTGTTCTTGCTAAACAGAAAAAGAAGACCATTATTCTGTACAACATTGCAGTTATTGGCCAGTACCTTACGAGTGTTAACCTTTCCACGTGTGTTAACTAATAAGTGTAGGTGTGTAAATTCGAAAAGTATGAAATGTAATGAGTAAGCAATGACTTACAAAAGTGAGAACCGGTCAAAATCTGAGAAAAAAGAAAAAATATAAAGGAAAATCAAGCAAAGTGCAGTGTAGAAATAATATTTTAGACCCCAAAGTGATCAGACACACACAGATGGGTGACACAGTTAGGGCAAAACCCGACTGTGTAGATACAGAAAAATAAAGACTACAGATGCTCCCACACAGGACACAAGGAACAAATGGTTTCACAAGACAGAAAATGGTGTTAATCCCTCCAGCAGAGCTTCACTGAATTCATATACAGATTAACACAGCTCCTTCGTCTACTGTACATCTGTCCTCGCTGTTGTCTGAAGGGACGCCACTCAGATCTTGTCAGGCCTGAAATGATGAAACTGACATCGAGGGCTTCATCATTAGAGCCTCTGACCGACTGACCATGAACCTCTGTCTACCAGCTGCTCCTCCCTTCACACTCCTCACAGCTACACCAGTGCACCCGTCCAATCTATCTAACCCCTGAACACCTCAGCCCAAGTGCAGACCAGCTCCTGCACCTGAAAGTCCCCGCTCATCTATTATCGCTGACAGACAGGCACCACACTTCACTACGCAGCTGGTAACAAGCTCCCAACAACATACGGGTCCCTCAGACACCTTCTGTGCACTGTCATCGCCTCTGCAAACCATGCTTCACCACAGATATACTTCCTATTTCATCAAACAGAAAACAGATATATATGTTTTTTTCCATTTACTTTCTCAGCCACACTTGACTGTCCACTCCCGTTCAGTTATCTCGGCTGAGAGTAGGCATGGATAAAATACTTTAGGATTTGCTTCAGGCTTAATACCTCACACAACACCTAACATTGTAATCGTGTACAATGTGTAAATATTACTGTTATTTTGAATATTATACAATATATATGGACTAAGTGAGCAGGGGGTTTGGTTAGTTTTATAACTACAGTTCTTTTCTGTGTTGAAGAAAGTAGAAAAAAATCACTGGACATACATGTTGGTGTGTGGTGTGCACATTGTACTGCTTCTTGTCTTTGTGTAGGAAACAATGTAAGGTATGAGTGCTGAAAGGACCTCACACCTATCAAGCTAAAGCAGAAGACAATGAGGAAAAACAAATGTGCCACCTAAGCTTTAATTGGCCACCTAAGCTTTAATTGGGTAATTAGGAAAAGCGAGAAGAGACATTTAGTGTCCCTGCTGGGAGGAGAATGGCCCATTACCTGGTCATTTTCTCGAGCATGACTATTACTTATGGTATATAAAGACTCTATGCCACAGTGACCAGATAATTACATCCATTACAAAAGACAGGATGTCGAGCTCGCACCTGGAGACACACACACACACACACAGAAGAACATACAATTACGTTACTCGTGTGAACGCACCACACATACAGGGGTAAAAAGTCTACATGTGTTTACACTTGGAAGTGGCTGTTCCCAATCGTTTCTTATCTTGCAGAGCTGCACCGACTCATTATCACAGCCATTTTAGAAAAGAATGATTGATTCCATAAGCTGGAGGAGTAAAAAGCTTTTTGTTTGAAGTAACAAAGACATTTCCTCATCTGAAAACATTTTCACTCATAGGTTATGCCAGTCTTGACCTTTAAAGTCATCTGTGTTAACCTTTACAAAAAAGCCATCATGGTTTAATGTGAATCTTGTCTCTTAACAGAGCAACTAGCAGACTGTGTGGATTCAGTCATTGTAACCTTTTGTTTTTACCGCAGTTCCATATTTGAGCTCTGCTGGAAGTGATTTTTTTTTTCTTTGCTTTACTGATTGACTGATATCATACAAACTCATTTGTCATTTAGAGGATGTTTGGTGTGTTGGTGTGAGTGTTGATGGTGAAGATCTACTGCCAAACAGTGACACCTACTGGCAAAATGGTATTCCAATTTTGAATCCCGCCTAAAATTAAACCCTGGTGCAGAAAATGTAGGTTTTGGGTTTAGTTGTAACAGAATCTAAAGAAGACGCTGATTGAGGGGTTTCCGTTTTTTATTACTGCACAAAATGTCTTTGTTGAGGTCAACACATGCTATTCAGCCTCAACAGATTTGTACTGGTGTTGGTGTCCTTGAACCTTTCAACAGAAAAGAAGAGCTGCACACTGACTTTAATTTGTGACTTTAAAATGATCTTTTTTAATCAGTTTATCTAAAACAAAAACAAACAAACAAAAAAATTAAACAACCAGAAAAAGTTTCTTTACCACATTATAAACATTTCTAAAGACAAGTACCAGGCATTCTAATGGATGAATAAATCATTCAATAATCACAGATGCAGAGACAATTACATGCATAACTGCCTGTTTTTACTTAAAAAATCAGCAACATATTGGGATCCACTTTAGGATACTTTTATCATTATAGACTCCTTCGGTGCATTTCATACTAAAGCAAAATAAATCAGTCCCTGTGGTGTTAAACCAAAGTTCATACATTAAATGAATGCACCTGATATTGACCTCGAGACCAGGCCGCCACCAGGGAGCAGCATTGCTATTTGAGACCATGCTGGAAACTGAAGTTTGAACTCTAACAAAACAAAGAATTATATAAGTTCCTTGCAACAAAAAAAAACGAAAATTCACTGACAGAAAATGTGCTGTAGATAACAGCCTGCACAAAGACAGCAAAAGGAAAGAAATACAGCGACAGGGAGAACTCATCAACATGATGTGGCTCTGAGGCACAGATCACAGATGCAGAGAGTGAAAGTGTGACCTGACTGTCATTGCTGAATATCTGGAGTATTGGTTGTTTATACTATACGACTACCTGACGTGGCTGATGTGGAAAGAGGAAGACAAGGACATGTGTGTATGTGTGTGTGTTTTTTTGAGCTTTCAGGCCTGATGGCTTTCCCAGCCTCCGGGTTTCCTGGCTGCAAAGGAAATAGTCTTTGGCTCTTAGCAGAAAGGTCTTGAATTTCTGATTGCATTACAGAGTCTTCAAATTATAAGCAAAGAGACACAGATGAAATTACTTATACTATGACTCCACATCAGACAACGATCACTCTCCATCACACACAGTTATCTAAACATTGGTGACTCTGTTTTAATGTTCCTTTAAAAATGAAAAACACAGTATAGATAGGACAAACTTCACAATCAAAGTATTTAATTCTGCTGTAAACGTGGCAGACTGAAATTGAAATTAATTGTTATTGCTTATATAATGAATGAGCTGCTAGAAATTCTTATTCAGAAGATAAGTAATGGCTAATTATGAGACAATGGCGTGTTTTTAGCGCAGTGGATTTATTATTTTTTTTTGTTTGTTTTTTTTGGCTCAGTGACTTAGATGTGGAGGACTTTGTGAAAGAATTGGGAAAAAGGAGACTGGAATGAGGCCACATCCTCTCATGTCAGGGTTTTAAGACTTTCTCCTACAACTGATAGTACGATCACATATTATATTATATGCAGGCACACTTATCGGGTTTAAGTTTAATGGTTTTGTCTGCATGAAGAACATCTGGCAAAGTCACAGTTTTTCTCATTCTTCCTTTCCTTCCATAAAACCACAGACAAGACATATATAAAAACATCAGTTCGCATCAGTTTGGCTTTTGTTTGAACGGTTTCTTCTTTTTTGTCTGAATTAAAAAACACACAATGTCTCTGTCCAGTAGCCAAGACTGTTGCTCAGATTACAAACACATGTTGATTCAAGGAGGACACAACAATAGCCTTTATCTCCTGATGTTTTACATTTCAGATTAGTGCTTTGCTATGTAACACTTAGATAATCTTTCATGTATGCTCACACAGATGGCAGTTTTATTGCCTAGAATTTTCCAAAAGACCCTCATTCAAAGACTTAACCATTACCAGGTCCGAAACATTTCAAGCCTCTACTAAATCACTTCAGATTGACTTCTATTTGTGTTGTGAGAGTGAATAATGATCACTGTCCAGTAGGGGGGAAATATCAGTTTTCCACTGTGACTGTGGCTGATTTGATAAGAAGTAATTGTGATTAGGGCAGGAACTGAAGGAGCTCCTAGACAGTGATGTCATACATTTCAGAAAAACACGCAGCAGACGTGATTGCACAATCGCTTTCCCACTGAGGCCGCTGGGAGTCTTGTGTGGCACTGGCAGCTTATTCTTCTGGTCGTGAAGGATACTTTTATGATGCAATTCAGAGAGAATGGCCTCACACTATTCAATAATGTTGTTATATACGTCCATCTACTTATTTTTTATGTAATGTCATTACTTTGAATTACCTTTAGATGATTGAGTGCCAACATTTATAGAAATTGAAGTTGGACATCTAGTTTATTGAATGTGATATTAAGATTTTTATCATCGGCTGTCTGATACAGTATTGAACTATGTCCAGTGGAAATTTCACTGTGCCAGATATTGACCTTTACATGAATCCATGTCATATATGCAGTGGACTATGTTGCTGATTGTACAGTTTTTGCAATGTTTCTCCAGAACAAAAAAGCTTTTTATCTTAACATAAATATTGCAGCATTGTTTGTCAGTTCCTAGTTGTAATCCTACAAGTGATCACCTTAAAGAGAAAGTTAAAATCTGATCTGATCTGAACACTGTTCAGATCAGATTTTGAATATGAATATGAATACGAAGTGTTTTGTTTTTCCTGAGACCCCAACTCCACATTTGCCACTCGAGTTTGCTCTTTCCACTCCAAGAACAGTTTGACCTGGTGCTGATGGGTAAGTACAGTGAAGGAGCTGTGTTAGCTATATTTAATTTCAGTAAATGCTCACAGCGCGGCTCTTTCTCAGACTGGCTCTGTCCTACATTGTTCTTGGCAGGAACATGAACAAACTGTTTTTTCTCTGTTTTACAACCTGCAACCGTTTTCCTCATTATGTAATGCTGAAGTCCTGCAGAGTATAATAATTGTTCTTTCATGCCATGATGATGAGCTCTGTGGCTCCTGTTCTCTCTCACTGATGTGTCAGTTGATACGGTAACTGGGTGGGGGGGCTATACGTGGAGAACAGGTACTGTGTGCCATCTCAGATAACATTTTTTCCCAAATAAAATGCTGGACAGCACCACTGGCTTACTTGCCAGGGAAACTTGTCACAAAAGGAGAGTTTATGAGATTTAACTTCATAGTAGTTTGATAAAGTGTACCTGGGGGGTTTCTTTTTCAGACTGCAGTAAGTAAAGTAATCCTAGAAATAAAGCATGTCAACAAAACGGATGAAATTTTAAGCTCGAATGATCTGGATGGAACATTGTTTACAAGATACCAGAGTTATTTTGAATTTACATCAATTGTCAAATGTCAGCTGTTGTGGTAAGAAAGGAGATAAAGTTTGTGGGTCACAAAAGTCACATCCTCTGTCTGTCAGGTGCAGGACAGTCCATCTCTTAGATTATTGTAGCTAAATATTTAAAAGTCAAGTTAAAAGTTTAATCTGTTGGTTTAACCTGAAAAAAATCAAAGCAGAAATCATTGGTAGTACATCCAATAGTTACTGAGATATGTTAGTATCTTAGAGCAAAGTGGTGGACTGATCAACTGGCTGACATTGCCATCCCTACAGCAACAGCATTAAACAGACATCTAAGATTGCCAAACACAGCAAAATGTAATCTCATCCACACTGGAACAGATTTGGTTTTCCCATGATTGTTTTCTACTCCTTGCCCTGTAGAGCACATCCGGTCAACAAGTTTTTTTTGGCTGATGGATGCAGCTAAAGAGACATTTTCTTGCAGAGCGGCACAGACAGCAGATACAGTCTGATGTTGAATTATCAGTGAATCAGTGTATAAATATCACAAAAGAGATTGCTTTGAGATGTCTGACAGAGAGACAGTGAGGTAGAAATAAAGCTGCACAAATTGGTCACAGACAGAGTTTTGTGAGTCAGGTTTTTTAATGTTTTTCTTTGTTTTATTTAATGTTTTATTCTGACTCTCTTGCCTGGACTCTGCCTATGAGTGAGTCATCTGATTGGGGAATAGCTCCTTGTGCAACACATCTTCCTCACTCGTCCCATTAAACTACAGCTGAATCAGTCCAGATTTTAAATGACTTGAATCTCATGAAAGCTCTTGTGCGTTTCTTCCAGCTGTTGAGTTTCCTGTCTTTTATCTTGGGACAGACAGCACGAATAAATGATTATCTACACATAAATGTTCTCCTTCATGATCTGGACCAAAGTCTGTAATTCATCCTATTGTTATTCCATATGAATCTTATTCTCCATAAAGAATATAAATCCAGTGTCCTCAATCAGCTAGGACATTTGTTTTCATTCATGTTAAAGATATTTCATTACAAGCATTACAACTGTGACAAATAAAAAGCAGAAAAAATGTATTTGAATTATCTGAGGACTGGTGATATATTTTTGTTACTGCCAACAAATCTCATGAAAGGACCACAACCAACAATGTGTTGTGTGTTTATCTGTCAAGTCTTCTTCAGGCCTGTTTGTTCTTACTGAGGACATTAATGTCAGAAAAACAGAGCAACAAAAGGCACATTTTCTACACCACTACAAAGAAGTTTTAGATAACATCACTCAAACAGTTGTAAATAAAAACGTGGATTTGTTGGGAACTATTTTCAGGCAGCGATTTCATGCACTAGCGAGCAAGTACAACAGCAAGAGGGTGTTAAAAAACAAAAAGGACGACAGCTTCATTGTAACATTTCTGTATTTCTCTCTCCACTATAAATCTACAGAATAGAGTACAACTTTATTGTTTGTCTTTTGTTGAATCATAAGCTTGTTAAATAAAATGGTAATAAAACACCATTTTTAGAAGAAAGCAAAGAGAGGATTGAGCTCGACTTCTTTGCACCCAGGAGCATCAATAGCAGAGTTTGGCTTCTTAAATCTGTGCCGTCATGTCATTGGCTGCCTGTCCTCAGTCATCTGATTTTACCTGTCAGCACACCTGCCCCTCACTCCCCATAATCTGCCATTAAGTACATATACCTGCCCACCAACACGGATCGTCTGTCAGATGACTGGCTTTTTGGATCTGTTTTCCATGTTGCTGACTTCTGTCTTGAATCAAGTAAACCTCATTTTATTCATTCCCTTTATGTTGTTGAGTCTTGCTCTTTAGTTCAAGCATCAACCACCAGAAACATTTCAACACAAAAACAGACGAGAGAATAAAAAAAGCAGCTACAACGTCACTGAGTTATTTGTGGAGCAGCCGTGGCTGTAGGGGAAAAGTGGGCTTTGGGAGACTTGTTCAGCAGATCAGTTTTCAGCTTATTTTAAAAAGGTACAAGATGTGCCAAAATGAGAATATACTCAGATTAATTTTGCAGACTGAGGTGTGATGTATCTAAAGGTACGGTTACAATAATGTGAAGACCAAAGGTTTTCTAAGGAGAATTTTCTCTTTTTCCCCCCCTAAGTTAAATATCCTCCACCTCCAGACCTTTGGTGCTGGGGTCTCAAGAGGTCTCCAAACCACGGTCCAGGCGGGAAATGGACGACCTCGCTAAGAACATATCATCCGTCTTCCAGGTCAAGCCCACATGTTTCCAATCTAGCCCTTAATTCTGCATGTCTTCATGCTTTACTGAGCCGTAGCCAGCCAGAAAACATGAAGGAGATGCTATAACCTTTACATGTGCTCCCCATAATGTGTCAGCAGAAAAACACATGTCGTCTCCCTCTGCTTGTATCCGGCTTGACATATCTTTACTGTCGTGTGAGTGGAAATAGGTTTGCACTTTGGTCGTGTTTGATAATGATAACGGGTTGGTCTTACATCATGCAGGTGTTTACTCTCTTAATTTGTCTTGAAAAATTTAAGGTGGCTGTGATCAATCATTTTACATCAACAATGCATCAAATGGCAATGTGAAAACGCTATAATGTGAGAGACTTCACTCATAGTGATGAACCTACAGAGAATTAGCACCTGAATCTGCAGCTCCCCTCAGCTTTACGAAGTTTCATTGCGAGTTTCGGCTCAGTGTTTAGCTGTTTCGTCAGCAACTTTACTGTTTTGGTTCACTATCTCATGGTGTTGTTTTCAACGTAAGCAGGCAGTCATTTTCAGCAAAAAGCTCTAAAACCCTTCCTGCTCAGCACCAAACAGACAAACAGAGACATACTTTCATCAGGTAAACCAGAAATATGACCTGAATTATGAATTATAATGTTGCTGCTGGACATGTCAATATGTCAAATTAACTCAAGACCTAAAATAAGCAGTACAAATTATTTAAAGTAAACTACCAAGTGAATATAAATCAATATTTATTTTCTTTGTAGAGGGCTTTTACAGATATCTGTGGTAAGTCAAATCCTGACAGTTTTCAGGTGACCATGTTTAGCTGTTCCTTCATAACACCAGTAAAATACAGTGTTTAACCTGAAACATTTTAATAATCAGATGTCAGTCTGTTAACCTTTAACCTGTTTGTGTTGCAAACTTCCTCTGTGGTCTATCTAATGCTTATCTCATGCTTTAAATAAGCACCTCTCTCCCAGACACAGAGTGCCCCACCTTTTATCTCCACTAACATCTTCTTCTTTGAGAGACAGACACAAACTGTTTTATTTTATTGGATTTTACTGTGAGTAATGCGCCTAATAATAATATGTTTAAATCACAAACAAGCTTATCTGACATGCAACATGCAACATTCACTGATGACAAGAGAAAATGTTGTATTTCTGTATTTGACAGGATGGTTTAACATATTTCAATCTGAAATTAAGAGGGAATTTCCTTGTAGACTTTGGAGGATAATCACTTCAGACTGCTGAAGCCTCCGTTTCTTTACACAGAACAAGAACTGTGAATTTTGTGTGACTAATGACTCTTTCAGTGTACAAACTGTGAGTTTTGAGGCAGGCTTGAGAAAGTGTGAACCTTCCCTTTGACCTGTAGACGTGTAGAGCTGTGGAGCAGAGATACAAACTCTATGCAGTATCTGAGTATATTTAAGACTTCTGCCGCTGAGACACAGACTGAAATGTTTGTCCAGAGCAGACCAGGACAGGGAGGAGACAGAGGTTAGGCAGAGAGCGCTGGGGGGGTTTGCTGTTGGTCCCGTTTAATGACTCTAGCAGTGAAAGTATGCAGAGCAACTTCTGCTACTGTCATTAGGGGCCCGACATCACACAGAGGGAGAGAAAGCCTATTCTGCTTCCTTTAGGTGAGTTCAGGGGGGAAAAAAGTCACATTCAGATTCAAGGAAACTGCCAAGACATTTAGAAGTCAACACATTTGACTTTTAGGGAAGTAATATTTTGGTGTCATTACATCTTGGACAACTCTGACTACACACAAAGGTTTTCTCACTGAGGAGGAAATTAGTTTAGATCACAAAAAGCCCCATTAGAAAAACAACTGCATGTTTGCACGTTGTTCATGTTTCCATTGCATGTTCAACAATGGCAGATTGTTATTACAACTGGACTATTGGAGACAGCTTCATTCATCATATACTGAAAACAGCTAATTGTCACTGGTGGTTTAGACCGGGTTACTCCAGTTTTGATGTTGAACATAAGTGCATTCAGGTGAATGCAGTGATGGAGGAAGCACTTAGCTCTTTTACTTAAATAAAATAAAACAATACCACAGAAATACTCCACTACAAGTAAAATTCAACATTTTACTCAAGTTAAATATGCAGTACCAAAAGTGGAAGTACTCATTGTTTTTAAAGTTTTTTAAACCAGTTCTACATCATCAACAGGGTGAAACCTTTGGATAATGATAATAATGAATTTAATAATACATTTAGACCAGATCTCCAGTGCTCTTGAGTTGGTGTAATCATATCTCATGGTGGTTCTAGTTCAGCATTGTTTGTTCATGTCTAAACTACCTCTATTTCTGGCCTCACTCCTGGGATTAACTGCAGCTTGGTAACTGATGGCATTTCAAGTCAGGATGTTGAATGTATTTTTTGGTTTTGCTCTGAGCTCACATAACAATAGTGTGGAGCCACAAATAAGAACCCACATATTTATTATCATGAAAGAATGCTGCCCGCCTCCCCCGTCAATGTGACTCGCAGGTATCCTCCACATGTGATAAAACACTCTTCTGTGTCAACCACAAACATGACAGGAATGTGTGCTTTGTTAAAGACATTATACTCAGTGATAGCACTGTCACAGTATATTCATTAAACATTTTAGTATTCCAACATTGCACATCCTCTCAGTCTCCTACATTGTAAATCTGGTGACTGTATGACAAACAATGTCTAATAAAAAATCAGTTTAATCCAATTGAGGAAGACAAAACACAAGTGGTGGAAGAAGTATCGACATCCCATCACTGAAGCAAAAGTAGAAATAAAATCTAGTAAAACAATCAGGTAATGGTGCTACATTGTAAAACTTACAGTAAGTAAAATAGTCAGTTTTATTGTCAATAACATTTACTTTAAGTATCAACAATTAAATGACTCATTCAGCATGTACATTGTCAGTGTTTTATTATAATTTAATTTATTTATACTTTAAATTATTATTACTGATTTATTAACATATATGCAACATTTCAATTATGTAGATGGTCAGGTAGAGTTTATTTTTACCAACTTTATATCCTTTTGTGTAGTTGTAAATGACAATGCATTTACGATTACAATATGATCATGTTTTTATGTGATGTTGTAATCTGAAAAGTAAATAGTAACCATAGCTGTCAGGTAAATGTAGTGGTGTGAAAAGTACTATTTTTCACGCTGTGAAATGCAGTGGAAAAAGAAGTATGAAGAAGCAGAAAATGGAAATACGTGCAGTAAAAATGCCTAAAAATTGCACTGCAGCAGCATCAATGTGTGTGATCACATTGTGATCACAAATAAAACAAATGGTTGTACTGAACAAACTGGAAAAAGCAAACCAATGAAACATCTTTTTGTTTGTCACATAAAATGTTTACTCTCAAGTAAAGTAAGTTTTTTTTTTTACTGATGATGACGGATGCTGCCAGAGGTTAAGTGAATACCAGCCCGATGACAGACAGCCCACACCTCCTGCTTGACATAGTGCAGCTAGTTCAGAATATGCCAAAAAACAAAGCTAATAAAATCACTTTCATAAAAATCGTCTGATTTGACGTAATTCAACAAACTTTGCCCAACATGATCTACACGTCTGGAATCCAGTTGTGGACCATTTGTTAGAAAGTAGGCCATGTCCGGTCCTGTTGCCCCGGCGACCAAACTTTGTGTGTTTGTGTGTCCATTCTCTCACTTTCCCCTCCTCACAACATCACCCACCACCTCTGTCCTCTTTGTTGACAAAGACATAAAGTCCTTTGAGGGACTAAAAAAGTGCCATAAAGTTTTCCTCACTGTAACGGCTTGTAAATGTTAGAAAAATACAGCGCTGTAGAGAAGAGCTGTCCGCTGGATGGAGGAAGTGATGAGACATGAAAAGAACCTGACATCTGGAGTCTGTTGGCCGGCGGATGAATGTTTTTGGCCAGTGTATGATCTCTATAAATATTACCAATATTGATGAATTCACTTAGAATATAAATCTGTTTTACTGAAAAGTTAAAAAGTTCTGTGCAATTACTTAAATCTGAATTGACATATCAGGACCAAAGAATGCCACACTTGCTCACTATGAACACAGCAGTATAATTAAGTGTTTTTCCACCAGTTCTTCTGCTGCTGTACTGAAGAAACTACTGCACTGAGGATGCATGCGGCTTCCCTGGAGCATTGCTTTGGTCCTTTTGTTAACTGCCCCCTGATTTTACCACACAGACACTTATTTACTCACACAAAATGACCTCATGCTGAGAAAACACAGTAATTGGTGGAGGGAAAACATGAAGTAAGGTTGTGCTTGTTGAACAGAATTGTTTTTCCCATCTTCATGCAGTCACCTGGAATCCAGGCACAATTTAGTTTATGTATCCAGTAGTTGACCTAACTTTGCCACTGACACCAGTCATTTGTCCCCTCACCTGGCCTAGGAACAGAGAGCAGCCTGGAAAGACTGAGGTGCAGGAGCAGCTTTTTATTCTTCCCCTGTTGGGTGTTCTTTGCCTTGTAATTGACTCGATGAGGTCAGCTAATGAATGTTGTGTGGAAAAACAACAGATACTGACGACTGCACAGGATCTCTAACAGACAGGAATGACACTGGTGTATTTTTAGACTCTGCTGCTCTGCATCCTCTCCCAGTCTGTCTCTGTCCTTTAGCAGTATGGACCCGGTGGACAAAATAATGTAAACCCAGAGAGGTAAAACACTTTTGTATTGTTTTATTACATCCAACACTACCCTTAAAATGCCAAAACATTGCAGGTGATTGTGGAATTTTTCAGTAAGTTTCAGTAAGAAGGGATGAAAACGTGACCCCTGCCTCATGTTGCTCGCTGCATTTTGCAGGTTAACCAAAACGGCAAATTTCTGCTGTTCACTTAACTTAAGTATTTTGTTCATGCTGGAGATAAAGAGAGGTAACGGTTTTCCAACATTTTCTAAAGCCACAGAAAAACCACACTGCCACCACCATTCCTCTCCACAAATATTTTACAAAATAGTATGAGGGACCAAATGTATAAAAAAAACTGTAGTGCATGTTGTATTATCTCAAAGTAGAGCTATTCAACTATCAACTAAATAAAAATATCATTAAAAATGTTAACTCAAGTTCCAGTTATTTAAGACAATTACAAAACCAGTCATGTTACTATTACAGATGGTCTAAACTAGAGGAGATGATTTGATGTCACAAATGTCAAATATGTGACATTACAGCAAGACAAATAAATCAGGAATTAAACATACATGTGACTGTTGTTCAGCTCTGATATGAGCTTAATTTCAAATAGATGAGAACAATAAAATTGTAGAGCATTATTATGACATACTGGATCACCCTTTCCAACAGGTTTTACACCCTGAATACAAAGTCATGCAAAGTGCAAACTGAGAGCAGAGGAGAGGACAAATACTCAGTTTGACTCCATCCGCATTGATCTTGGACACGGGCGGGTCGATTTATAAACACCAGCATTTGTCACTCAGACGCCCTAACTGTCCTTCTTTCACATGTAGCACTATCTAATAACCATTGGATGTCATGTTTGTACAATGAAGGTGATGAATTATAAGGATAATAGTGTAATCAGAGAACAGTGTGGCACACTGCCCGAGAGAGGAGGGAGGGGTGCTGGAGGCAGAGAGGTATAAAAGACACAGTGATAGGAGTGTGTTGAACCAGAGTGAAGAACAGGGGAGGAAGAGAGAAATGTAAGAAAGAAATATAAGGAAAGAAAAAAGAGGGAAAGAGTGAAGAAGCACATTCCTGTGCTAAAATCTGAAGCCAGGAGCTGAGAACCAGGACAGCAACCTCAGCAAGAAGGTAAGAAAACAATATTATAAACAAGTTAATGTGTCCATAGCAGTGTGCAGACCATTTACTTATTATAGGCAATATAACAATCTAAATGCAACTTATTTTGTATATGATTAAAAATGTACTCAGAAAAAGTCATTTGATTTAGTGGTTTCATTATAAAATAGGTTACAGTAAGTGAAATACACTTCAGAGCCTTTAATTTGAAATTTATTCACATTTGTAATTTTAATTATCATCTGCAATGCTACATTACTGTCGGTAACTTACATATCTGCTAAAATCTTTTATTGTAATGACTGCTCTTCCAACTATTGTATGTAACCTATTATGCTCAGTCCTAAATAATACACTAATTAATTTATCAATATAATTTCTGTTTAAACTTAAAAGCAAAAGTGATAAATTAGTCTGCGATGTACAATCTTCCCAGTGTTTTTTCGCTTGAAGTGCACAAATGCAAACCTCGTGTGTGTGGGTGTTTGGATTGTGTAGCCAGAGTTTAGTCTGTGGATGCAAAAATGTTTGAGCGTTCCAGTGACAAATGGTGATGGCTTACACAGATGTGTAATCTGAGTAGGGGGTTGTGTTCAGTTGTGTTTTTTTTTTTCACCATAAAAGACAAGAAGGATGTAATCTATACCTTTCATATTTTTGTTGTGAACTGCCATTTTGTTCACTTTTGTGATAGTTGAATATTAATACTCCATTAAATTATCAGTAGTTGTTTTTTACAATATATAATAGTCTCAGGCTCAGATCAACAAGTGTATAAGAGGTATGTGCTATATTAAATGTAACACTGGAACATTATTTTTTGTTTTCCTTTTCATCTTCATTTCTCACCCGTGAGGCTCTGCTGCTGGACTATACCTTGCTTTTTCTGGTATAAAACGCACATTAGGAGAGGTGAAAGTTCAAAGGTCAGACATCGCGGCAGTGTGTGAGAATGTCGGTGTGGCCACTTCTTCTCATTCTGGGAGTCACTGCAGCCACTGTTGTTACAGCTCAAGGTGGGTCATTCTCAAAGATCAAGTCTTGTTTTTGGCACATATGTGTTGAAAAAAAAACAATCCCTCCCCTAAAAATTATACATATTTCAGCAGTCAGATTGGGACACTTGTAAATGTGTGCACATCGAAACACAGACACACAGATGTGCATTGCAATACAAGGCTGGAGAAAA
Source organism: Scortum barcoo (assembly GCA_023238725.1). Lineage (NCBI taxonomy): Eukaryota > Metazoa > Chordata > Actinopteri > Centrarchiformes > Terapontidae > Scortum > Scortum barcoo. Next base: position 14,407,952 of record CM041531.1, read on the forward strand.
GTGGATAATGAGAGAGGCAGGCTGATTTTGTTGTCTTTTCTACAAGCATCAATCAACCATCAAAAAGAGGAGAAATTAGATTGGGCTGTTTGTGGGTAGTCATGTTTTCTAAATCAATGTTACCCCCTAATGTTATTTTCCAGGATCCGTACTATGTTTTCTTAATCAGTGTCAGCCTTATATTAAAAATGACATAAAGTCTGTGTTGGACAGCCACAGCTGAGTTACAGTTTACAGATGTTACAGTGACACACAGCTACACTCACATGTAGTTACATATCGGTACAATGATATTTTCCTCCTAAATCATCTCTCTGTTTTTACAACCAGAACCCCTACAGTAGACACATAAACTCTGTTGTAATGATCAATATAATTTTAAAAATGTAATGGTTTGATTTGCAGTTATGATTTGTCTCTTTCAGGATCATGGAGAAGAGACAACAAAGAGTCAAGTCCTGGCGTGTACCACTCTGATGGTAACTTTTATTCTAAATATCTATTCATAACATTATATGTCTTTTTTTTTCTGGTGGATTGAGTCACATTCATAACTTGATGGATGCAGTATTTTGAATATTTAGTATTAGCTTGTCAAATTTGTTTCTGTACTGTGTCAAATTTGTTTCTGTACTGTGTCCAGACAATTATGAGTGGACCACATGGTTCAATGTTGATCACCCCGGAGGCCGTGGAGACTATGAGCAGCTGGACGCCATTCGCTTCTACTACCGTTCCAGAGTGTGTGAAACACCCCGGGCAATTGAAGCCAGAACCACTGAATGGGTCCCAGCCAGAGAAACTGGGGAGATGGTCCATGCAGACCCCACTGTGGGCTTCTGGTGCCTCAATGAGGAGCAGGGTCCTGATCGCAACTGCTCCAACTATGCGGTTCGCTTCCTCTGTCCTAAAGGTTCATTCTTGTAACACCTTTAATATTCTCACTGTAAAGTAAGATCATACAATCAGACTCTTAAACCTCAAAACCTGACTTCTGACTTTGCTGGTGATGTGCATACAAATAAGAGAGGAGTTCTTTGATCATGAATATTTTCCTTTCACTTGTGCTCTCTTTTCCAACAGATAACAGTGTGAAGACTCAGGGTACCTGGGGGCCGTGGTCCGACTGGAGCCTATGCCCTGCCCTCTGTGGTCAGGTGGGGGTCAAACTTCGCTCCAGAAACTGCCAGTCTCCCTCTTTGCCTTGCAGTGGGCCTAAAGTGGAAGATAAAGCTTGCAATGGACCCGAGTGCCCAAAAACAGGTGAGCTTACCCTGATTTATCAGACAGATCCTTTTTCTGTATTTCTCCTTTTATTTAGTCAGGATATGACTTAGCTCATTAGATATGTGAAACCCAGCGTCCACAAAATGGCTTACCTTATTTTATTCTCTCTGCCCTTAGACTGCTCCCTGCAGTGTGTGATGGGGAAGGTGAACGCTGAGTGTGACGCATGCATGTGTGAAGATCACATCCTGCTGGGTTCTGTTCGTGGTGCTGGAGGTCTCACTGCTGAGGGTGCTGCAATCCTTCACTCTGGCAAACTCCTTACCCTTACAGACCACAATGGGCATTTCCGCATCCCTGGTATCTGCCCCGATGGCAACACTACCCTGACGGTCAGCCTGCAGGGTCATGCCACCCTTAGTGTTATTGTGCCCCATAGTACGGACCTCACCCCTGTCCTCAGTGTCCAGCTGAAAAGAACAGGTACAGCAGACGTATCTGGATTGAAATCTAAATATCTGACTGCAGTTTACAATGCCTTTGTAACCAAAATGTTCATTTGCACTGTATATTCTTGATGGGTTTATTAAGCATGTAAGCAAAGGTTATTTTATCTCCAATTGTGATTTATCAGAGAACCTTCATGTATTGAGCAATCCTGAGAGCAAGGCCCGGAAGGAGGGACAAGCTGTGGCCTTCTGCTGCAAAGTGGCAGGAACACCACAACCAGACAAGTACCAATGGTAGGACTTGTAGTAGTGAAACTAAAGTCCACAAATTATACTGAGTCACATAGGTGAATCTAATGTTTGATAATATAGTATTATTAATTACTTTGCTTCTCTTTCCTTCTTTGTGAACCAACAGGTTTCATAACAACAGTCTCCTGGAGAAGCAGTCCGGCAGCACCTTGGTCCTAAAAGATCTGCGTGCTGAGCAGACTGGAGAATACTACTGCAGAGCAAGTGGTCCATCTGGGGCTATTAAGTCCAAACCAGCTACACTCAGAGTCTTAGGTGTGTGCTCAATAAATTGATAAACACATATATATATAATATACTGGAATGAGAATATACAGACTTTTGAGCATTAAGTAAAGTAATATCAAGGGTGTACATTGAATTGTTTACTTGGCATTATGATCATCTAACCCTATGATCATTTTGATTTGTACATCTCTTACACAGGGAGAGATGAGCATTCGTGTAATCCAAAGCCTGATTCCAACCTCATCCGTCTTCCACATGACTGTTACCAAAACAGCACAGGCTCCTTCTACTACGACGTGGGCAAGTGCCCTTCAAGTACGTGTGCTGGACAGCTGGACAACGGCATCAGGTGCAAAGACAAAGTGTCTTACTGCTGTGGTGTGCAAAAGATGGAGGAGAGACAGCTGACATGTCAGGGCTACCAACTGCCCACTATGGTGGTGACTGAGTGTGGCTGCCAGAAATGTGTAGACATGAAGGCAATTGTGCACGGTAGAGCCATTGCTGCAGACAATGGTGAGCCCATGAGATTTGGCCATGTTTTTATGAATGGAGTCAGAATCAGTCGCACAGGCTACAAAGGTACATTCTCCATCCAGGTTCCTCCAGACACAGAGAGGTTGGTCCTGACTTTTGTGGACAACATGCAGAAATTTGTCAATACCACAAAGGTACTCCCATTTAACACCAAAGGAGGGGCTGTTTACCATGAGATCAAACTTCTAAGAAAGAAAGCTCCAGTAACCATCAGCTCCACTGAAATAAACACTTTGGAGCTTGGGGAGGTGGAAGGTCAGGAGGCGGAAGGTCAGGAGGCAATGGTTCAAATCCAGATTCCTCCCTATTCTTTCTATACAGAAAAAGGGGAAGTCTTCACGGGTAATGTAAATGCTAGCATAACATTCCTTGACCCCAGAGACATCTCCACAGCCGCTGCAGCTCAAAGTGATCTCAACTTTGTAGGAGATGAAGGAGATACCCTGCCGCTGAGAACCTATGGGATGTTCTCAGTTGACTTTAGAGGTGAAGAAAACAATGAACCCCTGAATGCGGGTGAAGTGAAGGTGTTCCTGGATTCTGCACAGGTGAAGATGTCTGAGCATCTCAATACCATGAAGCTGTGGTCTCTCAACCCTGATACTGGCCTGTGGGAGGAGGAAGGAAGTTTACAGATGGAGAAGAAAAGAAGAGGCAAAAGGGAGGAGAGAACCTTTCTGATTGGTAACATGGAGATCAGAGAGAGGCGTCTTTTTAACCTGGACGTCCCAGAGAACCGTAGGTGCTATGTGAAAGTGAGGGCCTTCCGCAGTGAACGCTTCATGCCCAGTGAGCAAGTGGAGGGAGTTGTGGTAAGTCTTATAAATATGGAGCCCACAGCTGGCTACTCATCTAATCCACGTGCCTGGGGCCGTTTTGATAGTGTCGTCACTGGGCCCAATGGTGCCTGTCTTCCTGCCTTCTGTGATGAACAAAAAGCTGATGCTTACTCTGCCTATGTCATGGCCAACCTAGGAGGAGAGGAGCTAGAGGCTGTCCCTTCTGCTCCGAAACTCAACCCCAACCTCATTGGAGTCCCCCAGCCTTACCTGGGTAAGATGAACTACAAGCGGACTGACCATGAGGACCCCAGAGTGAAGAAGACCGCATTCAGCATCAATGTGGCAAAACCAAGTCCCAACACAGCTGAGGAAGGTAACGGACCAGTGTATGCATTTGAGAAGTTGAAAGAATGTGAGGAGGCCCCATTCAGCGCAGCACACTTCAGATTCTCAAGAGTGGAAGGAGACCGTTATGATTACAACACAGTGCCATTCAATGAAGATGACCCAATGAGCTGGACAGAGGACTACCTGAGCTGGTGGCCCAAGCCCATGGAATACCGAGCCTGCTATATTAAAGTTAAAATCAACAGCCCACATGAGATCAACGTAAGATCTCGCAACATGGGTGGCACCCACCCAAAGACAGTAGGCCAGCTGTATGGCCTCCGAGATACTCGCAGCATCCGTGATATGGATCAGGCAAAGGTTTCAGCTGTGTGCCTGGAGTTCAAGTGCAGTGGGATGCTGTATGATCAGGAACGTGTAGATCGTACCCTGGTGAAGGTGATTCCACAGGGAAGCTGTAAGAGAGATCTAGTTAACACAATGCTACAGGAGTATCTGGTTAACCACCTGCCTCTACCCGTCAACAATGACACCAACGAGTTCACCATGCTAGCGCCTCTTGACCCTCTGGGCCACAACTACGGAATATATACAGTGACAGACCAGGATCCCCGCACAGCGAAAGAGATCGCACTTGGACGCTGCTTTGATGGCACCTCTGATGGCACATCTCGTGTCATGAAGAGCAATGAGGGCGTAGCACTGACTTTCACCTGTGGAGATCGTGAGGCAACACACCAGAGTGCCTTCCAGGCCATGCAGGGTCCTCAAAGTCAGATAGTAACAAGTGTAGTGAGAGGAGAAGGCAGACAAAACCGACGCCGGCAGAGGGCCAATGCTCCACGAAACAGTCGTCGACGTAGCACCAGAAATCCTACAGGAAGACGCACAGAAGCCAGAAGCTGAACAACAACACTGAGGGTCAAGGCTCTACATGTAGACCAAGTTAACACCTAAAATGGAGATGGGGAGTGGATAACCTGTTTTGATAAGAACATTTTTATACTGACTTTTCAAATTAACGGAGTATGTAACTAACCAAAATTAGGCCTATTTCTTGCAGCCTCTTCACAAGGAATGGTTGTATTTTTTCTGTATTACTTTACATTTTCAACTGTATTGTGGTAAATAATTACTTGAAACTGTAAATAGAGTATTTATTTCACATGCCCTAAAAGTCTGTAATCACACAGCCGGGTGCAGTGTTATTACATCAGTTTCTTCCATTGATGCTGTAAACAAGAACAGGAACACAACTTGTACTTTTGACCAGTGATTTATTAAATTAGATGCTTATAAAACACTGCAGATGCTGTATCTTCCACATTGTATGTATCCAATTGCCCATGTAACATTGAAACTGGTCAATTGCTAGAAAAGAAAAAGGAGAAATACGCCCCTTTCAACTAACTGTAGCCCATATGAAGACATGGTGGGGTGAAGCCCATAAGCCCCCGCTCCTCATCACACTTGATACAAGCCTGCAGAAGCAATGATTAGGAGACCAGTCGTAGCAGGTTAATCCACTTGCCTGATCCATACTTTTTCTGCATTAGTAGAAATCAAATTAGTAAATAACATTTTTGTCATGCACAAAAAATACCTATAAGCACTCTTTGCTCCGTATTTTCAAGGATATTCCAGAGATGTATCAAGAGAATGGCTGTGAGGTTTTAAAATCACATTTATTATACTTATCTATCCCTTTTACCTTATAGTGAATGTCATGTGCTCTCTGTAAAATTACTACTTACATTGTTGCGTCAGTCTCAAATCACCCACAATGCAACCTTTTAGAGATAAAGATGAATAATGTATTGAATAATTGTTCTGAATTTGGCAACCAAAGGTATAGATACTATATACTTTCCTGTAAGAGAACCATCCACAGGTAAGTGAGACCTATGATATATACATGACATTCTGGTTAAAGAATTTGCATAGAACCTTGTGTTTCTATGTCACTACACTTATAACTGCAATACTGTATCTGCCATTTTGACAGGAGCAACATTTAGTAAAAAATGAGCCCTGCAAAACTCAGACAACAGCGGTTATAATGTATTCTCCATTGTGTGTGTGAGTCGAGGCTGAATGAGACAGAGAAAAGGCAATTCCGTATGTATGAACATAAAGAGTTGGTGAAACTGGATGCTCCCTGGTATAGTCCCTCTGGTCAACTGAAGCAAAATGAAGGGGGCAACACATAGTTCAGATTTTCCAGGATGGCACTGGACAGCATGAGAAGGTACAGCTGCATTTCTGAGGGTTGAGAGGGGTAAAGGGCAGTGGTGATGGAGCCAGTGTCACATGAAGTCCTCATAGTCTTGGGTGTAGCCACCATCAAACTCTGCATAGTCAAGGTCATCTCTCATCTGTGCTTTCAAACCGCCTCCAGGTACGACGCCTTTCTTCTTCTTCTTTCCTTTGTTTTGCTGTTAAAGGCAAAACAAAGTGCACATTATACATCACAACACATATGACAAAACAGCTATGTAATTTGATCTGAAAATCATGTTTCAACTACAACAAACTGTCAGTATCGAAGCAACATGAATGTTTAAGGACAAGCTACAAACTGAGCATACCACAGTTGATTTCTACTATGAGAACATGTTGGGTGACCGGGTGAACGGGTGAACAGCACCCCTTTCTGAATATAAACTACAGCTAAGAGTTTATCACTGAAAAAATACAAGCGTTCAGTCACTTACTTTTTCTTGTTTCTGTTTTTCACTAAGTAGGACTGACAGAGAATTACTGATTTTCTTCAAGTCATCTACTTCCACTGAAAGAGGGAGAGAAAAATTAGTCTTTGGTCAATAATAATCAATATTGTTCAGTTAAATGACTGTGAAAGGTGCTGGGCTTACATGAAATACAGAGTTCCCGAAACAATGAATCCAAGAAACTGGAATAATGCACAGATTTTTCAAACTGGGATATCTTTTCTTTCAGCAATTTCTCAAACTCTGTGAAGTCTTCTTTGGAAGATGGACACATGGCATCGATCCCAGTGACACTGTTTGAAGTGCTGCTGACACCTGAAAAACAAAAACAAAAAAGGCTGTTTGATGTCTCTTCCAAGGATAGACAGAGTGACAGATGCAAAGTCTTTGGACCTCCAGTGTTGTTGCATTCGTTTCTACCAATGATCGAGCTCAAGGGCGTAAAGCTGGGCAGAATTATGAGGGTGCTAAGATATTGGTATACAGTGATTTAAAACAAGAATTTATTAACTTAAATACATTTTATCAAAGTTTTATGATTCTAAGATGTTCAATACACATTGGAAACACTAAATTATTTTTTAAATCATTGATTCGAAAACAATACACTTGAATGATACACAATGATGTTTCTGCTTTTAGTGCCTGATCTAGAAACCACACATCCTAGGGACAGGCTCAGAAAACGGTGGTGGGAGTTCAGAAATGCTTTTATGTTAAGTCAGTCTGGTTACATTAAGGACTTAGTAAGTAAAAACAAAATCAACTGTGATGGAAGTGTATTACGTTTTTGGAGGTTTTATAAAGACCCTGAACACACAACCCAAGTCTACATACATAACCCACCTAACCACAAGCACATAAGCAAATTTAAATTAATCATGAGTTGCAGTAACTTGCATTTACATTTTGAACTGTATCTAGAGTAAATCAAGAGAGGAGTTAAGCTAATATTTCAGCAACATACTTCAGCATCCCAAGTGCAATTTAAACATTAAATATGAAAAGAAATTGCATACACTCTTGTGAAAGTCATGTGGTAGTTGTACAGTTTCATTTAGGCAAAAATGAAACTGGTGTGTATTAGGGAAGGCTACTAGATTTCTGCTATAACAAACTGAACAGATTTGACTTTATTTGAAAACTCACCAAAAGCATCTTTTGCTAGCTCCAAGTCTGCATCTTCTTGTAATTTCTTCACTCTTAACTTCTCTGCGAGTTGTTCTTCAGGGGTCAGCTGTACTTCCTGTGATGCCACAAAGTGAAAAATAAAACATTATTGGAGATGACAGAGAGAAGAGCTTTGTGTATTATATTATTAACAGTTTTCTATATAAAGTGTAAACAACAACAAAAAAAACTCACATTTTCCTGCAACTCCCTCTCCCTCAGCTCCTGCTGTTTTTTCTTTAGTCGGTTTTCTTTCTCTTTGATCTTCTCACTCAACTTCTTCTTTTCAGAAACTTTTGTCTCTGAAAATAATGGAAAAATAATGAATTGGAAAAAAAAGCAGACAACAGCCACAGATTGTCACAGAATACAACGTATCATGTTCCTGTGAGACATATGGCAATTACATACACACCTATTTTTGTCACCTGTTTTTTCTCCTCTTCTTCATCCTCATCATCCCAGTTGTCCTGTGAATAAGGAGGTTAAGATGGTTGCCCTTTTAATATGAAATATACATACACATGCATGTACACACAGATAAAAAACAGTCTTCATAATTGTAGAAGTGCAGTTACTGTCCCAATTTGAATTGTAAGGTTTTCAGAGAGCTTTACAGTCTAAAAGACAATTCATAATCACACAACAGCTAGTCCATAAGTATCTAGTTAACAAAATAAAAAATAAATAAATAAAAGCAATACTGGGTAAGCCCGAGTCCATGTAGACCAATAAAATCCTGATAGTGAGGATGGGCGATGATTCAATATCCTTTATTTATCCCTTATTTATCCCTAATTTTCCTTTATTTATCAAATTTCAGTGAAATCAGGTTGTGATTAGACAACTTTATTGCACCAAAGGTTCTTGTTGTCAAATAGATGAACGTGAGCTGTTGCTAAAAAATAATCATTATATAAGTCTTTGTTTAACACATTTTAAGAATCGGGTCTCATGTAATACTTAACAGGTGAGCATGGTTTGTTGCTTTGAAGATTAGTTCAATTAACTTATGTGTGATTTTAAGTACATCTTCTGTAATGATACCGGGAACTATCAAAAGTGATGTTGAGAAGATGAAGATGACTTTAATTGTACCAGCCCTGCTTCACACTGCCTTAAGAAAGCACCACTAGTTCTGGGGTCTGATCCAAAGGCCAAGTTCAAACATGATATTCAAGGTCTGCCAAGTAGGTTAGTCAGTGTACTCCAAAAATATCCCCATAATCGTCGTTAATCATTTAAATCTATCCCTTACCTTCTTGCAACAACTGAAATGCCTTTCCCACAGTCATATCTGCAAAATTCAACACTTAAAAAGTAAATGGAAAAACTTAACACACACTATACTGTAAATACAACAATAACTCAACTCAACCCAACTCAAGTTTACAATTTAATTTAATGAGCAGGAATGAATTACGCAGGCGTGATTTTTCAAAGACACTTTATCCTGCTTCTGAATGAGACCTCAGTTTGTACTACAGAGGCCATAAAATCATCACTTTCTTTTAGTTTGGGCACCATATGTGACAGAAAACTACACAATCAGAGGCCTCTGCCAGCACTTTCTCCTGGGTCAATTATCTGAACTTTCTGGACAATCAGGCAGTAGCCACCTGTACAGCTGAGCTCCAGTGTCCTGCTACTCTCTTGTTGTGAAGCAAGAAACTTCTGGGCCTTTTCTGGGCTGAGTTGAGTCATCGACCCAGATGATGATTTCATCTGACTGTGGCTAAAGTCTGTTAGCGAGCTAACGCCGCCGCATGTTAACACAAGCTGAGGAGACTCGGGGCAGGAAACAAATGCTAATCCCTTGTAATCATTTATTGTGGCCAACTTTGGGCAGGGACGGTGTAACCCTTGGTATTAAACACACTTAAGTAAAGTACTCCAAGTTACTCAAGTTAACGACGCCATCGTCGAAGTTATGAACATTAAAGCACATTTTTTCAGACGTAGGCTAATACGGGAGCTAACTAGTTAATATGGTGGCCCGGTTAGCGGTTAGCCTCGAGCTACGTTATCCTAATGTAGTTTTCTTTACATTTAATTAATAAAATACTATCAGCATTATCATAACCGTGAAAGGGCACGACAATATCAACTCAATTAACGGAACATCAGCGACAGCTGAAAACCGGGTAGCCTGGCCTAGCTTAGCCTGGCCTAGCTTAAACTAGCCTGGCCTAGCTTAGCTTAGCCTGGCCTAGCTTAGCTTAGCTTAGCTGCAGTTACTAAACGCTGTCTGGTGGCGCCACATGAGTGAGCTTTCAGCTAGCACCGAGCTAACACAGGCTCGGAGACTTGACAGGCAGCCGGGGAGACCGCGCTGAAGCATGGCACCACAGCGGGGGGCCACGGCGCTCCAGCCCGGCGTTAGCCTCACTGGAACCGGACCAACACACCGCTCACTTGTCGCTACCTTCAACCCACGATGGCAGCTCGCCGTGTTTATTCACCTTAACCTCTTCTTCCTCGTCCTCGCCTTCCCATTTGTCCAGCACTGCTGATGCCGCCGATGCCGCCTTTTTAATCGGCTCCTCCGGCTCGAAGTTGTCAGCGTCTGTAAAAACGACACCATGAGACTCGTTAGGCCGATCCACATCTACAGCAGCGACAAAGTGTTTGACTCGTTAAAAAATCAAACGCAGTGGGGAGTGGATACAGATAATCGATCCTTTTCCCCAAGTTAGTTTCTCACCCCAGTCCGCCATGCTGGCTGTGTTGGTTGTGTCTGACAGGCTGCAGTCAGTCGGTGCTGCAGCCCGATGGCCACGATCAGAAACTGCTCCCACCTTCTGGACGTCACTCCGTGGGATTATCTCATGACATGACTTCAGGAAACATGACACTCATGTGGCAGCTCGGGCATTTTTTATTAATCACATAGTACACATTCGCCTTTCCACCTCTACCTCTCAATAGTATCACCCACTTTTTTATTTTTATGTATATTCAATTTTATTTAATTTAGTTTTATACTTTATTTTATTTACTATATCCTGTTGCTCTATCTTGAACTTTGTCATTTTTACTTGTGTGGTTTTGTTTTGTGGCAGTGTTAGGAGGAGACTGTGACTTCAGGATTTCATGGCAGCTCCATGTCATTGTTGTTCACACCACAAATACAATCTTGAATGCCAGACGTTTGTGGCAGCCTATTTAATAATAATAATAATTCAATATCAATCTCATTTAGACATATATCAGTGGTTGAGAAAGTGTGCTTTATTTAAGTAAAATAGTGGTGGAATGTGATTAAACATATTTACACAAATAGATCTACTTATACTTTGCTTGCCTATTTTCTATTTATTCTACTTCATCTCAGAGGAAATATTGTAGTTTTTATTCTACTACATTTACTTGACCCTTGACAGTACATAAAAACATGACATGATGCAGTACTTAATTTGGCTCGATATTGATGAACTACATAAATAAATACTCCCAATTGTATTTATTAGCAATAAAAACAGAATAAAATAATATTCACTTTGATTGGAGCCAATCTGCAGAATAAGAACTTTTACTTTAGATACTTTAAGTACATGTAGCTAATAATACTTATTTACTTTTAGTAAGGTAAAATTAGAAAATTCTGGACTTACTTGTGATAAGTATTTTTAGATTATGGTATTTCTACGTTACTTAAGTAAAAGATCTACATACTTCTTCCACCACCGAGTACTAAAAGTACTACAGGAACAACAATACACTGAAAAAAGAGTAGAGTAGATATTAACTAAAACTGTCAAATAAATACATAAATGAAGTCAGAAATTACAATACATGTATTATACAAAAGGCAACCTTTTGAGATTTAAGTCAGAATTTTTAAACACTAAATCAAAATTGTGAGGTTGTCAAAATTTTGACTTACAGTCATAATTCTTACCCTCAAAGTCAAAGTCTTGAGTTTTTATCTCATAATTTTGACTCCTCGTGCTGATACTTTACTATGTCATAATTGCAATAGTTGACTTAGTATTTCATAATATTAACATAAAGTATATTTAGTAGCATTAAATATGAGTATATATATATATATATATATATATATATATATATTTTTTTTTTTTTTTTCATACTAATAACTTGATGACAGTAGTCCACTATATTTTTTCTTTTCTTGTTTAGTTGCTGTATAACAATTTTGAACAATTCCACTGTGCTAAATTAAACAATAAAGTCAATTACAGACAGGATGATTCCCTTTATTAATTTAGGACCATATTAATAACACCAGAGAGTGTGCACAACAATAGAAAACTCACAGCAAAAATAAATAGAAAGTGACCAATAATAATAATATTACAGTCAGGTCTTACTGACCATTGTGTACCTGTTATCCAGCCAAGACAACTCACTATACATAAACATTTATAAATGTAGCAAACATTAATGCTCTTATTCTGTCAAAAAATATTATATAATTTCACAAAAATATATATCTTTGTAGGTTTGCAACACAACTTTGAATTGCTCACAATAACTGTATATATTTAAATCTTTTAAGTGTTTGGGTTGCTTTTCTGGGTATGGCGTCACATCCCTGAGAGAGGATACATCATGACACTTGGGAGTTTGTAGAGGTTTATCAAAAAATAAATAAACAAATAAATGAGCAAAAATCTAATTTTGTGGGTGTTAGGCATGGTGGATATGCTGTTTATACTGTGAAAATGTGTTGTTTTTTAAAAAAATTAAACTATCCATTTGTTTCCTTCAGTGCTGAATGTCGCTATGTCAAAGTGAAAGTTGCACAAAATTAATTACATTCATTAAATACAAAACAGAGAAATCCTGAAGTGCTGCTTATTTCAAGGAGGTATGGAATTGCACAGAGAAATGAGATGATCATCTTGGTTATGTGGGTGAGGAGGAGGGTGTCTCCTGATTCAGCGGGGGGGTGAGTGGGGTCATGTGCCAGGGCAGATCAGCAGCGTGAGCAGTCCCAGTATGAGACACAGAGGACTGTAGCTCAGTGCCAGTCCCACTGACTTCCCTACAGGAACACAGTGAAAGCAGTACAAATGTAGAGCAATTCAAAATATTATCCCTGTGGTCTCTGTGTAACACAACACGAAACACTGTAAAACAAAATTCAGACTATTTCATGACACTGTCTGGAGTTGTCCAGTGGTGATATTCTAGTTATTTGTGGTACATTTCTGTTTCAGGGCTGTTAAGACCTATTAAAAGTGAACATGTTTCTGTTTTTTGTAAAATATATAAGAAGTTCATCATCTCAATCAATCTCATTTGATTGAGGTATTTATGTATTGCTGTAAAGTGAAGCTTTTAGAAATTTGATCATTTCACGAATTGAGTCCAGAATTATGACAGATATAACAGATATATGTAGCTCTGAGATCATTAAAGCACATAAAAATGTCACAATTGTGTCCCATAACATGTCCCAATTCCACACTACATACTCTAACCAGGGTTTTGTGTATGAAATGCATGCAAAATTAAAAAATATACATGAAATTTCCCCACAATAAAGTGTGGAAATCAACTAAAAGACTTGTTGTACTGTTCTATAAGCAAAAACACATATTAAGATTTAAGTTCCCTCAAACATGTCTCTTTGCATTCTAAATTATTGAGTATTTTGCTTATAAGGACATAGAGAAGCTACTTACAGCTGGAAAAAAATAACAAATTGCAGATGATGGTGAAACAGCTCCAGAATGATCTCAGACAAGAAAACACAAAAAAAAGTATTACATCTCTGGAGAAACATTTTGCACATTTTCTTTGTGAAGTTTATTTTCGAAATGGTGCAAACATTGAGTAGTCTACTTCTTGTATACTATCTTCAGAGACACATGATAATATACTAGTATTAGTATGGAACTGGGACACAATTTTTGTTTAAAGCATTAGGAGAGATTACTTTCTAAACAGAATTTTGTGGATAAATATCAGTGGACAACAAGAGTGTTAAAGGTTTCACCTCTGACGTCTGCAGGCCTGTCCTCCCAGGGTGTCAGCACCATCGCCAGAGCTGTCCTCTGAACATCTGACAGAGCAGAGAGCTGCTCCTCAGTTACTGCTGCGGCCTGCTCGTAGGAGAACATGCTGATCTGTCTCTGGTGAAACACCACCTTTAGGAGGAAATGCAACAAACAAGAGAACAGAGGAAGAGATGGGAAGAGGAGAGAACTGAGTCAAGATGAACGCACTAACATGACACAGAAATATTTCGGACTCCTGTGAACAAACGTTACAAATCCAAATTGTTGTGAGCTTGTGAGAAATGTGAAATGAGGTGGTGGCTTTGATTGAATCTCAACTTACAGCAAACTTATCAGGTGGTATCATTGTGATAGCCACAGGTGTGATTCCTTCGATTTGCTCTTTCACCAAAGACGACATATCAATGTCTCGAAGACCAGCTGTAAAAAGTGTAAAATGTTTCAGAGAGAGTAGTACAAAAGTTTGTCTGAGTCATAAACACTGAAATCCAGCAATACAAGAGTGACAGGAAATGTTAAGAGGGTGTCAAGAAAAGAAATAGTAAGTACAAGATGGCTTTAATTAAAGTTGTGACCACACATAGCTTTTGACTGAGCAACACAGACAGACGGATATTAAGCCATGTATAACTACTGAGAAGTGACATGTTTTTTCTCAGTACCATGTAATTCAGTACAGTTGTCTACAGTGGTTTTAGCCACAGAATGAAAACAACATTTTCATAGTATTATTAACTATTGGCATGAAAATATTACGAGCCACATAGTGAAGACGGTGAACGCATATTACCTGCCAGAACTCCAATCTCAATGAAGACATCTGTCTCCCATGAACTTACAGGCCCAAAGGTGAGGCTGTGGGTCAGCAGCCCGACAAGAGCCAGCAGCTGCTCCTCCGAGCAGGCCAGCCTGAGCTGACCCAGCCAGAGTACCGCCTTGCTGTAGCCACCAGGGAGAGACACAGCACAGAAAGTGAAGGAGGGAGGGGACGTTACTATGATTGCATGCCATCATGCGTTAAACATCAGGGCTCAAAAAGAAGGCATTAAGAAGTGTTCAATATCTTCTCACCTAAACTCTATGGCGTTGAAAAAATTAATCTCTGAGGTTTTTGCTCCACACACAATGTGTCCCATGGCCACCAGCATGCTGGAGTCGAGCTGGCTCGGACTCAGCTTGGTGGAGTTTAATACGGTGGTGAACAGTGCAGCCAGCTGGGATGAAAAAAAGAGTTATGATCCAGACTGGCTTTTTGAACATACATTCAGTTTATTAATCAAGAACAGAAGTAGAAATTATAAATCCATATGTAAAGTATTTGATGTGGGCAATATAGTAAATCTTTGTGCTTTATGTTACCTGTCTGTTGCTCCAGGCGCTGACAGCACCCATAGCAGCGATGCTGCTTCGCTCAGTCAGTCGGAGGCTGCTCAGCTCATCTAGTGACAGATCGACCGCTATTCCACCCAGCTGAGAGATCACAGACTGGGAGAAGGACGAGGCAGGGCCATATATCTTCATACATCCAGAGGGACCCAGTAAAGACAGAACAGACACAGTATTAGGCTCTGGACTGAAAAGGTGAAATCACCCTGTATAGGCCTTGAATTAAACACATTGGAGAGGTTGTTAAATGGACTGAAGTTGACTACAAATCTCACCTGTTTGACTCTCTTAAGCACCTGGTTGCGTTGGTAGGATGCAAGAAACGGATCCTGACCCATTAGCTCTAAACAGTTGGAGAAGGCCGATGTAGACATGCTTGTCAGGCTGCTGGAGGTCCAGGCAGACGGGGATGTTGTGTGCAGAATCTCACAAGTAGGAACCATTGGAGTCGCTGGCAAACGACACAAATATCTGATCAGGACTCAGTGTTGAAATACAACCTATGTCTATACAGTGCCTGAAGCATAAAACATGAACTTCTACTATGAGTAATAATATTTTTGTTTTACTTTGTGTTTTATATACAAAAAGAAACAATTATTTGGACAAGATTGCTGCACATTAAAGGAATGGTTTGTTACTGGACACAAAGAATCCGCTGGTTGTGATATAAGTATTCTTATCTGACTCTTGATAAGAAAGTGAATAACTGTATTTCTCAAAATCTCAGATTATTACTTTAATGATGATTAATGGTTAAACGATCTCCTGGTCACAGAATCTGACACATGGCATGTTTCCCAAAATGTCAAACTATTCCTTTAGAGAGTATAATCAGGGTTATTTCAGAGATTTAGGAACCAATGTGTTGCTCACGTGATGCAGGATTTAGTTTGAGGAAGCCCAGGAAAAACTGAAGAACAAACTGCTGCCTTTCAAAAAATCTCCTCCTCTCATTCTCGTCTAAGCAGTGCATCCCCACATCCCCATGTTCCCACCGACGCTGGCTCAGAAACAGCTTCTCGAGGCGGCCCACGGTCATCAGCGTCTGTGGGAACACAAACACGCATATGCGCGTGTAAAGACACAAACGCACACTGATGGTTTACGGGAAAACAGGAACTTCACCACCTGATCCTGACACCTACTGGAGATGTGACACCTGAGGGATTTATTTACAGCCTTTGTTGGCCTAATCCGCCATAGGATCAAGTAACAATCCCAACGCCGCACTGTGGATTTCTGGACATCAAATGAATCTGTCACTGAAACAAGTTTTACATTTTCCTCAAAATGAGAAGGAAACCGTCTGATCTCAGGCGCAATTAAGATTAAACGCCAAATGGATAAAAACGCAGCAGTAAACTCACAAGGGAAATCTCCTGCAGTTTATTGTCAGGCAGGAAGAAGAGAAACCGGTCCACCTGACTGAGCGTTGTCTGGTTCCAGTTCTTGGCTGGGCTGTGAGGAAACATAAGTCACACTTAGTCATCTTTGCATAGTTTGCTGCAGTGTGAACAGCTGGTATGCAAATAGCTTTTGTCACATGAAACCTTTCCTGTATATGTTTGTTTTTCCACTTAACTGCAAACTTACACACTACTCAAACTCCCCTGTAAATTGTACATCATTACAAGGTTTATTTATTAATTTTTATTATTTAATTTAATTTTTTGTTTTTGTTTTATAGTAATATAACAGAATGTTTATGTTTTTACATGCCAAGGACACATATTTGCATGGTTATCCTGTGTATAAATTCATTCCTCCCCAACAGTTAAAGTCTGCCAAGTTAAATAAATAATGTTACCCGAAGACGGCAGGTTCTTGCAGGATACGAGCCACGATGTCCATCTTGCTGCTGCTGTAGCAGAGGCCCTGGAGGAAATCCAGATTGTCAATGAAGAAGGTACGGTCCAGCTGAATGAAAACCTCATCCACCACAAACGGCGCCATAATACCCAGTAAGAGAAACTCCTCCCCGGTGAAGACGCCTGTGTACATGCCCTGCAGAGAAAGAGTCCACAAAACACAGATCACGCAGCGAATATGACAAACAACTAACAAGTAACTCCTTCCATCTTCAGTGTGCTACTTTGCCCTATGACATTTTACAGTACAGTGGATCCATGTGGCAACACAGCACTGACCATCCTCTGGACCATTTTGTCTACCAGCAACTCCTGTTTTGTTCTTGACAGCAACAGAAAGGCATGAGGTTCCTGAATAATCATCTTCCTCAAGAGTGTCCATCACATCTGCAGAAAACTTCTTAATGGTGCTCACCCTGCAAGCAACCACGCAGACACACAGGAACAAAATGTGAAAATTAAATAGTCAACGAAGCTTTAACTCACTATTCATACATTGTAACACTCTAAATGTGTTTGGTCAAGTCACGGTCAAGTATTTCTGGATGCTATACTTTCTTTCTTTTAATAGATCAAACATGATAAGTGCATAAGAGTTTCCATTATATCCTTCCTGTACATGTAGTTGCGTAGTTATGTGGAGTGATTAATGCTAGCTTCTGACTTACGGCATGGACAGGGCAATCTCAGCTCCAAGATCTTGAAGCAGCTTAGAGAAGAACTCAAACTGATACAACTCATCGATCACACACTTTTTCTGCCCAGAAAAACAAAGACACGTGACAAAGATATATAGATATATATCACATGCATATAGATCGGAGAATGGCATCAATCAAACAGGTAAGTTTACCAGTGAGGTGTGAAGAGGGCTGGGCTGCTGCCTGAGGAAGGCCAGGATTCTTTTCACTGAAGAAGCCGAGGAGTTGGCTTGAAAACGTTCCTGTAAGACCTTGCAGCTCACACCCTGGCCCAGTGTTCCCAGACTCCTGATTACATAAAGAGTCAACAGATGCAAGTAGCTGTTACATATACTGTAAAGGCTGTAAAATACAACTCAAAGAACCAACCGAGTGAAAAGGAGAAAATAAGAGCATCTGCTGCCAAAGGTCTTTTTTTATTTTGGATGCAGATAGAATAGGCACGGAGAAATATACAGAAATATACAGTACATTCTGCATACACATTTACCACACAAATGAATTGTACTCACAGAAAATCTCGGTTGACTAGGTTTGGTTTGGTATCAAGCACCTCTTTGAAAATTGCTTTAGCCTGCGGGAAGAAAGTGAAAAGATGTTAAGTTATGTAGTCATTGCTCTTGGCTGTTTTCTTTCCTGGTTTCCATGGTTAGAGAAAAGGGCAATCTGATATGAAGAGAGTTTTTTTTCTTTGTCGTTTGTATTCGCAGACAGGTCCATTCACAATGTCGGTGATGGTGACGTCTTTGCTTTTGCTTGTCCGCTCAATAATTTAGCAGCTAATCAAGACACTGTCATACAAACCTTCTCATGACAAAGAGAGGAAGCATATTTAATCAGAGGAAGCACGAAGAGATCATAACACCATGTATGAGTCACAGGCTTAGGGTTAGATGCTTTCTGACATGACTCCATAGCCTATTCTGCCACTGGGTGAAACATTTGCAAAGATTAGGAAAGAAAATATTTGCATATTTGTCATTTTCGCCTTCAAAATTTTTAAGATATACTAAGAAGTAAAGTTTGAAAACCATGGCCTCTAATGATGTGTGATACCTGCTGTGTGTTCCAGGCTTTCGTGGATGCAGTGGTGATGTTGTTCACAAGCAGACGAGTCCTGGGCAGGACACTGATCAGGGGCGTGGAATAGAGCAAAGGCTCCACGTCTTCCAACCAGCTGACCACCTCCGGGAAACCCTGGTGAGAAAAGGTGGAGGACAATGTGAGGAAGAGCAATGTTGCCATCATCTACAAATGATATTATTATGTCTTTTCAATCTCAGTTCCACTTTTCTTTCATCTTCTGCTTTGAATCTAACAAAGCCAGCCTGAAAACACCTGAGACTGACAGAACTTGAAAACTGAGATTCTTCAGGTCAATATGAGCGTGTCCTCCCACTGTTTGCGTGTGTGTGCGTGGTGTACCCATAGTTTGGTGGAGACTGCGTTGGCCTGTGGCGGGCTGAGACCTGGTGTGTGTTTGGCCATGGCGGGCAGGGACGACAGCAGCCTGTCAGAGGTGAGGGTCAGCAAAGTCTCTGTCTTCATCCCCACGATGAGAGAGCCAAGCTGCTGAAGCTGGCCTGGAGCGGTCAGCTGGGGCAGAGCGGAGGCAGGCGTGAGGGTCAGGGCACAAATAAGAGAGCAACTGTATACTACACTCACATTGTGATGTGCTTACAAAATAACTCACCGTGTTACTTGAAGATATCTTGTCTATAATTATGGAAGCCTGAAACACAAACAGAATGACAGCAAATTAATAAAACTACCTTTCAAGTGGTCATTTTAACTGGTAATTTACTGGTATGACATATATTCTGTATCTACTTGCTCCAAGCTCTGTATCACATTTAAGTATTCAAATCCAATATGCTGTCCTCACTACTTTCTTTATAGAAAATAATGTACTGTGGGCTTAAAGAATGTATGACCAACCAACACTTTTATAAGGATGGACTTGCCATACTACCTGTAGGTTTGATGGAATAATTCCCCTGATGACTCCTTGTGTCATATAAAAGTGGGGCAACAGCTGTGAGGCTGAGGTAAAAGTAAAGGGCTCCGGTTCAGATGATAGCTGAGGGTGATGTAAAGCTCAGGTCTTTCCCTCATGAGCTATCTCAGCTCAGGGGTCAGTGTGCTTCAGATCGACTGCCTGTCAGCTGTTGATCAGGCCTACAGGCCCCACCAGCTGCCAGGAAACTCAACCAAGTACAACAAATAGGGTATGGGCAGTGAAAGGGACTGACTAAACCCCCACTCACTGAAATCTGACCTTTATTTTAGAAGACATCTGATCACTTGTACACCCCCCCCCCCACCCGCAGAGGATGTCAAATGTCAAAATAAATCAAGTTATTAATGATGATTCCACTGTACATTACAGGTTGAGTTCGCTCCTCTACCTGTGCAGGGCTGAATGAAATGGAGCTGAGGGCCGGGAGGACAGAGAGCAGCTGTGGTGGAGTGAGACCCTGCAGGAAAGGCACACCCAGCAAGGGCAGGAAGTGGGAGAGCTCTGCCAGGCGATCAGAGGCAAGCGAGGAAGGGACCTTTAATTCTGTGCTGTTCAGTAACAAACTGGAAATCTGGACAGAAGGTTCAGAAAAAGCACAAAGAAAGTGTATATGTTATATAAACTCTGTACTCAATGCTAAATTCAATTGTTAAAAGAAAGCACACACATGCAAAAGGAGAAATTAACCCTAACCCTAACCCTACCAGACGACTGGGCACAGTGACTCCATCATGTGTGCAGTTCATAACGATGTCGCGGATGATACTGAAGACCCCAGTATTTTGGTACACAAGCAGGTCCTCTGGGTCTGCCAGGCATGAGAGTTTACCCAACCTACAATTGCAAACATTGTTTCAACAAAACACACTAAAAGAGCAGATGAGAGGTTTCATTCAAAAGAGCAAAATATACATTTTGTTAAAAAAAAAAACCCAAAGCCCTAAATTCAAAGTCATGTCTTTTGAGTTATGGCCTTGAGATTAAATTATTATATTGTCCGTAGCTCTACAAAACTGTATTACTTGTACAGTAGTTTACATACTAGTACCTTTTCAGTAAATGTTTCTGCTGGGTCTCTGGATTACATAAATCTATTTGTTTGAATTTTAAAAAATGACACTTTATTATAGTTCTGTTATTTCTGTCAGTCATAGGCTGCTCTAAGTTGTGCAAAACAGGCATCTTTGTTTTTTTTTCTTTTTTTGCAATTATTTGGTCACTGAATCACAATCACTTTGAAATCACCTTTGAAAAATAATGTCATTTTAATCTGCTGCTACTAGTAACTATTAAAACCCTAATACTGTATGACTAATAAGTGACATGATATTTTAAGTTGTATGCATTAGTAGTTGTATGCAGTTATGGGGAATATCTAATTATGGCAGCAAGGTACTAACAATGTGTTTATATGACAAATTAATACTTTACATTTTCTGTTTCAACTTTATATATACTAACAGAGGTCAAAATGTACTCGAAAAATCATGCAAAATCAGAATATATATATCAGTGTCTTTAAAAAGTTTACATGACATAAAGATTAAAGGTGCCATCATGCAGTCACTTCCAACCTGGTGAAATCCTCAGCTGTCAGGTTTCTGTAGGTGCCGATGACATTGTAAGCTATGAACTCCTGCTTAAGAGAGGTGAGGGTGTTTCTCTGCAACACATCCAGCCCATCCAGCAGCTGAGGATAAATATAATGACGGGTTACTGATGTTCACCAGCAATCACAAAATATGACAGAAAAAATAATTCAGCTGTCTTCACACCCTCAAATTTTATGAAGTCATTCAAAGGGTTAGAGTTAGGGTTAAATGGTTTTTAATTTGTTCACCTTCTTGTAAGATTGGGAAAGTACATTTTCTGCTGTGAGCCAGGCATAGATGAAATCTTTAAAGGAATAGTTACTACTTTTTTGGAAATATGCTTTTCCGTGTCCTTGCAGAGAGTTAAATGAATACCACTCTAATCTCTGTGCATGACATGTGACATTACCCCCAGCAGCCATTTAGCTTAGTTAAGCACAAAGACTGGAAACAGGGGGAAACAGCTAACCTGGCTCTGTCTGAAACAAACAAAATCAAGAACCTCTAAAGCTCACTAATGAACGCAGTATATCTTGTGTAAAAACTGAGGGTCTGCATAAGTCAGTTGGCTTCTGGCTACATCTTCATTTTTACCAGACAGACAAGAAAGTGGTACCAAACTAATCAAATTACATGAGAAAGCAAGTAAGAACATTACCCAAAAAGTCAAACTATTTCTTTAAAATCGTCTTATTAAATTCATGGATGTGTGCTGAAAGGTAAGTAACCCCTTTATCTTCAGGTCATCCTTAATTCATGTGTTCCTATCTTTACTTATTGAACATCGGCTACAAGCATATGACACACGCTGGCGGTGACAGAGGAAGAAGAGGCTGTCTGTGCTTTCCTTTGACCGGTATGTGACAAGTAGCTCTGCTGTGTCCTGGGGCTAATCGAACTGACAGAGTCCTGGCTTCTTGGGTTTCCCTAGCCAGGTGTCAGAGCTCAGAGGGCTGTTACCTGAGCAGGTGAGAGGTGTTGGAAGTTGTGGAAGGGCAGGTAGGCGATCAGGTTTCCAGTGTCCCTGATGAGTGCCTGATGACCTCTGATGATGCTGGATGGGGGCATAACTTTGCTGTACCACAAGCCAAATGCACGCCGCTGGTCCAGAGTCATGTACCACAAGTTTCTGTTAATGGTGTCCTTCCTGGAAAAAAAATATATTTTTGTTTAAACTTGAAGTCTTGTAATTGTTAAAGGAGCTGTTTGACATTTTAGAAATTGTACTTATTATTCACTCTCTTACTTAAAATTGGATGTAAAGATTGATACCACTCTCATGTCCATTAAGAATAAATCTACAGCCAAAACCCTTAAAAAGAGTTGAAAAGAGATGCATTTCTATTGTTGGAGTTAAATTATGGAACAATATAAATTTAAAAATGTAATGATTTTTCAAAAGTTTGCAACGTTATTTTTGAGGGTAATAAATAAAATTCCTTTATTCATTCAAGCTGATAGCTAAGCTTTGCTTAAAGATGGGAAAGGCCTCCTGGTTCCACCTACATGTTTGAATACATATTAAAGTTAAAAAACAAACAAAAAAAAAAAGCTAATCTTCTAATCATAGATGTTATTTTACCATCTCGCTTGCTGGTCTTGGGGTACAGGTTATTGAGATGTTTATGTTGCACTTTCACTAAAAAGAATATTTGGACTTGAACTGTACTTTATCATACAGTTAACAGTATACAACACAACATAAACAGCATATCTGAACAGACTGTTCTGTTCTACATTCTTTCAGTATCAACAACAAATACCTTCCCATTACATACATACACACACACATACACACACTATAAGCCCTCCCTAGATTGAAATCTAGTCAGTGTAGTAATCAGTGTAATCTAGTTTCCTTAACTTGCTATGTATAATGCATGTTTCTGGCACCTCGAGGTGCAATGACACGACTTCTCACAGAGGCTTGACACCAGTGCTATGTTTAGATGGAGATAATGTACATAGAGAAGTGAGACGGCATGATTGTGCACAATTGAAAAAAACTGCAGTGTTCACTACATACTCTTTAAGTATGTGGTTAAAAGTTCAGTGACAAGTTTGTTTGACTCATATTAATACTGCGTAGCATAACAATCACAAAGGGAAAATTTCCATTCAGCTTATCTCTATGTTTATAAGCTCTTGTATGGGAGAAGGCAATAAACCAAATTCATCGTTATGTGCCTTGTCTTAACCTGGACAATGTGCAGGACATTGTGGATTACCAGAGTTATCCATTTTGAAATGCAGAGGCGAGCTACCATGAAAAAACACTTTTAGGTACAGGTATAATTTAGAGGTTTACACTTGTGACCATCTCTAAACATATATTCTTATTTCCCACCTATATTTATGAAGTACTCCGTCTAACAATAAGTAAAGTTGGGTACAGTCTCAAACTTCAGAACAAAAAAAACAACAAATTTAAGTTGTGTCCAGGAAAATCATGTTTCTCTAATAATAACAGCATGCAAATATCCTGAAGTATAACCTTAAAACAGCATCACAAATTTAAAAGGGGAGCGAAACAGTTTTCATCATTCGCGTGCACCACAGAGATTAATACTGCTGTTAGAATAAGTGACACAATAATCATCAACAAATCCATCCATTATCTATACCACTTATCCTTAAAGGGTTGTGAGGGGGTGGAGCTAATCCCAACTAGTATTGTGCAAAGATGGGGTACATCTTGGACAGGTCATCAGTAGAGACAGACAAACCACTCACATTAACAGCTATAGGCAATTTAGAGTCACCAATGAACCTAACCTGCATGCAAGTCTTTGGACTGTGGGAGGAAGCGAGCTGGAGTATCTGGAGAAAACGCATGCATGCAGGCAAAGGGAGAATGTGCAAACTCCACACAGAGGGCACCAGCCAGCCAGTTAGTTTGAACCCAGATGCCTCTCACTGTGAGGGACCTGTGCTAATCACTGCATCACTACAACAATGAGTATTGATCTCATACTAATGAGTATTGGGTCACTACAAATGACTAGCTGACATCAGGACTTACACATTAATGTTGTTCTGCAGTGAGGGCAAAGCTTGGATGTCAGCCAGGGTGGCTACGGCCAGCAAGGGAGCCAGCTCAGGGAAGAGACTACCATCTCTTACAAGGTGGGTCTGGAACAGCACAGACACCATGGTGGAAAGATACTTATCGGGCAACTGGGAAAAAAAAGAAGGAAATACCAATTCTGTGTCAGGAAGAATGTGATTCAGTGTACCATGTCATCAACTAAGACTGAACACACACTACAGCAGTGAACCAGAGATCTGTAAATTCCCAGACGAAACAGAAAAGCATTTGTAAATGTGGTTAGTGAAAGTTTCACATGGATTAGTAATGGTGTGCGTATTCACCTGCAGCGTGTCCTTATTTCTGCTATAATACTGAAGGATCAGCCTGACGGTGGTGATGTGAGCTGCACTGAGCACTGACCTCAGGCTGCCCAGTGGTATACTGAAGTACTCCTGTACACATAAACACAGTGAGAAATTAGTCTGAAAAAACATGAAAATCAAAGATAATAAGGACAAATAATACATGGATGTCTATGAAAACACGCTAGTAGGTTACTTTGTCTGCATGCTAATATTTTCTCATGGCAGGTAGTTGAGAAATGTCACTGAAAAACACAAATGGCAACCTCAATGTAGCGCTAATGGAAAGTTAGGTCATCGCCAATGTAAAGGGGCTACATTGTCTGTATAAAATGTTCAACCAATACAGTGAGTACATGCTGAGATATTTTACAGATACAGCTAAAAAAAGAAAAAAAAAACCTACTAGGGGAATTAAAGGAATAGTCAAAGGATCAGCAAAGTCATTAGAAATCATCCTCTGGGGACAATGAATGTTCAAAATTGAATGAAAATCCATCCTGTCATTGCTGAGATATTTCTGTCTGAACCATAGCATTGGACTGACCAACAGACTGCCATACTGCTGGCATAGCCACAAATTACATCAACGTTTCAGGTTTGGTATAAATCACCTTAATGACGAAGAATTCATCGCTGGTCACATCCCTTGCTGTCTGCATCAAGCTGGTTAAGACTTTCTACAGAAGGGAACCACACACAAACACCAGGTTGTGACATTGTTAAAGAGGCATTAATGGCAAAACACAATCAGGGAGTCTGTTTTGACTCATTATTGTAATTGTCAAATCAAGTGTTAGCCAGTAGAGACACACCCAGAGGAAGAGATTCGATACTGATGACAGGAGTGTAACCGTAAACCAGCTGCACACTGGAGGTAAACTGTTATACAATGACGCTAATGGTAACTGATAGGAATGAATAATTAGATAAACTATAAGGCCAATGAACTGTTTCTACACAGAAACTCACTGAGGCGAAATGAATAAAAGATGAGGGACAATGTCCATTCACATGCTCTGATTAACCCACAAAAAGTATTAAAATGTACTTCATTAATTCCCATTGACCAACAGATGCCTCTTCATTCATTCACAGTAGTGGTAAAAAATAATATAACAAGCAGTGGTGGAGTAAAATGTACTGCTGTACTCAATTAGACAGTTGTGGTACTTTTACTATACTTTATATTTCTACTCTATTATCACTCTAGTATTCAGAGAAAAAGTATGTATTTTTACTCCACTACCTCAGTTTGATGGTTAGATATATCATACACTTGTTATAGATTAAATTACCCTGGTATGAGAAAACAACAGCATTAAGACAACAGTCAAATGCTATTTAGATATTAATTCATCACTCATAATGATTAAATAATAGAATTTGGAGGTATCTAGTAACCAACTGAATAACCCTCTCTTCACCCTCCCTTTCCAAACATGTAGGGGAACCTATGGTGGCTGCCACCTCAACGTGAAAAACATGGAGGGCCCTCTCTAGAGCCAGTGTTTGGTTTGTTCATTGTGGGCTACTGTAGAAACATGACAACATGACAACATGACATGACAGTGCAACATGAGGGGTTCTGTGGAAGAAGACCAGTGTAGATATGAAGGGACCATTTAAGCTAATGAAAACACAACAGTTCTTAGTTTTACTTGATTATACACAAATTAAAAAATACTTATAAATAGTATATTCCATATCTGACGTATATCCCTCTAAATCCTACACACTGGTCCTGTAAGTGACATTTTCAACTATTTTAATTGCAATTGTTAGATTAAAGGATCCGAAAGCTTCGACTACTTACGGCAAGATATTTTTCACTTTAAAAATGACCGTAGAATCAAACTACCTACCCCAAAGCACTGCAGCAGGACTCTCTTTTTATCAAAGTTGTTCTCCCTCTCAAGATAGCGGACGACAGATGCTAACATGCTCAGTCTTATGTTCTCTGTGACATGCAGCGAGGTGTTCTGGACCTCCTCCAGTGCCAACAGGACCACCACAGTTGTGCTGACTGCCTGCTCCAGCACTGTGGCCACAGGTGGAGTCAAGAGATCCTCTATTCTGGCCCTCAGACTCTCCACCCAGCAGCGCACCATCATCTGCATGGCCATATTCTGACTGGCCCCAGGCCGGCAGGCTGAGGTGAGGTCAGCCGAGCAGGTCCAGTTGAATTGCGTCGCCAGGTTTCTAGCCAGGCAGAAATCTGGAGGATCTGATGTGAAGTTGCTGCTGCTGGTGGTGGTGTAGTTGGTGTAGGTGTTACACATGCTACCCACCCATGCGCTAGATGGCTCCCGAGATAGCAAAAAGAGAAGACCAGCGTTTGGACAGAGAGAGGAGACAAAATTGGTTTGGTCTTGCTCCCAGCACAGAGTCAGGAGAGCTGCATCTGGAAGAGATATGCTCCAGCTGGAGTACTGGCACTGCTCGGCGGGGTGGAATCCAGTCACACCTCCTCCTTGTCCCCCATTTCCACCAGGAGACACCCCTGAATTGGAATGGTTAGCACAGTGCTGTATTAACCAGGTGTTGTCCTGATTGGCCAACAGGTTCTGTAGGACTGTATCATTGATGCAGACTTTGGAGGTGAAGTTAAGTGGGTCGATCTCCGCGCAGAGAGCTAGCTCAGTCATGTCCACGATGATAGGACGGGTCCATTCAGAGTATCTGCACACCTAAAGAACAGATGACTGTGACTCCAACATCAGAATACAAATTCTGTACAATTAAGTTGTTTTAAAATAACATTTTAACTTGTTTTCTCTCATGGTTTCCTTTTGCCTCCCTCCTCCTGGTTGATCATTGCTCTGGTAAACTATTCATGTCTCAACAATTACATGTGCTGTTCATGGTCATATGACTGTTACTTTTTACAAGGAAATGGTACAAATAACCTTCATCATTTTTTCTTTGTTAATACAAGTTGATCAGACAGCACAGATCCATATCATCCAGGTAAAACACCCACCTGTGGTAACACCGCCATTTCTTCTATTTCATCTATGTCTGTGCAGACTGATGTCAGCCATTTGTTCTGAGGGTCCTGTAACAGCTTTTCAAACACAGAGGCTTTGCAGCAGACATTTTTCTGAAAACCAAGCTGATCATACTGCCAGCAGAAGCCAACCACTGAATCGTCCACCTGCCGGTTCCCCCAAGTGTAGTAGTCGCACCAGCCTGCAATGTTGAAGGGCACAGTTGGCTCAGGGGGCAGGAGGCTGAGAGAGGCGTTGCAGTGATTCTCAAGCCAGGCGTTTGCCCGATTACGCAGCAGACTATTTAGAAAAGTTTTGTTAGAGCAAACCTCTTTAGTAAAACCACTGTTATCGAGGCGGATGCACTGTGACAAGACGTCAATGGTAATTTGCGTCACATTGCGCCACTCTGAGTAGCGACAAGAATCTAACATTAATGAATCCATGTCAGGGAACGGTAGTTGAGGAGTCACATTTGTGCAGTTAGGCAAGAACCGCCCATTTTCAGGATTGGAGAATAAAAGCATAAAGAATCCAGTGTGTTCACAAATGAGTTTGGTCAGTTTGGGACCATCCAGGCTCATGCAGAACTCTAGTAAGGAGGGGCCCACCAGGACTGAGGGCTGCTCAATCCACTGCTCGTAGTCACACAGCTGACTCACCATGTAGACAGCGTCTGCAGAGGAGTTGGCACAGTAACCATACAGCCAGCTGTTCATCTGATCTGAGAGCAGCTTCCTCATCAGCGAAGCATTGTTACACACCTGTTTCACAAACTCCTCACGTTCATTGTCGCTGCACAGCGACACGAGGACGGCGTCAACCACCTTGTTTTCTAACCAGGTGTTGTAGTTACAGGCCAGCTGTTTGAGGTTGGAGGCTTCTCTGGCTGCTCGATGAGACGCAGAGTGAGGGAGGGGAAGAGTCTGAGAGAAAGGGGTGATGGCCGGCGAAGGTTGTGCGTCCTCAAAACTGCAGTCGGCTGACCTGCTGAGGAGTGGTGACACCAGTGCTTCAATAACGTAGCACATGTTGCTCCACGCCTGCTCTATCTGGCTAGGGCTAAGGGAGCTGAGTGCCTGACAAAAGGTGAGCACAGATGCAGAAGATGCTTTTGAAGCCGTGAGGATGTCAGCACACATTGTATCATTCAGCCCGGCCAGATTGCGACGATCACACTTTAGCAGGATGTCAGGGTTGCTATCAGTGTTGTCGTTTGCCTCCACGATACTGCGTTGAAAGGGGACCCTGGGAGGATTCTGGCAGTCTGGCCCCGGATATGTGCACTGTTCTGGAGCCAAGAAGATTTCCAGGAGGATGTCAATGAGGGAGTTGCCGAAGGACCAGCTCACATTGTGGTTTATTCCCCTAAACAAATGTTTGATGTTAATCAAAGGTGGAATTTTCTTGTAAACACACAAACATTATGTTTATATTCAGTGTTTCTCACTAGGACACTTGGTCCGTTTGTTTGAGGTACAAACATTTTGAATTTATTTCCTTTCTCATAATGAGAAAGCTGATTTTTATTGTAAATCCTGCATTGTTTATATCTGCAGAGCAGTGAAGAAGAAAACTACAAGCTAGCAAAGCTTGTAATTTTCTTCTTCACTGCTTTTGTTGACAGACTGCTGCATTGCCGCTCAATGGACTAGAGATGTGAGGTGTTTTTCAATATTCCTATCTCAATTTTTTCTTCAAACAATACACTCGATCTTTCTTAACATAGAAAAAACACATGGATGACATCAAAATCCTACAGGTTCATGTCGTGGCTGGCACTTTTAAATATTTCAACTTGTCACTGCAGGCTCTTCCAGAATGGAATCTGAGCGTGAACTTTCTCAGCAGTGTAATCTTTAGCTTCCACTTCCTGTTAGCGGTACTGGAGTTATAGACCACAACAAACAAGACAGAAAAATTTAAAATAAATAAATAAACAAATAAAGGTAGATAAATAAACATGAAAAACAAATTTCCTCTTCATTTGATTCTTTAACCTCTGGCTCTTTGACTGGATTTTTCTAGCCAAAATGCCTCTTGGGGGTCATAGTTAACGTTTATCCCAAAGTATTTATGTGCATACGCTTGTACTCTTGTACTTTCAACTTTTACTAAAATGTGAGTCATATAACATTGTCTATGGACACCAAAAAAAAAACAACACGAGGAGCCACTCTTTAAAACATTGCTCCACAGCACCACTAGTGGTCAAAAGCTCCACAGGGTGGCTGTAATATATAAAAAGTGTTACTAATGACTTACCACATAATGAGCTGCTTAAGATCTCCTGCAGAACAAATGGGACACATGAATTAGCATAAGGAATTTGAAATAAACAGTACTAAAAAACATAAACTGTGTCACTCAAATACTATTTAAGTGTTTATACTGATGAAAAAATAATGTTTTACCTTGCTCACAGGTCTCCTTTCCATCTAAAGATGGTATCCTAATTCCAAACTGTAAAGCTATTTTGATATAATCCATTGGTACTTGGAGTAACGATGCCATGAACTTTGAGACATATGACACAGCTGCATCCACGAGGCGACTCAAGGCACTCATCAGATTCTCAGAAAGAGGCAGACTCGACAGTATGTTTACGAATGTCTGCTGAAACCCATTAAATGCTGTCGTTGATTCCCCCGTCCTGAGGTAGGCCCTCAGGAAGCTGTCTGACTCTCCATCCCTGTTCAGCGGAGCGCACGTCTGGGACCTCAGAGACGACACAAACGCCAGCAGTGGCTTTCCTAACTCCAGAGACACCGTCTTTGTCAGCTCTGCCTCCAGTCCACAGTCCTGTCTCCCCGACAAAATACAAACTAAAGTTCTGGGAAGCTCATCTATGAATCTGTCTCTTAGCAGCGGTTGAAAGACAGTATACAAGTTAGTCAGAGTGCTGTAATATCCATTTAAGTCAAAAGCCTCTTCTGTGGAAGTGCTGAAGCTGCGTCTGTTGTAATTTTTACCGGACAAAGAGTGGATTTGATTAATAACTTTCTGAATGTCTTCCTCTAACTTGGTGGCCTTGTCGGGAGTCGGGTCACTATTTCTTTGTATTAAACTCGGCTGCGAATACACCTGCTTCAGATCACATACGATCCCTGTAGACAAAATAGAAAACAGAAAACAAGCAACATATGAATTTCCTTTGGCCCACAGTGACAATTATGACAGTCGACCTACTCTTTGCTATTGTGTAAATTATAAAGACACAACAACACGTCAAGGACTGTGTGACATATATTTTTAGTTTAACCTTCATCTATGCAGGTTCATTCCCTTTGAGGATTGAAACCTCTCACAGAGACAAAGACAAAAAGGCTTAGTAAGCAACAAAGCATTGATTATTCTTGTGAAAAAAATGTAATCCTTGTATGGTATTCGGGTCAAATTGACCCGTTTCAAATTTTTACAAGAAGAAAAATGGTAGAATTATAATTTTTTTTTCTACCTGAAACTCAATGGCCTTAGCTTATTTTTCTGTGATAAACATGTACAAACAAAAAAAATCATTTGAGCACACATGCTACTATACCCCACACATTTACATCCTTCATATGGTCTTCGGGTTAGTTTGACCCGCATACACAGAGACACACAGAAACATGCCCACACACACATACACAGACACAAACACACACAGATAACGTTACACTATTATAATCTAAGCACAGACAAGCTGTTTGCTCTCACTTTCCCTAAGTCTTTACCCTCTGTCAGGCCAGTCCATCCCTCCAACTTTATGTTCATGACCAATATTGCCCTGGTATCTTACATACCAAAAAAAAAGGGAAAGTGCTCATGAGCACTCTACACAGCAATTGAGCAACAAGTAGCCAGGGGGACCGTAAGCCAAAGGTCATACTTGACTTCAGCACTACCAAAGGAGGGGTAGACAACCTAGACAAGCTGCTGGCCTGCCACAGCTGTCAAAGAAGAACACTTCAGTCATCACTCGTGATCTTTTACAACAAGCTGGATGGCTCAGCCTGTAATACATTTACAATCTGGATGGCAATCAACCCAGACTGGAACCAAAGGAAGCTCCAAAGAAGACAACTTTTCTCCTTGAGGAGCTAGGACAAGGCACTAGTGACACTGAACATCTAAAGGAGACAACATGTGCCCAGGACCCCAGCTTCTCTAGCCACAGTGAGGGAAAGACACAAAAACGAGTCAAACTTCCATTGTTAATTGTTCATTTCTAGTAGAGACTGATTTCAATCATTAAACATAAATGTTATCTCTATTGTTTGAAATTGAGATAAAGACAATATATGTTAATAGTTTATGAAGTAACAATTTTATTTCAGAATAGTTTTTAAAACCCCAAATGTGCCCAAGGGTCAATTTGACCCAAGGGATACCAGAGGTGAAGACAATACAAGGGTTAACTGAAAATATTAAGTTAGCTGTATTTATTTTGTATAATATTATTTGTAAGTCCACCAACAAGCACTTCTTATTAGGTTTATAAAGCCCTCTTACCAGTTTACACTCAGGGATAATATTCACATGATATTCCTACCTCACTGGAATAGATATGTGTGACTAAGTGGTGGAATGTAACTAAATATTTTAACTCAAGTATTAGTACAATTTTCAAGTACTTGTACTTTACTTGAGTATTTCCATTTTCTGCTACTTTATACTTCCTCTCCACCTCATTCCAGAGGTTCAAATTAATAATGTAAAATAGAATCAACAAATAAATGACATTATAGACATATAAAATCTGCCCTAGAGAAGGGAGGATTCATAAACTAGCCAGCAGTATATTAAAAAGTAATACACAATTAAAAAAAACATATACATTTAATTTAGCTTCACATTTGCCAGTTGTAATATTTAAGTGAGCAATTGTAATCCAATAATATACATTTTTACTTTTGATATCTTAAATATGTTTTTCTTTCTACTTTAGTTAAAGATCAGAGTACTTCCACCTCTACATTGTTGTTCAGACAGTGAATGCTCAGTGGGTTTTAATTTAGACTATCTTGAAGGCTTTCTGAGATCTTATTTACTTACCAAATAGGATGCATATCATGCAAGCGGCTGCGGTCGACCACATTGTAAGTGCCCTCAATAATAATGATGAAAAAAAGTGATATTAATGATAGATAATAAATAAATAAATCCACTTTGTTTTATCCCGTTGATGCAGTGGAGATGTTCAGCTGAGGCAGGGGAACCAGGCTGAGAGCAGGCTTCATGCGATCTGCGCAGTCAGTCTTCACAGAGAGGACACCTTCACCGGGCTCTTGTCATCCTGCAGACCTCACGTTTGCTCAGCAGGTCGAGGTGATCACACGCCCCTCTGCTGTGAGAGGCTGCAGCTCCTCGCCTCCGTCCACCTGCAACCCTACACCCGCTCCGACAGCCGCGTAATTAAGGACACGGGTAAAGGGGGAAAAAGTAGGTGCGAAATGAGGGCTGTGAAACGCAGAAGGGATTTCGGCAACAAGCCCGGCCGTCGGTGCTGAATTATTAACGTGAGTGTGTTGATTAACTCCTGCGTCTGAAACCGGAGTCCCGTCAAGAGGAACCAGAAGACACCAGGCTGACTGCTGGAGGATTTACATGACATCAACATGTGACCCCCCATACACAGCCCGGTGTGGTGCACCAACATCCATTTACCCTAACTCCGTGGTTGGCAGTGGTGTTTTACACATAGTATTATATTTTAATAGTTTATTTTCTTTGCATTCTTTGTAGCTGTCATGATTCAAGCTTCACCCAAATAACACTGAGGCTACACCTTCACTGAAAGATGAAGGTCCCTTTACCTCCAGGGGGTTAAAGGCCCTTTAAACCACAGACAACAACCTTAAAGAGCTTAAAGTACAACCCATTAATTGTGTGCTTAAACTCTCGTTTTCAGCTTAATTTAATCATTGTTTATGGGAGGAGTATGCTGCAGGAGTTAACATAACATAAAATAATAATAAAATAGTTACTATTTCCACTGCTGTCACACACACACACACACACACACACACACACACACACACACATATATATATATATATATATATATATATATATGTGTGTGTTCAATTATTTCAATTATTTTTAGCCATAAATGAACATAGTATGGTAAAATTGATGGAAGAACCATTAGAAAAGAATATTAATAATTGATTATGTTGGAGTTACATTATCATTTTTTATTAGATATATTCAATTGTACTAAACGTAATCCTTGCAATAGTATCTGAAATATGTAGTAATCATTTTGAAAAGCATCCTCAAGGATTTATAGATGTTATATGAATGTAGACAACTTTATGTATGTCAAATAACTAGTATTTAGTATCAATAATTTATATAGTTTATATAAGTTTAAACATATAGCATAGCAAACAGGTATTTATTCATGTATGTTGGTCAGATTTTGGCACTTTTAGACAAATTGTATCAGTTTGACTCTGTTTGTCACTGTTTGTGAATTGTTTGTGAATGTGAACTTAATGCTTTGGGGGAAAAAAAGACTGGTCTTTTGTGCTGACTCTCTGTATATAGCCTTATCTCATGTACATGCATTAATCAAAATGCTGAAACAAATTAATCAAAACTTGTGACTTCAAATAGTTCAGTTTTTTTTTTCTCTTTAGCCACTCTGGGGCTTCATATATTCCAGAGTAGAGATGATTCAAAATATATGACACACATTTGTATATGTATATATATATATATATATATATATATATATATATATATATATATATATATATATATATGTGTGTGTGTGTGTGTGTGTATGAAATTTAAGTAACTTTTGTGTTTTGTAAGCCAATCAATAACTTAATATTATCAGCTAAGACAACAAGCAGTTCAATATCAGCGATGTGGAAATAACCAGGTGATATGTTGCAAGCTAATTATCTGTGTATGGTATGGTGTATGGACGGGACCTTGATACTGCTGCTTCATCCTCTGATTACTACTGCATAGACTCTGGATCCAAATGATGTCACCTGCACAAAGATGGCAGCAGAGACACGCCTTATGTAGTCTATGATATTATAGTAAACCATGTAAAAGATTGTAGTAATAGTATGCATAAGTAGAATGTGCAGACCTGCTCAGTGTTCATCACATAGTGACCAGAACATTTTGGTAGATGTTATTTTTCTACTATTATAAGATTCACTATATCATGCACACATATACTCAAGAGCAGAGGTTTTCAAAGTGGAAGGCTCAATTTTTTTTACTGTTTTCCCACTTTCCCAGAGTCAGAAACTAATAAATGACCCAGGACAATCTTTTTTAGGTATTTGGTATAATCCAGGATTATGTCAGACAGCAATACTAGGCTGACTTTTCTCAATTGTTGAGCATCTACTGGATCAAATAACATAATCATAATCCCATAGACATCCTGGAATTGAGTTAAACTAAAGGGTTTAAAGGGTTTATAAAGGGGGGGTGAGAAGGCACATTGTTTCAAGCCAGACTCTTCTGCAGATGGCTGGTGACGCCTGTGGCTACAGAAAGTCAGCCAACAACACACTATGAATTTATTACAGCTATGTATAAGCTTTTGCTTCTGCCTGAGCCTTTTCAGTCATTACTTGATACATAGACTGTTGATAAGATTTTGATTTATACCGCTGATTACATTATCTATGTTGTTAATGTATTCTGTTATTAATATGTGTCAAGACTTAAATAAATAAATTAATTAATCATTCATTCATAATGCAGTTGTACGCTCTTACAGAGGCATTTTAAGTGCTTATTCATGTACATTTGTAGGTAAATAGAACTTCTCCAAAGACATTTTTTAACATGATTACAACTGTTAGATATATTGTCATTCATTATCTTTACTTATGGGAGATATAAGAATATTTGTAATATCTGTACACATCTGTTACATTAATAAATGTGATGATCCTTTACAGCCCCCTCCTCCATGTATGTCATCCTAGTCTGCAGAGATTCCTTGGCAGAACTGTCCTGCAGGAAACATGTAGTGCTTTTGGATGTTTAAAAATAGATAATTAAATAAAGTCACTTATCTGCTTATCAATCCACATTTATTAAATATTAACTACAAAGCATCATTCAATTTAAATGTATGTTAATAGTACATGGAATTAATAAAGTTAATTATTAACTAATCGTAATATTATTTTAAGAAGGGTTAGTTATACTAATCAGCTCTATTCTGTTTACATTGAACAGCGGTTTAATTTTTTCATCAGCTCAAATTGAGAGCCATGGTCTCACACAGGTAGTGCCGTTTGCCACCACAAACTAGATCGTCCCACGAGTTCAGCCAACCTTCCTGTTCAACAAGTCTTGGTGGAACAATGGCAACGCAGTCCTGTCCTGTCTTGCTTTTGTCCCAGGGTGCTATAGCATTATTGGGCTCTAGGTACCTCCAATAACTGATTTCAGGAAGGATTCTGCTACCGCTGACCCAGATATAGTCACCCTCCTTCACCATGTCCTGCAAACCGATCCACGCCGAATGGAAGTTTTCTTCAGGGTGCTGTTGCACGAACTGAAAAGTCATGTTGGTCAAGAAAGCCTGGTCGTCCGCGTTCAAAACGACAGCCAGATCACCTCCGAGATCAAGACATTGCCTACGAGCAGCTTCCCATTTCTCTGCTTCTTGGGACATGAGGAAGCAGCGTGATGCATGCTCGGCCCAGCCGGGCGCACAACGCGAGCACTCCAGAGTGTTTTTGTCGCACAATCTCCAGAGAAAGGACAGCTTGTCAGAGAACAGGATTGAACGCTGGTGTTGATTTTCTGCTTCCAGCTGTACGGAGGTTTGCTGCTCATTTTTTAAGAGAAGACTCAACTCTTTACTTTCTGCAGATGCCACTTCAATGGTGTGCAATGACTCGTTCAGATGCAGGTCCAGTTGTCTCTTCTCCTCTTCCACGAGGTGGCAGTTTTCCAGGGTTGAATTTAGAAACGTGTTGAGCTCTTTGTTCTCCACTTGCAACTGTGTCTTTTCTTGCCACATGTCCTTCAAGAGCAGTCTCAACTGAGTATTTTCTTGAGAAGTGCTGTTCAAGAGCAAGCTCAGCTGTGTCTTTTCTTGCACAGTGCTGTTCAAGAGCGAGCTCAGCTGTGTTTGTTCTTCCACATTGCTGTTCAGGAGCAGGTTCAGCTGTGCCTTCTCTTGCAATGTGTTGTTGAAGAGCAGGCTCAACTGTGTGTTTTCTTGCAACGTGTTCTTCAAGAGCAGACTCAAATGTGTCTTTTCTTGCATAGTGGTGTTCAAGAGCAGGTTCAGCTGTGCTTTCTCTTGAGACGTGTTCTTGAAGAGCAGATTCAACTGTGTCTTTTCTTGCTCAGTCCTGTTCAAGAGCATGCTCAGCTGTGCATTTTCTTGCAAAGTGCTGTTCAAGAGTATGCTCAGCTGTGCATTTTCTTTCGATTTGCTCTTCAAGAGCAGGTTCAACTGTGTCTTTTCTTGCACAGTGCTGTTCATGATCAGGCTCAGCTGTGTCTTTTCTTGCACAGTGCTTTTCAAGAGCAAGCTCAGCTGTGTCTGTTCTTCCACAGTGCTGTTCAGGAGCAGGTTCAACCGTGTCTTCTCTTTCAGTGTGTTCTTCAAGAGCAGACTCAAATGTGTCTTTTCTTGCATAGTGGTGTTCAAGAGCAAGTTCAACTGTGCTTTCTCTTGAGACGTGTTCTTGAAGAGCAGATTCAACTGTGTCTTTTCTTGCTCAGTCCTGTTCAAGAGCATGCTCAGCTGTGCGTTTTCTTGCAAAGTGCTGTTCAAGAGCAGGTTCAACTGTGTCTTTTCTTGCTCAGTCCTGTTCAAGAGCATGCTCAGTTGTGCATTTTCTTTCGATTTGCTCTTCAAGAGCAGGTTCAACTGTGTCTTTTCTTGCACAGTGCTGTTCATGATCAGGCTCATCTGTGTCTGTTCTTCCACAGTGCTGTTCAGGAGCAGGTTCAACCGTGTCTTCTCTTTCAGTGTGTTCTTCAAGAGCAGGCCCAGTTGAGTCTTTTCTTCCAATGTACTGTTCATGACCAGGCTTAACTGTGTGTTTTCTTGCAATGTGTTCTTCAAGAGCAGGCTCAAATGTGTCTTTTCTTGCTCAGTCCTGTTCAAGAGCATGCTCAGCTGTGCATTTTCTTTCATTTTGCTCTTCAAGAGCAGGTTCGACTGTGTCTTTTCTTGCACAGTGCTGTTCAAGAGCAAGCTCAGCTGTGTCTGTTCTTCCACAGTGCTGTTCAGGAGCAGGTTCAACCGTGTCTTCTCTTTCAGTGTGTTCTTCAAGAGCAGACCCAGTTGAGTCTTTTCTTCCAAAGTACTGTTCAAGACCAGGTTTAACTGTGTGTTTTCTTGCAATGTGTTCTTCAAGAGCAGGCTCAAATGTGTCTTTTCTTGCTCAGTGCTGTTCAAGAGCATGCTCAGCTCTGCATTTTCTTGCGATGTCCTCTTCAAGAGCAGGCTTAGGTGTGCCTTTTCTTGCAAAGTGCTGTTCAAGAGCAAGTTTGCCTGTGTCTTTTCTTGCAAAGCATTATTCAGGAGCAGGCTGAGCTGAATCTTTTCTTGCAATGTGTTCTTCAAGCGCAGGTTTAGCTGTGTCTTTTCTTGAAGATTGCTGTTCAACTGTGAATTTTTTTGCGAAGTGTTATTCAAGAGCATGCCGAGCTGTGTCTTTTCTTGCAATGTGTTCTTCAAGAGCTGGTTCAACTGTGTCTTTTCTTGCAAAGAACTGTTCAAGAGCAGGCTAAGCTGTGTCTTTTCTTGCAATGTGTTCTTCAAGAGCTGGTTCAACTGTGTCTTTTCTTGCAAAGAACTGTTCAAGAGCAGGCTGAGCTGTGTCTTTTCTTGCGAGGTGTTCTTCAAGAGCAAGCTCAAGTGTTTATTTTCTTGCAGAGTACTGTTCAAGACCAGGCTCAACTGTGTCTTTTCCTGCAATGTGTTATTTAGG
Source organism: Scortum barcoo (assembly GCA_023238725.1). Lineage (NCBI taxonomy): Eukaryota > Metazoa > Chordata > Actinopteri > Centrarchiformes > Terapontidae > Scortum > Scortum barcoo. The sequence goes on from CM041531.1 coordinate 14,446,605, forward strand.
AGCAGGCTCAGCTGTGTCTTTTCATGTGATGTGTTTTTCAAGACCAGGCTCAGCTGTGTCTTCTCAGCAGACAACAGTGTGAAGTTGTACAGCGTAGCGTTAACGAGCAGCTTCAGGTGGCCATTCTCACTTCTCAGAAGACTGGAGGATTGTCGAGTGGTGTTCAGAATTTGTTTCAGGTGAATAATTTCCATTTTTGCATTCTTTGCCTTTTGCTGCCATTCTGCAGTCAGACTTTGCTGCTTAAAAAGGAGGAATCCAATCACACTGCAAAGAAGTACCACCAAAACCCCAAACAAAATAACCTGCCAACTAGATTGAAGCCTATTCATGAAGTTGTTCTGTGTTTCTCCTCTGCCTTCTTCATCTTGAACTTCAATTTCCGCTGGTTTCTCACCTGAATTTACACAGGAGACTAGGAGACTAAGAGCAGAAAAGGAAAAAAACAGTCAAGACATGTTACAGGAAGAGTTCATAATAAAGGCCTATGAAATTGAGGTATATTCTTATGTTTTAAATAATATATGATTTAATATAAAAGACATTTTCAAACAATTTCATCTCCTAAAATGTTTATATACTTATTTTGATTGGACTGAAATTTTTTTTGAGTGTTCTGGAAACACCTGACCTTACTCTTGATTTACCAATTACCTGGCTTCAATCTCCTCTGGTTCAGTCATTTCTTCTTGAACATTAATTTCTGCTGGTTCCTCATCAGAATTTTCACATGGGAGACTGGGAGCGAAAAACATGAGAAGTGGGTCGAGAGTTGTTACGGTAACACTCCATAATAAGGGTACAAATCGTATACTTAGTGATCCATAATGCATGACTCATGATGATTTACTGCATGGCTTAATGCGAGATCATGAATTCTTGTTCACTATTAACAAATGAGCATGTCACTATGACTTTATGTGATTATTTAAACTTTAATCATCCTTTTATCAGCTAGAAAATGTTAATTCAGTTACTTCATACAATAATTAATACACTGATATGCAATCCAGTTAATGATACATAATAATGGATTTATGTGGATAATAGTGGATTTATGTAACTGTATAATGTATTTGTTTTATGTGAATCTTTGCATTTTACAAGCAGTTTTATTTAAAAACTAATTAGTACGAAGAAACCTACACATGTAAAATAGGAACATGTGACGTGATAATGTCTGACCTTTCACATGTCATGCATTGTCCTGTCATGTTTTCTGTACTTTAATGTAAAGAGTTGCTTAAAGACTAAATGTTAACAGCTGTGGACACAAAGGATGAGCTTCATTGTTTATCACTAACCACAGCTGCTTGTTTCTCATATCTGAAATTAAAACATTGTAAATGTCTCAGTGCACATGATGTTTTTTACATTTATAATTTATACAAGGATACAAATAACCGAAGTTCTTTCTTTGTTACATGTAAAAGCTATATTCCAATTATGATACAAACTAGCTGAAACCCAATAAATGAGACACTTGTGCCCATGTAAATACTCTCAATATCAGATTCTTAATCTGGTAGTCCCCACCAAGCCAGCCATCAAGAAAGCATTCCTCATATTCCAAACCTTGTTTTAAAAAAAAAAAAAATGAAATTAACATATATTTTTGTGTGGTAAATTATATAACCACATATGTATGTATGTATGTATGTATGTATGTATGTGTGTATGTGTGTATATATGTGTGTGTGTGTGTATATATATATATGATTTTATATAATAATAAATATTAATATTATATAATTTATACAAGAAATAATGTTTGCAGCTTTTACTTTGATTTTTTTGTCAAAGTTCTACAAATAGCAGCTCCCTCTCAGATGATCTTCATTGGCTAACATGAACATGAAACTCCCACCTCGTCTTGGTCAGTACATTACCCACTGTGCACACACAGATTACCTTGTCATATACGTTATTAAGTCCCCAAACAAATATTAAAAAACATCAAACATTAAAAACTACCTACAGATAAAAAAAAAAACACGTTACTCTTGATTTCATTACCTGGCTTGGCTCTCCTCTGATTCAGTCATTTCTTCTTCAGCTTCAGTTTCTGCTGATTCCTCATCAGAATTTTCACATGGGAGACTGGGAGGGAAAAACATGAGAAGTGGGTCGAGAGTTGCTACGGTAACACTTCATAATAAGGGTACAAATCGTATACTTAGTGATGCATAATGCATAACTCATGATGATTTAATGCACAGATTCCTGTTGTTCACGATCAACAAATGAGCAAGAAACAAAAAGTGACTTTATGTGATTAATGCAAACTTAAATCAGACAGGGAATGTCAATTCAGTCACTTTTTTACTTACTTACTTGATTTGCAATCAAGTTGAAGAAGTTTGATTTAAAAAAAATAACCATGCTATTTTTTTCAGGGGTTGAGCAAATACATCTATCTGAAATTAAGTTCAGTATAACTGGGATCCACCTAATTTGGTCACATATCAATCAATATATGAAGTAACTGTAAATTAAACTTCCATAACTGACTATTTATTGAGTTGGAACTAAATAGTACAAAAAAAGTGTGAATTATGTAAATAAGTAATTATTCTCACAAATTAAAGTGTCACCAGGAAAGCCACAATTCTTCATTTGCAGAACCACTCAATTTTTTTTTTTATGTAATCAACATGTATTTTGATGCATTACATAATATATGGCCATTCATGAAAAGTAAATTCCCATATCTTCAAATTTATGCAAGTCACCTTAGATTGAACTGGATTTTTTGTTTAAAAATACCCCCTCTCAGTTTTTCAGGAGCTAACACTAAAATTACATCAAACACTCACTCAACTAGTTGGTTCAATATTATCACAATATAGCTACACACACTTTGTCCTGTAGCTACAATATTAAATCTCAAATAATTATGAACTGTTCAAAAAAATTTCTAAATCTTCTGACTCTTGATTTCTTTACCTGACTTGGATCTCCTCTGGCTCGGTCATTTCTTCGCTCTTTCAGTGGTTTTCCTCTATATTTTTTTTTCCTAGTTTCCTCACGTACAATCAGACGCAGCAGCTCACTGCACTTCTGCAGTGCCTCATTACAGCAGTGCAAAGGCTGAATGTGGAAACATATTGTCAGACTCCTTGTGACGCCAAATGTTCCACGTTTTCTAGACTTATACTAAAACATCAATTTTGAAATGGAATGTGGTGTAAAATTTAGGCACACCATCACGGTTTACAGTGTTGAATGAAGGTAAGCCCATGACGAATTGTATGAAACACTGAAACATGTGAAGCACCACAGGCAAAAGCAGACATGATTCTGCTGGGGCTGTCTGAGGTGTTTGTTTGAACCTGTTAGGTATAAATAGACAAGTGTTTCTCCTGAATCCTACGATAAATTTAAATTAGACAGTACAAACCTTGGGGAAATAAATATTTAAGATATCCCAGTTACTCAAAAGCATAAATGTAAGTGTAATGTACTCTTAAATTACACCATTCCTCTTTTCTCAAATGATCATCATCTCAGGCAGTTGAGAGAAATAAAAACAAAGAGCATGCAAGAGGTTTTTAACTTTAAAACTTTGTTTCAGAAATTCAATGTAACTGTATATACACTTTACAATAGCATTTAGCCTGAAGGCTAACAAAGATGTCTTAAAACATTTTAAATACATCTTCAGCACAAATAGCAATTCTTGCAAGTAAAATGGCTTAACGGATATTGGAAAAAAAAAAAAAATCATTAACACGATTGCTCTTTTCTGCAGAAAAAGTGCCATGATTAAAATTTAATTCAGGACTTTTCCACAAAGCAAGCTGTATTCTCTACATGCTAAGTTTAACAGTTCAGTAACATTGCGCTAAACTAAACATACAGATATTTGTAAGAAAAGAAAACACTCCATCTGAAGTAAAGTTAAATCTTCATTAATACATTTAAAAAGTAGATATGACATGCCTTTTGAAATCAAAAATACAAAAGATTTTCCTTACTTTAAGGATTTTTTTAAACATGAAGCTGCATGTATTGTACAACACTCAGTGTACAATAAACTGGTAATGCACATAAAAATGAGCTGGATGAAAAGTATCAAATGCCTCCCACCGATCCTTCGGAAACAAGCCACAGCTGATAATAAGAGTCACACAGCCCACTGAGGAGACGAGCACACCTGGGCTACATCACATACTCGCGGTGAGGCTTGCATACTAAAAGCTGGCAGTCAGGAAGGTGAGAGGTAATGGGGGAGGGCAGGGAGGGGGGGCTACCATGGTGGGACCTGAAGACACGTTTCCTCTTCCTTGCTCACCGTTCTTGCCTCCTCGTCAACATTTTTAAAACGGCAGATACGAGCTGCCATCGCTCCTCATCGTCTATTTGTTCGAGCTGATGAAGAGAGAACACGACGAGGAATTCGGAAAGACACTTGAGACTCCCCATGTACAATTTACATTCATAGTCTGGACATGTGCACTCATGACATTACATCTGAGTTAACACAGTTGTGCCCTGTAACAATTTTAATTGAATACAAACTAATTCTAATTTGTGGAGAGGTTCTAACTTCCGGTGGGGGAGAGGGGAGCAAAGACAGGCGGGAGCTGAGCGGCTGAAGCTCAGCGACCATCGCTGAACAGAACCTGTGTTGAGTGAGCAGCAGGGATTGTTTGGGCAGGGCACAGCAGGGTTCACCTGACAAATTTACTCATGGGGGGCCAGCAGGGACGGGGGAATTACAACTCAATGGAATCACAGTACACAACATATACGGCACACTAAAAAAAAATTAAATAATAAAAAAAAAAAAATAGGGGAAGGGCGGGTGTCTCCATGTTTCAATATCTGCAGAGCTTTGAGGTCTGATTGTCTCTTTCCATCTATGCATTTTGGGAGTGGGAGCACAGGAGATGCCACAAGGAGCGGGGAGGCGGGAGGGTCGTATGGCACTGTACAGGCAACCCAGACGAATCCAAACACTCACATTTGCATCAACATAAAATGCACTTCGATTCAAACTGAAAAAAGGTTTCTAACAATACATGCCAAATTGTCAAGTGAATTCTTTGCGGGTTTGGGCGGTGACAGAAGACGGCCCTGCATGACTGACGGACATCTGAGCTTTCTATCCCAGGTTTAGGCGAGCGAGGATGCCAACACAACATCTACATTTCTGCCTATTGTTTTGTTTCAGCATTAAATAAATCAGCAAAGGAGTAAAATGTCAGTTTGGCTTGAGTGTCCAGGCTGAAGTCAGGCAGATACACATTCATATAGTTACCATTCTTAAACACAATGCGTTAAACTGCGCTAAACATAAAAAAGAAAAAAAAAAAAAAACAAAAAAACAAAAAAAAACAAAACAAAAATCTAGCTTAAAAGTACAAAGTAAAAAGTATGAAACAGACAGGTAGACGAACAGCCAGTGAAGCTGACTGTTAAAACAGTATGTTGCTGGTGCCAGATATGGCTGGTACAAGGTCTGGCCATAGACTTCTACCATGGGTAGACTTCATGACACACTGGCAGAGATGTGCTACATTAGTCATAATGCTACTGACATAGCCATCAAATCACACATTACAACTAAAAGAAACCGAGCTCGGGTTTAGCCAGAATACTTGATTAGGAATAAAAGACAATACTGATTATAGACAAATGACAAACCAAATACTATTATTAAAGAAAAATGTCAACGTTGACACATGTGACTTTGAAAATGAATGCCCTCAAACTTTTACAATATGTCAGATTTACAGGTAAGAAGATTCTTAATCCTAACATTTAATTAAGGAGCCATGTTGTGTCCACAGTGAAGCCAAAACACTCATTTAAACCTCTATTTGTTAGAATGAGAACAACCTACATTTTAAAGTCCTGGATTAATTCCTTTTCATCTGACTATGCAGTGGACTGTCATCATTAATACCCCTCCCCTCGTTCTCCTAAATAGGAAAAAGGCTTACAATAAAACTTACATGACCCCTTTTAAAATATCATATCTTACAAACAGAAGTAAAGCATTTTGAAAGGCTATTTTCTTTCTTTTTTTTTTTAAACAATGAAACACCAGTTTTACCAGAAAAAAACTGCAACCAACAATAGAAACTAGACTCAGCTACGGAGGAATGCATATGATTTTAAAAGGCTACAGATTGTAGGTTTGCCAAACACCAAATCAGTGAGCGTGTGTGAGTGTGTGAGTGTGTGTGTGGCTGGGAGTAAACATACACACATGCACAGATTGATTTACAGGCCACTCATTCCTGCTGAAAATGGTCTGTAGCCACAGAGTGTCGTTATTCGTCAGTGTCAACAGCGTGAGCACCAGGGGGTTGTTGTGGTTTGGGTTCATGGACTCAGTCAGGGGTGGAGTTCCTCTTTACCAGGTGGCATTTTCAGATCCACTAAACCAGCACCAAGACTTCATAATTTAGTGTGGAGGAGATATCCGGCTCCACAGCTGGAGAGTCAGTCAAAAAGAGGAGTCGACCTGGGCTTGTTCATAGTGTGTGTGATTTCATCTATACATTTAGATATTTAGAAAATGTCACCCAGATCTTTAAAAATGTTTTTCTTTTGAAGTTTTTTTAAAAAGCAATGGTAGGTTTAAAAACAAAAAAATTTAACCCAAAAAAATAAAAACGCGTTAAAATTTTAACAGTAATGGCAATGTTGTAGTTTGTAATCCAAAGAGGGGCTTTTTACACGTATGTTGTTTTCAGTCTTTTCATGTTGTCCCGTTCTGAGACTGTGGTCAAGTTCAATCAGGGGGCAACAGGTCGTGAAGCCGGAACCTCTCCCGAACGTGCGGCCGCACATCCTCGTTCTGACAAGTCCAGCAAGCAGGAGACCCAGAACGGGAGAGAAGAACAAATTAATTACATATAGTGAAGTAAAGTTACTCAGCCATAGCTGTTGTAACACATCCTGCTGTAACTGTCAGAGAGCAAGACATCTTACCATCTCAACCAACTTCTCCAGGAAGGGTACCAGCTTCAGCAGCTCATTGTCATTCTTGTCCATGAACCAGCTCTCTATGGGAATCCCATTGGACAACTGAAGGGACAATAAAAACATATAAATTACGTTTGTGAGTAACATCTTTGTATTTTTAACTGATGTCAAATGTGCCTATCCAATGTAAAGTCAACAGAACTCAAAACTCCACAATTTTAAAAGGATCTCGTTAAAATTAATATTTCCATAGTACTTTTTCCATACTATTTTTATGAAATATTATATCAAGCTTCAGGAAAAACAAGCACACAAGTTAAAGCACACAAAAATGCCACATATGTAATGATTCAGATGATTGTTCAGATAGTCATCTGATAAATAAATTGATTACAAGTTGAGATCTGTGTCTGATTCAGCTCAGGGTACAGTGATTAATCACCAACGTCCTGTGCCTTCTTCACAGTAATTAATAGAAGCAGCACATGACAATATCAGGAAGACAGGAAGACTGGGTTTTAAGAGAGAAAAACTGCTGGTCAGTTGGGACGTGTGAGACGCTGGTCAGACACCAGGCTGAGGTTAGTGTGATAATCAGATGATCAGATAAGAGTAACTTTAAGTAAAACCAAATACAAATCAGCTGTGGTTGTATGCATCCATCAACTAGTCATGTTGCATTTTAAATCCACGTCTGTCCAGACTCAGAATTTTCAGTTTGTAGTGAAGACTTGGACATGGATGTTGTTGTTTAATAAAAGCGTATTTGTTTTGAGAAACTGAAGTCATTAATCAGTGACCTGAAGCTCAATATGAGCAAAAACCAATGAGCTTGTGCTGGACTAACAGAGGAAACAGGAGGGTCCCTATCCTGGTCAGTGATATGATCCGTGATCCTTCCTTCTTTATGTTAAATTTAAAGAATTTCCCTTAAGGCGTTCTCGCAATATTGTGTTTACAGGAACAGGATGGACAGATGGACATCCTGAAATCATAAAGAAATTTTGCACCATTTCTATTTTCCTATGACTACCAACTAAACCAAACTACTGATCTTTGTTGATAACCAGATGACACAAACCCTCCAATATTTTATTTTGTTTAGAAGTTCACCTGGTATGCAAAGGCTTGTGGTGAATTGTCGATGATGATGGTCTTTGACAGATCTCTGCCTAAGATGTTGAGGTCCTTGATGTAGTTTCCCTGGACACAGACACAGTGCTCACGAAACAACCTGTGTCTACAGTTACAGTGGGGAATAAAAGGAAAGAAGGGGAGCGGAGGAAAAAAAAGATCAATCAGTGACAAGGTCAGAGCAATCAATAATTCAGAAAAACCACAACACTGACACCTCAACAGCAGCATATGCCAACACCGGTGCTGCACGCCGCTTTTAGAGCTCTATCACTGATCTTTCAGGCTTGCATTAACCTTTCAAGTTGTTGCTCATTATAACCGAGGAAAACATAACACACCGTACCTCACTAGCTGCTTTTTAGGATCCAAGATGTTGAGTAGTTTGTCTGCATACACCTTTTTAGAGGCTGTAAAAAGGATTATCTGGCAAAAGGGAGAAAATAAAGATCAACATTTTAAAATCAGATTCACTTCAGATTAATTCATAAGAGTAGCTAAGTTATATTTACCTCATAGATTTGAGACATGCGTTCCAGAAACTCTCTGAAGAACGGCCTCAGGCGCACATACACCTGCAAATGACAACACACCACAGGTAAGGAAGTGCTGCAACACACATCTCATCAAAATACTTTTGACTTTGTTGGTTCAATTGGACAGCTCTCCAACTGTATGTCAGGTTTGTCTGTTTTGATACAGATGGGACTTTATCGCCCTCTAGTGGCATCGTGAAATACTGAGGGAAACCTTCTTGGGTGGGGGGGGGGCTGCTTACCTGGTAAATGACATCTTGAAAGAGGACAGGGAAGGTCAGTGCTGCATCCTCCAGCTCATTTAAACTGCAGTGAACCAACGTTTCATCCTAATGAACACAAGAGAAAAAATACAAAGAAACTCTTCTGAATCTTTTTTTTTTTTTTTTAAATCGATCATAATAAATTAATAAATAATATGTTGCTGTACTGTATGACTAACCAGGTCTAGGACCAGAGAGAATTCAGGCGTGCTGCGTGTCTTCAGTGGCAGGGCAGGCTTACGGGTGAGCTGCTCTTCTGTCAGTGGAGGGACGTGCTTGATGAAGAAATACCTACAAAACAAATCATCATATATACTGTAAGTCATAAATTCATCCTCTACGCTCCACCATAATTAACAGTTTTTGTTGTGTGTGGGTGTAGCATAAAGAGACTACCATGTGTATTTCTTTATAAAATTGTGTGTTGTATTCTAATAAATAAACCCTTAAAATTGGATTGCCATTTGATTCTACTTGCAATTAAAATCCTGCAGTCAACAGACCACTTTTCTGTTTGTATTTCGTCAAACTGGAAACATTCAAACTTGTGCTACTGGCTTTGTTGCATCATTGTAGGTCAGGTAGGTGGTCTGGATATTGTTTACTTCAACCTTAGTTTTGACTTAGTTGAATCCAATGTCTCACCGTGCTACACCCTTCGCCCCCATTTGCAGGAAGTAACCTCACTTTCAAGTCTTGTCCCATTCCTAGCTTACCACGTGTATGGTTTAGCTATCCCACCTACTCTCCCGAGCTCTTCTTGCTGTGGTTTTGTTGTAAATTGGGTTTATTTGAGCTCTGGCTTTCTCTGACTGCAGTGTTTGACTCACGGGTCAAAGACTTCCCAGTCTTCCTCATAGGTTGCCTCTGGTGGTACTGTGGTGGGAGGTGAATCCACATATGCCATATCTGGACTGGAACCAGGAGCTTGGACCACAACAAGAAAAGAGATGAAGAAACAGGAACACAAAAAAGCAAAATAAGCCTTGCCAATAGTTCATTATTACCTCAACATGAAGTGAAACGTTCTTCTGTATCTTGAGCTTTAGATATTTATGTACATATTACATATATTTAAGTTTAAAGCTGTAAGTCACCAATCTTAATTTCAGTTATGTGAAAACATGATGACAATAAAGATTCTTGATTCTTTATTCTATCTACCTGTAAGGGGTGGAAGGTCAGGGTCGGCCTCGAGCTCTCCCTCTGCTGCTGCGGGAGACACCTCGGGCATGTGGCTAGGTCGCAGAGGTGGCAGCTGTGATACACTGGAGTAGAAGTTAGTGGGGGCACACACTTCCTGCGTGGATGTGGCTGTGCTGGTGGGCGTCTCCACAGCCTGCTCCATGTCCAGCTGCTTGACTATCTCCTCAGCTTCCAATGCCTGGTCTGGAGAGTCTGAGCCAGAAGAGGCTGAAACAACAAACACAAATGCCATTTAATAAAGTGGTAGAACATCAAATTATCAGTAAGAACATATGAAAAGGAAACTCACTGGTGGGGCTTCACAGGCACTGCTGGCTTTCATTAATACAGCAACTCGCACAAGTTCAGCCTACCATATTTTATTTGAGCACATATATACTAAAAGTTTGAACATAGCATCTGTTTACAACACTAGCCATGAATCACTCAGGAGTCCCCGGAGTCTGCTTACCATTTTTAGCTGGTGAGAAGAAGTTGAAAACAGGGGAGAAGATGGTCCCAAGAAGGGTGGTTCTGGGAGGGCTGTTGGCCACCTCGACGGCCGTCGTCTCCTCCAGACTGCCATTGGGCTTCTCCTTACTCCTGTCGTGATTGGTTGCCTCTGCAGAGGAGAAGTAAAAGGTTTCACAGAATTAATAGTGGATAAATAAAAATAAATACATCAAAAAAAGACTAGTGAGAAGTCTTTTTCTTTGCCACTCACGTCCATTGAGGGAGCCTCTCCTGCCAACCCTGCTGATAGTCTTGCGTGGGGTGTTGGTGTTTGGGGTTGTAGAGGTGATCAAATTGTTGTCCACATCACAGTGGAGACGTGTCTTCTTGGCTGGGCTCTCCTGCTGCACCTTAAGGGGAAAGCCACCCAGTAAAACAGTTATTAAACAAAAACAGCCAAAAAAAGTTTTTAAATACCCCTTAACTCTGTGTGATTCTGGATGATGAAAGTAGACAACTGTGATGAAATCTTTAGTCGTCAATACAAAACAGCAGTCCTAGATCCATCCACCAGTGGCCGATTGAAAACTTTGACCAAACACACAGCAAGTTAAAAAAATGTGACATGGATAGAATTTAAAGATGTCACCACGTAACTGCTAATCAGTATACATGAAGAGATGAAGAACATACTGGCCAAGGCGACTTTAGGCACCATTTTGAATTTTAGTGTTAAAAAAGGTTGGGGGGGGTAACATAAAGAACAATGAATCCACAAGGTCCCTGTTATCAAATAGTGTAAAGGCCATAACATGTCACAGAAATCTAAATAACATTTTTTACCATTACATTACATAACCATAACATTGTTTTTTAACAAGGTGTTAAACAGTAGACACAGTTAGGCAAAAAACTGAAGCAGTATGCTACAACTCTAAAATAAGGACTTAACATGGAAATATAGAAACAAAATATTATGTAAAAACATTAAAAAGCCCCCATATCTTTCCAGTGGAAAAGCTTCTTTTAGCCGAGTTGACTTTTCCACTTGTTACTACCTCCTGTCCCTGCACACCAACTCTGTGAGCCAGAAGCTAAAATTAGAGACGAGTCCGAGTTCTCAGACAAGCTGCTGCATTCCAGCAGACATTTCTTGGGAAACATGACACTCTGCACCAAGAAACACTGTATTTAACTCAGCAACCTGGAGAGTACAGTGCCGAATGCAGTTTTTAAACACAGAGGTGCCAAAAAGCTTAAGTGACACTGTTGAACCAAACACACCAAGAGGAGGGGGATAACTTTAACTACAATATTTCAATGCCCCCAGAAGGGGCACCACACTCACATTATCATTTAACTCAATGACAAGGCAGGGTCAATTATTGTGATCATACAAGTAGTTACCTTGACAGCATTTCCTCTGATGAACTTCTTGATGGTGGAGAACAAGCCCCTTCCTCCACTTGTAGGAGTGTCCTCTTCTACTTCTGAATGCCTCCGCTTGGTACGGGACGGGCGGCTGGCCAGACTTGGGTTCGGCTGCTGAGACGCCTTACGCATTCTCAGCCTCATTGTTTTAGCAGTCACATGTAAGGCTGTTTTAGAGAAAGATGACAGATACAGAAAGAGAAACAGGAACTCAATATGACTGTACAGTCAAGGAAACACATTTAAGCATAAACTCTACTGTTAAGTTGAACAAACAGGTTGCTGTAACGGTTTGAACTTTTAGAAATGCACAAGTCTGTGGGTTGTATCTGTATATGTTGTAGAGTAATAACAAGTCATTTTCTGCCAACATCTGGATACATTCAAGATCCCATTTCACTTACATCACAGTGGATCGCAGCAGCCACAGCTGGCTTTACTTCCATTCGTACAGTAAAAAGGAAAATAAAAAAAAAATAAAAAAAACTTTGGCCAGGATCTTACTATACATACACTCTCAAACTTCACTCTTATCGCCTATGTAAGTGCAAGATCAACGTTAAAGTTGAGATAACAATAGCTGAAAAAATAAATAAAAAACTTAACACATGCACAAAAAAAATTTAAAGTAGCCAATCTAAACTAAAAGGATATTCTCTAGAGTTAAGAGATTTTACTGTCCTTGTTATTATTGTCCTCAAGTATGCATGGGGAAAACTTAAAAATTATTCAGCGAACACGAATTGTCAGTCAGACACGCCAGCCTCTCGCGCTTATGTAAGAGCAGCTGGCTGAAAATGTGTCTGGAGATATCCACAACTTGTCAGGAACCCTAAACACACAATAGCACCTCTCAATACATACTATACACGTCCTTCACTACATCTGCTTTACATTTATACAGGGGTGTATGCACTAACACACGAAAGGTGTACGTGCTGTTGCTCAATAATGCACACACGCAAAACACCAACGTGCTCTTTAACAGCGTCAAAGCACACAGTAACATTAAGGTAAGTGGTAGGCAGGAAAAGTGGGACAAGCCTCAAAGTTGTGACTGTTCAGAAGTAAATTTGTAGAGCTAGAGACGGTGAGTTTACATGAATGTCTATGTAGTAGTTTGAAGAGGATACACCCCCTGATTTTATTATAGAGTCCAACGTGCACCACATCTAAAACGTTCCTGATGTGGTGGTGAAAAACTTCAGCTACACTACAACATCTATCAGGAGAGATTTCACGATACAACCTCAGCTGAAAACAGAAGATTTGATTTAAAAAGACTATCTGAGATCATTTTAGAAAATACAAACACTGTATGTGTATTAACCTGGAGTATACCACTGAGTTTTGATCCATCTAAGAAAGACTCAGTTTTGTTGCTTTTTTATTGAAAAAGACAAATCAGTAGTACTTCTATGGAGGAAAACATTATGACAAAACATACTAGTGGATATTATTCTTCTTGACAGGCAGTAAAACAACTAAAAAGATACTGATCTTGGATACAGCTTTATTTAACGTTATATTCCCTAAAATAGCTTGTTTAATTTTATTTCTTTTGCCGTGCAATGACAGTAAATGGAGGGGAAAATAGATTTCCCCTTCCCAGTCAAAGCATTTTGACCTGGCAGGAAGCTATGCAACACAATTTTTTGCCAATGTGTAATACTGCATAGCTGACTGTAAACCAAATATGAAGGGGAAAAAATTAACTATCCACCAAGCAACCTTTTCAGATTTCCATTTTTTTTCTTCTTTAGTATTTCTATTCTTAAGCCCCTGCAGAAGAGAAACATCTGTAACATACAATCAAAGCTATTTATAGTTTAGATATTGATACCAAAGCACTAACACTGTCTTTATTAAAACAATTAATCGTGTCCATATAAAGCAACGCTGGCAGGAACATACTATTTTCGCAGTTACAGCACCAGGTTCAAAACATGCTTTAAAAAACTCCTGCGGCCTCAGTAAATCTCTACTTGCCTTGTTTACATTATATAATACAGGAAAATATTACTTGGCGCCATGATGGTGCTCTTGTTTAAAGTGACATAATTTTCTTTACCCAAACGAGTTAGAGGGACAAAATAGGAAATAAGAAAACAGCAGATGCTTGAAATATATATGTAAATATGCTGGTGAAGATGGTCACGTGTCAATTCAGCTGCACATAGATTTCAAGCCACAGTATTAACTATCGTTGAGGAAATGCCCCAAACTCCCACAGGTTGTCTTGTATCAGTTTTGCTGATGGTCTATTTGACCACTGCTTGTCTTTGACTGTGTGCATCTGGTTAACATCCTTACTACACTTCTTCATCATCACATCACATCACATATTAAAAAAAGCTTGAACTATGCGGCCTCCTGAGCCTATAAACTTGACAGAAAAACTGACGGATGTTGCAAACTGATATTATTCCTGTTTGTGTACCGCATGAGATGGACCCTTAATATAACAACTAAAATCCATCATTTATGGACATTTTTCAAATCAAATTTATTTATTTAAAGCCCAAAATCACAAACATCGTTTGCCTCGGAGGGCTTTACAATCTGTACAGTTGTGACACCCTCTGTCAGGACAGACAGAGGGCAGGAAAAACTTAAAAAAAATAAATAAAAATCATGAAATTATACCTTCTGTTATTTGTACTTTAAGCGCCTTAGTCCCATTAGCAAGCCATGGGGTTTTCTACAATAAAACTCCAAATCAATTGCCTGTTATATTTACTGTGTGATCAGTCCTCGCATTGGCAACAACCACCACCATCACCACAGCTGCAAAACGTCCACCTTTCCATGCAATCGCCCGCAAACCAAGGATCATGCACACAGCTAGGTACGAGCAAGTGAGCGGGAAATAGGAAACATGCATGCAGCTGAGTCTGTGTGAGTTAGCAGGCAAAACGCTAACAGAGGGAGAGACGAGAGAGAGGCCCTGCAGACACTCAGTCCAAGCTGCAGAAAACTATTCAGAGGATAATATGGTCGGCTAATTGGATCAGGAGGTGGCTAAAGCACGTATCATTATGATATTACAAAAAAGAAAAAGCAGGCGGGTGACACATGTGGTCCAGCTGCTTCAAGCACCGGGGTTTGCGAAAGCTAAATTAAATCGTATCAAAAGGTGGCTAACCGAGCAGCTACCTAGCTCCACGAAGCTAAAGCTGCTTAAACGAGCTACAAGAGATGGAGTATTAACGCCACATAAACTGGGTTTTATTTATTTTAATGCTGTCATTTTTTAGGTAATGTCAGTCTGGTAATGTGACTCGTTACTCCAGTTTTTTTTTCGGTTAACAAGCAGCAGCGTTAGCATTTCGAACCGGGCTAACTCACCGCGGCGTCGTAAATTTTAGACAAACAAGGTTAAAATGATGAGCTAAAGTGAGGGTTATTAGTTGGTTAGCTGCAGTAAAGTTTGCCCAGCCACTTGCCCGGACTGTCTTCCCCGATTTGTGCACATTTATTCCCATTTTTTTTAATGTAATTTGACAGCAAAACTAGTCAGTCAAAACAGCTAGCTAACACAGAGTAAATTCTAGTCAACCTCAGCTTTAATTCGAATGACACTGCAGATGTTAGGATTTGTTTAATAAATTATGCTGTAGTAAACACATCTAACTGAAGACTAAATGGAGGGATGTTTATTTGAAACGTAAAAGACGGCGTTGGCTAACATTAGCTTATGCAAAGGTAGCGAAGTTGTGTTGTGGTATGTGTTAGCCTCGGCGCAAGCTAAAACGCTTGACCTGACCTGTTCGTTGCTTAAATACGATACAAGCAGTTTATATGATACAAATTCTTGCGGGTGTTTATTGTGTGGTTCAGTTTGAGATTGTAGTAGGCGGATAAAATTAGCTAAAAATACGGATGTGACCAAGAATTAGCCAGCTCCGCGACAGGCCGTGTTTTAGCTGCCCTTAGCTTAGCATCGCTAGCCCAGCGTTAACCCCGCATAGCCTTCTCCAAAAAAATAAACAGAAAAATAAAAAGGGAAGGGAAATTTGTATCCCGCAGTTACCCAACATCACATTAACAACAAGCCATATTAAGATAAAACACACGGACATGGTTGGTTAACGTTACATCGACTTACTTTACGGTGATCCCGCAGTTTCTGGAGACAACGACTCAACACCGATGGACCATCACAACAGAGACAGCGTTTTGTTTTCGCGATCCGATTAGATTGTTTTTATTTTATTATTTCCCTCCACTGCTCCGGTGTATATATATGCTCACCAGCCGTCTCCGAAATGACACATCGCCGTGTTGCCAGGCGCCATTTCCCGCCTCTGCTCGGTGTCTCCGAAGCAGATACCCGTATGGACACAGACACACCCCCTTCACCTCTCACAAACAGCAGGCTGCAGAGAGGACTTACTTGATCCCTCTCAGAGCTTGAATAAAAAAAAAAGAAAGGTGGAGGACTGCTAGTTTCTATGGCTCCTCTTTTAAAAATAGTGTCTGAATGCCTGGGTAATTATTTATGATAATCTTGCTTTATATGCTGTTTTATGTTATTGAAAAAAAACAAAACCAAAAAAAAAAAAAAAAAACACACACAGGACACTACAAGTAAAGGCATTCACTTGCGAGACACCTATTTAAAAAAAAGCACCTGAGTAATCCACTCACCGCTCATGACATAACATTTCCACATTAACATCCATATCACAACCAAGGAATGACATGAAGCATCACCTTTAATAAAATTAAATTACATTCAATGTGCCTTTCCATGAGAAATTGAGTTTCCCGGCTGCACAAACAGAACTGATTTCATGTTCCCAGATTTCCCTAAAAGGTGAGGAATTAGGTTTCCTCGGTACAAATGGTAACAGTTCAACTACAGTATGTACAAGAGACCTCATTAATGGAAGCATGTGTACAGTATGTCAGCTCCGTATGTGCTTGGTTAATTTTTGCACACTGTGGAGGATACTAACGTCGCTCTAAGTATTGCTTAAGCATCAGTATTTTGCTCAGTTTGATTATTAATAAAATAAAAAAAATGTTTCAAATGCATGCAATGGCATCATACAAAAAAAGAAAAACAGAATGAGGAGTACTTTTGAGTGTCTGTCACAAATAAAAGAACTTGATTTAATAGGCCATGAGAAAAGTCCTTGGCATTTGTAATGCATTCCCACTCCTGTAAACAAAAAAAAAAAACATCTTCCATGTGAAAGTCCCAAAGTTATGTTAGAAAGGCAGAATTCCCAATTGGTCTCTTTGATAAAACATCTCAGGTGAAGAGTTTGTTTATATCAAGCAACAGCAACCTGAAAAGAAAAGTAGCAAAAACATAACACAGTTCAACCTTGAAGTTCAGGTGTGAGTCAACGTGAGACAACTCTGGAGTGAACTGAGGCAGTCATCAAATAACAAAACTCCATAGTCAGTGTACAGGATATCACCTCTACTGTCATAACTTAGAAATATTAGCAAATCAACAGCAGCTCTGGACAATGCCATGATTTTTTTTCTTTGTATTATGTTACGTTATTCAGAATTAATTAGTTGCAATGTCTGTTTTTCAAAGTAGTCTGTGACATTGAGGATGCATCCTATAGATTCTTAAACATGTTGATGTTTTGTTTCGTCGAGAAAGACCTTGGTTGAAGAGGAAGGTCTGAATATTTTTAATGAGTTACAGCTGTACGAGTCCCCATTCAGAGAATGTCAACGGCTTGATGTCTTTTCCCATAATCCACAGCTCTGTCTCCCTGCATGTCTCGATCGTCATCATCTGGAACAAAAGAAAGCAACACCAACATTAGAGATTAAACAGACACTATGTTTCATGGAGTGCTGTGATCATACTCCATTATCATATAAGAAAACTGATATTTCTATATAAACTATGTCCTCGCTATCAGTCCAATCGCATAAATAGCCTAATTTTAATCTGTTAATAGTGTATAGCCATAGCCATTTATATGTTTCATTGTTTTGGATATACTTCACACTGGATATTAAATAAGCACTCCAGGTTAAAGTCTTGAGCTTCAGCTTTAAGTGTGTTTTAAGTGAGCATGTTCATATCATGAACAGTGAGGGGCTCACAGCCCTTGTTGTACATAATTTCCCTAACGTACCAAAAATGTCATAAGTATAAGGAATTTATTGTGAGGATGAATTAAATTTAGTGGGGACATGTTAACCACATCAATCTAAAATGTTGTCTTCCCTGCTGGTCATATTAACATGGACATCTTAGATTTTTATTGAAATCAAGGGCTATATAGAAAGTGAACACTAAAATAAACATATAATCACAGCTAAACTCTCCAGACTAAAATAACTGAAGTAGTTTTTTTTTTTAGATGGATGAAAACAAAAATGATATTTTCAATTACAGTATTGTTAGACTCATCAAATATTTAACACTCTCAGGTTCATGGCAGGAAACAATAACAAGAATGGAAAACAACACTGGCATGCATTTCAATATTTCAAAAAGGAGAACACAGACACATTCACAAACACAGTGAGCTATATTTATCTACTGGTCTAGATGTGGGTCAGATGTTTGGTGGGCACAGACAGGTGGTATAGCTAAAATGAAGCACAGGCAGGAGAGAAAACGCTAGATGGCAACTGGATTACTCTCACAGAACCGCAAGTTCCTGGGTCAAGTTTTTGCTAAGATTATTGTGTCTATGCTGTAAAAAAAATGCCTGACACAATTCATTGACGCATGCTGGACAGCAGTCCTGCTTTGACCCTGAAGGTGTTTAGAAGATGTTTTGTCAAAAATCTTAAATATCTGTAGCTTTTGGTGGATTCAAGGACCAAACTCAGGGTACTGTGAGCTACTGTAACTGCTGGGACAAATGTAAGTGGGAGGGGGGCAGCAGCAGGACAGGGTTGGAGGGAGGTAGCAAGGGAGGAATGGTGGATACACATCTGGACAGTCAATCCAGTCCCCCGACCTGGCTCACCTTGGACGTCTTCCTCCCCACCATCACCATCCTCTTCCTCATTGTAGGCCAGCTCGGCCTGCTTGTCGGCCTCATACTCACCCACGTTCCCATCGTCCCCATTGTAGTCCGCTAGCTTAGAGCCGTGTTGCGGATCTACTGGGGACTCGTTCTCATCAAAGAACCGGCCTGCAGGAGCCAGAGAAGGGCCTCATCAGGAAGGGAGGGAAGCGAAGGCAGTTGTAGGGAGACGGGGAGAAGTGGGTGAAATACTGCATAATGAATGCATGAAGGAACGAGTGACCAAATGAAGAGGGTGACAAAAGATAAGGAAGATGAGGTGAATGGATACACGTTGGCAGGTTAATTAAAAGACAAGTGTTTCTGAGGAGTGAAGGAAAAGTCAATCAAGGACTTGAAAGCAGAGAGACAAGTGGAAACAAATGGGGTCCCATGTAATGAAGGGACTGTTTGAAGTTAAGAAAGTGCTAATTGAGTTATCCGTTTAATCATCTGTACTGCCCAATCAATCAAATACAATACCCCTGCTGTAAATCCTATCTTATGTTGAGTTTTTGTGGGTACTGAGAGGTGTTGATAACATACAAGGCTCATTTTTAAAGGCCATAGTTACGGAAAGTGTGGTGTTTCATTGTACTGCGCTATATACAGAAATGTTTCTTATATTTTTCTACCTACTATGTTTACTGTTATGCACCAATATAGACAAGACAAATTCCTTGCTTGTGGAAACTTATTTAGTAAAGAATCTTATTCTGATATAAAACACGCAATGTGTGTTAAAATACAATAAGCATTTTTTAAATAAGCAAGGATTTGAGGTCTTTTTTCTTGTTATTGTGGAACAGTTTCCAATTTTATAATTTACAATATGGTTCGATGTTTTGCATGCTTTGATACTGAAGGGGAAGTGGGTATTTCCATTATTATAGGTGGCCACTTTGGAGATGAGACAACTGAGATGTTGTAATTGAAAAAGGCACCAATCAGGCAAAAATCAAAATGAATCCATCTGAGATTTCTAAAATAACAGGAAATCTGGGGGAAAAAAGTAATCAAAATCTGAACATGAAATGTGTACCATGTCTAACTACACTTAATTCAAAATAGTGTTTTTGCTCTCTGATCTGTAATGGCTGCCTAATCTCTATCAAACGAGTGTCTGAGGCTGTTTATGTTCTACCCAACCTCCTACAGATTTCAGATGGCAGTGCTGATCACGACAAGACTGGGTGGAGACTCCAGGCGCAGTGCTAGTGTCTAGTGAGCACCAGACACTGCCAAAATCGAGACATCTGGTGGGTGTCGGGTGTTAATTTGCCATAATAGGATGCAAGTATAAAGAGATCAGAGGCAGAAGATTACAGTGAAAAAAAGAGGATGTGAAGTGAATGCAGTTGGTGTTTTTGGCAGCAGAGCTACAGATGCTGAGGTGGATATGTGAGGGACATGAAAGAACAGAACATATAAAAAAGGAGAAGGAGACAGAAAAAGCAACAGAGCAGAGCAGAGCAGAAGCCAGGCAGCAGGAAAAGATCATCTGGGAGCCAGGTGTGTGTCATTTGTCTCCTCTCCTCTGCAACTGAGCTCTCTCTCTACTACCCGACATTGTTCCTACCCATATGCAAAAATGGCTTATATTCAGACAGATGAAAATGTGTTAAATAGAAGTACGGTTGGAACCAGTTAGCAATGGGCAGAACTCACACCTCTGGCATGTCACCAAACTGTATTTTACTCTCTGCGTTGACACACATCACAGAGAGCTGGGCGGCAGCAGCTAAGCACAAAGGCAGAGCTAACAAGAATAGCTGTCACTTTTCATGTGTAATGTTATCTGTCCCCACCCCCTCAAAAAATCAATTAAAAAAAAAAAAAAAAAAAGAAGCCAACCACAACCTCCCTTGCAAACAGTATTCCCTTTTTCAAAAAGACGTGCCGAAACTCACTTTGGCGGTGATGGACTGGCTCTGCTGGAACTTGGTCTTTGGCACGGTGAGGCTGGATGGGGTTGGGCACCTGGGCAGGGTTGGGGGGCAGAAGAATCCCGTTCATGCGTTCATTGTCACCCTTGACATTATCAGGAGCTGAAAATGAGAAAGAGACTCAGGTCCTGTTGTCAAACGGCAGACTAATCACCACTAATTACTTGGATGTGGTGCATTCTGTACCTCGAAGTTGTCTTTGTTGCTCTCCCAGCTCGTCTGCCTTGATACCTGCCTTGTTGTCTTCTTCAAACACGATCGGCTTGTCTGCCTGCTTGATGACACCTGGAGGTGCAACCACTGCCGCTCGGCCCTCCACCCTGTCCTGCTGGAGCCTGGGCTGGTCCAGGGACAGGCTCTGGCCCCCGGGCCCGTCGGCTGCCCCGACCCCAGGTCCAGCACCAGCTCCCACAACCACATCAGGGGCGTCATCGTGTTTCTGAGTGATGGCTGGTTTCTTTAATGCTGGAAATAAGCGAGTAGAGTAGCAAAGTGAGAAGACCTTGGAAAGTGAGACAACTTTGGTGATTTTTGTGATCGACCTGCCATGAGGATAGAAATACAGTAGGAGTTTGGAGTCTCACCCCAGAAAAGCTGTTTTTTTTTTTAGACATTCAGTGGCATGTAAGGGAGTGGCATTTCCTGACCCTGTACAGTAGCAGGTCTGTTGGTGGGTTATTTTCTCCAGTTTTAGTTTCAACTTCTCCGTTTTTAACAGATAAATGGATGTGTCTGTAAAGTTTGTTTATAGTTGTTGGAGTTTCATTCTCTCATTGCTGTTTGCAGTCACCTCAACAAGGGCAAGTTTAAAATGATGAATGAGCGTGTCCATATTTAAAACTAAATTGGTCTTTATACTGGCATTGGGATCATCATCATTGTTGTTTTGCCTGAAATTCTCTTCCCATATTGCCTTAGAGATGTGCCCAAATGTCACTGTAAATGTATATTTCTCTACATAATTTTCCTCACTCATGAATTCACTGAGGTTGTTTTTAAAAGGTTTAGATGTGTTGCTTACCAAATTGCATGTCATCAATTTTTCCCACCTCACTGTCCTCAATACCAGGCATGCCAGCATCACTGCCAGGCTTACCCATCTCTTCTGTAACAAAGCAGAAGGTACGTGACTTAGAAAGCGGACATAATTACATTAAAACTGTATGACTGTATTTAGTGTGCAGCAATATAAAGAAAAACAGTGAAGTGAGGCTTTGGCGGACACTCATCTCATCTACTGTACCTTTTAAATCTGGACTGTCATGGCGGCGAGTGGCCACTGTATGGCGCTCTCCAGCTATCTCCACACCTGGTGCCCCATCTACACGTCTGCCTGCCACTACACCTTTTTGGCCGTCCATTACACTCTGAAGAATAATCAGAAAGGTGAATCAGAAAAAGGAATGTTTAATGAATATGGAAATTTTAAAAGAAATAGAGGCACAGAAGGGAATTAAGTTTAATTAACTGTAAATATTTGAGAGTTATGAATACATGCTGCAATGCTAAATTAAGCAATCTGTATCAGATGGCAGGGGGTTATAACTACAATCTTTTGCTATGCACTCAAGAATGATTGCTATCTTCTTCACAGTTTTTATAAATACTAACCTGTCTTAACTTTGATGCCTCTTCTTCCAGGGTCTTTTTTGTTTCTTCATACTCGTCTTTCAATTGTGCAATCTGACGTCCACACTGTAAACTGGTTGATATATATTCCTTTTGAGTCCACACAATGTAGCATTTTTGCCCACAAGCAAATATTTATTTTGCATAACTGCACTGGGCATAAATCTATTCTGAATGTCTAAGAAAAGCCAGTTTAAGTGAAATATCACTGTGACTAGATCAGCCTTATAATGAGAAATGAAAGATTACAATCACTGGTGATGTCATACCATTTGATTAGAGCAAATATTCAATTGAAAACCATTGTAATAATGAATCATTTGAGGAGTAAAAATTAAGAATTTGAGAAGTGGTTTAGCCATCATGTTACTGTTCCTCAAAAGTGAGAGAAATCCATAAAGGATGCAGACAGGAAGTTGTAAAGATTGAAATTACCTCTCATATTCCAGTTTTCTTTCCAAAGTAGTGCTATTTTTCTTTACTTCTCTTAGCTGTTCTTCTTGTTTCATGAACTCCTGCTTCAGCTCCTTCAGCTGCTCTGTTTGCAGCAACACAAACATGCACACAAAAACACATATACACAATACACATGGAGAGGTTTAGTTCTTCACTGTTAAATTAACTACAATGGTGTGCATGTGTCAGTGCCCTCTGCTGGCTGACATCCTACCTTTCAGCCTCTGGATTTCTGTCATCTGGGCCGTGACATCACCCTGCAGCTTTATCTGCATAAAAGAAAGAGAGGAAAAAGAAAAACAGGATCAGAAATCTTGTCATTTTAGAGAAAGCTATATGCCTTTTGACAGAATTAAAACCAATTTTAGTCTGTTAATAGTTGCCCTGCTTAGCATAGATGACTAACCTGCACAACAACCTCACTAATTACCAGGCAGCACCACCATTAACCTCATTAGAACAGGTTTGTCTTGTTTTCCTGTGTAACAAACCTTCACGGCACAAAGAGGTGTCGCCCAGTGTGACTTTTCATTTAGTTGCTGCTACAAGGCAGCCTGTCAAAACCAGTGTGGGGTATCAGACGTTAAACGAATGCCTGGGTGCTGATCTTGGGACGAGAAATATTGTTGTAGGATTTATACTGGTGGTCGAAAATTGCATCTCTTTTAACTTAACTGAACAAGTGCCTTTGTTATGTGCAAAAAAAAAAAAATCCAGCATGGAAGCTGACAGCTCGTACACAGCTGACTTATGATTTCTTAAGCGGGCTTCTCTTATGCACTTTGCCTGCACTGAGAAATCCCTGTAATACAATCCAATAAGACACCTCTGTAATAACGTGGACTGGTGTGAAAATGACACACTCTTTTGTGTTTTTAATAAAACTCACATGCATCCACTCTTGAAGGGAAGATGAGCAAGCAGTGGAGGGAAATTTGAACTTTAAAGTGATACCTAAATGCTTTTTATGTTTGTTTGTTTTAGTCTATCCCGATTATAGTTTCATCCTTCATCAAAAACAGCAGCTGTGGTTATCTTGAATAATTATGAACTTGTATTTTGCAAAGGTGGTTTAAAAGTTTTAAAGCGGAGCTCTCAGCCTTGATAAGTTACACAAATCTTGTGTCATCATCTGTATGTCCTGTCAACAAACAGACAAAGATAGACACAATTCCTGCTTCAAAGGGAAAAATAACGTGCATTTAAACATTTTTTGGCAAAACAATTTTCTCAAAAACGTTCACCTTAGGAGTCTGTTGTGACTATCGAATGTGGTATAAACATCTGAAACAGAAAGCAAGTGAGGAAAGAACGGACAGGAATTACAAAATCACTGACAACTGTTGTCAAGACTAAAGCTGTCACCCACTCACTAGTGGTTAACAGCTCCCCCCTGTAGCCTGCTGACACTGTCTGTATAGATGACCACAGACTGTACTAAGAACTATTAGCTGGCTTCTGTGTGGAGGCCAGACTGTCACTGTTTCTCTCTGCATTGCAGGCCTCTCACTGTATGTAGCATGCACCTCTGTTGAGACAAGGTTGGGCTGTTGACAGTTAAAAGGAGTGGAACAACTGCCATTCAACACCTGCCTTTATCTTGATTACGGAAACAGGAAGCCGGACACTGAAGTCACTACCAAGAAACTAAGGAGCTCAGACCCGTCTTTATTCCACACTTAACCACTTAACCATCTACACTCGCCTCAACAAGCAAAAAAAAAAAAAAAAAAAAACCTAAGCTCAGGTCACACTGTTTAAAAGAAATCACTTACATAAAGACGGTTTAGTGACAGTATCAAACAATTTAGCTGCCAAGAGGGGATTTAGTAAAGAGCAAAAACATTTCAGTTTGTGGAAGATTAGACGGTGCCAGCATAACAGGCAACTAAACAGAAGGATAACTGTTACAGGGACATTGTTTTGCTCTGGTTTGATTTGGCCACAGAGGAGGGGATTTGGCTCACAAACACAGTGTGTGTGACGGTCAGCAGAAGAAAAGTTTCAGAGTGGGAAATCATTTGCTAAACATTCCCATTAAGCCGAGGGGTGACTCTTGTTGATTTATCCATCTCAGATTCTCTTTTTACAAATGGCATTTGTTTTAAACAGCACTGGCTGGTTTTAATTTGAGGCTGTGATTGCTGTATCCATTATGTACGTAATTATGAATCTACGGCCGATTACAAGTAATATTATCTTGCTAGAAGCTGTGAGGAAATCTAATGTGTTTTGGTCAGAACTTGATACTCGCGACCTTCCTCCACCCAGATATTACTGTAGATTACTTTGCAAATTTATTTCAGCATGTCAATATTGTACACGTCATTAATTATCAATGAACAGCGATAACATTCTGATAATAATAATAATAAGTGATCTCGCAGGCAGGCATAAAGTCATCCTCTGCTTGCTGTAAAAACGATGCCTCACGGTGCCAGAGACGTCATGTCTAATGTGTCCTAGTTGAGCTCTACTGGATAGAGGCTTCAACGCCGCAGAATACAGACACATATTCAACAAACGTATGTCTGCCTGTGTCGGACTGGATGCAAATTACAGGAAAACCTCCACCCCATCTGTTGTCTAAACAGCTCCCAGGGCAACTGGACACACAACACAGTGAGCTGCTGGCTGGGCCACTGTGCAGGGCAGGAGGTGGGAATAGCTTTGTGTTAACATATGGAGGGGCTTCTCACATTGAACACATAAAGCCCCACAACTGCGGAAAAATGTGCTGATAAAATGAACCAATAATATATGGCAGAATAAGAGAAGAGAATAAGAGAATTTCTCCGCAAGTGCGACCATGTCATTTATTTACCCTGTTAAGCACTGGGAAAAATTTCAGAGTAATGTGGGGGGGGAGGGGGGATTGCAAAGCAAAACCACCAAGTAAACTGACTCATTTCCAAAAGTCTGTATTGTGTGGAGTGACTGTGGACTAGCTCAGCTCAGCTAGATCCGTAGTGTAAATCATGCAGCGTTGACCAATGCACCCCAAAATCCATTATTTAATGCCTGTATCATCAGGCTCCGAGACATGGGCACAGTGAAACACCATCATTAAGCATTTTGCTTTGAAACCCCGAAGGGATGTTACAACACTTGAGGAAGCTACGAGCTGCGATCCTTCAGATAAACACTGTGTCGGTGAAGCAGAGCTGAGGTGAATGAAATCGTGTGGATGAATGAGTTCGCCGGCCAAGGACGAGGTGCATGCATCATCTGCTGCTTTGGTGCCACAGACCACTCGAGACAAACCTTCGCCTCTTTACAGCAGATTAAAAAAAAAAAAAGAAGAACAAAATTGCAAAAACCTTAGCTCCCTTCATCGTGAGTTACCCAAGTTCTCAAGCACATCTGATAAAGAGCAGGAAGATGACAGGCTATTGTAGTAGTGTGATGTGATTGAAACACTGTCTACTATATACTTTTTAAACTTACCTGACTACCTTAGTGAAATGAACAATGTACCTGCTTTGTCATCACCACTATTTGCTTTCTCTGATAGCACGTTCCCACCCTACACTGAACACTGTGTGGGAACGAAGCAGTTAATATAGAGTTAATAGAGATACTGAAGCATTGTCTTTCTTCTTGCAACCCGGCTGACATCTGACAGTTCTTTTGTCTGTCTGAAAACTTTGGCTGCCTGTAACACGTGTCCTTTAGACCACTTGTCCAATAAACACACACCAGACCTCTGCCTCTGTACCTTCTCGTCAGTGCACTTTTTGATGAGCGCCTCCCGGGCCTGCAGCTTGCCCTCCAGGACGCTGTAGTCGCCATCCTTCTGGTCGATCTGCTTCCTGTGCGAGTCCACCTGCACCATCAGCTCCGAGTTGCGCTTCTCCAGCCGACTCCGCGCCGCGTCCGTCCGCTTCACCTGCGTCTGCACCTCGGCCAGCTCGTCCAGGAGCCGGCCGTGCCTGCTGGACACCGTCCAGTAGTTGAACGACAGCACGGCGATGATCACCATCAGGAAGATGAGGATGAAGGACGGGAGGCGGCCTCCCCGTCGGTTTGCACCAAACCCGACCATTTCCACAACAAACAAACAAACAAAAAACTAAGTGTAACGTCACCACAGATCTCAATGAGAGTATCCCCCGGCTGCAAAGCACATCCGTCTACGTGACATGCCGCGTATATGCGGCAACCTCTCGGAAAACGCGAACAGCACACGGGCAGACAGTCATGAATGTTCAGGACTTTTTTTCACATTTTCTGCCGAGCTCTACTCTCCTTCCTCCTTCCGCACACAGGGCATCTTTCCTCCGCAGCTCGTCGTCGGCCGATGTCAGTGGGCGAGATGAGGTCCGCCCGCAGGGACGTGGCCTAGCTCAGCTGGCGACGTGAAACAACAAGAGACGTGGACAGCGCGCACACTCACACACACACATACACATACACACACGGTTAGCTACACAACCTCACGGGTACTTCACGGCCATGTCTCTCCGGTACTGAGCCCAGCGGGAACAAACATTCAGAGGCTCGGAGCTCCTTTAGTCGGCATTAAACCGGACCGCTGCTGATTTTCAGCCCCGACATGACGGTTAGCTGCAGTTGACGCCGTCCAGCTAACCGTCACTTCACCGGCAGCGACAAAAGGCGAAGACACGAGCGGCTGCTGTCAGACAAATACAAATACATGTATCGTCTGCAGTATTAGGTGTAGTCCTGGTGATATAGTCTTTAAAATCCCACCAGACGCTAAAGGACTCGGGATTTGTATGAGACTCCTCGACTCGCTGCTCATTAAACGTGATTTTTTTTAGCTGGGTGAAGCTAGCTGCGATCAGGCTGCGCCACTTCCGCTCTGCGCTAGCGCTTCAAAATAAAAGTCCTAGTTGAAGGTTTGGGAGCACAAAGAGAGCGCGGCTTTGATCGACGCCCGTGAGGTAGTTTTGTAAGATTTCAGGTCTACACGTGTCTTAAATGTTGAATGAAAATCGTTAGTTACTGGGTGAAAGCTGTTCACGAGAATATAAAAAAGGCGACGCAGGTATGTCTAGTAGTGCTAAGAAACCGGAAACACTTGTCTAAATGAAAGAATGCTTTACAGTTGCAAGGAAACCAGGTCCAGAGTTAATTACTTATTCATATTTTGGGTATTAAGTAAGTGTTGGGTGTGAGGCTTGAAAACAAAAGCCTTCAAACGCATTGGTACGGAAGTACTTATTATACAACTAAACGCAAGCACTTGCCTCTTCTTATCTAATGTGTTTTTCCTTTGCACATGAATGTTATTCATGCACGAGAAAGCCATTTTTGTTCCCTCTAATCTAATTGTAACCCTAAATCTCCATGCAGTCTGCTCCCATTTATTTAAAGATGACCAGCAGTCTGACTAATTTGTAAATGAGGGGCTGTCTGGATTTTTTCCACCTCTCTAAATTGCCTTGAAACTTACCTGAATGTGAAATGTTTCCAGATCTCTTTTTAAGATCACAAATTTTTAGCACATATTTGTATGTGCATAATCTTTCTTTTGCCTATCTTTGTTAAGCTTTATTGTCCTTTGTTCCTTTAACTGTGTAATTACATTCAGAGCAACAAAAAAGTCTAATCAAATTGCCAGTTGGGCAATCACAAGCCTTGCAAATTATCAATTACTATCTCTCTTTTTATAATGTAATTCTGCACAGAAAAGTATAAAAAATCATGATGAAAAGCTGCCCTGCAATGAGAAACAGTTGTCACAAATAGGCCTACAACATCAACATCACTAACTACAAAAACCACATATTATCTATTCGCTTCACCAATTTTGACCAGTGTTTCTAATATTTTGGCCAGCCAGTCATGGTTGATTATTGCTTTCACACCAACATGCATGATGTAGAAACATTAAATTAAATAAGAGCACAAACCACAATATACAAACTCATATTTTATTGTAACACTGATACGAATTGTAACACAATGAGGTAAGTTAAATAATCCACATCTGTGATATTCTTTAACCAGCGGCACCACAAAATATTCACCACCCTATCAGCAACAATTCCACAAAGTCTGCAAACAATGGCTTGTAATGCCCTGTCAGTTCACAGTTTAATACAAACATATGTCTTTCTGGACAAGGACGAGAGGAATACCGATGACACAATCTCCTTTGTCTTGCAGTCACAGATCCAAACTTACCAACTGTGTATTTGTTTCCTTTTTAAGAGATGAAACTCAGTAGAAAAGATCCCCTGAGGGAGAAACATTCTTTTGTTTTTCTGATGAGAAAGAAGCCACTACAGACTCTGGCAGGCTCAGTCTGAGTTTGCTACCATTTCTGCTGATAACTTGGCACGGTCTCACAGGGCACTAGGAGATACAGTATGAGACCATTTCAGTTTGCCTGTGCTGCAGTCACACTGTGAAAATAAATTATCTTTCAGTGGTGGAAGAGTTATTAATTACTCTACAGACATCTGCTGCACAGCACAGCCTGGCAGCAACATCAGCAGCCTGAAATGCCCTCAGAGGTTTGATCCGAGTTCTTGTCGAGAGAGCGGTCAGAGAATAGTTTCTTTGCACTCAAGGCTTTGTTCACAGGAGGGGGAGTCCAGTGGGTTGGTGGATGTGCTGGTTGTTTGTGGGAGGTGTTTTGGACGGCGCATGGAAGGGGACGAACTCAACGCACCGCAGCTCTGAAGGTGAAGATCCTCGTGGCCACGCTTCCTGGGGCTGCCAATGATGCGCTGGGTCATCACCTGTACAACAAAAAATGAGCAAAAATGAAAGAGAGACACAAATAGCTAGTTTTCTGTTATATATAACATATGATTGAACTCAGCTGAAATACACAATACAACTCAATACAACTACCCAACAAAGGTCAGCATGTTAAATTCTAATTGAATGAATCAAGCTGCATTTTATACACTATGAAAGGATTAGATTCCTATATGTGCAAGGCTAAGTATCACAAGGCTACAGCAGTGCTAACTTAATTTCTATGAGTGAAATTTTCTCTATAGTGAATTTTATACTCATCATCAGAAAAAAGAAGAAGCTACATCAGGTCAGTCCATTTCATTAACACTGCCTTACTTCACCATCAGTAGCAAGCTCCGGTTAACGTCAGCAGTATCTAATAATTTCATGATAAGAACATGCATATAACATGCTATCTGTAGGTATATTAGCATGCCTCTGAGATGAACTCAGCTTTGAGACAGTCCAGTCTGACAAAGCAGAGATGAGATAAACTGAGTCTGAGATATCCTGAAGTAGTCCAGCTGTACAGAGGATGAACCCTTTTTGATTTGGATAACACCATGCCTTTTCTTGAATGTCACCCTTTTTGTTCCGCTTATGATAAGGCTTTTAAGATATTAAAGTTGCCACTGGATTTTCACCCATCTGACGTGTTGGTTGGTGTGTAATAAGCATTACTGCCTCACAGGGCTGCTAGCCTGATATCTTCTTTTAGTCTTGTACGCTCACCAAGAAAACCAGAAATAGGCACACAGACTGCAGGTTTGTATTAAACTAGGACTGGACATTTTACACCATCTGATTCAATTACCTGATCTATGACATTGGCACTAAAAATGGCCTCCTCCATGTGTTTTTCATCCGACTTGATGACACACTTGATGTTGTTGACAACCTGCTGGACTTCAGGAGGTAGACTGCAGCTCGAATGCTCCAGGAACTTGGCCACCAGTATTTTGGTGTCTTTGTACATCTTAAGGTCAGCCAGGGAGTGCGGGCGTTCATGGGAGGAGTGCGTATGCAGGGCTCTGGGTTTAAGGTGGATGTCCACTTTCCTGCCTTCCTTTTGCTGCTTTTTGACACACGTGCGACTGGGTTTAGCCCTAGCTGTATCTGCTGAAACATCTGTTGGCTCTGAAGATAAAATGGAGAATGGTTAAAACACATTACATCACAAACATCACATGAAAACATTCTCATTATCAGCTCAGTTAAAATTGACTTGGGATGAGCTTCCAGTTTTCTGACGATGCAGTTTTTCAGACAACCCAACTGACCCAAATGATTTTTAAATAGTTCATTTAACCTTATAAAAATGTGCTATAGAGGATAGAGGAATACATTTTCCTTCAGTTTAAAAACCATCTGATTTAGAGATACACCTTGGCTTTCACTGAACATTTAGAATGACTAACATTTGTTTCAATAAACTTTGTTAAATTAGCTCCCTGTGCTGCAAGATTTATCTGGTCTCATTGTTTTGCAAATTATGATATGAATTCTGTCAAGCAACAGATGTTCCATCATTATATGAATTCACAGTTTCTACAATAGTACCTTGCTCTGGTGATGTATGAGTTGAATCTTCAGCAGGTGGGTTATTTGCAGAGGCGCAGTTTAAATTTTCTCCTGTAGAGGGAGACAAGACACTTAGTGTGGACAACAATAACAGCGCTGGCTGTTGCTGTCTAGTGATCCAATACTGGTTCTTGATAATAAGAGGCTTCAGGGCTGCCAGTAATAATTAGTTTCATTATCAGTGAATCTGACAATTATTTTCTTTTTTAATCAATGACTTGTTTAGTCTATGAAATGTCCGAAAATAGCACAAATATTCAATCACCAGTTCTCAAGAGTGAAAGGTGATGTTTTCAAATGTCGTTTTGTACAATCAACAGTCACAAACCCAGTGATAGTCAGTTTACAATTACATATAACAGAGAAAATGAGCAAAGGCTGATGCTTTTTTTACTTATTTGCTTAAAATGAAAAAAAGACAAATGTTTAAGCTCTAAAAGGCTGGTCAATCTGGTAATATTTAGATGGAGTATTTAGGCCGTAGTATGAGCTGTGTGTAACATTCTTGGTGCACTCACTTCCTGTCGTAGAGGAGCAGGAGATGGGGTCACTGGTCGAACGGACAATGCGTGCCAGCTTACGGTACCTCCGGGCTGCTCGGAGCATCCGAGGCCTCTCAGAGGGCGAATAACCACTCTGCGCTGAGGTAGAGGGGGGTTGTGATGTGGAGGAGGGCGACCAAACACTGAAGCACAGCCGGGGGCCGCGTGGCCTGCTAGGTGGGGAAGGGGAAGGAGAAGGAGCCATGGGGCTGATGGCTGAAGTTCCACCAGAGGAGGCCACAGAGGTCGGAGAGCAAGGCTGAGGTGGTGGGGGGAGAGTGACAGGTAGTGTGAGCTTCCGGCTCATCATTCGTGCTTTAATGAGGGAGTGTGTTGACGGTTTAGGTGGCTCCTCTGGTAAATGTTTGGCCGATGCAAGCTCGTCACATATGTGCATTGAAGCTCTGAGTTCCTCGCATGGATGTGTGTTGTCTACGGAGTCCTCCTGGTCCAGATTGCTATAGTTTTCTGAAGACCAGTCCGGAGAGCGTTCCAGAGACTCCTGGGTTTGCGAGGACTCACTGTATCCTGTATCACTGGGGCGAGCGTCAGTGTTAGGCAGGCCACGATGGCGTGCACAGAGTTCCAGGCTGTTGCAACTTCCATCCATGGGGGCGGTGTGGGGCGTGCCATAGGGAGAGGAGTCAGAGCCCTGGACCTCCAAGGAGCACAAGTCCTCTGAGGAGCAAGTCTGGTCCTGATCAGCCACCTCCGACACCATCAGTGAAGCACTGTCCACCGAGGCTGAAAAAAAAGTGTCAAAAGCATGATTCTTAGTATACACAGACATGCAACAATGCTTTGCAATGTCTGCTGCAGTTTTCAAACTGTCTTTACCCTGAGTGCTGAGTCCTGCAGTGGTGTTTCTCTCACACAGGCTTGATCCAGTGGCCTGTTGTTCCATGCTGGTGGTGACCTGTAGAGAGGAAATTATTAGTGATGGATAGATGGAGAACACAGCAGCACCATTTGAGTAAAACAAACTGAGAGGATAAAGAAGATGAAGAGATCAGTTCATGTGGATATTTTGTGTGTACTGCGTGTGTTGCATGGAAGTAACTGTGAGGTGCCACGGTTTGGTCAGTAGGGGGCACTATAAAACCACGACACATGAAGAGATATTTCTCAGATTAAAAGAGAAAACTACTGTATCATAGAGAGACTTTAAAAGGCAGCTTTAATTAGATTCACAAAGGTGTGGTTTGTGATGTATATTCGTTCATATACCTTTACATCATGCGAAGTCTGAAACGACCAGCTTAGTGTCCTCTAGCCTATCCTGTCCTGTCCGGTCATACAATCAATGTATCAATGCCTGCATCCCTTAGTTATTTACAGCAATTGCTAATGATCCCTTGCAGGTGAGAAAAGCTTCTGCTGATTCCTCTTTGAAGGACACTGTTCAAAATGGATGTGAAGAGGGCTATGGATTTAAAATGTATAATGGGAGTAAGGGATTAAAAGCCTAAGGTGTTAAATGATGCTGAGAATATAATGGAAGATAAAAGGATTTGCTTGCACATTATACAGCTATTTTTAGCTGTGAACAATGAGATGCAGCGAAGCCTCAGCCCTGAAAAAAGCTCTGATCAGCTCAATATGACAGTCAAGGGAGACCGCCTCAGTAAGTCTGAAAGAGCAGATGTTACTCTGATTAAGACGGCTGTGGTTTTTGCCTTAAAGACTTGAAAAGCAAGTGGTTCTGCTGGCAGAACCTTTTTGACATGAGTAAAAAAAAAAACATGACAAGGACAGCGGACAAATAAGTTGTTTTGGTAAAATGAACTTTTATGGTAAGACCTGTGGTCTATAGTATCAAATGAATCATTCAAGACTTATTTAATTCCCCCAAAATTCCCTCTCTTCTTCAGTTTAAAACCCCTGCTTAGTTAAAGACATCCCCATAACATGGTAGATGTGGTAAACATTCAAGGATACCTGCTCACTGCTATAATCAACATGTTAGGATGTGGATGTTAGCATTTAGCTCAAACCATTGATGTGACCAAGTGTAGTCTCACAGAGCTGTGAAGTCTTAGTATTGTTACTGCTGCTGCATATATGTGGAACCTATCTATGTTTAAGATTCAATGAGGGGACCGATCTATGGACCAGCCCACTCTGCCACTCTGCAGAAACAAAGAAATGAATGTACTGTCCCATGCCTAATTGCACACACAGGGCGCCTGTGGAGAAGGCGTTGTTTTAAGGTCAGAGTCCGGTGATTCTCCTCACCTGGCTTGCAGGAGTCTGCCCCACCACAGACTCATAAGGAGGAGGCAGGTCAGTTGGGTACAGTGTTCCTGGGCTGTTGATGGGCACCCCGTAGATGGCACTGAAGGGAGAATGTGGAAAGTCCAGGTGTAGGCCTCTGTCAGGGGCATAACAGCAGAGTTTCAACCAAACAGAAAAACCTAATAATCCAAATATTATCTTACATTACTGGAATACAAAGAGCAGAGAGTCACATACAGCAGTATGTATTAAAGAGACTGGCACAGAAAGTCAAAATTACAATATATTTTTTATTAAAAAACATAAAGAAAGACAGAACCAAAATATCCCCTTATCCCCAACACTCTAATCCAGAATATATACAAGTAGTGTATTATTCTATGTGCACTACCACTGTTTTATATGGCACCAATTAAGAATAAGCAGCCATGCGTGCAGTCATATCTTTTAATTACAACCCCTCTCCTCTAAAGTGGCAGAGCATGAAATACAACCTGAGAGTTTCCACCAATCATCTGAGGCATGATGATGTCATGACATATCCCTGGCCCCGGGCAGGGACACCATAAATGCTTCCTCTGCCTTGTTGATATTTATGGCATAATTGACAAACAGATGTGACTTCCTGCCAAATGGCTACATCGGCAGCACTCTCTCTGGCAAGACTGAGAAAATGGAGGGAGTGATGAGGGAGGGGTCCGCTGATCCCTCACAACAGCTGAGAATCACGGATGTCACAGCTGCTTCACGGAAGAAAGTGCCCTGAGCTGACTATGGATGATAATACCACATGTGATGGTCACAGTCAGATAGTAAACAGACACATGCCGTTGCTGCTTAATATTAGGGACTTGAATTGCTTGGATGCAAATGTTGCTTTTGGCATCAATATATTATTATATTAACATATTCATAAAAATCCCCAAAACAATGCCCCATGTATTTGTAAGGAAAACATGCAGAGCTTTCATACTCCATTTGAACTGCTGCCACAGCAAACACCAATTTATACTCTCTTAATTTCACTTAATGTAACAAATGTTGTGATTTTTCTAGATTACACTGTACTTTAATTGATTATTGATAGCTGTTTGGGTGTGTTTGGGTGTGCACACATCAAATTGATGTCACAATTAATTGAATTTCATTGTTTGTAAGCTGTAAAAACCAGCAAAAACAGAAGCTGCTGTTTTTCTACTAAGTGAGGGAAAGGATCATCAGTGTCATTGAAAATCCAAGAAAAAGTTGTAGGAATTACTTAAGTATTTTGGGCTACAAGGCATGTTTACATTTTTTAAGGGCATTCTGATTTATGTGTAGAATGACAATATCTTGTAAGCTGTAGTTGTTAGCAATAAGCAAACTGCAGTTCTAATTGTGTCCCAAAATATCCCAGAAGATACAATGATACCAGAGCCTGAGGAGCACTGAGCCCTTTGTGTTAGCACTGAGAAAACCGTGTGGTGCTGATGAGTAGTGTTTTGCTTCTCACCTCTGTCCGTCCATTGAGGGGGTGCAGGTGTACTCTGGGGGGTAGTATGGTGGTGGGGGAATAGGGGGAATAAACTCATCAAAGTCCAATGTTTGGTGGAGGATGGTTCCATGAGGGGTCATACAGTCAGCATTCAGGGCTCGCGCTCTGTGCGGCATAAACTGAAACACAGCATAAAAACAATCATTATCAGGCCTTTATTACCTTCAATACTTAGCTGTTTATTAATTATAATTTATCCAGGGACACATGACTAAGCAAAAGTGTCTATTCACAGCAGCTCTCTGCTGATATATCAAGCCATTGTAGATGTATTTCCATCTGTGCAGTCGGTCACTGAACATTTTTCACTGCCTTGCTCAGGGGCACCTCAGCAGCAGTCCTGAAAGTGCTGTTCTTTTACTTTCAACACTGTGACTTTTCTAAGTGGGACAACTTTCCAGTCACAGCCAGCCTGCTTTTCTAATCTCCAGGCTGCCACTGCTGCTATTGACTTGGCTAAATTTACTGGGCTAAATAAAAGGTTAACACCTCTCGTGGTAAATGGGAAACGAGGCCACTCTTGGAAACTCTGCAAGACTGTTGAAGATAAGACGCAGTACTTTTGTCCTTTTATTTATTCAGCCGTGTGATTTGTCTGATTCTATTTGAGCTTTTTTTTTCTTTTTTAGATTCCATTTTCTTTTCTTTTAAAACTATGTGTGTTTTTATATTGCCATTGTTTCTTGTATATATTTTCTTTCTTTTTATATGTGTTTTTTCTGTCTTATGTAAAGCACTTTGAATCGCCTTGTGGTTGAAAGGTGAATACAAATCATCTTACCTAGATGCCACTTCAGTTTATAGGTTTTCCTGCTGGTGTACTGCTTTGGTGTTTGCATTTATCACATACAGTAACCTTCTATTTTCATGTATTCATATAGTGTCTGCCAGACATATGGAATCACAGAAAAACACAAAATTAACGTAATCAATAAAAATAACTGTGAAGAAAAAAAATATTCATTAATTTACCCTGAAATGCATTTGTATCTACATCTCTCCACAGGTCTAGATAAGATGTTCTGAGAATGAAGTATTCAAAGCTTTGATAATCTGAAATTGGGCCACTGAAGCAGGGACCACTGTGAATTAAGTCCTTATGTCTACCTGAACATTTTTAATAGCTGGGTCATTCAAATGGCTTTGGATTAATCATCTGTATGTCTCCTAATAACCTCATTTCCATGCTAATGTCCCAGGGACCCCAAAAAGTATACATCTATGTAGTTATTATTTATGCCATTTTGCAGCAGTGGAAACAAGATGTATACACATTGGTCTTCACCAACCCCTGAGGTAAATTACAAGCTCTTCAGCAGCTAAATGGTTAACTATGTTTGTCTGCCTGCTGTTTGGTGCTGCTCGGGTAGTGAGCAGTTGATTTATCAGAGATCTTTTTTTAACTGAAAACTGCTGAAGCTGCCTGCTGCATCTGGAGACAACGCTGAGAGTGAACCAAGATGAGGTTCACAAAACCAAAGCGATGAGCTGAAAGATTGTTAGGTTAAAAATACTGATTAAAGCAGTTTAATCATAATGATAATTATAATAAGAGTGACCACACAAAACCTTTTGGTAGATCACATGAACATTTCCAGTTGACCAAATAAAAAGTCAAAATTTAATCATTGGCCAGGTCTGATTTTCATTTGGATCTTTGACTTGTGACATGATGGAGGTGAAACTAAAGCACTGTTTATACTACTGTGTTCAGCTTAATCGATTTTATAAGCTGCTATATAACTGAGATCTCTACTAGATTTCCTGCCACTTCGACTTCATATCAATCCGAGCTTCACATTCAGGCCGGAGCACCACTTTTAATCTCCAGACTGATTTCAGCATGTGCAGAATTTACAGTATAGTTCATAAAACAAGTAAAAGGTTCTTGCAATAGATATTACTGCAAAGCTATTTCATATTAGGTACCACATTGGCAGCGCAACCTTTCCAGTTGTTGATGTGTTTAGAGGCATGAAATAAGTAATGTTGGTGTGAAACACAAAGGGAGCTTGGCCATGCTAATTTCCCTCATGACTGAAACCATTTAGCTGTTGGTAATAGTTTCATTGTCCCACATTAAATGACAAAAGAGGGTCATACTGATGACGTGTACCTTTGAGGAAAAAATCCAGCGAGATGTTGAGCCGTTTCCTCCAAATACAACAGATTTTTGAGATGCAGCAGGACACTGAGAGAGGTCCTGGGGCAATTGACCTTCACTGTGTATGTCTGAATTAACTTGTATTTACCAAGCAGGGTGAATCAGCCAAAAACTCTATTTTACTCTCCACTATCTTAAAACGGATAAAGGCTGGCTCATCATTCCTGAGCTGCATGTGTTTACCTAACCTGAAGATAGCAATCTTCAGACTGAATTTTTTTTTTTTCTACCGCAGGGTGGTCACTGAAAAGAAAATAAAGTCAGCCATTGTTGCCGCCCGCTCTTCCATCACACTCACCATCTGCAGCACATCAGTCGAGACCATCTGCATACAGCACATGGCAGTGGCTAGAGCGCACACAATGGTGGAGATGACGTTGAGGGCGCATACGCTGAACAGCAGCTCCTAAAGGAGAGGGGGGGGGAAGAGGAGGAGACTGTTAGAGGAACAAGCGGATGAAAGAAGAGGACTGGAATGGAGTGAAAAATAAGAGGTGGCGGAGAAGGGTGAGGAGAGGAGAGAGGAGGAGGAGACAGTCAACATTGTCAACATTAAAGATGAGAGAAACAAAAAGATGTGAATGTGGAACAGGAAGAGAAAACGCAGAAAGCACTGAAGATGGCACAAACGGCGTTAACGTCACCAAGGTAACCAAGTTTAGAAAAGCACAGACGGGTGGCACTGCAGTGAGACACCTCTATAAATATCTGGTGTGGTAAGACTGCATTGTTAACATATTCAGAATACAATTAAAAAGGTTGAAATGCTGATAAATAGAAATCTGATGTCTGTGTACATGCAAGCCTGGCATACAAACTCAGTAATAGGGAAAACAACCTCATAAACATCCAAGGTTAAGCACAAGCATATATACATTCACACCTGGGCAATGCGGTGAACAGCGAGGGGGAGCAAACCAGTACTGAATCTGTCAGCAAAAATAAATGTGCATGCTGGTGAAATACTAGCCTGGCACCCTGAATCAGAGAAAAGACTTATGACTGCAGTCCCGTCATGCTGCTGTTTGTGCTATCCTTCTTAAAGGTAGGAAATAATCATCTTTAAGTGGCTCCATTTGTTAAACTACATTGGGTTTTGCGCGTCCAAACAAATGAGCCTATAATAACTGCACTACGTGAATTAATTTCCGGGAAAAGAGCACAGGAACAGTATTACCACCTGGCTGGAAATTGGCTCTGGGAATAGCAACTGTCCGGCACACAGAGGGAAGAGAAGAGAGGAGAGATGATGATAGCGGCTTGTACTGCTGCTTCAAAATGTGCAACCCCCTCAGATGTTTGAATACAGTCACAAAATATACGCTGTTCTACTTCGGCATAAAGTTCACAACCTTCATCCATCACAATATATTCACTTCCACAAACGCTATGACGATGCTACTATTATCAAACAGCATAAGACAAAGGGTGAAAGCGAGGAGGATGAGAGAGGGCACAAACTGGAGTCAATGTGTAACAGAGACTTTGAATGTTTGAACTTGAGTATCTTGCAAGTATCTTGCAACAAAACAACTTCGAAATTCTCCAGCTCAAACACAAACTTACTCTACATACACACAGATGCAAAATATTTATGAATGTAACGGTGTCATTCTTTCAATATACATGAACAGGAGAGACTTTTCTGCATTACAACCTCACTACACTCCTTTTTATGTTTTGTGGACATAAGCTCCCCAGTCGCCACAAAAAGTGTTTTCCGGCCTGTCACACAGATTACTCACTGGGTTCAGGAGGCACATAATTAACAGTGACATTACAAAACTTCACTTGTATTACACTGCTGATGATCTTCAGAGATGGCAGTGAGATCCTCCACTGAGATCTACCAGGTAGCAGTCTGTTGTCAGACTTAGTGACTTTTTAAAAAGGAGGTTCATGCATCCATTCCTCTTGAAGCTTGTGATAAAAATGCATCAAGTTGGCATCTGATCAGTTTAGAGTTGCCAACCCTGCGACTGTTTTTCAAACATGTTTCATGTCCAGTAATGAGCTGCCAGAGATCACGTCTGAGTGAGATGGAAGTTAAAGAAGAGACGAGTTGGAACCAGTTGAAGTTGAAGTTGAGCAGTTCCAATTATAAAACACGACTAATGCATGTTTGCCTTGGACAAATTTGGAACATGTTTTGTGTAGGAAGAAAGTCTGGAGGACTTGTGGACAGAGCACAAGTCTCTCTGACATTTGAAACATGGAAAATCACCACCATTAAACAGAACTGCTGAAAGGAGACTGTAATTGTTTTTAACCTAGTGAGAATTACTTTTTTAAAAAGAAGTTCTGACATTTGGCAGAATAAAGAACTTCTATGCAGAACAAAGCTAAGTGAGCTACAAAGAGATTCTAAGGCTCATGCCATTGTATTGGCATATCATACCTGATTTAATCCAAATTAAATTTCCTGTCAGTACTGCTGACCTTCTTCCAAAGCAAGTCAGTGTTTAAGATTGACATGAGGTGGGAGGACCAACTTTTATGAAAGTAAAACATGAAGTATTAAAAATGGTATTGAATTGTTTTTTGTAAGTGCCTGAAGGCAACATATGAGACATTTGGGGAAATACAGTGAAAAGTGTCTAAGAAGAGTTATGACACTCTTTAATTCTGATGACTAGGCAGCTATTGATTTTCAATTAATTTCAGTAAGTTTTGAAAATTAACCTGCAGAAACTGGTAAGCCAGTAAATGTAGCAATTCGTGGACTGACCACAGCCTTATAGCAGTAGATTGTAAAGCATTCTGGGCTTTATGGAGGACTTACTGGTTTGATACTCAGCTGTTGTCTCCCAAGCCGTGAGGTTCTACACACGGACCTCCTCTCGCTGCTCCCTCTACCTCCCTAAAGAGCGACAGGCTCAGAGTAGCAAAGGGCAGCGACCTGCTGTGCTCCGGCCAACATGGAGTTTCTGTTGATATTCTGAGTGTAGGGCACAACACTGGTCTCTGCTCTCTTTGGCATCCTCAAGTAGCCCTTTACAGCATCTGACAGAAAACCCTGCACTTCCCTCAGGAAGCCCTACAGCTGTTTCAGGGGGGATCGCTCCAGACTGTTGGCAAAGCCCTTTAGAGATTTTCTAACCTCCAATGACAGGAAGCAGCAGATGCTGTAGTGCTGTGATGCCACTTCTCCTGAAGCGCAATATGTACAAGCTAAACATTAAAAGAGTTTTGACCTCCACACACAGCTAAAATGGTCTAATCGTGGAATACGCAAAAATTATTCCTTTTTTTGTTTTGTCACAGCCTGAAGCAGGAAAGATTCTGCCCTACAGTCCAGGTGCGTCACACCCTGTCTGTCTTTCTAGATGAAAAACAACTCATCCAGTGACACCCTAATCAAAAGAAAGTCCATCGTTTATGGATTTCTACCTGAAAGCCATTACAGAAAGCTAATATTCTCTCAAAATTCTATCCCTGACAAAGTGAGATGTGTTACCAAACTAAACCAAAAGGATCAGTAGTCTGTTTCTGTTCATCAAAGAAAAAGAAAAAGATACCAGAGAGACATTTTCACATATTTCACTGCGACTC
Source organism: Scortum barcoo (assembly GCA_023238725.1). Classification (NCBI taxonomy): domain Eukaryota; kingdom Metazoa; phylum Chordata; class Actinopteri; order Centrarchiformes; family Terapontidae; genus Scortum; species Scortum barcoo. The sequence continues at coordinate 14,487,900 of CM041531.1, forward strand.
TGACAAACGTCTCAATGTTTGCCCAGAATACAAATTGAGATTAGGCCTGAGAATATGGCCTTGCTTTCCTGTCGACGGATGTTGTCAGTCAGTGGTCTTACTCACGGAAGATAACAAGGCAGAGGAGAAAATTACTCAGAAAATTCAATGAGATGGAGGAAATCACTGATTCTTGAGGCTGAATAACCAGTGAGACAGTTCTTTTCACACCTATTCAGCAAAATCAATCGTCAGAACAGCTGCTGATTTTAGACAACTAGAGCAAACGGCCTCAAACACACAAAACCACAGGCAACAGTCGGCTAACAGCACGCCAAAACAAGATCAGAGCTTCAACGCAAAACAGAAACATCAAGTCTGTACGCTATTTTCACATAAAAAAAATCCAACTTAAATATGTTCACTGGTGATCATTTATACATCCTGCTGTGCAGCTTGGACTGTGAAGAATCTTTCCTGAGATAAATCTGAGCTAACGCAGCAGTACAGATAAATCAGTATGTAACTATTAGAGGCAAAATGTACTTAGAGTCTCTAAAGTAAAATACAAAGTACTCATACACTTGCAGTAAAATGCTCACTGTCAGTGTTAAACTTTCATATCTGATGTTTTTTTAAATATTATTACTGATGAATGAATGGGTATTTTGCATTTTATTGCTGTTGACTGATGATTAAGATTGTGATTATAAACTATTTTAAATAATGGTAATTTGACCTACAGCAATGCATCATGGTCTGTGAGATCATTATATGTTTGTAGTGTTGTTGTCCTGTGAGAACCATGCATCCCTGAAAAGTCAACTTTTCATGTGATAAACAGTCTGTTTTCAGCTGTGTGATGATGCATTTGACAGCTAATCCAAGGGGGGTTTAAACTGTTTAGTTAGCTCAAGAAGCAGGAGAATTTAATCCGGCAATTTATCAGAAAAATTCACCAAAAAAAAATACACCAGAATTTGGAGACACATGGTTTTCACAGGACAGGAAGGGTATGAAAACGTTTCATCTTAAAAAAATCTTTGAAAAGTAGCTAAAGCTATCAGACAAATGTAGTGGAGTAAAAGTATAAAGGTGCATAAAATGGTAATATTCAAATAAAGTATAAGTGCAATACTTGAGTGAATACAGAGCATATTATGATATGCTATATGCTATATGTTCTGGTGGTTGATCATAATAAGTATAGTTTTTTTCAAACAATTTTCAAACAGCAAAGCCAGAGATCGAAAGGTCTACCTGCCAGCATATGGCAAAACAAGAAATATTCATGACATCTTCATTGGAGTTAATTTTTGTTATGGGAATGCATCTGCTGTGCAGATGTGAGACGGTGCATTTCTGTGATTTCCCTTGTGACCACAATGTACATAATGACATAATAAATCCTACCAGGCAAAGAAAAGTAATAGAACCTCTACAGAAACTGTTTAACATGCCTGCTCACCAGATATTTAACCTCCAGAAGATACCTTGCCCCAAGCCAACCAGGTTAGCAAGCAAGCAAGGTTACACACATCCACCCCCTCACAGGAAATCACAAATTATCTCAATACTCCCTCCCACTGAAAGTTTACAGCCCCAGGCAATGCAATGAAAAGAAAAACGCAGTGGAAATTAAACACGTCTGCAAAGAACAAATGGCACACATCGGCTGCAATGTGAATAGTGCTGATTGCATTTTTTTCAAAAACAAAACTTTTAAACGGAGAATAGCTGCTGCTGAGTCTACCTGCTGTGATAACTCAGTCCTCCCCATATGCTGTGCATTTAAGTGATGGAGGAACTACATGGCAGCTGCATCATGAGTTCATTAGGACCAGCAAAGGCCTAACAGCCATCTGAAATGGCTGAGGACTCCAGGGACTCGGGCATGACAGCTTCCACTTACACATAACTCAACACATCTGACTACTTTGGCACTTAATAAAGGTTTACAGCACCAATTCCACACATCTCTTTTAATGAGCTATGATCAAAATGACAAATGTGCTTGATCTTTCCTCTTTTCATAAGCATGCTTCATTCTATGAAGTCTTTTATTTGGTTATCAATGTTTTATAATCAATCAGGGACACAAAATGAATGGATATGATTGTCGTTATCCAATAAAGGCACAGTGGCACATATTGTATATCATTCCTGCAGACACTTTAAGTCAAGATAATCTACTGAGATCATGCACTCACAAACTAGAGCCAGCGCAGGCTGGATACACACTGCATACTAAGAGGTCTGCCTCTTGGGGTAAGACAAATGCTGTTGCCATTCTCCACTTCCTGCCCAATTAATCTGAGACTGAACACTTACATTTATTTTGTATTTTCTACATCATTGGACTGCTCTTATATATGATATGTTACACAGTGAGAGTACAGAGGAGACCTGGAGACATCAGTTTAGACTTTGATTGTCACAATTTCTAGACGCTTATTTTTGAGTGGCTACTGATTGTTACTCACGTTAATGGTTTCATTGTGATTAGAGAATTAACAAGTAATGAGTCTGTAGCCACGCTAGCGGCTCTTTGAGGCTGTGCTTTGTCATAGTCACATGCTAATATGCTAACAATGACAATGCTAACATGCTAATGCTACGCAGGTATGATGTTCACCTTGTTCACTAGTCTACTGTGTTAACACGCCAACATTTGCAAATTAGCACTGAACGCAAAATACAGCTGCGGCTAAAGAAATGTCACGTTTGCATGTATGGGCTCATAAACAAAAGTACTGAGCAGGAATTTGCATTATGGTACATGAACTTCATGCTGAATAGGACTGCAATGTCAAAACCAAATTACATTTCAATACATTCAGTATTTGTTGGTGATAGTTCGGTCTGGACCCAAGTCATGGACAGACCAACTGACACTGCTACCCATAAAGCCATGCCAAAGTAAAGTCTTTTCTTGCCTTTCAATAAAAATCATGTAGTTTGGAGCACTTAATATAAAAAAACAAATAAGCAAGTATAAATTCATACATAAAATCTCATTTTTGCAAAAGACAACGTGGTTGGTTGTGTGATGGGAACTGCTTTTCTTGAGTTGTCGAGATAACGCAGCCACTCAAATGGACTTCCGTCATTTAAAATAGTGGCATCAGTGATGGGTGAGGTTAAAGCCAGCCTTCATGGCAGCATGACACATGGCTATATAAGTCAGCATTTACCATTCTTGACTGGTGCAACAGAACATGCTGTACAGCAATGAAATATTGTTACAGAGTGAAAAGCAAGAAGATGCATTTCTACTGTTTTCTTTAAATTGGAAAAACACACCTCGGGTCAGTACATATGGTACATTATGTTGTTACCATGGCTACCAGTTCAATTGCATCAGTTGCACTGGATTTTACAGATGAATCCAGTTTAACTGCGGTCTGAACAATCAACGTATGTAGGATGATTTTTTTTAAATATACGTATTAAAAGATCATATCTCACTCTCACTATCAGCACATTACGAACACATGCTGGCTCCCACCCACCTTGAGACGTAGGCGAATGGTATTGCAGTCCCTCAGTGGATTCAGCTTCAGTGTCTCTCCCAGATTGTTGCAGCTTGAACTCTGATGCTGTAGCTCGCAGCACACACACACTCCATCGCTGTCAAACTTGAGCTGGGTGGGAGGAGGGGAGAAAACACATCCACACTCATGCATGCACGCCACGTACACAAAAACACAAACATACACACATACAAATGTACACACACACACATACACACACAAAGAAACACGCACAGATCAGACCTGGGCTTGGTGTTGTGATATTGTACTGTCCTTAAATTTAATGTGGTGGAATATACTCCAGACATGAGCTATATTCTTAAGAGACACCGGGGAAACAGCCAAAAAGATGAACTAAATACACATGAGATACAGAATATAATACTATATTGTGATTGAGAAAGGCAGCTGCACGTGGCTGATCGAAAGTGTACAACAAAAGAAGAGAGGCTGTGAGATATGAGGAGCTACCCAGAGAGAGATGGAGGTAGAGCATACCTCTGCTATGTGTCCCAGATTGAGAAAAAGCAGGACATGAACCCAACAAGTATGGGTTAATTACATTGGGGAAAGGAGATGAGAGGCATTAACGTTTCAGTCACGGCTGGGGGAGGGTCTCGGGGGAGCCAAATAAAGCAGTGAAGTTGGTCTACTGGGCTGGTCCCACTTGTGTGAGGAGAAAAGCTGCTTCTAATGTGGAAGCGGTCGGGTTAGTGGGTTGGGTGCTGGATGAATCACGAGGGGCTTCTTCAGTCGCGAAAAAGATAGAAACCCCTGGCAGTATAAATTCAGCTTAAAAAATCAGCTTAGCGTCTCATTATGAAAATGTGAAGACTGAGCGTTCTGAGCCCAGCTACTTCTGATCACCAGCTGCAAAGAGGAAAAGCTTAATGTACATATTTTGAAGTGTGCGGGAGTCTCATGTTGAGTGTAGAGAGCGTGGATATGGATGTGTTTTTTTTTATATTAAGCTCCAGTTAAAGGAATTCTATCCATTTAACACAGGTGAGTTCTTGTCAGCCTGTACAAACAGTTGTCTAATGTCTTTTTGTGGATCTGGAGAGACTTTATCATGTCAGAGAAATCAATCTTCATGATCTCATCAGGGGTTATTTTGATTTTGGCTTGGAGACTAAAAAATTGTGACAGAAAGTCTGTGCTTCAAATTGGGGTTAGGGAGTTCGATGTGGAGGATGTTGATATGGATAAGGAACATTTACAAGGAACAAAACGAGGATCCAGCGTTCTGGAGAATGAAGGAACTAATGCACCATTTACGCATACGGACTCAAACACTGGAGATGTGACAGGATGCCATTAATTATAAACTGAACCTCAGAAAACATGCCAGCACCTCCTACCATTACTCAGAGACTCAAAAGTTATCCAGCAGTACAACGTGGAAAGTTGAGAAAGGTTAAGCTTTATATAAATGTTGTTTTTATTGCCTCCTGAAACTGAAGCACATAGTTGTTTTCTACACCATCCAATCAGATAGAGGTGTTTATAGCTGTTCCAAAAGGCCACAATGTCAAAGAGAGGGGAGAGTACATGGGGAGGGGGGAAATACAGAGATGACCTCCAAGACCTATTAAAAGTGTTGAACTCGGCTATACGAGCAAAAGTGACAGAAATGGTTGCGTGAAGAATGAAAAGAGGTTCAAGAAGTTAAAGAAGCTCTTACTTTCTCACCTCGATAAACTGGGATAAACCGCTGTAAATGTCAGATTGAGGGTTTTGGAAAGTTACAACAGTGGTCAGGCATAGCACCCCCAGTTCCAACAATGGATAGGTGTGGAGTGCTGAGGGTTTCCATAGCTGTTCCCCCATCAAAGAAGCACTTCTGATGAGCTATACCGGCCTCTTTCATGTATCTGTATGTGTTAAAGTCACAATATCTTGGCCCCTGCAGCTTTGATTTTTGACCACTCTCTTTCTAGTCAACCTTATGGAGCAGAGCTTAAGCAATCTATCAAAGTTGTTTAGCTGTATTTTAGCTCTCTTTGATTCTGGCAAAGATGGATGTGATAATCACGAGCCATTAGTCACTAACAGACAAATAGTTCAGTCCACTTTTATGTTGACTCAGTCCTACAGGCTGCTCAGAACAGAAGTGCTGCCTGTCAGCCTGCCACGTGCCGACATTCATGAATTTAAATGTGGACTTGCACACAGACCACGGCGGGCACGTGCCTATTACTCACTGACTTTAGAGTTGCTGGTTTTCACGGCTGATACCAACTACGACACAGAATTCAACACGAGTCTTGTCACATCTCATGGTTTCTGAAGTGATCCATCTCATTGCATCCATAAACCCTTTAAATCTGTTTTCACCTTTATTTACAGGCTCATGGCAGATTCACTGCTTGTGTTACTGACATCATGCATGCATTGTTATTTTCAGAATAAGCTAAATTAGAATCATGTTGATGATCGTTAGTAATGTCAAAGAACGTACAGTTAGTGCAAAACATAAAAAAGCTCTTTTTCATGGATTTTTCTCAGTTTCTAGCCTTTATTTCATGACATTTTGGCAAACCTGCACCGTGAAAAGTCAGAGATACTGATGTCACTGAAAAGAGTTGTCCTGATTCTATCAATGTGTGAGATGTCCCTGAGTTATTGCTGGGAAGAAGGGGTGTGACTTTTGACGTATATTGCATCAATCAGATTCAGATGTTTGATTCAAGAAAATGCATAAAAGTGTCGGGCTAACCTCTCTGTTCATTTCATCCACTGTCAGAGAGATATGGGAAAAGTTTTCAAGCCTCAAAAATTGACAGCCAGATTGAACGACTTGTTAAGATGGACATATTTTTGCCCACACATATAAAGCCAAGCATAAAGACAGAGAGTGGATGGGTTAAGGTCCAGTTGGTCTCACCAGCTGACAGTCTTCCAGGGAGTTGACCAGCTGAGCGTTTTGGCAGGAGAGGATGGAGCCTGCCAGGTTGAGCATCACACACACAGCTGACAGCAGCATGAAGAATGTGATCTGTGACAGAGAAGGAGAAAGAAAAAAAAAAGCACAATATAATGTCAGATTGTTGCTGCTCGCTAACACTGATTCAGCTCTCACATCTTTCTGATACTGTGCCTGAAAGCATCTGTAACACCAGAGGTGCGGTGTACTTTGCTAATGAATCGTCACTCAAAGTGATTTCAACAGATCACCAAAGAGGAAATTAGCACTGATGTCAAGAGAAATCAATAACCTGTTTCTCCCCAGACCCCCAGAGACTGGAGGCGAGAGGAATCATAATTACAGAAATGCGTTTCACCCAATGACACGAGAAACAGCTCATTGACGGATGGAAATTCTTGAACCACTTTTTTTCTATATTCCTCAACAGCTGAACAGTTGTGGAGCAGCTAATGTCTTTAGCTCAAAATGAAATGCACATAGACCTCTTGTTTATCAGCGTTTCTCTACACTCCAAGCTGATAGAGCTGGCTGTTTAGGCCTAATGTTCTTTCACCCCAGATGTCCCCTTGGCCCCTTTTCCTCAGAGTCAGGTCTGGTCAGTCTGGTTTTGTGAAAACATGATGAGTTTCACAGGCTCCTGGTTAATTAGAATATCATAATTGTCGCCTATTTCCAAAAATTTAATTTACGAAGTGTTAGAAAATAAATCCCTGGAACGGTGCTGGAGGACGATATACAGTAAAGGGCAATAGTAGGAGGAGTCTGACGAATGTTAACGTTGTTGAGAACACGCATACACAGATGGAGAGGAAGAGAGAGGACCAGGGGGAAGGGAGGGAAGTGGAGGGGTGGCATATAATAAACAGATGGAGTGATAAGTTAAAGTGCTTTTCACCATGGCAGAAAATTGAAAGATTGAGAGGCTGATGGGTGGGTTTAAGGATTACCTATTTGGATGGCAAAGAGGAAAATCAGATGAAGAAGGAAACAGCAGAGGAAAATACAACAAAGTTAAAAAAAAAAAAAAAAGGAACGAGACATTCATTGATGAGTTAAAATAAAAATAAAAGAGTGAAGTGGAAGAAGAGAAGACAGACAGCGAGACAGACAGGGCAAGACCCTGTAGTCCCATGGTGCATCGGTGGGGATGATGTGTAGATCAGATTAATTAGCATTTCATTTGAATGTGATATCAGCTGTCTAGTTCTCTGGTTCATCAGCTGCATCAGCATGCAATCATGCCCCCGGGAAGAGCACTGGGCTGGGCAGTGGTTTATGTATGGTGGCCATAGTCAAGTCACACGACACAAAATGGCCATGGTAGACATGGAATACAACATTATAAAATAAGTAAGTATCCCAAAAACTAGTAAGTTGACTCTTAAATATATATTTATGAGTCACCAAGAGCTCTACAATGATGAACAATTATGTACTGATGTACTACACGTCTGAAAATGTAAAAGCTTGAAGAATTTTTTTGTTCACTGTCATGAAAATGTCTTGATATTGATTAACAGGACATTGGTCTTTCTCTTTGAAAGACATTAAAGATATTTCTTAGTACATACGTATATACATGTAAAGTTTACAGCTTTATCTAAAAGGCACAATGAATAGGATTACCCCCCAACAAAAAAAAGCACTGTATAGAATCAAAGAAACCTAATGACTCTTAATCGTCACTTGATATGTGTGGTGGTATCCAGCTGACTGATGACAAAGATGAAAAGGATTTGGCTACATGTATAGAGTGTATTGCCAACGTTACTGAATTACTTGTACCGTGTTCATTCAAGTAAATCTCATTTGCATTTGAAAACATCATGGGCTTGTGGGGAATGTGGTAAATATCCCCCCATCACGTTGACAGAAAATGAATAGCACTTTATCGATTGGATGCTGCTGTAAGTAAAGATATGGCTGATTTTGTGGACGCTGTGATGAAGTTTCTCGCCCTGCCTTTTACTGTTGGCCCATTTGAATTAATGAACAGTGTTTCTCTTCATTTATAGTCATGAGAGTTTTTGAAAGTCCCTAACTGGGATTTGTGAGAAGCATAAGCTGTGAAATATTGCTAATGCAAGAACATCTATCCGAAAATATTCAGACAAGTTTCAACAACGAGCAAACCTGAGCTCCCTTAAATGTGAGAATTAGCTTGGTATATCAGAGGAATACTGTAATACTGTCTGGACAGTCTTTAGTCATAATGTGAGACTCGCTCATATAGTGCAGATTACCATGTGTGACGGTAATAGTAAACATTTTCAGGATGCTTTTCTGCAGAGGGGAACAAGCAGGAAGCATCTCCATTGGTTCCCTTGGGAGTGCAGAAGCGTTTAACTCGATTGATACCATGACAATAGTTATCACAATGAGGATATTGTGATGCACAAACCAGTCACAGTAAAAGCTCCTTCCCTAACACAGGGAGTAAGTTGCATTTTAATGAAACCTCCCCGGGTTCGCCTCGTCGCCAGCTGAGCCAGTCGGGCACAATGCTGTGTCTCGAACAATAACCAGCCACAATTCCAACTAAGGGAGACACAATCTCTTTATCAAAGCTCCAGTGACTGCCAGAGCGCTCTGCCATAAAACCATGCTGCCCTAAAAGGATATTTAATTTTTTGTTGGGTGCATTTGCATAACTCTATAAATCTGTGTCAGATATTCCATTTACCTTTTATTCTAATTCTACAGATACAATAAAAAGTGCATGACCATGAAACAACCGAAATGATGCCATCTCTACCCTGCTTACTGAATTGTGTTTTTATAGAACAATGATGGAAAAGTCCCACAATAAATCCTTTTGATATCTAAACAGTCCCCTCCAGGCTTGAGTGTCACCTGTGCACCCTGCGTGCTTTCTCTGGGCTGAGTGGATTGTCACGCCTGGCCCCACACCGATGCCTTCTCATTACTGTGTAGGATCACATAGCGCCATTTAGCAGCTACTCATTAATTACTGCTGCGTTGCCCTCTGCATGTCAAAGAGGAAAAACACGCACACACACGAAAAGCTATGCACGTGTACGCTCGGCCGCGGCAACAGCTGAGGCAGATTTACGCCGCATGTCATCATCACATCGTTTAGCGCTCACTGCGGAGGACAATACACCACAATGCAATCACCATTCATCTCCATGACGCACACTCATAGATTAAAATATAAGACCCGATGTTCAGGAGTATCACTGTAATTCTCCATAACTGTCACTGAGGTGAAAATCACTTGGTTTTAGCATTGCCTCTTCCTATCCTTCATCCAGCTGCAGCGCTTTGTTAAACTGCTGAGAAAATGTATGATGGACTATATATTTAGTTAAAAAACTTGGGTGCACTACAGAGGTTCATGTATCGGGCTATGATCTTAAAGGTACCCTGTGGAGTTTTTGTCCTCTGCCTAGCACTATAGGGGGCAATATTTTTATGGGTGTACCACCATTTTGTTTGCTCTCATGCCCGAGGACACAAACTGCATGTGCTCACAAAAGCACACATGTGGCAGGATTCACATTGCTGCCAGTGATTTTGCATTATTCCAGTAATCCACAGTGGTGGTATTGCCCCAAGAAATGCAGAAATGTGTCAACAAAGTCAGGGAAGACGGCTCCCTAGTAAACGTGAATGTAAACAGGATGTAGGAATTAAAAAAAGTTCAACATATGTGTGAGACATGAAGGATTCACAGAAACTTTATTTCCACAGAGTACATTTAAAGTTCGACATTTTGAGAAATACACTTGGTGGGAGATTAGATGAGAGGATTGATATCATGTCATCCGCTAAATATAATGCTACAGCCAGCAGATGAATTGACTTTTATACATTTAGGTTTTTAATTAAACAAACAATTTATAACATCACAATTAGAGTTTTAGAGGTATGTGTTGTCACCTCTGGACAGACCCAGGCTAATGGATTCCCCCTGTTCCAAGTCTTTGTACTAAGCTAAGCTAAGGGCTGCTGACTGTAGCTTTACATTTAATTGACAGACATGAAAGTCACATCAATATTTTAATCAAACTGTCCCCTAGAAATGTCCAAAATGTCAAACCTCTCCTTTAAGGTGTTTGGAGTTTTAGTGGATTTGGAAAACAATGTAAAACAAGAGCAACAAAGTCTAAGCATCAGCACTTACAATTCACCTTCAATAAATCTGCCTAAACATCACAAGTCTTATGCATAAAAAAAGAAAAGAAAAAAAGACGCTTGCATGCCTGTAATTCAAACACGTCTCATCTTTCTTTTCCAGAGCTCTACCCGACTCTGCTGCCACAACAACAAAAACCAAGCTCATTCATCACCTGTGTTTATTTGAAGAAGCACGAATAAGATATAAGAAAAGCATCTTGGTGTGGAAACTGGACTGATGCAGCAAACAGTAATAGGCTTTGATTCTTTCATTATATGCCTAAACTAATAAGAAATACAAAGATAGTTAATAGAAATACAAAGAGAGGAGTGTGGAGCCCCATATATCATCAAATGACAATTTGAGTAGTATTTTCAGCAGAAATGTATAAATATTTTATTAGGAGCATGTAGGCTGAAACTTGCACATATGCACTAAACTGTGGTTTAGACTAGGTCTATATTCACATTATATGTATATCTATATACAGGTGCAGAATGTGCAGATATAACTGGCTGTTCAAGTTATTAATTAGCAGCTGCAGGCATCATATGTGGTGCCAATTTGACAATGTGCAAGGTGCATGTGTCTGCTGTATTATTGTAGTGATAATATATTTGTGGATGACAGTTCATCGTGCAGAAAAAAGATATCAGTATGGTCTACTGCAAAAAATAATGCAAAAAAAACACAATGTGATCGAGTTGGCCAGTAATTCAGTGTACACACACACTATATTGTTTGGTAGATTCATGTGTATTTTTCAGCATCACAAACAGGTGCATAAAAATAACCTTCACTCATCCGTTAATTCCACAGATTTTCTGGGTTTGCGTCAAGGAGTAGATACAGATGGCAGATGATGAAACTCCAACACACTCTAAGAGCTTATCAAAGGTGCATCAAAAGTACAAACCACAACATGTTATGCAATGTAGAGCACATCTCTTTCTCACAAACTGCATGTGTAGCATATTTACTATGTGGGACAACCATAAAAAATCTATAATGTTGCAATAATACCTATTGAATATCAGGACTAAAAGAATGTATTGTTATCCGGATTGAGGCTCTGATGGATGGTGCTGTGCGCTGTACAGATCATATGGCTCTTTGAGACTAACTTGTGATTTGGAGCTGTATTGTTTGTGATGCTGTTTCCCTGCTGTTTGTCCTCCTTAATCCTTTTATATCGTTTTTAAGGCTGAGTGGTGAAGCAAAGGGCAACATATCATCACGTGGACACTGGAACAGAAAGAATCAGGAAAAATGACTTTTTCCAGCACAAGATCAGTTATAAGTCTGCCTTTATGATTTTGTCAACTAAGCAAAGTCCAAAGCTACCAGGACCTCAAACTGCAGGCATATAGTTGGGGTTTAACTATTTGGTGTTGCCTCAGGCAAAGTAACTAAACACTGGGCAGTTCTGATCAGATGGGAATTGTATAAAAGGAGAATTTGAAACGCTGTTTGCATCCTTTGACTGCGGCACAAATTAGTATTTAGTCTGCAGCAGCACTGCGACACAAGGCTGTTTATTTTCAATTATCCCTGAGCCACGAGAGTCGGAAGCAATGTTTTGTTTTTGCTTCTGCTCAGCACATCACAAATCCTGTGATTGAGTTTCCCTCTGACACTGTATATCAATCCTCCCCTGCAGAGCTCAGAAACATCTGTGAACAAAAGACGCTTTAAGGACAATAAGATCATTACCGAATATTGATAATGAGGAATCAAGATCATATATCGGCATTAGGAGCACACAGAAGTGGTAAATTGTTCTGCTTAATTAATGTAAAAAATATGTTAAAATACACACAACGTAGGGGGCTACTATCAGTAGAGATAACAATGTGTTTCTCTTGCTGTCCCACCTACTGACTTTATAAACACACGGGTGAAAGCAAATCCTGCAACAGCTGGTTCTCATTGGTTCCCAATGAGGTAACTTTCTACCTTTCTGCCCCCTCCTCCCGCCGAGGGCCCTTGTGTATATTTAGGTATGCATGTGCGTGTATGCATGGGTGTGTGTGTGTCAAGACCACATCACCAGGATTAGAGGTGATTGGAGAAGAGTGACCCCGAGTTCAGCGCCGGTCCAAATAAACAGTGGAGGTGTTGATAGTGACGCTCTGCAGCAGAACCCAGGGGAACGTCACACTAAACCAGATGTAACGACTTCCACAGACCCCTAATCCTGCTGGGGAATAGCTCCATCACTGAAGCGCACATCACTTTAAAGCCCATGTCTATGTGAGTCCATGTCTTTAGAGCTAACTAGACACGCATTTTCAGAAACTTTAACTTTATCCTCTCAAAAAATAGGTTTTATCAGTGAGTACGGCGAGTAGAAAAACAAATTTACCCAAAATATAAACACAGTTACTTAAGGCATACAGATTTGCATATCCTAAGTACTGTGTTTACACTACACAGAAAAGGCATTGCATGAAGATTAAATTCACATTTTAAGCATTTTAAGAGCATTTTGCCACCATAAATTGATGTACTTCCCATTAAAGAGGGCGCTAGCATGATCAGCTCAAATAAAAAGACAATGAAAGCAAGATAATGAACCCTCTCAGCAGGTTTTTTTTTATTTTCCTGCTGACTATATCTAGTTGTTCCAGGTGGTCAAGATGTACTTCTATTTTTTTTTTTTTTAGCTGTTGACTGTAAGAGTTAAAGACTTTGCAGGCTTTGATGTGTAGTCACGTTGACAGCATGTCAGACTGCATCTCCACAGGATGTGATGGATTAGTTCCTGTGGTTAGAGACATCATGTGGAAGCTGCCGTCCAACACGTTTTATTGGCAGAAGAGACGTGAGACTTACATCGAGCGTACTGGACTACAACCTACATGTTGGAGTACTTTTTTTTTTTATTATTTAACCATTCACTTCCTTCACCCCTCCACCTCCAAACATCCGCTCAAGGAAAGATTAGATAATTGGTAATTAGACAGGCAGTGCTGGGATGTATAAGGGAAGTAGGTCTGCTCCGTATAAGGAGGTAGAGGAGTTTATCTCTGTGCCAGTGCTCACACTTATTGATTAAAACAGACCATGAAAGACAGTATCACCCTGAGGGTCAGTAGCTGATTAACCTCCACTTCTCCACATTTTAATCAACCACTGACCTCCAAAGAGCTAAAACAAGGTGGCTTTACCTTCTCCACTCTGCTCTTCATGGGGAGTTGGGGGACTGCTGTAATGAGACAGGCCTATAAAGAACCTGGTCCCAGCAGACTCTTGTACCACACAGATGTACGGTGGATGATGCCGCTTGCTTATGGGGCTTCGTTAAAAATCAAGCATGAGATCTCCGCAAGTGAGTAATGTGATGTCAAATCTGTCAAATCTGTTATAATAAACACAACAGTACTGGCTGTGATATGTGACTCTAAACATATCATATAAAAAGGGAAAAAAATAGGAAACATTTTTGATTGTAAGTTATGCTTCCTCTGACAAAATTTAAGAATATATAGCAACTTTTTATGGCTTTTGTCAAGCCATGGCAGCTACATAGATCCAAGTATCCTCATGCCATGACGGAATATAAAATGTGTTTTCCATGGAAAGTCCCATGTGTTTATATGTTTTCTCCTTTTCTCTTATAACCAAAGAGCAGCATGGTTCTGTGATATTCTTGGCTGGCCACTCAGTTCACCACTTTGGTCCAGATTGAAATAGGAGATTAACACGACATTTTGTACAGACATTCATGGTCTGCAGACGATGAAGTCGACTGATTCTGGTGGGCTTTTTCTCTAGCACTGCCAGCAGGTTGACATTTGGGGTTCTGAGTGAAAGATCTCCATAAATCTTGGATGGATTGCAATAAAACATGGTACAAAGATTCACGTCACCCTCCGGATGAATCATAATAACTCTTTCAACTTTTCCTTTTTTTTTTTTTTATTTAAATTTGTCCAGTACTTTTCTTTATGACTGCAAATCTAATGCCATTCCCATCAGACTTAGCTGTACTGTATGTATCATGGTACAACACTGAACTAAGCTAAGACAGGGTACATGGCAAAAAATCGACATGCTTAATATCAGCATGTCGGTCTTTGTCTTTGTTAGCATACTGACATTATCCTTAAGCATAAAGCATCTCTGTGCCACAGTAGAGATTCAAAGAGCTGCTATCACGGCTGTAGCTTTCTTTACACTTAAAGAAGACTTGGTAAATGTGTTAATAACTGTCAGAGGCAGTATTGTATCTATGCCGGCAGCTGCGGCATCAGTAAGATATACATACATTACCCGCCTGCTCCTTGTCAGCGACATTTCTCGTGCTTCTCTTTATCTTTCAACCTCTGAGACTCGCTGTATTTCTCACAATGTTTTGAATGTTTTCCAATGAAACTGAATGAGTTATTTTAAGGCAGGTTATTTTGAAGTTAACTTAATGTGTTTTTTTCTCTCCCATGAATATGATAGACATGTGTATTTAATTGAAAGTTAAATGAGCAAATAAACAGAGCTTTTAGGCTTAAAGTTGCCGTAATGACTGAAAGAGAGCGATGTGACCTGAGCTGTGACTATTTGCTGAAACACCTCTGATGCCGCTGCTGCTGCCTGGATTATGCTGCTCCCGCTCTATGAGCCATCAGATAAGGGGGTCTATCTAATTCATATTCTAATTAATATGGAGCCACACTTCCTGCTTCTCGGGGGCCTTAGGGGACGACATCATTCATCAGGCATTATCTAGAGCCGAAAGGTTCCTGTTCACTCAGCCAAGCGTGCTCTTTCACACTCTGCCCGGCTTGCTCTCACACTCTGCTCATCCCTTTGTCCGACTCCTTACCTGTCACTTCCTGTCATTTTACACATAATAAGCGTGCATGGAAGACAGAAATAACGATTCAAAGATGGTTACTGTGGGGGTGTGCTTCCATATGCTGAGAGAAACGATGTGGTATAAATGCGAGGGTGAGGAATCAAAAGAAAAAAATGAGACAGCAGGATTCAAAAAGTTCCCAAATTGCCTCAAGGTAGACATCTTTTATTCTATGTGGGAAACAGCAAAGTGGATCATCAGTTATTTTCATGGTGCGGAGCAAACCAAATCTCATATTGTTTCCTTTTATTCATATTAAATTCAGCTCCTTTAATATCATTGCATCCGTTGAATGGAATCAATTTCAACAGCACAATAGATGTGATATGTTTAACCATCACCTCCCAAAAAATAGCTTGCTTGTTGAAAAAAGATTGAAAATATCTAATAAAATCTCTGTATTTATATCATGTTTGTTACCACCACAAGGTTCTGGCTTTTTAAGGAAATAAGAGACGGTGTTCTTTCTCTCGTGTCTCTGGAAAGGACACTCGCAGCAGTGAAACCTACACCCACTAATCTATGAGAATTTAAGGTTGTATCACAGCGACGTGATGCCAAATAAAAACGAGCCATGTAGATTCTCAGATGTGGTCTAACAGAGCAATAAATGTACAAAATGCAGTGGAAATTGGACAAAATAAGTATTGGTCTCTGTGAAGACAGTGAGTGTAAACGATGCTAAAACTGTACGTCCTCAGCAAGTTAAGACAAAGTGAATAAAACTGCAAAATAACAAATGCAAATTGATGAAGAAACACAGAAATGTGGGGCTTAAGCTCAAAAGTCAAAAGTATAGATTCCTTAAGCTTCTTAAAACATCTTAAGCACTAGTTAACAAATTTTCCTTTGACAACTCATTTTGTCCGCAACTGAAAACACTGCAGAACAAAGAGAGAGACTGTAGAGACGTACATACTGCTCATCTGTGGACAAACCATGTCAACATGATACTTCTTGTATTATGTAAGCCTAATAACCTTTGAATAAATACATCTGCCATGAAGAAAACATCCACCAAATTAAACAACAAAATACATCGTCGATCTTCTCTAGAACGACACACAGAAGTGTTTTTTGATCTGATGTGACTGTCAGCAGGACGACATCATTTGTTTGTCAATTCATTTTTAATAAACTCAGTAAACATCGGGTTGACTCATATTCCTGTGAGAGCACAATAAAAAACATGATTTAGGAGAATAAAAACGTAGATTTCTCGTTCTGCAAATAATCCCTTCATATGTAGACACAAATGAGAAGGAAAAATAAAGCGATAAACCAAGTCAGCATTTCAGCGCCTTCAGAACAGCACACTCAGAGCGGGGCGGTGATCAAATCATGAAATTACAGAGGTATTGTAATGATGCAGCGAAAGCCTCAGAATCAGTAGCTCCACATTGCCTGAGGCCGAGCCACTTAGCTGACGCAGTTCACACTTTACAGTTAAACTTTTTTGGGGGGTGATGTGAGGAAGCTCCCCTGGGCGGGAATCACAGCTTCGAAGAAGCTTCTTTAATAACCCTCTTCTTCCTTCTCTCAGCTGTTAAGAGTGAAGTTGGTTGTTGAAGCAAAGACGCTCCGGCGCTTTCTCTCATTTGAATGCCTTCTTGGCAGATACACAGTGTGTGAAACGAGAGGAGGTGATCTGAGGAGCAGTGGGAGTTGGAGAGTGGCAGCGCTAATGCAAACTGACCAGAGGTGACAGGCAAACTGTGACCAGAGGGAAAACACTCCTAAGGCACACACACAGCCTTGTACTCTCTCTTTCAGCTTGTATAAAGCAATAACACACACTCTTTATTCAGGCTGGCAGTGAGGTGGCTTCAGAGAGGCCACTCTTCAACAGGGGCACTCGGGGTGAAGCCTCCACGTTGGCAGACATCCACCCTGCTTAAGTGTCCCTGAGCAAGACACTTCACCTCTGTGCACCAGGTTAGCAAGGCTCACGTTAACAGCTGCTGTTTTGGTTAATTATACAGCATTACTGCAGATTCTGAATTGTGATTGGATGGGAAACACAATAAGAGTTTTTAATTGCAGATTAGTACTTGTACCCGGCTACTTCTGCAATGTGTCCTTGCATTTTTTTAATGTAATTAACCAAATTCACAGCAATAGCACTGGCTGCACAGCTTTCATTGCAACAAAGAAGCAGGAAAAATGAATTATTTGTAGAGTACATTTGAAGATTTCCTGGTACTGCTATGACAACTAATGAATAGATGAGCCTCTTGCTTCAAACATCTCTGTTACTAGAAAGACAGTTGGAGTTAGATAAACTTGAACACATTCAGATAAACATTAGCACTGAGCCAAAATGAATTTTAAGATTTAACAAAGGATGCTGGAAAGATGCAAAAGGATGTTGCTAAGCAACGGGGAAATATCTTTTTCTTGGCTGACGACCAAAGAAGATTTATCAAAACAAACCCAAAGCTTCTGTTTCTGCCTTTGTCCCTGTGCCTACGGCCACATCACAGCAGTAGCACTATCTCACGGTATAAGTCTTCTTCTTATATGTTACTCTTTATTTTTCATAAACCATTTAAAATTGGACAGCAGCAAGGATAAAAGGAAATGCCCGAAACACTGGTTTCATCTTTGCTGGCGAAACTTGAGTGAAATATATGTAGGAGCTTTATGTAGATGGAGGTGGAAGGAGTGTGAGGCCATTACTACAGAAGCTCACTCCATAGTTGGTTAAATATATTGAAATATGCTAAAATATCTTTGTGTTTGGTTATGAATAAAACAAGATAAAACAAGAGTTATGACATCATATGATGAGGGGCAGTAATTGTTTTCATACACAATGTATTGAATTGATGAAAATGATCTGTATTTATATCAAGAATTAGGCATCTATCATGTCACATATTAACTATTTCAACACAGTTGTGGCAGCATTAACTGTTTGAAAAGCTAATGATCAACAAACTCACTAATCAAACATGACAGGTAGGAGGTAGGTATGACAGACACGGTTAACTAATCTGATATACACACAAATCGGGGGCTAATTAAAAGTGTATAGAAACAACATTTGTATGCAACCCACCACCCACCAAAGTAAGTCTTAAAGGGCTAAACCAATACAAAATCAAGCATTACTGAAGAGAAGTTTCTGTCCACCTATTTCTTGTAATTCTTCTATATTTTTAATGTGCACATAGAAAATTCAAAGATCTCAAAATATTGCAATGTTGAGGTGCTGGTTGAGGTGGAAAGGTTGGTGTGTTGGTAAAAATCCCAATGTCCAATGAAAACAGACTACTGTGGTAAATAAATGATGATGTAAGGAGCGGCAGATAAGAACATTGGATCTGTGTGGAGCCATAAAAGACTGTAAAATTACTCAAATGACATATTAAACAATCATAAATACCATATTGCCATCATATTTTCTACTTTTTTCGCTGTTCGACTGGTGAAAAATTGGACTGTGTATATATATATATATATGACTTTGGCTCATCTCTCAGTCACTCTTCTCTTCTCACAGGTTTACATATCATTTTAGTTCAACGTCGTCCCTCACATAAAAGAAGACACATCTTCCGTGATGTCAACGAGCAATTATTAAACTTGCTCTGATCGAGATCATTTGTGCACGTCCCTGTGAGTACAATATATTCAATTTCATGATATAGCACATGAAGCTAGCTCTCATCTTGGGGCTTTTCCCTCTTCCTGGTCCCCTGCCAGCTCTGTAAAATAACTCGAAAGAACAGAAAAGAAAATCTAACCATAAAATCATAAAATCCTACAGAGAACCTGTGAAGGGGAGTAATCCCCTCCCAAAGCTATTTCTGAGTGCTTTCCTTCTGTTTGCTGGAGCGCAGTATTTCCTGCAGGTTTGCTCTTTGTACGCTGCCTCTCCACCCCACAACACCACCTTTCACTCAACTCGCACACGTATGCACTTTTGTTTTCATCTCCCTCTTGTCTGTCTGTCTGATACACACACTTCCTGTCTCTCTGTTTTCCTTTAGCAGCTTCTGACAGGTGGTCCTGCGGGGCCCATCTCAGTTGGCAGTGGGCTACATCTCCCACAAAAGCTTCTCCATCTGGGTCAAGTCAGTGAATAACAGGCCTCTAAGGAAGAAGGAGACAGAAGATGCGTGCGCGCACACACACACACACACACACACACACACAATACAAACGTAGAAGCCGCTCTGAAATATTGTGTCACTATGCTGAATTCTTCATATGTCTGCATGTGTGAAGGTGTATGGGCATCATGGTATGTGGCTCTGAGTGCTGCTTTCATGTCTGGCTGTAACTTATGTCCTCGTGTTTTGTTAGTCTATATATGCACCTACAGTTGTAAAATAAAACCTAAATTACACAGAATGGCAGCAATTTGGCTGTTGGGCAAATAGAGGAATTTCTATATTGTAAACAAAATTTATAATGAAGAACATGTGTGCTAGCCTATTACATGAATTCAATGTACGTTTGCTCTAGGATTTCAAAAGAAACACAAAAAGGGAATGAAATGATTATCTTTAAAAACTGTACAGCTCTTTCATTTTAAAAACACATTTTATTTTTAAATATTTTACATTTTTTTCACATTTTTCTGAAATCTATTTTTATTTTTTGACTTTCTATTTTTTTTCTATGTTTATTGCATATAAACACCTAGGCTAATTCTTTGTCAAAACTTACTTCAATAAACCTGGTTCTGATCTTTAAAACCATGAATATATTTATTATACAGTAGGCGTTGCGGGATGTCCCTACCCAGTGTCTACAAACACCACTCACTTCAGGTAAAACAATAATCAAACACCACACTCTGTCAGTGTGAGAGACATCCCAGGCTGCAACTGCATTTATTTATTATTATTATTATCATCATCATCATCATCGCCGTCGTCGTTATTATTATTAATGAGATTTTTTTTCTCAAACATAGCTTAACCATTTCATGTGATATGGTCCATCAGTACTTTACACTTAAAAGAACAAATATTACGGAAACCACAACAGAAAATTGCAGATGAACATTTAATATCAAGGAATTCACATAGATATGACCACTGACTATGGCTGTAATGATTTTGCCACAATAAATTACACTGACCACACATGGTGCAGCAACCACCACCACCATGTCTTTTTCCCAGGCAAGTTAAGTTAAGCAACTACAAATAGATAAACATGTAAATCAAAAATGAGATTTCACTTATAGTTTTTCTAGTCTTCTGACCACTTGACCACGCTGACACACTTTACAATACATGCCCACCTTTCAATTATCAGACAACATGCATCACCTCCTGAGCCACAGGAGAATGACACGTAATATCTGAATTTCCATAATCAACGGGAACTCTGTTTACTCGTAGCTTAATATTTATTGGACATACATTTTGGTGAGTTTTTAAGTCCTACATTTTAATGAAATGCAATGCATCTCCTATTTCAGGGCATGTTTATGAGGCACTGGGATATTACTACACACCTTCACTTGTCAAAGGAATCAATGGCTTCAGGATTGTTTGTTGGTTTCCTGGACTGCTTTACTTTTGCCTGTCTCAGGGGAGCTTTTCTTTATTCATCCCAAACAATCAATTCATGGCAGATAAAAACAAACTTCAGCTCTAATATTTATTCACACTCAGGGCTTTCAGCTTTCATTTTCTTCTGTAAATGATCAAGAGGCAGTGAAGATCGATGTTGCTAATCATAGTGCGCTGGCTTCCCGGAGCAGCAGCGGTTAGTGCAGTACATTCCTTTATTTCTGCGTCTACCTTGAGAGATATTCAACACTCAGAGAATAAATGTGCCTCTCAGTCTTAAAAATACTACTAGAAATTGATCATTTACAGCAAAATGACCTACTGTAAGATCTGGCAAAAGAGAGTGTCCTCTTTAAGGGAGCTCTCAAAGAATTTGTGCGGTGATGAATATTCCCACTTAAATCCCATCTTAACAAAAATACATAAAACATGAAATCTTAGTTATAAATCCACAATCTCAGCTGAAGCAGCTGATGCAAGTACGACTTCAGTGCTCTGTATGAACTAATGCTATACTCAGTCTTATTCAGAAGTAAACAGGGAAAAGAAATTGTGGAAGGCCTTTTTTAAAGATAAAGGTATGATATTAAGTGTCCTTCGCAATAAAAGTCAAGTCACATCAGGTCAGCTGTAGGAGTAGCACTGTCTATGTAGTGCATCTGCTGTGAACTGCGATTAAAACATTTTCGTTGCCAATTTTGATGTGAGTAATGGCAGCAAAGAAAAAGGGTCATGAACGTTGCGGGTAATGCACACTGATGATATTACAGCAGTCATGTCTTTATAGAGATCTGATGGGCATGATAGGCTGTCCCATTCCTGTGCCTCCGTCTGACATCAAAGGTCACAAGTCTGGAAAAGGTGGTTTCTCGCACCCGGCCGCCAAGTACTGGTTGGGTCTTCAGCAGCTATAAGCCGGGCCTCCAGGGCTATAAAGTACTGGCTGCAGTCATGCCGCAGTCTCAACTCGCTCAGCTGTGAAATATAGCTGACATGATTGTGTGCAAACCACAATTACGTCTCGAGTCCCTGACAAGTGACCACAGAGCACTAGTTGTTCAGTCAGCTGTAGAAAATAGACTGGTGGACCCTTCCTCTAATGCCTCTATTTGCCCAAAACACAATCACTGCAATGTCACACACAGTTCTAAGCGTTTGCTATAGACGGAGATTGGCACTAATGTGACAGGAGGGAGAGGAGAGTGGAGCTTATTTGTGCAGCTTAACAATAGCTGAAAGAAGCTGTGTGCTCATGGTTTGAATGACTGCAGCAAATCTCTCATCAACTGTGATTTTATCATTATTATATGCTGTCAATGTGGCATTTGAAAATTTCATAGGGTTATATTTTTCCAACGAAAAACTGAACACAGCCATTGCGCACTTCTTGCAAATGATGATCAGCAACATTTGACCGCTTCTTCCTCTTCTTTTTGATGCCAAATTGCAACCGAGTGGAGCATAATCTGCAATGTTTGACCGCAAATGTGACCAGCCAAAATATGCCCACTTGTTTTCTCACTTGACTGGTTTTCATAAAAAATAAGAAAAAATACATTTCCTTTTTCTTTTACTTTCTTGGATGTGTGCTGTTCACTACAGCAAGACATATAGATGCATTTTACTTACTGTGCAATTTCACATAATTTTGGACCATTATTATTTTATTACTTCTATGGATAATGCCCACATCTTGTTCCTGGGTTTCAAACTCTAGACCTCCAGGCACCCCTACATTTTCTAGTTGTCTCTGGTCTAACACACTTGAACCAGTTGACGCTCAAGCCCTGATTGTTATATCACTGATTTGTTTTCTATTTTTCAGGGCCAATAAACTGATGACAGCAGTGCGTACAATATGTTATACATACGGTATGTACAGTTATTCAACACAGGCATAGTGCTTAAGGGATGAGTCTTGTTGTACTTATTCACTAACCACCTAGCTATTTGTCCCTCAGTTAGTGTAATGAACATGGTTATATCAGTGCCCATCATTGCACATGAATAAACAACCAGTTCTGAACCACGATACTTTCTAGTCAACTCATTTATTTCACAATCAGTGAGATTTACAGTGTTTAACCAGAACTTACAGTGATAGGTTTATGCAGCTTAGGTGGGGTGCAAAAAGGCTTATTTGGAGTATGATCCTGTTAATTGTCATCGTTCATTCTCAAACTGATAACACATTAGATGATAAGACAGAGATTTTCTCTTTTATCTAAGCAGGTGAATGAAGCATTAATGTGCAAACTAACGTCTGAGTTTATTGTGTGGACATGGGGCTTGATTGTGCTGATATTTGATCATATTTGGTAGAACTTTTCTGTTTTGTCTGTTGTAATGTATATTATGTTCAGAGACAACATACAAAGCCACAATAATGATCATATTCCCATGATGTTCACACTTCAAAACGTGCAGAAAATAGAAACACAGCTTCAAGACTAATTTTCACACATGTGCACAACCATACAATCATATCTGCATTTATATTTACAGCATACTATGAACAAGGTCATTATAAATAATCTGCTGTGGGATCATTAAGATCAAAAGACAACCAAACCGCTGAAGACTATAAGCTGCAATTTCTCATCATCGTGCTTTTGTTTCTTATTAACTATTCATGAATTAAAGATTTAATACGAGCCTCAGAGAGCATGATAGTGGAAGGTGTATAAACCAGAGAACACCCCTTGTTTATTTTCACAAACATCCAAGCAAGAGAGATTTTTAAAATAGTCCCTGAAATCACGTACCTTGTGTCTAACTCGCATCTTCATGTTGTGCTGTGATTTACTTTCAGTGAAATTTCTTAAAGATACGATAGATTAACTGACCTCAAGCTCTTATGGAAATAGCAAACAGGGACATTAAAATGATTTAGGATAAAAGAGGAGTCCAACATTGTCTGTCTGGGGCAAAAACCAGGGGCACAAAGCAATAAGTTAGACCACTTACAGCTTAGAGAGGCTTAGAAAAAACACATACACACCAATCCCTGCTGGCCACAGAGCCAGGAACAGAGGCTGCTAATGGGCTAATTTCACTCCTAATTACAGGATTAATTTGTCCATTTAGGTCTGTATGAAAAATGCTATTGAAGAGCAAAACTGGGTTGGATGGACCTACCGTCTCCACTTGCACTGGTCTAATGTGCAGACTTTTAATCATTTCATTAATTGAATGATAAAAAATGGCACTTGCAAACTGCGTCGTTTTGATTTTTTGTTGTTGTGGTGTCTGACTATAAATCTTTATTCCACCAGCGTAGAGATGCCGGTCTCCTCTTCGCAATCAGTCAGGGTGCCATCTCTCTCTCTCTCCCTCTCTTCCTCCCTCTGTCATCAGCTACAGTAATATTTATGGCCTGTCAGGGTCACAGGCTGTCACAGAGAGCACCTCATAAACCCTTTCACCACTATCCTGCTGGCCCTGCTGCAGTTATGAGATCGTAATGGAAAGTCTACAGTTATGATGTGTATGTGCTGTGATTTGTGTGCATCGTTAGCTGGATATTTGGAGATGTGGGGATCGTGTATGTGTGTATCTTGATTGTTAAAAAAGAAGGAATCTGCTGCCCTCTTGACCACATACTGTGTGTGTGTGTGTGTGTTATAAGCAGACAGCAGTGTGGAGTGCTGAGCAGATGTGCCCTGGACTCAGATTTATCCCCGGGAAATCTTCAGCCATGTCACTGAAATGGTGCTGTAAATCACACACACTCACACTTTCAGTGGCCGATCTAAGATAAACAGGCGCACACACATTTCAGCCAGGAGGGTCAACACGCCCTGGCATTGCTCACACTCCTGCCCAATATTTCTCCATAGCCAGTCTTAATCTACAGCCAATCTACAGTCTTAAAATATTTGTTACCGAATTCATTGATAAATGTACCTCTCTTTTTATTATCACTTCCAAATCTTTGATACAGCCTGTTGTCATAAATAAATAAATAAATATACAGAATGAAACCATGCAGTTGGTTGAGCATGTTTTATCTCATCAGCTACAAATTGTCTATATTCTGACGTGTTCAAGGAAGTGGAAGATGAAGGTACCTTTACAAGCTGTGTTATTAGGATATTAAACATAAACATAATAAAAAATATTGCTTTACAGATTACTTTTCTGTAGTTTTGCCTTTATTGGACAAATGACATGAAAAATGGAAGAAAAAACAACAGAAGGACCTAATGACCTGAAGGTGTTAAACAAGACGAACTGATGCAAATAGGTTCCTGTAAGAGAAAATGCTACCAGCTACAACACAGCTCCTTTATGCACTAACCACCCAGTACTGCAGCAGACTCAGCATCAGAGGTCGCAGCTTATTTTTAAGTCCAACTGACTTTTGACGATTATCAAACTGTTGGCAATTAATTTTCTGTCAACTGAGTAATCGCTTCAGCTCTACATTCAAATACTGCTGGGTCCTTTAATCTATAATGAAGGATCACATTTTATAGGCTCAATCTTTATTTGTAAATGAACAAGAGAATAAAGCTCTCAGAGAAATGTAGTGCAGCATTATGTACAGTCCCTCCAAAATGTGAAGTAGAAATATAAAGTGGCATGAAAAGACAAAGTTATACTTAAGTGCAGTAAGTGTACTACATCCCAGCACTGGTTTATTCTTAAGTAACCTGCTGGGCACTCCATCATATATTTTCTCATCTTTGTTTCTCAGGCTGTGAGTTGCACTGAAATATTCAGGTACTATTTTGGAAAACCTCGCACTTGAATCAAAACTGTGTAAAGTGGCAACAGATGTACCTGCGGCAGTAACCTTGTGTCTGAACACTTAAAATATATTCTTAAAAAGGCCGTATTTCAGCAAACACTGGAAAGAAAATTGGATTATTATTGGACTGTACGTATCCTCACAAAGTAGCCGGCAACAATTTTTTTTGCTCCATTTTAGTGATTAAATGTACATAGTCGTGCTTGTTACATAAATGTTTAACCAGTGTTTAACGCTGATTGATTTACTGTTTGATACGCATAAAAGAAGCTGCATTCATATAGACAGAATATGAGATGTACTAAAATCAGGTTACACTGTAAAATGTCCACCCACTGTTTTCAATTGTAGTATGTGAACCCATGGCATGTTACTAAAAAAACAAAAAGAGGACATGACTTGAGAATGGCCTGTATACGCAGCATATGCACATTTCTGTGTGCAGTAGGAGATCGCTGCAGAGACATTGATAGATGGTGAAAGAAATATGGGGGTGACAGAACATCATGACAGCCTGTAATCTTCACAGACCAAACATGAATGATTGTTTTTAGCATCTTAGGCCTGTATGAGCAGGTAGCAGAGGGATGAGCATATCCCACGGATCAGGCCAGAAACATGCTCTGGGTCCAATCTGTCACTCTAAAGGTTAAGGTTAAGATGTGACCGTCTTGGTGGAGACGAAACATTCGCCAACCAACTGGACGCCTCCGTTTCGACTGACAGTTCTCATTTCAAGAAGCGCTGGTCATGGCTATTGTTTGCAATCATAGAAGTATTATCAAGGAGCCTACTGCGTTATGAGGGTGAACAACAGCGTCTCATTTCCATTGAAAACAATGAGCAAAAGAGGCCAGGGCTGAAAAGAGATTTTCCCAGCAGAGAAGCAGTATTAATATTCTCAGGGCATACGGCATAGGTCGAGCACTCGCTGGAGTCGAGATAAACCTTTGCAGCTCAGGTGATTAATGTATTATAGTGGAAGGCAAGAGCAGTCACGAACCTGAATTCATTTTTGGACTGTAATTCAAAGCAAAATGAAACACTTCCAGGTTATAGAGTATAGTAAAGAAAATATTTCTCCTGCTTGTTCCACAAGCTCTAACAAAGTGGTTTGTTGGTCTTTGACTAAAACTGACTAAAACATTTATATAGTCTGTGATACAAAATTACAGTAACAAGATTAGGTTAATATTAAGGTAAACATTGTGTTCTGATTATCTCAAACAACTTTAAAGTCAGACGAAGTACAGTGAAAGTGACACACTTCAGTTCCAGTCACATTATTTAAGTACATTTTAGACATGTGTGCACTTTAATCAAACTACAGTAAGACTATTTGATTTTATCACAGCAATTTGCAGCATAATAATACACACATATTACAATCCTTTTGTTTTCTCACACATCCTAGACCTCTAAAATATGTATAACATTTATACCAATTAGAAACCATCCAGTAGTTGCTGAGATATTTTGGTCTGGACCAAAGCAG
This sequence comes from Scortum barcoo, assembly GCA_023238725.1. Lineage (NCBI taxonomy): Eukaryota > Metazoa > Chordata > Actinopteri > Centrarchiformes > Terapontidae > Scortum > Scortum barcoo. The sequence continues at coordinate 14,515,119 of CM041531.1, forward strand.
TGGATCGACAGACTATTAGTGCCATCCATACAGCCATGCCGCTAGACCGCTAAAACACACAGCTCAGTGCATGTTTTTACTAAATTTGCATGATGATTAAGCCACAACAGCAACATAACAGACTCTATATACAGGAACATACTGCAGATCTGCTGGCCATTGGAAAAGCTTGATTAAAAACACAATCCTGTTTGGAATAAGCTCAACAGTCGCAGTCAGTGTGCAGGGAGGCACTGCATGCCATTCAGGCCATGGTTCAGCTACACTGCCCTGCTCCAACCCTGTGTGCTGTCACTAAAGGACAACTTGTATTTCCATCCCTGTGGAAACATGAATGTAAAGTAGCTGCACGTGTTAGACTCTCACACTGTCTGACACCTCAAAAGTGCAGTGACCGTTTCACCTCAGGTCTGCTGTACCTTTCCATTATTTAAATCACTGCATGCTACACTTCAGTCTAGAGTAGTATCAGGTCAGTAGAGTGTAAATATTGCTTCTCTTTTTATGAATGAAATAGCCAAACGTATAAATATTTAAATATATAAACTAAAACAGAGATTGGGGGCTGAACAAAAACTAGGTCTACACTCCTAAAGGAATAGCTCAACATTTTAGGAAATGTACTTATTTGCTTTCTTGCTCGAGAGTTCATAACAACTTGATAATTGGAGTTGATAATTGGACAGTACCGCAGAAAAAGTCATATGTAGGGGAAAAGTAGTAAAATGATAGAGATTTCGGACATAGCTCTGGTCTTGTGATCACTGTAAGGTGATTATTTAATTCAGCAAGAGAAAGAACACATTGTACAAAAAGCAATGTAGTAGTTAGTAAAGGAGATGACATTCTGGTAATGCAAAGTGCTCCAATGAAGATGCACAGATTAAAGCTGAATTAACTGTAGATTAAATATATATAGAGAGAGGCATGTAGAGGAATGTGTTCTGTGTACTTGACATACTTAAACTTATAACAACAAATCAAGAACAGTTCAGGCTTCCTGAGACAAATGCTCTGTACTGCAGACTATCTCCGTCTTGTTTCCCGACAGGGCAAACAAGGATTTACTGCCCCCGAACTCTCTCTCTCTGTCTTTCTGTCGCTCTCTAAACACATAATCCATCACAGTCACAAACGGCAGAAGGCTGCAGGTAGTCTTGTCTTTCCCCTGCCTCCCCAGCGATACAGAGTAAATCTGCCGTGGCATTAATGCAGCAGACTTGAGTGGGTAGGAAACGACGATGTTTATTAGCTATTTTAGATAAGGTGGACGAAGAGGATTTCCTTCAAAACATGGACACAGTGTGTTTTCTCGTCCCGCTGAGCACAATATATCAATATGTCTTTGATGTCGAGTTTACAAGGAAAGTTTGGAGTAGACAGAATTTCATATTTGACACGTCTTCCCTCCCCACAATAGTGTGCCTGTTTTTCTACACTGGCACGCAACCATCCAGTCGTTGCAGTAGGTGTCATGTGCTGACATGACTGCAATGTGTCAGAACCAAAGGTGCACAAGCTTTCCTCTCTATAGTCTGTCTCGCTTTTTCTATTTATAACTCATATCTGTCTCTTTAATATTTGTGTGCTGCAAATATTTTAAAGCATTTTAGAGGCGCGTTTTGTTTTATTTGTTGAAATCTCTCGATTCGATAAGTCAAATGCTCTGACAAAAAAAGCTCTGGTCTGTGGCTGTTGTAGGACTGTAATAAGCCCATCCAGTTATTCCATTGGGACCAAATGGGGTGGGGATGATGGGGGTGCATACTTTTTAACATCTAGGTTAATCTTTCCAGTTTCTTCATGTCCAACTCTAGCTTAAATATACTGAAATACTTTGATTTTGGTTTATAATAGAAGAAACTATTTATCTATCTTATCGTATGCAAGTTTTATACAAACTGTTTCAGGGCTGCAACTAACAAAGTAAAGAAAATCATTTCAGAAGAAAGTATTTTCTTTTCTGCTGATAGTAATATGAGAGGATTGATCCCACTCTTATACCCGTCTTTTAAATATGAAGATACAGCCAGCAGCAGGTTAAATAAGATTAGCATGAGGTTTGAATTCACTGTACCAGACCAAGAAATAGTCTGGCACATCACTTTAGCAGACAACACACAGCTTTAGAGGAGCTGGTAGGCAGATTTTGTTACTTCTCAACGGAGCCAGGTTAGCGGTTTCCCCAGTTTCCAGTTTTTGTACATATTTTATGGCCAGATAAGACAGTGGTATTAATCCTCTCATCGAACTCTCTGCAAGACGTTTTCCAAAAGACTCTCACTATTCATCATTAATCTTTAATTTGTCCAGTCAACTGCTCAAAACCAAAAGACAATCAATTTCAATTCTGAAACTTATTTGGCATTGCTTCTTGATAAATTACTTAATAATGAAAATACTTGCAAATGAATCCTGTCAACTGACTAAAAGAGTAATATCCTAAACTGGCCATATCAGACAATTAGCCCCTGGACCTTTTTTGTCATATAAGGGACCGATCTCAAATCAGTCAGCTAAGAAAACCTTTTACACACAGACTTAAACGGTTTGGAGAAACTCCAGTTATTATGGATCACGATGCAGAGCACGCCACCCACAGTTGGCAGATGGGTTGGCGCGGCGTTGCCAGGCCTGAGAGCGTCCAGCCGGTGTATTAGTCACCTGCCAGTCAGCACTGGGTCAAGGCCAGAAATTGAAAAGCCTGACTGTCAGGACTGAACATTACATGCCAGAGTAACAAAAACCACATCAGATATGAGCTTTTAGACCCCTCTAAAGACAGGAAGCAGTGGCCACGGACTGACATCTCTGTGTGCGAGCAGCTGCAGACCATCCCAGGAAATTAGTCATGCTTTTTAAGAAAAGAGAGGTGAGAGGATTTAACTCTTTTACCAAGCACAACGTGTGACCAATTTCTACTCACACCACAATGATGGGATATTTCCTTTGATCCCCTGAAATGATTCACATCTCTTTTTCTGGTGTAACATTACACAAAGGCAAAGAAAGGAAGTTGGGAAGGGGAACAGATACGCAGGAGAGGATACTGATATGTGCAGCAGGGAAGCAAGGTAATAAAACTGAATGGATCGAGCCAAGTGATATGAAGCGTGAGGGGAGGGGTAAGTCATGATGTGGTAAAGCAGCAGAGATGAGATCAGATTATTTACGGCATTAAGAAAGCGTGAAATGGAACTGGGAAGGGCTTGTTTCTGCTGTACCCCAATCCTGATCGCTACTTTAAAAGGACAGAAAGACACGAGAGAGATGTGGACAGAGATCATTCTCGGTAAGAAGTAAACTATAATGCATGTCTTTTTGTAGTACAAAGGAGGAGGAAAAGTGATGATTTATGTTATTCAAAGTACCACACATACAGCTACGCGGATTGTGGTAGACAACATGCACTATATGACAGTCAATTAAAGGTTTTCAGGGTCTGCTATGGCAGACAAATGACTGCCTGGAACTCCTGAGAGGTAGAAGTTTCATTACTCAGATGTTCAGTGGTTTTCTAGTTATCAGAGGTAAATTACTTCAGTTTTATTTCTACTCACAATTTTACAGCTACTCAGTGGAACTTTTCATTTTGTGTTGATTTTGGCGGTCCCCGCGGACAAAGGCAGTAGTATTTTACCTAACACAAGTGCTGTTTCATCTGACTTTGTAGAAAAATCTGACACGGTGCAAGGCATTAAGAACGACCATTAGAAAGTAACAGAAATTGTCTATCTTTTCCAGTTGGTCTTGTTTGCTTATGTAGGTCATATAGAGGTATCAGTGTTAAATTTAGACTGTTTCATAACCAGCTGAGAACTCCATAGAGTGATTTTCAGAATAAAAGCTGTTCATCACATTCATTGCAACTTAATGTATACGTGGTCTTACATTTAACAGAGGTGTTTTAAGTTTGTTGAGAGTAGATCGTAGATGTCTGTGGTGAAGAAACAAGACAGAAACCTTGTGAGACATGTCTTTGAGTGATGTAAAGAGTGTTGGTCATGTTGAATAATACATTAAATGAAGCAATAGATTCAGAATGGCAGAATACCTGGGGGATTTCACGTGAAAAACACTAATACCTTTAAATGTAGATTGAATGCAGAGTGAATATGGCAGATGTGGGGTAAATCAATGCATCTGATTGGCTATTGACATACGATTAATCATGTTATAAGTTCAGTTGTTCTCATAAACTTCACTGTAAATGCATGTTCACTCCTAAATTTGCTACTTAAAGATTTCTTCACTGTGATTCTAGTTCCAGTCTATGTATTCAAGTTTGAATAAATATGGGCCCTCAGCTTGTACTTAATTTACCTTATAAGAAGTTGAGAATGTTATTTTATTTGTAATATGAATGTAGAAATAGGGATCAAATTAAAAGAAATCACCTGACATGAAACAAAAAAGAAAGCAAACTAAACCACGAAAAACATTTTTCTGCTGGTAGAGGTGAAACATCAGTTTGGTACCTTATTGAAATTAGACATAGAAAGTGACAAATAATTATAAATAATTAGTATACAAATCAGAGATAAAGCTGTTTTCATCATGTCTGGACCCAAGTCTGAAAAATGTACTAGTAAAATGCAAATAGTGTGCTACAGCTATCTTATTCTGAATTATACATGTTGCTTCAGATAACGTATTCATTTCACGACCAAACTATTTTTTGTACAGTCACTGGAGAAAATGTGTCCACCTGTATTTCTGAGCTGCGGTCGTCTAGGATCTACTCTTAAGCTACTTAAGAAGCATCTAACGTTGTCTTCCATTTATCTTACCCTTTCAAATGTTCACTCTTAGCAACTGATAAATACAGGTGCAGGTTCAACATCCTGTGACCTGACTTCAGAGAGTCCCGCGTACATGGCAGCACAAAGGTTTCTATCCAGAAAGATGCTGTGTGTTTGAATTGAGTTCAACAGTTCAGCGATAATTCATCTGTGCAAACAGAGACGAGTAAAGTGAAAACTGCTTAGACTTCCAACTGACTTTGGTCCTGTAGTTTCCAGGTCAGCGGCTGTGAAAACATACAGTGCTGGAGCTGTGATCCAGGGATTTTAACACAACCTGAACATGCCCCAAAGTTGAAACTGTGTTCACACGCAGTTACAGCTGTTAAACCACAAGTGTGACAAGCAACAAGTTTTGCTTGGGTTTTCAGCTTCTTGTCATAATGTATTAATAAACAGAGATGACAGCTTGAGGTTTATTTGTATTCATATCAAGTAATCACCTACTGTGGTTAATGATGTCTTTGCATTGTCGTGTCGTGTGAATGCTAATGTACATGCAGTGATCCTAACAGGCATGAAACAAAGCATCTGTTCCAATATGTAAGAATGTGTCGCGTGCGTCGTCACATCTCCATCCATCCCCTCATCACAATAAAAGACTCCCTCTTGGGTATTAACGCTTTGTTCAGAGTTGTCAGATTAGCGGCTGAGTGCGAGCATTCAGGGGACACTCACCACAAGAGAGAGCGGCCTCTTCCATGACACCACTCCGATCAGCCCAGAGAGCAGCACCTGGCAGAGAAAACAGATGACGTACTGTAAGAGGTGAATGATACTGGTGTGGAAACAAAGATGGACAGTGAACATTATATTTGCTTAAAGTCAGCATCATTATTGTACGCACACTGGCACGGCACACTAGCCTTAGAGCAACGTTGTGCCAAATTACAGTCTCACATCACTGCTGAAGACTCTTAGACTTGTTTTCTCTGATGAAGACCCAAACAAATTTTCACTTTAAGCCTCGGATAATCCTCTTTTTCGGAAGAGTAAACAAAGGCAAATGGTAAAATTACTGTTGTCAACATCCTTCACAGTTTATAGACCAACTTTCTGTGTTCTAGTTCAAATTTGAACTGATACACTTTCCAGAGTTGAGCAAGTACAATATTTTTTGTGCAAAGATTGTCACCAACATTTCAGGTGCCTTCACTTTCTGTTTTAACTCGAAATGGAGATCTAGATAATGTGGCAATTCAGCTTGGTTTTAACGTTTATGGCCATCTGACCTGTTGTTTTTTTGCTCCTTGCAGGGCTGTTGCTATGTTCCCAGATTTCTTCATCACTGTGGGGAGTTCAGTGTTATCAGTACCAATTAAAACTACGAAACTATGAGAATAAGAAGGAAGTTGTAATAAACCCGAGTTGTCCTCTGACACACAAAAACAGACTCTAAATACTGGTTTCACGTCTTCCTTGGTTTCTCTGGTAAATAAACTCTGATCTACATGATGGTTTGACTAATACACGAATCAGGTGGGAATTGTCGCTCTTGTTTGGTAATTCAGTGCCCATCTGGCATCAGATTTGTCATCTGGGTTTCAGTGTGGATGTGGATTTCTTTGTCAACTGCTCATCACATATTTACAGGCTTGTTCTTCCTCTGATTTCTTTCGCTTGAGCTGGAAAAAAATGAACGATGTGATTTTGCAGTTTAGGTGGTTGTACTGAACACACTTGAAGTGCGATGCTACATTTTCCCGCCGATGGGCAGGACTTTTAAAAACTATTGAGTTCCCAGTTTCTTACAATAGTGATTCAATCAGACAGAAGTAAAATACAAAGACTTCTGAAAGTAAACTGTTTGGTCCAAGTGTAGACTTCATGCATATTCTGTATTTGTTTACTTCAACTACCGACAAATGTAATCTGACTGTAACACACACCACAGCTCAGACTATTACTTAAGCCACAGTTTGGCCAGTGAATAAAATGATTTTAGGGGTCATCTCCCTAATAATCAGCTAATTACATGAAGCTTCATGTATTTAGGAAGTCTCACTGAGACTTATTTTACAAAAGAGACCTGAAAATAATTAATATACATATATACAACAAAACATAAAGACTATGGAGTCACATGAAGCTGTCATCGAACACAAACACACTTTAAAGTAATTAAAGTAATTCATGTTTTCTTTATTTTGCAAACACCCATTTTTTTGTTTGTGAATAAGTTGTACTATAGCATTGTCATGTCAGTGTCATTGTAAAATGGATTTACTGTGGTTTGGTTTTAAATGACACAAAGAAATGATGTCATCCTGCAGAGCAGAAAAGTTCATTCAGTGTGTTGTTCTCAAGGGCGGGTGCAAACAAAGTGTAGCGTTGTTTATTTTGGAGGACTCGTTGAAAATGCTACTTCTTGTGATACTACCTTGCTGACTTCATCAGACTGTCTCGGGACTTATTGGCGCTCTGGGTTTTTCCATTAGCACTGATTTGCTTTTAGATTTTGTGCTCCATCTACCTGGAACCAGCTACCCCCGCAGCTTGATGCTTCGGCTGAAATGAAACAATTCAAGCTATTTGGACCCATCTTGTTGTGATGTCTGTGCTTCCCTCTAATATCTATTACTCCCATCCAGTTATTGATCTGCCTGTTTGATTTAAATCAAAGTAATTGTGCCTCAAACTGTATGTTTGTCTTTTATAAGGATGTCACCCTAAGCAGCAGATGTTATTTTAAATGGGATGCCTGATTAAATTAAATTAGTTTTGCAAAAGCATCTATTGGCTTTCTCGGCACGCTTCACTTTGGGTGTGGTGTTGCATTTTTACAGTGCCTGCTACTGTAGGTGTGAATTCGCGTATCATCGAAATATGTGTGAACAAAGGGTACTCATAGCCTCCAGCACTCTATTCCTGCATGGTCTCTCTCTGCCTTTCACCCTTCTTCACCCTCCATTAAACACCAACATGCTCTTCCCATTTCTTCCATCTTGCTATCCTCCCTCCTTCTGCTCACAGACCTTCTTGATATCCATTCTCTCTCTCCTCTGGTTGTGTACCATCCCTCCATTTCCAATTTCTCCTTGTATCACACTCCATCTCGGTATTTCTTGCTCCTGCTCTGCGCCCACACAGTCACACAGTCGCAGTATATTTCTACACGCACACACTCGCTTTCACGACTCTCTATCCAGCCTTCTCATTTCTATTTACCTCTCCATCTTGTTCCACTCTCTAGTCAATCTTCCACTCCTTCACTCACCTTGATACCCAGAGGACCCGGCAAATGGGATGTCAATATTTCACTTGAGTGCACACAAACCAGATAAATAAGAGTTTGGATTAAAGGATAAGGCTGGTGATTTTTTATATTTTCATAATTATCAGTAGTCCCACAAAAAGCTACAATAAACTGCCCACCAGATTAGTCTATCATCATTCAAAAACTATTAAAAAACACATTAAACCGTGTGTGTAGTTTGATCATCTCAGCAAACTAGCAGGATTTGTTTTTAGTGCGATGCTAAAATCCCTTTTGTGGTGTTTTTAATTATATTTGTATTTATAATGATAAAAAGAAAAAAATTACAAATAATTTACAAATTAATTACACAAATTAGGTGGATATGCTTATAAAATACACTCCTGTGTTTCTTTTAGATTAGAGGTTGAGAATCTGACCACATTCTGCTATCGTGGACTGTTTTTGTTGTAGCGATCTTTGTCGTGACTGTCATATGTTTACAGTTGCAGTCGAGTCCACAGTTATTCTTTGATAGCATCAGAATAAAGTCTGTAACCCCCAATGTCCGCTGGGTGCAATTATGTTGCTGTCCTGCTCTGTTGTTACTGCCAGAGACTATTTGCAGCCACTGTAATCAGTGTGCCGTTTTTTATAATTCCACTGTCTTGACAATTTGGGTCTATTTTTGTCTTTGAAGTGTGAAATTCACTTGTGAATGTATATAAATGCCTGTGTTTACTGACAATTGACTTAAAATGACACATTTAATTAGTTGTCAAAAGTAGCTGTGTGTTGCTTCTCTGCAAAAATCTCTGATGAAAGAAAATGAATGCCACAGTTTTCTTTTTGCAAATCTACACTTTTTAGGAATTATAGAAACAAAATGTAAATAGCATGCTGCACAGTCAATTAAAACAAGTAAAAAACACCTACAAAGTAAAAGCGTTGCTGCCTAAGAACAGGTTGTACAAATATGCTCCACTTTTGGTACGTCTCTAGAGGACCTTGGAAGAGAGATGTACTAACAATGTCTCTGTTCACTGCTGGTGTAAACTGCATCAGGCAGCAGGAGACAGAGGCTTGTGTTACTGCAGGTAACATTCACCCTCTCTGTTCTGGTGTCAGGCACTGCGACAAGGAGTCCAGAGATGTTGTGTCACTGCTACACGCCTCGCTCACCCTCTGTTTTGTGCTGTTCCTGGCAGAACAGGCACTGCACAATGTACAATGAAGGTTGAACTTGAGTTTTTACCATAATTCAGGTCCTGGTTACGTATCAAAATATTTCAGTCTCAGAGTTTTCCTCAATTATGTAACTTAGCTCAGCTCGTGATTCCCTTTAGGAAATTTAGAAATTTAGTGGTCAGGTATTATTTGGCTATGACATGTCAGAGACTGATTCATTAGACTGATGCCATTATTTCTGTAATAGATGGTTACATTATTCACACCTGGTCGATGTGATAAAGTTGTGCATACTGTCAGTGTATATACTGTACTTCACATAAGACAGCTATCCCCACACAAAACACACAACTTGGATCCTACCCTGCTTTCCCATATCCCACTCTTTAATTCTACTTTTTAAAATCACGATTCTTATGACACTGATGTGGAAGCGAGGAGCAGGTGACCCAGCGTCCCATTATGTGAGTAGAGAAACAGATTTAACATTGAAACGCATCTTTCATTCAGCCATGTCATGCTGCTGCAGATATCAGGGGTGAGATCAAACATACAACAGACACTGATGGTCGAATGAGCACAGCTGCAGCAGAGACTGAGTGTGACGGAAATGTGGGGGAAAACTATTTTCTGTTTCTTTGTCCTGACCTTTTATTTCTTTCTCATCCCTCTGCTCTGCAATGTGTGCTCATGTGTATGTGTGTGAAGGACTACGCCTGTACCTGTGTGTGTGTCTTTGTGTGTGTCTGTCTTTGGCTCGGGAGGAAAACTGACGTGAGAGCAGAAACCATGTGATAGCTCTGCCGGTTGTCAGTCACTGGAGGCTTTTCCCCTTGGCTGCTCCCAGAACAGGATTAACATGCAATACTTAGGAGAATTAGTCACTGAAACCTGGGCAACACACACCCACTAACACACTAAAAACTGCTGAAGCATCTTTCAACATGTTAGCATATTCCCTGGTATTCGAACGCAGACCAATTAAAGCATGGCAAAAGAGAGGCTTTGGATTTCTAAAAAGATGCACTAATAAAGACATTTCCATAAACTGAACCGTAGAACAGCTACAGCGTTATAACAGTCTGTAACTTAGTCAGCCGCTGTAAGAGGTGTTGGTGCAGTACAGTATATGGGGTTAAATGATGCTGAAATCTGTGCAGTGTAAACAGCAAAACTGGGGTGAAATGCTCATCACAATTAGTAGTTGTCAATTGGACCTCAAGATTTAAAGTTGTCTTTACAAAATATGTGAAAATGGAGCAGAAATAAACAAACCTGGAGGAGATTATGGTTTAGATAATTGGATCTTGTGTGTTTTTAGGGAACCTTGAACCAACTTTGTAAACTAAATGTCCTAGCAGGAGGTTCAGAGCAGTCAGAGGTTTAAGGAAAAAAAAAAGGAGGAACGCTGTGAGAAATTTGTTCAGGAACAACAACCAGCGACTTAATTTTAGAGTTGGATAGCATTTAAAGACATCTAATCTTTTATAGCTGTTAGTCAGCAAGGCAGGATGTTCAGATCATTAAGCATATCAGCTTAAACGACACACAGCTGGAGGGAAACGACTTAGAATGACAGATGATATGATAAAGTGAGTATAAAAAATGCAATTAATTTTTAATTCTGCAACTCTTCCTGGACTAATATGAAAGTGTGAGGGTTTTCTCTGTGTGTCCCTGATACACACACACACACACACACACACAAAACACACATACACACACACACACACAAAGACAGACAAACACAGAGTACTGACAAGTGTAAATGGAATGGGGAGATAAAAGCGAGGCTTTGGCTTTTCACAGCACTGGATTAGAGGAGCCAGTGCCATTGCCATGAAAGAATGCATTACTCTGATACTCTGACAGAGACAACTAACACACACACACACACACACAGACAATGACTTACAAAGGTGACATGTCATTTGAAGCCCACCTCAAAGCAGACATTTAGAAATACAAAATGCTGTTTTTACAGATGAGCGACTTATTGCAAAGTCAATGTGAAAAGGTTGGATGCAAACTGCTTCATGGCAGAAAAAAAAGAGCCCTGTTGAATCCCTGGATGGGAGAAACCCAGTAAGCGATAAGTCTGTGTAGCTGCCACAGCAAATTCCTGCCGTACACAAAACACAGAGCACACATTCACAACCAAGCACAACACAACCTGCATTTTATGGTGTAAAAATAAGGAGGAGCATTTTGATATTTATTATAGAAACATGTACAAAAATAGTGTATTAAATAATGACCATGGTAACTTTGAGTGAATGGCTCTTCCTTCTTCCATCTTGTAATAAGTTAATGTCCTTGAGAAGAAAAATCCTCATAAACATAATCTGTCCTACATCTTCTAAATGTGAAGCAAGTGCTTAAGTTTCAGGGTTCAGGACAAGTATTGTTACTAATAACTAACTTCGCTTTAAATTAAAGTTCATTTGTGGGTACGGTGACTTTGGAAACATTACAAATATTCAAACATTTGCAGACGATCTGCCTTTTAATCGTTGGTGTCTCATGAGAGAGATGAAGATTTAGGTAAAAGGTTTCAGTATCTTGGGGACGACCTGCTGTGGGGTGGTGAGCTATAGGACGGAGCTCTTAATGTCTTTGTGTCCATCCTTGTGCTAACCCAAAGATTCGAACTACTGACTGAAAGAATCAAATCGGAGATGCAAGCAGCTGAGTTTATATTTGGTCTTAGTTTATGTGATGTAATATAGAGCTCAGAGATTTGGAAGTATGATATCGAGGCATTTTTAGAGGAGTCAGTTCAGAGACACTTGTTAAGGCTGATGACTTGACATCTCTGCTTGTATATGTTCTGGGCACTGCTGAGTGGGAGGAGACCCTGAGGCAGATTCTGGACTCAGTGGAGGGTTTGCATCTCTTAGCTGGCCCAGGAGTTCTTAGGAAAACCACCAGGAGGACTTTTGGGGGAAAGACGCCTCCAAGCTTCTCTGATCTGTGAATACTTTTGATTTTGCCTTTAAAAATGTTCACCATGCCAATATTTGGTATCTTGTTTTTCAGTACAACTTAAGTTTTATGACTTGAGCAATTATTTTTTCACTTTGACATACTGCACTGAAACAACTGACGTCGTTTGATAACGCCGGCATGATCTGTAAGGTTAACCTTCATACTGATTAGAGAAAAATGACAAAAGTTCAAGTCTGTTTTTCTGTTTATTGTCTTGAAAAATAGGTTTTCAGTTACATTTGGTGGAAGAGTATGTCCTGGACTATGAGGGGCTTAGTTTGGGATTTTCTTCATAATAAATTGGCACTTCCCTTACTTTGGTCTGTAGAAATACTGTGTCTTCCTCTGTGACTCTGTGGTTTACATTTATGCAATTATACAATTTGCCTTTTGGCAATAGAGTCAGTCATCTCTGCTCAAGTATCCAAACTGTTGACTTATTCACCAGCTTTGTCTTTATTTTTTCTTTGTTCATTTTTTCTGTTTTCTGTTTTCTCATGTGTTGATTTTGCAATATACAATAAAGGGCTGCTCACATGTAAACCACAAGGTTGTTTTTATCCCCCAGTGTACTTTGTTTTCTATATACACAAATATAAAACTTATTTCAGCCTTCTCACTATAATATAATATTCATCAGTTTAACTCAAGAAGGAGATGAAAACAGTAAGTATTTTTATCTTATCTCATAGCTAACCAACTGTTCTAAGGTCTTGATGATTTATGAAAGCAAGACGCATGAGCTAGTTATTAGCACTTAATATTTAATTTCTTTAGTCCTACTTTGGTTTTAAGACCACCCTGTGCAGACAGTAGAAGATCGTATGTGCATAAATGTAGTTTTACAGCATATGGTGAAGAACATACAGGGACAGCATATATCTCTGCATATCTTGCATAAATGGTTGTTTAGGAAAGTTTGGTTGAGGGTTTTTTTTTCTCAATGTGTAAACGTTCCAGAAACTGTAAAAATGTGAAATTAACACAAAGTAAAGTCCAACAAAATTAGTTCACTTCACTTAAATCATTGTTTGAAGTGTGTCAAAGAGGTTCAAGTGTGAGGTCATGTTTATTTTACATTTATACTAAAGAGTTTCTAGTATTTTTACCCCCACTATATGTAAATGACATGGATAAAACAGAAACACCTTCTGATATAGTGTAATCACACAGAACGCTATAAAAGACTCAAACAGCTAAAGTAGAACTGAAAAAATAAAACATGTATTTCAGAGCTTGCATTGGATTACATCATACAGGTGGTCTATTTTCATATTTTTCAGATAACATCAAGAGGAATTATTATTTATGCTGAGACGAAACCGCTGTGCCAAGTCAATTTTATTCATTGTCAGTCTTACAAATCACAAAGTTTTCCTCAAGGAGGCTTAAATCTGTATAGCATATAACACCTTCTATCCGCAGACCTTCTATTCAGGGAGAGGAAAAAAAAAACCTTTAACCTGAAATAAAATGAAAGAAATCTCAATATGACCAACAGAAAAAATAAGAACAGACCAAAATACTAGATTACAGTATTGAAAATCAGTGAATTTGTAAAGGTGTTGAGGTAAAGGTAAATTTCTTTGCTTTAATGTTTTATTTAAATATATCTTATTTTTATAAAAAGAAACTTTCTAATCCTAATACTGACAATGTGGACTTCCATAATTAACCAAATGACCATGGAGGTATTTATGACTCCACACTTCTGTTTAGAAAAGAGATGTGCGAGTGCAGAAACTTCTATGGATTCCACCTAAATCACAGTCCTGACCTTATTCCTATTCATATATGCATGGCGCCAATCAAAGAAGCCATTACTGAGAGCGAGGGTTTAGAAAGCAGGCCGTTCTTCAAACATCATCTTTGCCAAGATGGATGGAGCCAGTGTGGTTGCCGTGGTAACCACGAACTGGCCATTTGCCAGGATCCATAATGATTTCCCATCAGCTGCTGTGCTGAGAGGAGCAGGGACCCTCGCTGGGCTCAAGACCCCACCCAGCACAACATCATCCTCATCATCATCATCATCACACACACACACACACACACACACAGTAGGAACCTGTCATACATGATAAAACTTAACACTGGAGCCAAAATAAACAAACCTCTCTGACACACACACACACACACACACACTGATTCACACACAAACCATCTCTCAGTCAGTTCCTCCCCTGCTGTTCTCTGTCAAGTGAAACGGCTCCTTTTATTTCTTTTCACTTTTGCTTTATGTTGGTCAAGAGAAGAAAGTCTTCGCTCTGACCTCTTCCTGCTCTGCGGCCTCTCAGTGCAGAGTAATTTGACATGTGTGAAACTGTGTGTGCTTTTTTGTGTGTGTTTCAGGCAGGCGTAAATTCTGCAGAATAGGGCTGAGCAGAAAATATGTCCATGCTGGACCTTAATGAAATGAAGAGCTGATTAAATGGACGTGGGTAAGGGAGCTGAGAGTGTGCTACACGTGAGTGCACAGTACTGCTCTTATAATTTACCTCCTGCGTACACAGCACCCAATAATCACCTTCAAAGTTCATGAAGGTGGTTTAGTGGTCCACAACTTTGTTCCAGATTGAGATATCTAAGCAGCTATTGGATGGATTGCCATGAAAGTTTATGCTAACATTGCCTGACGTTTCTGGTGTTTTTCTTTAGCGCCACCGTAAAGTTCACATTTGTGGTTAAGTGAAATATTAACAACTACTGAATGGATCATCGTAAAATTTGGTACAGATGTTCATGTCTCCCTCAGGGTGAATTGTAATAGCTTTGGTGACCTGACCTTTCATCTAGTGTCACCATCAGGTCAAAATTTCCAGTTCTAGTCTGTTACCATACATATTACAGCGCCTCCTTTTGCCTTGTAAACTTTGTGTATCTCATATCTCTCTGTTGTTCTTCTGTAGGGAGCACTTACGAGAATAAACCCTCTCCCCGTTGAATCCTACACCACTGATTGTATTAATTTAGAGGAGCACCTAAAAAAAGTGTATAATTATCAGTACTAAAAATGCTGCTAACTCCTCACATGCAAGTGTCTCTCATAGAGGCTTAAAAAATGAATGTATGAATGTAATTATTAAGAATGTCAGTCAACCTTAGTGAAGCTACATCACAGTCCACACATTTAAAATCTTATGAATTTCTAATATCAGTGAAGACAACAGACACGTTCATTGGAAAAAAAAAAATGAAGCACTAAATGTGGATATAAGATAGAAAAAAATCACCTTGCGTTTCACCTTGAAGAACATTTTTCTCTGTCTGTGTATGTGTGTGTGTGTGTGTGTATGTGTGTGTTTGGAGTCCTCAAATGAAAGACAAATGAAGGTGAGCTGTAGCATCAGGGGAGCTGAACTCCTAATGCTTGTGTGACAATTTCAGCTTCAAGTAACCTTCAAGTAACCTTTGCTGGTCATGAATGAGCGGCACAAAATGTGTCTGTAAGTGTGCGCAGCCTACTGTATGTGTGTGTATGTGTGTGTGTGTGTGAGAGACCATATACAGAGAGCATGTGAACTACACTGTAGGGACCATGAGGTGTCCACAGAGTCTCTTTGCCGCAGCCTGTCTAACTGAGGCTCACACTGACATAGCTAACAGACATGTACATTTGGCCTCCTCGTGTTCCCGCTGTTCCAACAGTAGCGGCGGTCCTCCTCCAGATCCCCCTTTTCTATCCGAACATCCGTTTCCTACAGTATTGCCTTCTCTCCCCACCTACCACCTGCTCCTCCTTCCTAACCCCTCCCCCCATCTTGTATATCATCACTTCGCTTTCGAGCTCAGCAGCACCTCGCTGCCGTTGCCATGGAAACAGTGGAACAACAGCAGGTTGGCTGCTGCCTGAGGGGGGGCGTGGCATCGCTGCCACCCTTTGCTCCTCTATTCTCACTCATGGAGGTCTCTAGTACCTCTGCTGAATCCATGAATCAAGACAGGAACATCCCTCTGAATGTGAATCAGCCAGAATCACAGCTCAACGATAACAAACCAGAGGGGAGAGCTACGCCGTGGCTATCAGCAGTGCTGTGATGCAGCAACTGAAATGAGACTGCAGGTCAACACATTACAAACAAAGTGTGACAATGCCCCTACACAACACTTACGAGGCTCCTTTAAATGCATAATTTTTATTTGGTCAGTAAAAAACAAGATCCTGGTTGCTAAGAAATACAGGCTTGCTTTCAACTCAACGTTGAGTCATACATTGTTAGAAAGGTTCAACCTCATATATTAAATTAATTAGCATGCATGTCAGCGTCAATGTAAAGGGAGGGATGAATGGTGGAGCACACACTTCACCAGGCTTAACCTGAAAATTGACACTGAGGAGAGATCCACATCGTCTTCCACTTTGTTTGCACAGGCCGCGTTAATGTTTTTCATATGCTCATTGAGCCTGATGGAACTCTTATTGATCAATACAGCTGTCTTCACATGCTGCATAACAGCTTGCGTTACACACACACACTTGATGTCCATGACGCATGAAGCATCATTTCCCTCTTTCTTTACAACTCCAGTGACTTCGTGTCAGGCTGTTGCCAAACATTAGATGACCGACACAGTAGTACTGTGCCTGAACACATTCTGGGTTGACACTGACAGAAGAGTAGACAAGGTGTGAATATAAGGTGGGTGAGGTGCAACAAATGTCCCCAGCCTGACTTTAACCAGGGACAATGTGATTACATGGTTCGCGTCTTAAAACTCTGGAACATCTCATGATGGAAACTAGAAGAAAATCTGATTATGATGTTGTAGCTGCTGCTTTTTCTGCATTAATCTATACATTAACAATGTAGTAAACCTCTCATGTTTGAATGTTTATACTGTGAAAAATCTGAAGGTCTCAAGGAAGATTTTCCTGTCAGCCAAGGATGAGTTCTGCCTACAATGGATGTACTATTAAATCATTCAGGTAGACACAAAGTTGCATATGTGAACGATGCCACTTATCTATGCTTACGCACTAATAAAGCAAGTATAAGCCTAAATATGATACCTTTCTTTGTGATGTGCAATCTGTGTGCCTGGTCGGTCACAGTGTTCTTCCAGCACAAAGTCACTGAAGTGAGAAAGGAGCGAGGGTGAAAAACCCTTGTCTGTTTCTGTGCATCACAAGCATCGTGAGAACACAGCAGGTCCGATTGGTTTGCGAGTGAGCTGAGAGAAAGAAAGAGAGACAAAAGAGGAGAGGAGAGGCTGCTCGGTGACTGTCCGGCTTCTCCTCCTGATTTAGATCAGACTCTGTGTCTTGCACACAGGTTCGTCACACATGCGTGAGCACCGACACACGCACACACACAGTTACACACGGACTGCCACTTCTCATTTCACAAGAGCTTCTTCAATGAACAAATGAACATGGAGTATGGAAAGAAAAACATGAACGGTTTCCTTTCAGTTATCCAGATATGTTTGCACTCTGGGACCCTACTGGCTGCATCACTGGATTGAAATTCAACGCATGACAGAATCTGTGTTATTCTGGTTGTTACAGAGGCAGAAACAGAGACAATCAACACAACAAATTTACATGGAGAGATTTCGAAGCATTACAACAAACTACCTTTGAATGATGGACAGATGATAATTTCCCCTGCTGATGTTACAGTGCATTGCTTATCTGCAGAAAGAGGTTTGAAATCTCTACTTGTGACAAGTTTGGACTGTTGCCGTATTTATTGCCGTATATATGTATGCCATAACTGATCTGGCAGCCACTAAAAATATCTCTCAAGGGACACAAAAAACTGTGTGTTTTCCATGTATGAATATTAGACTGCCATATAATGGACGGACTTCTTTTTCAGTATTTTTAGGTTGTCTTAGGTTTTCTTTTCTTCTTCGTTGCGACAGTTGCCGTGGGAATGACCTTAAACGCTGGGGGTCACACAGGCTCCATAAACTTCTGCTCAAAGTTCTGCTGGGCCCAATTGGGCCTCAGCGGTCATAATTCAGGAGTAAAGGGCTGCGGCTTTCAGCGGTGTGCAGCAGTGAGCCAGCCATACATCCATCCTGGAAACGGCCACAGTGACACCAACAGCTGAATCAGGCTTTCAGCCCTGTGCTGACAGGATAATCTCGCCCTGCAGCCAACTAGATTTGAAAGGAGAGAGTGGTGGCCAGGGAAAGAGAGAGAGAGAGAGAGAAAGACACAGACAGACAGACAGACAGAGAGTGTGTGTGTGTGTGTGTGTGTGTAAATTGTATCCTCTCATCTGCATAAGCCTTGCTCAGAATTTGACCAAAATACCCCCAAATCTTTCTCCAAATATTTCTACTGTTTGAAACTACTGTTGCAGTACATTGAGAAGTTATGCCCCAGTATGGAGGCTGCAGCTCTTTGTAAATCTATCCCTCGGCCAAATCTCATAAAAGCAGAACTTTTAGTTTCTCATAATATTAATGATAAAAAATTTGTCATGTTTCCATCACCTACTTTTTTAGATCAGGAGAAAGAGGAAGGAGATATTAGTGAATTACACCTACTTTCAAAATGCTTTTTCAGTCTTGTATGTAAATATACACTTTCTATAATATAGTGCATTATATATGTTGGGCAGGGTTAGCTTGTAACTCCAAATCTCATTTGATTGGATAAATGTGTGTATTATGCCCTGCCCCCTCGTGAATAAGACAAGTCATCAAAAGGAGAAAATAGGGATTTTGAAATAAAATACTCTAAATGTATTTTTTGACACATGTTTGACGTAAAACAAGAGATCACTGAAAAATGAACACAGGGAGACAGGATTAGACCTTGGAAAATATGCTTTTTTTCCCCCACTGTGTCTGAGGGATTTAAAAGAGGATACTTCCTTGCTGCAAATCCTCAGACAGGGTCTCTAATTTTTTTAGAGGGAAAGGATCAATTGGAAACCAATTTTTACCTGTATTTTATCTCAACCACAAGATGTTGTGCTTCTGCTGAAGGAAGACATTGTTTGGCAGTTCAGAAAATGCTTCCAGTACAGGCGGGGGTGTGTGCAAAATCAACAGCTCATTTAGTTTTTCTCTTAATTGTTTTAAGTTAAAGCAATACACAGTTTAACTTCAGGCTGACTTCCAAGTATGTTTTTAATTATGAGATTTTTACAGTTGAGTTTTTTTAATCTTTAAAATAACCACATAGATTCCCATATTTAACATATATAAATTAAAACAGAAAATAATCAGTCTTAACTCTGTTCTATGGGATCTATTTCTTTCATCTGCTGCAAATTTTTTACCACCTAACGAGATAGTCCCATCAGAGACTTGACTTATATTCTCTGCATTAGTGGGAAAGCTCGCCGTCTCTGCAGCCACAAAACTCTGCAAGTCATTAGAACAAAACACCAAACTGTCATTCACAGGCGACTGAGAAACACTTTCAAGTCAAGAAGTAATTAACACAGAGAAAGGCCTCTGAATGATTACGGCCGCAAGCTTCATTCAGCGCCTTCTAATTTCTCGCCCAAACAATATGATAGATCTCCCTGAAACACAGAGATGACTTGTCTCGAGCTCATTGAACCAGGTTTTCAGTGCGCCAGCCATGATTTGAAAGAAATTAATTTGGGTGACACTTACATGGTGGCTGGTGGGTTTCAGATGCTTTCATTCCTGGACATGATATTCCCACTACAGAGGAGATGTATCGAAACAGTAAAGGCGGAGGCAGCTGGCAAATGTTGGTTTGTACAACCGTGATTAAAGCTCAAAGCTTTACCGCCACTGTGTCTGTGCTTTAATCAGTTAACCAGGCTTTTATGAGCACACATGTGGCGTGTCGGTTACACCATATTACAGACTCTGAGCTAAGTAGGAATACAGTCTTCAGGTGTCACCGATGGCCTCTAACCTCGCTCTTACATCTGCCCGAGTGATTCTGCCTCTGCTATATCCGAGTCTGCTGCTGTCTTTTTTTTCCATCTTTTTCCTTATAAAAGAGCAAATTTATGGTTGTTTAAACATTTCCACTGAAACCTTGTCTCCCTGCACAGACCCCATGTGCGCGTGCCACTGGGTAATGTTCTCACTTACATATCAGCTGGGTGCTGTGGCCTGGGGTGAGAGCAGCTCATATGATACGACCTTACACGAGGTTTGAAGAGAGTGGAAGAGACAGGCCAATCCACCCACGAGGATTTTACTTTACTACTCAACTCTCTAGGAAAAAAAAAAAGGAAAATCAAGTGACTTAAAGCTCCAACATCTTTTGGGTTTCAAACGCTTCCTGTAGGCTTGGAAAGCGGAAGCAAAAACTTTATAGTTTCTTTATGGGCGACAGCAGCTGTGGTTAGCTTAAATTCATGTCAGTTACAGGATGAAAACATGGAAACCTCTCAAACTAGTCTGCTGTTCATTGGATCATAAATAGATGGCCACTACAAGCTTCCATGTTTCACTCACGCCGTTTTAAAAAGCCCCAAAGCTCTGTCAGAAGTTCAAGTATTGAGTCATATGTTGATGCAATGGCTGGTTCATTTCAAAGTTGCACATTTGACTAAATCTGAATGGAAACGACAGAACGAAAAATGGCTTTTATGCCTGGTTGGTGTGTTAATATGAGGAGGATATTTGCATATGTGAGAACATTAGGTGGGCTTGTCTCTTGCCTCTCCTTCTTGCTTTAGTCCTTGCCTTAAGCCCCCTTCAAAAATAAAAAAGGTAGCAGACAGAATCACATTATGAGTTGACTGAGAAAAAAAAAAAACACTTAAAACACACTATTTTTATAATAATCATGATAATAATGTATCAAACGATGTGATCTGAAAACAATGTGACAAATTTAAGTAGCCACTAATGATCCCTTTATGGAATTTCAGTGTAAATTTAGAATAATTGTTTAAATGTCTGACTGCCAATTTATTTTACTCTCTCACTCAATAATTAGAACATTTATTGTGAATGCTCATGTTGTTGTTCTTTACCATGTTTAAAGTCATGTCCGCATGTCACGTGAGTCCTCATTATTGTCCATGTTTATGTACATAACATAAATAAAATCCTGAAATGGAAAGACAGCTCATGCAACTAACTCATACCATACCATAACCATATCGTTAAGGAGGATTATTTAACTTTGTAAAGTCCACAGAGTTCATTTTTACCTGGATAGCAGATAACTGAAGAATAAGAGAAGAGGAAGAAGTACAACCACCATCATGGTGCACACTGCCAACAGTATATAAAGTACATTTAAAGAAGGGTTTTATTTGTGTCTGACAACCCTAAATTCACAACACGATTGGACTCTGTTATTGTAAAGTTATGGGAGGATTTGGGTTTGGTTCCTGGTTTTGTCCGCAAGTGGGAAATTCCAAAACCATAAATTGCGATGATCTTAAACCTCGACATCTTTATGTGGCACCACTGTCATCTAATTGAACCCAATTTAGTTTTCTCACTTTAAAATCCACACATCATACACAGTGAGTGATGTAGTAATTCGGAGCCACATTTTCCAGGAGAAAAACCCCCCAAACTGCCATTTTGTAAACACAAACAGACACAAAATAGCAGCTAATCTATACTTTCCCAGGTGTTTAACAGCCAACTCTGACTGAGGGGTTTGTGAGATGTTCCCCCATCTCATTACCAGAATAACTGTGCGACAACGCCCAAGAAAAGCATGCATCACCCTGATGAACACACTGAGCGTCGTGCGGCCACAGTCGCCCACACAGCACATTCATCATTTCATCAAGGAAGGCATAAACAAACGAGCGACGCAGACTCCCAACTCGTTGTAGATTACCAGTGTGGCCGAGAGCAATTATCATACAGGAACAATAATTACACTTTGTGTGATTATGCAGCGTTACACAAAGAAGGAAAGAACAGAAACAAAACAAAGAGTGTAGCCGAAACCAGAGGAGCAGATTCACACCTTAACGCTGTGCTCTGCGACTTCATGTGAGATCTCTGCCTCTTAATTATTTCTATATTTAATCCGCTGGGACGTGGAGGTGCGATTTTGCGTTTGAATGCATGCAAGAGAGATTGACGGAGAAGCGTTATCTCAAATTTCCCCTGACATAACCAAACAGACATTTAAGCATGAGAGGTTTCCTTTTTCTTTGCTTATGCATTTCTCTGCATGTGTCATATAACATTATATAAAATGTATAACATCACCGGCATCATCGTCTCATTTGCAGGCAGATCGTCCCCAGAGTTCAGTCTGAAATGGGACATGATGGAAGGAAAAGCCTCAGGCCACAAGGGGTTCTCTTCTGCAGCCCCCCACAGCCAAAACAGGACAAGTTATGTCAGAGTCATCTGTTAAGCATTTTCACAAGTCAAGCCAACAGACTTTCATTTACATTTACTTACATTCACAGATGCTAATGTCAGCATGCTAACCTGTTTACAATGACGATGCTGCTATGCTGATCTTTTTCATGTGTAATGTTTACATTGCATATGAGAATAACTGGACTAACTTTATTTTTTTGCCCTTCTGCAAAGGTCTCAGTTTTACAAAGAAATACACTTCTTAAAAAAATCTGCTACATCATATTGCTATGAGAACGCCCTGAAGGCATAATCCTTCGCCAAGCAATGTGATTTATGGTTTCTTCACAGGGGCAGTTTTTTTTTTTATAGAGATGTAGGAAATAAAAAAATACATCTTGCAAACTCTCCTTTTGTGCTGTGAGGCATTTGTTTCCTGGAAATGCTTCAGATTACGGCCCACAAATTAAAGTGTGATTATTCAGTTTATACAGGGTCAACAAAACACTTATTGGATACAGATATCAAGGCACATATGTAAACACAGGGCACGAAGGCAAGAGGTAAGGAAATAATGGAGTAACAGTACAAGTATAGTAAAATTATCACTGGATAACAAGGACAGACAAATGTGAAAAACTCTGGTCATGTTTACATAACAATGCTTACAGAAAATACAGGGGAAAAGTCATGCAGTTTTGGGTATCCAACAAAGATGAAAACTGATGTCAGCGAGGCACTTATACAAGTTTTATATCCTGTCATATCATCAGATCAGTTTAGAAAGAAAAAGTTTGCACTCTCTAAATTGTTTCAAAGTTTATTGGAAATATAATACAAAGCATATTGTGACAAGGCATGCATACATTTACATTAAAATTTTTTAATGTAATGGTGGTCACGTTTTAGCGACAGTACACCAAAATCAGGACAAAGCATCGTAAATGTGTGAGAAAGATGCCCTATTGCAGTGTTTGTGTGTTTCATTTATAGTTTATATCTGATATGTGTTTTATATCGTCACTGTAGGTAGTAAGTTGTGTCTTGTTGTGACTGTAAGTTGTGACTGTAAAACAATTCTGTTGCTTGTTACCCTTGTTAATTGTTGTACTTATTCCCTTCTACCTTGTAGTAAATATCTAGTAAGTGTTTCATTTGTACTTTGTGTGTACAAAAATCTGCGTAGTAATTTGCAGTCTGTAATCTAATGTGTACTATTTAAAGCTGCTCCTGGTAGAAAAGGATGCTTCTGTTTTCTCCCGGTCCCAGTTAGTTAGTCAGATTAGTTGCTCAGTTTGTTGTTGATGCAGAGTGTTTGCTTCGTGCAGACTCAGCATTTTATTCCACTGCTGGCTCTACGCGGTTATGCTTTGTTTGCCCCCTCATTTTTAATTTCACGGCTGTGTGATTAACTTTCAAGGGCATTTCTGCCCCAATTAATTTCTGTCCCACCACAATGATGTCTGCGAAACACCTGAATAAAGCATTGCTGAACACATAAGGTAAATGTCAGCCGACTCACACACACACTCTGCATTTGAGAGTATTTTAACCTTTTCATCTCTGGCAACAGCTTCTTGCTAATGGAAAGAAAAAGCAGTCGGTTTCAGCCACACTGATGATAAAATGTCTTCCACCTACAGGAGCTGCCACTGAATACAAAAGAAGTGTGAAGATATTTCCTTTGTATTCCTGCTGCTTTGAATTATGAACTGCATGTTGCTAACTGCCAGTCTCTGGAACAAATGAATGCACAACTGAGCCCCCACACTTTCATAAATATTAACAGGGATTTTCACCCACACGGTAATCATTAGCATATGAAAATAACTAGTTGAAAGTCAAGTAAGCAAGTGTGGACATCTAAAGAAACTTAAAATATCTTCTTTTTTTTTATTACATGATTTAGGTAGTATTTCACTGGGCCCTTAAGGAGTTTGTGTTGTAGGCTGATCCATAGGCTTCAATTCAAAACACCCACTCACAACACAGAGGGAACCAAGCACTGTGCGATGGACCAACACGAAACCTAAAACCCCCTCAATTTATCAAAGTGGCCCCACAAATCAATGTGGATTACTTTGGGAGAAAGCATTGCTCATGTGGCAGTGCATTTCCATTACCACACAACAATATTGGCCTTTTGGGAGGCTGCGGTAATTTTGTCTATTGATCAAATCACAGGCAAAGATCAGATAACCGTGTCTTGGTTTTTGGCAATAACTCAAATAAGGAGAAAAGGCAAAAGCATCATCTCTGTGTGGATAATAACACACACACAGGCACACACTCGCGGTAGCGCATAAAGAGATCACACAATCACATCAGTGTAGAGGTCAGACTAGACTCAGGTAACATATTGTCAAATAATAAAGGGATTATCCCTGTAATCCAAATGGTGAACACCTCCACCACAGCAGTGGGTGTGACCTTGTCTGATGTCAGTGCAGCTGCCACTCTGCAGCGATGAGAAAACTTTGCAGCTTCAAAACCATCTGTGAAATTCAGATAAGCTGAGCAATCGAAGGGTGCGCAGTTTAAGCCTCACCGGAATAGTTTGACATTTTGATAAATGTACCTATTCACTTCCTGGCAGAGGGTTAGATGAGAAGATTAATACCACTCTCACATCTGTCTCTTCAATATGAAGTCAAAGGCAGTGGTCAGTTAGCTTAGCACAAAGACTGGGAATGGGGGGAAAACGTTAGCCTGGCTCTGTAAGAAACTGACCAGATCCACCTACAAGCACCACTGAATAACACACATCTCCCAAAACTACTGCTTTATGATGAAGGTTCTTTCTTTGTTTCGCCAAACAGATAAAACAATTTCTTATTTTGCAAACCCTTAAAAAATATGGCTGATCCATTTTTGTTTTAATTTCTTATAAATATGGATTTTCCAGCCTCTTCTGCCTGTGAAGGTAAATCCACTGATAATCATATTAAACCCCACAGTCATTCTGAGCGTGCGCTACTCAAAATATTCTTCACCTTGATATTTATTCCCTAACACAAACAACACAGCGCCTCCTCAGTGCTAAACTCAATTAAAAGCGAGGAGGGGTGGTTCTTCTGAAACCGCGGAGCAGCCTTGGCTGTAACGCAAGTCGATGCCACGTGAACAGGATTGATGCATTGATTGTTCGTGTTTGAGACCTGCAGCTCCTCATTTACACTCCTCAGACTGAGGCCGAGGAGAAAGAGAAGGTAGCCTTGTTGCTGACTAGAGAGCAAATTTCAAATGTTGCTCATGAGAAACTGAGAACCACTGGGAACTGGGACGAGGCAGCGCTGTTGTGGCGTTGTTGTGTGGATATGAACATCAGCTGACCTTGGAAAGAGAGACGCAGCGGGGGGTGTGAGAGTCAGACACACACTGTGAGGGGAGGATGCTAATAATGGGAGTCCTGTCAACACTTCTTACACTCTGCTGTTATTCATCTCGCACACTGACACACATTTGCTCCTCTCCACTTGTAAAGTTACAGTTTTAATGAGGGATATTTACAGTGGTTGTGGCCGCATAATAAAAAAAAAAAAAAAAAAAAAAGAGCATTGCTGGGATGTCGTTTCATCTGCAAATTTAAAAATGAGTATGTGTTTTTACAGAGGTGAGGTTTGTCTCCTCTGAATAAGGAGAGAAAAGAAGATGGATGACAAAATAGTTCAGGGCAGAGGCTGAAGAAAAGCCTGTCATGTCTATCATTTCCCTGAGTGTCATTTTTTTCTTTTTCTATTGCTAAAACACAGAGTATAACTTTCATCCTCCTATAGAGATGGTGAGAAGAAACAGATGAGAACAGAAGAGAACAGATGTCAAGTCCAAAAAGGCCAATACAAAAACCTGTGAGACACATATGAAGAGTCCAATTACAAAAACAGACAAAAGCCATTCTTAAAATGAGTTTGGTTTATTTTGCCTTTAGTGCACAAAAAACGATTAAGGAAAATATATAAAAACAGAGATATTGTTTTTTGCAAATGAACACAATGCAGTAACAATAAGATTGTGGTGTTTATCTGCTGGGACCGAACGGAGACACTTTGTGCTCCTGCCATGTTTTGTAGTGTAATTTGTTCTAATGGAGGAGGCGCTAACACCGAATACTGTGGGACAGAACCAGATTACACAAGCTTTAGCACGTCCCCCCCGATGTGTTCTGCATCAGAAGTAACATAATTTTATAACTTCCTCCCATATCGTTGATGAACAAGCAGCAATCCTGTAGAGCAAGGTGAGATTTGCTCACTCTAAGCTCTTATGCCATATTTGGGTCATAGTGTTCAGAACTATAAAGCAACCGTGTTAGAAATACCATTCACATCAAGTGTTCACAGTGTTAGCACAGTGGATTCAAAGACTTCATCACTGGCAGTTACATTTAAACACATCTAATATGAACACAAATATAATCAGTTCATCTAAATTAAAAAGGAACGGTTCAGTTTGCATCTGTTGTTTTCTTTTAACAAATTGCTGCTAAACAGACAGTACGTAACACAACAAAAGTAACCAAATGAGGCTATTTATCTTGGAATAACGCTGTCAAGATGGAACAGTGAGAGGTTTTCCTGTCACTCCAATCCTGCTGGAGCAGGTACATGCAGTACTATTATAATAAGTACTAAATGTTAGGTATTTGAATGAAACTCCATTGTACTGTTAAGTACTTTTAACGCCAGTTTGAATGAATTTACAATAGGCCCACAGATGTGAACCTTTTCCTCTAGCTTAAAATTACAAATTTGAATGAGTTCAGCCTGAAAAAAAGGGTGTGGATACTGAAGCCAACTGAGGTGACTCAGTGACTAAAGGGCCTGGGTGGTGCTACACTGCAGAGAGCAGCGTTCAGCCTCCAGCAGTGGTCCTTCCAGCCTCATCAAACACAATTATTTCTGTTGACTGGTGAAGGATCAAGTCCTTGTTGCAGCAGTACTGTTTGCTCTGGTTCTTGGTCAGTCTACACCATCTACCTCTGTCTGCACCTTCCACAAGACCAAGGCAGTGGGACTGCAGTACAGACAGGAGTGATCACTCCAAACTGGGAAACAAAGAGGAACATGCAACAAAAAGCAACATGCAAATTTGTTTAGGACATCAGTGTTCACAGGTCAACTGCAAATAAAGTTACTTCTTCCCCCTGTGTAGGTTAAACCACTAGCAACATGCTTTTATACTCAAAGGTTCAACTCTGCTCTGCCTTTTTCTGCCTGAGTGACATTTTGATCAGATCCTTACTTGTCAGGTTTCAAAGCGCTGCTGGCCCCGCCATGTTTGAAGCCCACAGGTCCTCTGTTGTTTTATAACTCCAGCTGTTCAAAGGCACCGACTGCGTCATCTCCACAGATACAGACTCAAACAGGCTCCGAGGTCTCCTTTCATGTGTCCTGATCAACCCACGCCCCCAGCATAACGTTGATGTTGGACATTTGTTACATAATATTTCTTACTCTCATATTATCTGTTAATGACAGCTTCGGTATAGTTAAGGCAGTCATTTTGTCACACAAATTTTCTCTTGTGTCATGCATGTTACTCATCAGTTTCTGTTGAGCAAATGAAAAAGCATGTTCAACTTTTTTTGTTTCAGGAACAAAAGACACAAAGCTGACTGACATGTTTGCTCAATAAGCGCCACTGTTTTCCTTGTCTTGACTGTCAATGTGTCCGTTCATGAAGACTGATTGTATAGATGCTGCTCCACCATAAATAAGATCCATTCAACTTTAGATGGACACCAGTCATGTGCCTACCCCCCAGTTTAAGAATCCATGAGTGAAAGTAAAGTACAGCTTACAGTACAGTGGCGCTAAAATGAAAAGTAAAAACACACAAATAGACAAAACGCAAGCAAATGAAGAAAACATCTTCACCGGTTTGACAGCATTCAGGAAAAAAATGCCACAAAGTGAGATAATAGGACAAAATACAGAAACAAAATGGAGAATGACTGCAAATTGCACAGAACACAATGAGAGTGACTTACAAAGCAACAGAACTTTCCAGGGAGCAATAAAAAGTATTGATGAACTGTGACTAAACTTCATTTTGGTTCGTGCCACTTGTAGTATTTCTGCTTTTTTCTAGCTGCACATTGCTTGTCAAAGTGGTGAAGATTTTTTATTAATTTGCTTGTGTTTTGTTTATTTCCATGTGTTTTAAAGTTTGTTTTAAAGGTTAAGTTAGATTGTGTTGCGCTCTCAAGGCCACCATAGATTTCGATAATGGTTGCTGTCTTGGTAAAATATACATTTATGTGAAAAATAACCCATCAATTTTTGCCTCCGAGTCAGAACACGAACCCAAGTCGCGGGCATAAAAACCCATTTCCTCCCCCTCATTATTCACCACTAAATTAAAAGTAGCACCATTACTTCCTGCAGATGCAGATCGTGCTGCAGAATGATCCGATGTGAACATAAATTTAGGTGTTACTCCTAACAAAATGCCACCTCGTTTGATGGTGTCGCTGCCCCTCCTGACCTCAGTGGTTAGCTGTATAGGGGGATCAGAGACTGGGAATCTGAGAAAAAGAGTCAGCCACGGAGAGAAAACAGCATATTAACTGCAGATGATCAGAATATGGACAAGGCCTCACACTTAGTACTGTACAGGAAAGTACAGAAAGTACAGGAGGAGCCTGCAAGCTGATCTGAATGCTGCTGCTGAGCTGTTGCTCTGTGCGCATAAACACATATAAACTAGAGTTGTCAAAACACTGTTTTAGTCCTCCAGTGCCAGCTAATGAGAAGGATACAGAGGCATGAGACACGGCCAGACTCATTACTCCACAGAGCCGCGGCTGTAATTGACTTCAACCAAAACATTTCACTCTCCCTCCTAGTTCCGCTAATAGAAGTCACTCTTCTCTGAACCCTTTGTTGTGCCTTTGCTTTCATAATTCTTGTTCTCCCTCTCACAGCCTGTCTGTCATTTCACCCATGACGAGCCTCCCCATGCTCTGATCTTCATGTGCTACAAGCTCTCTCTCTTTCTTACACTTGCTTCTTCTTCCCCTTAAAGCTTGCTTCAGCAGGCGACAGAGACAGAGAGCGAGAGAGAGAGAGAGAGCACCTCACCCCACCCCCGATTCCCTCATCTCCCTCAAATGATGTGGACTGGCAACAAGCCATAGTAACTGTCTCTGGCTGCCATAGTAACCAAACCTTGACGAGGTCCTAATCAAAGTCGACATTGAGTAAGTATACTGCTTCTATTTTCACAGTAACAGGTCCCTTGTGGTTGTATATCAAGATGCATCCATTTCCATCCCGGATCAAAAGCTTTATTTTATTGACTGTCTGTCTTCATTCTGCTTCTGATCGTCATCAGCACTGACACTGTCCGTTACGTGATCACTATGTTCAGTGACTGTGAACGTTTATTTCATTGTCATAATTAGTATATTTAATATCTTCAAACTGGGAAACTTTCCTATTACGTTATGTAAACTTCCTTTATGATGGATTTGTAATAACAAAGTCCCACTACAGAAGAAAATTTGGAAATTTGTAATGTGGTTTAAAATGATTACAATGATACAAGCATACAATACAACACAAATCATCACAGTGAAGAGGTGCGAACTAGAAAATGTATGGTATGTTTGAAATGTTTGGCTTCAAATATGATAAATGATTGAATGATCAGCAGAATAGTTGCAGATTAATTCTGTGTTGGCAGACTTATTAAATCTCTAAAACACACACACACACACGCAGTTTTCATGCAGAGGTCTCACTGGCTCTGGTCTTCCCTTACTAAGCACAGTCGGGGGTTATTGATCAGTGCAAAAAAGAAAAAAAAAAGCTTGTATACAGCATATTTTTAGATTTTGCACTGCAGTGCTGTGGCAGTGAAGGAGACCTGCACTGAATAAGGAGTTAATAAAGCAGAAATGGTTTGCTGATGTGGCTTTTATGGGCATTTATGTTTTTTTAAAGCAAAATTAAATATAAATATAAAGATGAAACGCAGCAAGTAGAAAGTACAGAAATGAATATACGAAACATAAAATGAGAATTAAACGTGCTTGTAGATGTACATATTGAGAAGGGAAATAAGATATTTATATATCGTTCTGTGCTAACCAAGCTGTAGTGATGCCAAAAGAAACACTCTGAGCTGGAGAGCCGAAATATCAACCTGAGGGAGGAGCTGATGGCCCTGGAGGGCGGGGCGGTGTGTCCTTCGTGCTGAGAAAACACCTACAGATTCCCTATCATCCCCTGCAGCACCAGATCAGCAGCAATCAGCAGCAATATCTTTCTTTCCTTTCATTTTTGCATAAAGCCTCTTCCTTTTTCTTTTCAAAGGATATTTTTAAAAAGCCAAACAGGGAAAAAAAAAAGAAAAATCAACTTGTGAATTTAGGGAGAAAAAAAACAGCAACTCCAACAATCCATTCCAGCCCCAGGACAGCTTGAAATAAATGGGCGTTTAGTGCAGTTCCCTTTAGCAACGAACAGCGTGGAAAAAAAAAAAGACTTTTTTCTCCCCCAAATCTGCAGTGTCATTCCAATGCACCACAGCTACAACAACAGACACGGAAAGACCAAGACGGCACCTTACATGAGGATACAAGTACATTTTCTTAATCTGAAAAGACAGTCACTGATGATTATGTAATGATCACAAAGAAAAACTACATGTTTGCAGAAAGAAGGAGCCAACAGAGAGCCAGGAAGACGTTTTTACAGATGAACCACAACTCTAGTGAGAGAACAAGATCCTCTCCGGTCTGGAGCCTTTTTGCTCTTATTAAACTCCCACTGAGGCTCCTCTATAAAGGCAGATGTGTTAGACTGTCAGATCAATCAGTGCCGTATTTTGTTCTCTCCCTCCTTATCTTCTTTTTTTGGTCTCTCGTGCTCAAATACACGCATGGGGGGACATGTATGAGAGCACAAAGTCCTTGGAAAACGTCCAGACATTAACTGTTTTGGCCTCTCTCTCTGTTGCCATCCGTATTGATGAAACTGCAGGAAACCCCGCGGAAATGCATCATTCTGGCTATTATCAATGAAAAATGACTTTAAGATTATGCTGGTGGACTCAGCCAGGAGCCAGTGGCGACTACATTATAGGTGACAAATCTGATCGCTGCCAAAAGTTGAATGATCGTGCATGTTTTCTACTGAATGGCCGACGCTCTCACTGATCTGGTGACCTTTTGTACACCATTAACTGCTGTTAAAGGTTTGACCTCCAACCTGGACAATTTATCCTCAGGGCTCATTCATCTCAATAGACAGATTACATCGTTACCCATTTCTTCCTGGTAATCAGTGTTTTTTTTCCTCGTATGGTGGTTTTCTCTTTTTGCACT
Source organism: Scortum barcoo (assembly GCA_023238725.1). NCBI lineage: Eukaryota > Metazoa > Chordata > Actinopteri > Centrarchiformes > Terapontidae > Scortum > Scortum barcoo. The sequence continues at coordinate 14,546,860 of CM041531.1, forward strand.
TTGATGATACAGAGAGTCAAAGTTTAGAGGTTTTTAGCTTTTCTGATTCAATGAAATGTTTCGTCAAAGGGTTTTCATTGAAAATTGAGATGTGGTCCTTGTGCTTTTTACAATCTAGGTTTTACAGTATATGTCCATTAACCTCTGCCTGATGATCTGTTTGATCTTGATAGAAATCTGTCTTTGTAGAAAGCAAAAAAGTTAATAAATAACACTATTATATCCTTAAAAAAGTCTCAACCCATGTCTAGACTGCAAAATACTGTTTAGCGAGGTTATGCTGTCATGCTCTTGTGTTATTTGCGTTGTCACAAATGTCTATGATTTCGAATAGTAAGTACCCGGTTCACTTCTGCTCTCTATTTCAAAATGAGACCAGAAGTTACATTCCTGTAATGTCGAAAGGGCAAGCGGTGTTTATGTAACAGCTAAAGCGCCTCTCGGATTTGTCCTCGGGCTCGTGATTTATCTCTCTTACCGCCTGATTAACCTCAGCTTTCAACACGGTGGTGGGCCACCTTCTGAGGGCATGGGGGAGTTAGATAAAAGACAAAATATTAAAATATTAAAGAAATGTAAAATTGATATTATATACACACACATATAGATATACACACACTGACTGTCTCTTCTTCCCCTCTTCCCCTGCTTCCTGTTACTGTACCTGCAGCCTGAGTCTCGACAAAATAACCACCTTGTTGCTCAGCTGGCTATACGTCTCTGTGGCCTGCATTCAAACAGATAAATGCAACCTTTATGTCTACTTTAGCTCCATATAGATACACAAGCACACACTGACACTCTCCTGACCTGCCCTCCCACATGTGTACACACATAAAAGCACCATCTGACACAACACAGTTGCTAATCATAGAACAAAGGGAGGCTCCAGTCAGCAGGCTTTCCCATTGATCAGCTATAGAAGGCAGCGGGGAGGGACGACAGTCGGCTTTGTTAAACCAGGAAGAAGATACAGCTCAATAGCAGGTAGAGGATGGAAGTCAAGCACATCAACAAAGCTCCGTCTGTCTGTCTGTCTTTCTGTCTGCGGGCGCTGATATTAGCCCTTCACACTGGCGGTGGCCTGTTGCAGCACGCCACTGAAAAGCTCTTTATCTGTTTAAAAGGCATCTTGGCTCAGGTCGAAACCAGGAGGAGGAAGTGGGTGTCACTTCAATGGAAACTAACAATCTCCATTCAGTCGGAATAAAAGATGATTCTGCTTCATAAAGCCTCTCCTTCCTGTCTGATTTGATGAGAACATAATGGCAGAATAAACGTAAACACAGATGTCGTACAGCTGCGGCACCTGTGACGCCCTCGTCTTGTAAACCAGCAGCAGAAATCTCACGGCCACCTTCTGCCTCCCTCTCTTCCCCTTGCTCTATGGTCCGATTCCCCCTCCCTCCCCGTGAGCTCAGTTCAACACTGTTGGCCTTTTCTATTCAACAGTCTGCAGGCAGACCTCCTGGCTGTGCAGGGTCGACGCTGTTTGTAAAGAAGTGCAGCATCAAGCATTCTGTCAGACACGTCCTGGGCTGCGGGTCAGACTAACACACAGGGAGTACTACAAACAAGAGCAGCCTCAGGACAGAAAAGGAGGATTTATGAGAGAGATCTGTGATGTATGGGCACACAAATATATCATGCATTCAAAACATAAAACAAATTTCCCCAAACACATGACCCCATCCCTCTGTCTCTCTCTCTCTCTAACTCTTCTCCCCTCCGTCCTCCCAAAAGTATTTGTGGGGTCAGTTCATGTCACCTGAACTGACTGAATTTTCATCGCGCATCAACCAACATCGCTCCTCAAACATCAAAATGATGCATAATGGAGGTGGTTTGTGTTTGATGTGTGCACATTTGGGGGTGTGTGGACGCATAAAAGTGTCTGTGAACAAAAGGGGTGGACACGCAGAGATGTAATGTGCGTGCAAAGATGTGTTTGATCATTCTGCAGAGTTTGAAGATACTCTCCAGACACGTTTTAAGACATATAAAAATACTCTACTTGGGATAATAACGTTTCATAAATATGGTTTTAACTTGTAAAATATTCTTTGAAAATATTCTTTCAAGTCCTGCATTGTACCTACACATCATGTCAAACTGAAATCACTGACTGATTAAAAATGAGCAGACAGAAACTTTCTTCCTTCAGCAGATGGCAAACATTTGATGGCTCCAGGCTCTAAAATGGGAGATTTCCCTACTTTTTCAGTCTAACATTATAGTAAATTGAATATTTTTGGGTTTTGGACTCAAAACAAGGTATTTTGGGTTGTGATGCCACGAATACTAAATCACTTTATGATTTTAATCAGGAAAGCAAATGGCTGATGGTGATGTAATTTTGTCCTTTGTCTCAAATATCACAAGATAAATGCTAGAACTACATTGTTCAGTTACAAAGTAATCCAAGAAGGATGGACATAATCAATATAGTCAGATTTTCCACAGAAATACAAACCCAACATTCATCTTTATTCTTTACATTTCACCGATGACCGCTCTGTCAGCCAGGCATGGTACAATGCCAGTTTTTCAGCTAGGTTGCTTATTTGCTTCATTAGGTTATATGTTGTGAATGGGAAGGGGAGAGACATGTAACAAAAGGGAGTTTAATCTTTCAACGCACACACAGAAGAGGCTCAGATCATCCTGTTCCTGGTTCTCCACACAGATCATGAAACAAACCAAAAATATCAGAGTACAAGTGGATGGAGGAACGAGATGAGGCATAAAGTCTGGCTGTGTCTCCAGCGAAGCACACCAAGACAGGGAATTAAGTGAAGTTGACAACTTGAAATATTAGAGCCTCTCTTGAACGTGCTGTATGTAAGTGCATGTGTGTGTGTATGTGTGTTGAAGTGGTAGCAAGGACAAACTGTTCTCTCCCAAATTATGGTGCTCACTGGTTGCGCTGGAGAGGGGGCATGATGCACTGGAGGGTCCTCTGAGTAATGAGCAGCAGTAGGCTGAGTGCATACTTACTTATTATTGGAAAGGTGCAGCAGGAAAGTGAATTACATCTGTTGAGTGACACCTCGAGACGGACTGAGCGCTAAAACTACATGACATCATCACACCGTGGTGCCTGCTTTAAGGGAGGTTGCTGCAGAGATGTTAGCAAACCACCAACAGGTCAAGTTCAAAATGAAAGTAAACGCCAGTGTGATGATTGATGGAATCCATATAATTGGTTGATCAATAGGAGATTTAAAATAGGCCGGTACAGCCAACAGCGGCCTGGTCTGAGAGCATGTGTGCTGACCGTACTCTCCATTTAATCTAAACTGACAAGATGAGTAAAGCAGCTGAGGGGCCATGTCCTCTATTGACAGCTGGGAATAAATGGCTGCATCAAAACAACAAACAGCCCAGTGGAGAGTTCTGTGGCGAGTACCAGCAGCTTTCTGTCGCAATGTTTGCAACTCGATGGTCATCATCATCATGAGAGGCTGTGGCTACTGGACAAACCTATCATGGGGCTACATAATGTGCTGTTATGACTTAAATATAGCATTACACAGACAGGTTTTCTCTTCCATGTGTAAGGGGGCTTGTAAGCTTTAAATCTACTAGTATCTGTACATGCAGGTAGTTTTGGTTTAAATTTGCCCAAGTATTGATGACATTCTTCTGAAGAAATAGTTAAACTGTTGACTGTCCCCCTAGAAATGTGGCATTGTTAGTGAAAGATGTGTTGCTTTTGAACTCATTAAATATAACATTTTAATACTGTGAGTACAACAACCAAAATCCCCCGAAGCTTGAGCAAATAAATCCTTAAATATGTCTGTGGTTAAATATCACCAGACGTGCTGTTAGAGACTATTTTGGGTTAACTGACCTCTTAATTGTTCCCTGCATCCAAATGAATATTCCACACAGGTCCTCAATTTATTCGCGTTTCAAATCTTCTTCTTTAGCCAGCACTCTGCATCAAAACCCACTGACTCAAAGATTTTTACAAGAAGACATGAAAAAGGTTCCCAATTACTGAGCAGAAAATAAACTCCAAAGGAATCCACAGGAAAGCAAAGCGCCACAAGTGACCCTCAAAAGGGACACAGACTACTTTACTGAAAGAGAGGTTGATGTGCATCACACAGATTCACAATTATTGCCTATTGGTGCACAACATTACATTATTAGGATTGGACATGAAACTGTGACTCAACTATACATTTTTGTGAAGAAAAAAAAAAAAGGGTTTCGCAAATCATTTCACACTGTTGTGGGAAGTACTGATATTCACTTTGAGGGCAGAGAAAGGTTCTGATTGAATATAACTTTGGTGTTCACTCTGATGTCGAGTCAGGACTGACATCAAAAGCAAAAATACTTTTTTTATGAATAGTGTCTGAGTATTCCTGACAACAACCACCTCTATATTTCCTTCATTCATATTCAACAGTTGGAAAAGTCTCTTTATCGAAATGATGATGATGTTCAACTCTTTGAAGTACGAGCGTGTACTTGTGTGTGTGTGCACGTATCTGTGTGTGTTTGTGTCTTAAGACCTGTTGCCAGGATACTACCTAAGCCTAATAAGCCAGTTAATTAATGATGATTCACACTCCCTTGCTGCAGAAAAACAGAAACAGCAGAACCCAGCCACTAAACAATCATATCAAACATTCTTGCCTCTTTTTCCAGAGTCAAACTGTTGACCAGGGTCTGTGTCATCTTTTGTATTTTCCTGGATTTCCAATCTCAGAGAGCACAAAACACTCAGCGATTAAAAACTGCTTCTACAGCCATGCTAGCAGCTCTTTCAGGTTGGACTTAAAGACTTTCATTCAAATAAAATGTAACCTATAACACACCGATGGAAGCCCTTGCATTTGCACTATTCTGACATATGTGTCAAGGTAACTTTCCTGGAAAAATCACAAGCTGAAGACTTTGACCACTACATGAAAAAAATCGTATAAAAGTCGAAGTCAGTAGGATTTAACCTCTCGGGGACATGAATCTTTGCACAAAAATGCGATGGTAATTCATCTGATAGTTGTTTAAACATTTTGGTCTTGAACAAAGTAGAGACCCTACCCACCGACAGGCTGACATCACCATGCCCAGAGCCACGCTGTCAGTGTCGCTGCAAACCAAGCTGTTGCCCACTTAACTCCAATGTGGATCTTTGCTCTCCTTCCACACACACACACACAAACACACAGAAAGACATTGAAAGCCTCCCTCCCAGTATGTCCCCGCCACACAGAAACCCCCTACAAAACACTTCTGTTCGAACACACACACACACAAACGCACACTCAGGCAGATTAGCACAGAATTTGCTGACGGTCGATGTTTGAAACGCTGCCTCACAACAAACACCAAGAATACCGTCTTAAGCCGTCTTTGTTGTGGCAGTCCGTAGATTTGAGGATGTTGGAGTGTTACTTTTAGAGAGGCTGTACACAAAATCCACATTCATCTTCTACCACACAACCAGGAGAGTGGGGGAGGGGGAAAAAAAGAGCAAGTAAATCCTTCACTGGAGCTTCGGGAGGAGAGGAGAGGAAATGTCAGAGCGGTAAAGAGAAACAAGAGATGGAAAGCTTTAGAATCGAATGCGAATTTGTAAATGATGCCTGCTGTAACTCCTTATGATGGATTCACATATTTGTCTAAACTGTCTTTTTTTTGCTAAGGCAAATGAGAAAAGAAAAAGATGTGGCTTGTGTGTTTGTGTCTGCGTGTTTGGACACCTGGATCAGTTCTGAATTTAATTTGTGTAGATGCAAGGTGAACGGTAATTTGTTCTACATGTCAGCGCTGACAGCTGCAGCAGCCCTTTGGCTCTCTCGGCCGCGATGCCTCATTTATTAGCCAAAAACCCGGCAGGGCGGCGTGATTCACAGCCAACAGGTAAACCCGCTGGTAATCTGGCAATGAACGGGGCAGAGAGGAGGCGACTGTGAGCCGGGTTCTCGTGCAGTCTGCAGCCTCGGAGTCTGCAGAGCTTATCATTGGTGCTCTGCGTCATCTTTTGCCACCAAAATCACATCTCCAGGAAGTGACTGTGCCTGGCTGCTTGCAGAGCTAAAGAGTTACAGCAGGGGTGTGGGATGATTACAAGCATTGGGTTTGGTGCGAGAAAAAAAGCAAAATATATGTAGGATTAGTCTCTGTTGGCCAGAAAATTGCACGTATGTATATGTTTGTGTGAAATTAAGCTGTCAAACACACAACTCTGAACATCAGAGCTCTGAAAAATGTTGTTGGCCGGTGGAAAAGCAGGATGAGGGAGACAGAGCCAATGAAATGCACAACACTGAGGTGGGATATATTTGTGTGCAGATTGTTGAGTGTGTGTGTATGTATATCTATCTTTGAGAGGACCAATTTTAGTTTTAGACCTTGGGAGTGCAGACACTTTAGCAAAGTGAGAACATTTTGGCCAGTCCTCACTTTGGGGCAGACCTTCAAAGGGCTGTTTGAGGATTCAGACATGGTTTTAAGGTTTGGGTAAGGATTGGGTTTAGGTGAGCTTTAGGGTAAGGGGCTAGGTAACTATATCACACATGTAATGGTCCTCAGAAGTATAGTACACACAAATGTGTGTGTGGGCCCTACAGTGATTGCTCTGTGTAGGAAGTGAAGATTACGCCTTCTCTCGCTGCGACCGTGATGAAATCCCACAATACCAGTCATCGCACAGGGATCCTTGATGACGTCCCACGGTGACCACACACAGAGACACCTACGCTGTACACACACAAATAAACACACACATATAGCCACACACACATACAAGTGCAGAACTGTCGGGGATTTGCTGTTGCCTTCCTTATTAGCTCATGGCACAAAGCTCAACATAAAAGGCATCAGTGGTCAATGATAACCATTTTGAGCTGAGAGTAATCAGTTTAAGGACGTTTGTCTGCTGATTTTATTGGTTCATATTAACCATTAAACCCAAATAAAACCTCAACTTTAACATGGATATGCTGCACTAAAGCATTTGAAGCAGATATTCAGGATGACGGCCTCCTTTCTCTCTTTCTTTCTCCCGCAAGACAGACTGAACACTCTCCTTCGCTAAAATTAGGAATAGATTAGCTCTACAGAGTCTCAAAGCCATACACGGCAAGCTTTTCTGTGAAAATACGCTCATCTTATTAGACAAAATCACAGAGCGGAGCCGCAAAAAAGTATCCCATCCCACCTAATTGAGATGCTGTTTATTTGTCGTATTTACCAAAACCCCAAGCTTTCAGGCTCTTTCCAAAAAACACCAGCACTTTCTGTTATTAGAAGTTGACATTTAAGATCAAATGTAAGACCAGACTCCAGGTGTCACACTTTACATAAAAGCCTCGCAGATTTCAGACTTATTTAATAGTGTTTTCATCAGTGTAGACCTTTCAACTGTACAAAGAGTGTCTCCCACTGTCTTGTTGCTCGTGGGCAAATCACTTCTGCTGCCACAGTCTCCAGATAGGGGGGCTGGGCTCAAACACATTTTGTGGGCTTTTGCACCACTGTGGACGATGGTTCTCCCCGCTGGAGGCCGATTTGTTTTCAGCACCTGACTCAGCCTCAGTTACCGTACAAAAGCTCTGCTCTCCAGCGTCATTTTCCTTTAACCTTATCTTACATATGCCTCTTCTGAAGTGCCTAATGACAAGGATTACTTTTTATTTTCTCGTTATGTTTAATTGCTATCCACCAAAACATTACAGCAAATTCCTTGTATGTGAAAATCTGCTATGCAATAAAGCTGATGCAATTTACCGCAGTAGCCATATTTTTTAGGTTTTAGAAGTCCACATGGATCAGGAATACAAAATAATATAACCAGCTAACAAAATATAAAGAACGTCTTCCTTAGTCTGTGTGTCAGGATGTAAAGATGCATCAGGCTTTGGTGCACAAAGATAACAGAAGGTAAGATGCAGCACAGCAGGCTGACGGCCCTGATTTGGTCAAATCAGCTTGAGGCGCTGATCAAGAATGTGCACTGACCTTTGCTCTCTGACCCCTGTGGTTACTTACCATTCCCCTGTAACTACACACTCCCACACATTCAGGCACTTACACATGTCCTCCTTCTCTCTCTCACACACACACACAGACACACACACAGATGGCCCCTGTGCCACAGACCTCCCCTTACCCCTGCACTCTGCCCCACTGCCTCTATAATTAATGGACTCCGGGTCTCTGGCAGGAAATCGTAGAAGTGTGCATTCATAAATATTTACAGAAACCGCCATGAAAATTTCACATGAAGAAAAACACAACATGTCCTACTGTACGAGGAAGATGCGTTGTATAGTATTTAAAAATGTTAGTGTGTGCCCTATCACTGATCACCACAGAGGCTCTGAGGCCTCTGAGCTTGGCTCTGTCCTCCTCATTTCTTTTCTTTCATGGCAGGGGCACAACTATTAGTTTAGTTCTCCACCTGAGACTAGAAAACTGGTCCTCCTTAAAAAACCCAAATCAAAAACTCACATTATGATGTTCCTTAAATGTCAAATCAGGTATCTTTGTGTCTCTTGTAGTCAGTGGGGATATTACTACTATACACAGGTTAAATCTAAACCACAAAAACACTAATATTCCCATCACACCGCCATGCTGACTCGATAGTATGAGCAGTGTTTCCCTTCAGGAGGTGAAAACTTGCATTATATCTGATTCATGTACTCACAGAGAAACCTGCCCAGAAGGGACAGGAGTGCCGGACTCTGGGCGACGTGGTGAGAGCCAGAGCCGCGAAGCTGACGGCCAGGATGAGGCTCCCCAGGACCATCTGAGAGACCCCCAGCGCCAGCATGATCCTCGTCCGGGTCCGGTACTCCCTCAGCCGGGACAGGCTGCGGGACAGCGACGCCGGGCTCAGGGACCCCGGGCCGCCGCCGCCGCCGCGCGGCAGCGCGTTCACCGGCATTGTCACCGAGAGGCAGACGACAGAAAACGGCAGCACCGACGGAGGACAGACAAAACCATCCACGGACAGCAGAGCCGCCGTGCGTCAGCCTGCAGCGCGCGGGTTCCCGGAGCAGCTCGAGGTCAGCGTCCGCGGAAGATTCCCATCAATTAAGACGCGCGGAGGGGCTCCAATTAGAGCCGCGCTGCGGCGGATGGGAGGAGGGAGGTGAGGAGGAGGAGGAGGAGGACGGAGCGGGGAGCCAGATGTTTACCATAACACGCACACAAAGTGGGGATGGGGTCGAGTCCAAACGCACGAAACGAACCGCTGGAGCCCATTCCTCAGAAAGTCCAGAGGCAGAAAGAAGGATGGGAAGCACAAAGGGACGAGCTCCGCATCACCCCGCTGTCAGCAGGCAGCTTTGCACCATTGTCACGCTGTCATGCTCGCCCCTGCAGGCTCTCCAAGTACTCAGGAGCGAGAGATGAAGCCGGATAAGACGCGTGTACAAAAAGGAAAGCTGCACCTCCTGGAGATTAAAAATGTTCAAATCAACCTGGATGTTGTTGTTTTTTTGTCTTTCTGTGTCTAAATATCCGCAGCAGCGTCTCGTACTGAGTGGAGGTCTGGTCGCGGGGTTTCTTTTCTTTTTTTCACAGACGACAGCAGATCTGGCAGCCAGGACAGGAGGCGCACACTGCGCATTGGAGATGTGCCACTGCGCGCGTCTATGGCGCTCTGTTTTACTACGAGTGGAGGAGGGGAGGAGGGCTCTTTACTACCAGGCAGCATGCAAAGAAAAAGACAGAAAGAAAAGGAAAACATGCGCGATGAAAACGTGGTGGGGTTTGAGGAGAGTTAATGTACCCAGAGATGAGCTTCGTGTTTGACAAAAGGCGCACAGTTTGCAGTCTATAATTAGATTACAACCATAAATCAATAAAATGTTAGTTTTAAGTTCAGGTGAGTTCACCTTTTATAGGAAACGAAGCATCAGGGCCTCATTGGATCTGTATCATCTGTCCTGATTTATGTGAGGCGGCCTGAGGAGCCCTAAGAAATGAAACAAGCTGCACAATATTAAATCATCTGAGATAGTTAGATAATGTAGCTCCAGCAACTTTTTTTAGTGTCATTTAGAAGAAATTTTAGAGGATTTATTGTGTATCCAGTGTGGAGAGTGAGAAAAGCTGAAAAAGTTCAGAAAAAGACTTCGTGTCACACATTTTCTGTCTTTATTTTTAATCATTTGTGAGCCCCTCAAACTTATCTTGGGACCTCCTGGGGGTCCCTGGTAGCCTACATCCAGTAAGGCTCCTTTAATTGTGCAGTAAAACTTTGAATTGGTCTAAATGGTAATCTGGGTTGAAAACATCAAAAACATCACCTTTAAAGGGATAATGATGGCTGCTTATGTAACATAAAAACTTGTAGGTCCTGTAGATAAATAGAAATATTAATTTTTCAAACATTTAACTTCCTTCCAACACATTTTCGCCCCCCCTCCCCCTTTTTTTGATCACACGAAGCTTTTCAGCATATGGAGGCCCTAAAACAGATCAAATAGAAATATTTAACTACAGTGAGGATTTCTCAGCTCAGGGAAGTCACATTAAAATCACAGCAGAAGAACTTTTGTATGTCTGACCTTGTTCAGCAGTCATTCAGAGCTCGCCTGCGCCATCTAGCTGTGATACCTGGGTCATGACACCAAAACAGGCCATTCAAAGATCAATAATTAATAAAAAAAAATTATGGATTTAATAACAGCAAAGAGAGAGGTGAAATCATAGGCACGGCTCTTTATTAAAGCAAAAGGTAAAAGAAAAGTTCAGACGCGAACTCTATACTTTAAAAATTATTTTATTTATTAATACAGTGGTATACTTAAAATTGTGTTGCAGAAGAGAAAAAAAGTCAGCCACATGTGAAGAGCTAATATCCAATTAAAGCCGTGTTATATCTAAAAATAAAATGGTACTGGTGTGCCATACATAATATATTGTCTATTAGTACAAAAATACATTTAAGGGCACACGATACAGCATCCAGTATCACAAATCAGTGAGGGGGACACTTTGAGAGCACACCCTTTTAAAAGAACACGTTTTAAATTTTAGCCCAAGCACAATCCTGATTCCTCAAAGAGCCATAAAAAGACCTTTTATTTGTTTTTTGTGACCGTAACATGGTGTGAATATATTGGTAGAAAAGGTGTGATGCATTATTGTTAGGTTACAAGTTCCAAGGCTCGAGGGTTTATCCAGAATACAAAGACGACCACGTTCGCTTTCTTCCACTTTTTAAAACATGTTTTTTTTTTCTCTAAGTTTTATACAAAAAAGAAAGACATACAAAAAGTTCATTTACAAACAAAAGAAACAAGGCAATATGCTAGCTTTATTTACAGCCACTTCTTTTCTGTTGTTTCTTTTTTCTTTTTTAAGTAATGCATAGCAGATAAAAGAAGAGCATACCTTTGTTATCCTTTATCGACTGTTATTGTGTGCTAAACCCAAGTTCATTTATACAGTGGGTTCACAAAAAATGGCAAAACAAATGACATTATACCATAATTTATCATAACTTATTTGTTTTTTTCTTAATGAAAAGTGAATAATCTGCAGATAAGGCATCACTGCTTATTGGTTTGTGAGTGCACAAAGAGAAGATAGAAAGAGAGAGGAAGAAGAGAGAGAGAGAGAGATGTGAGGAAGGAACTGAGGAGGCTACTGAACCTGAGTAAAGAACATGCATAGATTTCCCTCAGGCTGGAAGGAGAGATGTGGTACTCTGTAAGAAATCAAGCTACAAGATATTATTACTGTAAGAAGAAGGAAGAAGAACAGGAAGGAGCAAAGGAAGAACGTCTCTAAAAGTGTGCTGTTTGGGTTTCATGTCCAGCTGTTGCCAACTCCTTCAACAAACGTCACCATCGGCAGATTAATCTCACCTCATGTCTGTCTCAAACCTTCATTAAAATCCCCTCAATATGGAAAAAAAAACTGTAGAGATACATATTTCTTTTTTTATTGAGTCACCTGAACTGAAAAATAACAAGATGTTGACTGGTAACTGTAAAGTTTTAGTAAATCTTCTCTATACTACTATATATACTGTACGCATATATAGTATAAATATACCGACAAAGATTTCTGAGGCACGTACGCTGCCTCAAGAAGCCATCCATTCATCTATATTCACGTAAAAATAACATTAAACATCGCCTTATATATAGTGTCAATCCTCGGAGGCATGGGGCATGCATTACTGGTTTCATCTCACATCAAAACTTCAAATTGTGAAAAAAAAGTTTACAGCTTGTAACGATCATCAGTGTCTCGCCTTCATCCATGGGTGCAGTAAACGGCACTGACTGGGTCTTCTTCATGCTCCATTGTGTGTGTGTGTGTGTGTTTGGAGTGCATCTGTCAGTGTGTGTGTGTGCATGTGTACGTGTCTGTATCTGTTTATGTGCATGTATCCTCTTCATTTTCTCCCCCATGGTTTCACATTCAGTAACATCACACCTGCTGGTCCGTCCTTAAAAGTGGTCAATGAGCACAGAGACGCAGTTGGCTCCCACTAGGTAGTTGGGGTCTCCAGGGAGAGACTTGTTCTGCCAGCTTTTTGGGTCGCCTGCGGACAGACAGATGGCGGGGGGTTAGTGATTAGCAGCTGATTTTTATATACAATGTCAAGCTGTGATGACTTTAATAAGCAGTAATCACTTGCAAACTTCTCTTCACACCACAAAATCCACTGTGCAACAAATCCGTGAACGACCTGTCTCCTTTTAAAACCACTTAGTGCAGAACTCGATAGCATCTATTGTCTGTCAGCCACCTAAAGGGATCTCGGGTGCTTTCCGTGGCCTATATCCAAGCACAGTAACACGAGAGGCTGGTAAAAGCCATTTAATATTTTTATTGAACGTCCCTAGCCTCTTGTTGACTGCAAATTAAACCTCAGTCGCTGTGAGGTCTGAGTGTAATTGTGATTATAAACACAGAGAGGTCTGTGCCAAGAGGAAAGTTCCCGTGATCCATCAGGGAAAGCGGAGCCAGCTCGGCAGAGGTCCGTCGATACGGAGCAGAGCAACTATATAAATCCACCATGACATCGACTGTCAGTCTCGTGCTAAAATCTGGACGGTATGGAGGAGATTAATGAGTTGACAACCAGGTTGAAGTCTGCGAAAATAAAAGGAGGGGTGAAAGCTGCACACATAGCTCCCATTGAATCCTTTGATTCAAGTAATAAAGATCAATGTTTTTTTTTCGATAGTCAGCTCATATTATTAGTTATATAACCGTTTTCTTTCTTTACTTTTAAGCTGGCTGGTTTTAGGCAGAGTTGATCAGTTAACTAGGGCAGCTGTGGCTCAGGAGGCGGAGCGGGTCGCCACTAATAACAGGGCGCGTGGTTCCATCCCTGCACTGTGTAGATGTGGTCCAGCTCGGAGGCCCAGGTGTACGAAGCTGCGTTGCCGGTTGACTTGATCGACACTGAGAGAGAGTGTGTTTGACATGTCTTCTGGTGAAAGCTGTTAGGCCGACTACCTCCAGGTTTGTTTTGCTTTCGGACCAACTGCTACTGACCTGCAGCACTTAATTTCTGGAAGGTGCAGTTTTCATTTATCCCATGTGCAATAGGTGCCTCTCAGTTCTGATACTTTATAAACTGCCTCTTGGTTCCCCGCGCAGGGCAGCACCTTATTTTTAATCTTCCTGTTGCAGCTTTTCGTTGCTTTTATCACAAATCCTTTGTTTTACTTTGAGTACAGAAATGTGTTTGTTTCATGGTATTCATGCTGGAAAAAGAAATTTCCTCTTGTTGGACAATAAAGATTTGAAATGCTCTCTGCTTTGTCTGTTAGGGAGCGAATGAAACCGTTTGCCAGTCAGTAATGTAACACACGATGAACAGAACAGAAAAAAGAAAAAAGAAAGATGAGAACTTGAAATAAAAAAAATTGCATCAGAGTTATGAGTGTGTTGCTTTCTCCTCTCTTCTTTGATGTCTGCCTGCAAGCCGGCACCTTACTGTACAAAAGTAGCAGTGAATTTTCCTTCAGTTCTTCAGATGTGGGAAGAACATGTCAGGTTGTTAAAGTGGCAACCGGAAGTCAATACAGATTTTCATTTTGCATTTGAATATTTCAGAAGTAATTCAGGAGGAAATCTGTAATTTCCACTTTTTGATGATTACTATGATGATGTTAAATGTAGGATTGATTAATCTGCTGATTAGTCCCTCAAATAATCATTTTGTTCATTTGTTCAGAACAAAAGGGGAAAAAGTGTGTAATTTGGTCTTTTCAAATCTCTTATTTGGTCTGACCAATAGTCAGACAGATCACTGTCTGATTCAGCTCACTGTGAAAAGCAGCACATCCTCACATTCGAGAAAGTGAAGTTAAATGAATTGGCATTTTTGCTTTAACAATGAAGTTCAATTTACTGGACATTATTTGGAGTTTTCATCCATATCTTGTGGCCTTCATTGGCAAATAGAGGCCACGCAAGTTTTCTTTTATATTAATTACATTAATTGTCTTTTATAGTAGTTCACTGTACATCACTTAGTGGTCTACTTCTTCACTGGCTTTAATTGGTGTCTTGCTAAGTGTCCTGGGACTTTACAACTATCAGGGGATCAGAAGTAACCTGAAACCATCAGCAGCAATGCATCATGTTACCTGCATCCTTTTAGGTTGTACCTAACCCATCCTTGTGTGTGTGCAAGTAGAGCGCGACATACAACTAAACATTTCTCTGTAGCTCCAGTGGTGGTCAAAAACTCCAAAATGATAATTATCATAGGTGGTTGAGCCCTAAAGGATGCTTATGCTTAAGATGGTATGTTGCATATTTCTTTTACAGGGCTGAACTGGAACACAATCACAGCGGTTCCGATTTCAGCCTCTACAACACAAACATCTACGGAATAACACAGTATACAGAGAAGAGAAGAATTAGGAGGAGAAAGGAGAAGCAGGGAAGCAAAGTGAAAAGAAAACCACAAACCACAGAGGGGACAGGAGGAGGCCAGAGAGTGGCCTTGCTTTACAATAAGAGGATTACGACGCAGCCCGATAATCCTCCCACAATTCGGCAGGACAACGGAGTGAGCTCACATCTCATTCAGCCCTCCAAGTCTCATCCTTAAAATGAGGCTAATTAACAGCTGATC
The DNA here is from genome assembly GCA_023238725.1 of Scortum barcoo. NCBI lineage: Eukaryota > Metazoa > Chordata > Actinopteri > Centrarchiformes > Terapontidae > Scortum > Scortum barcoo. The sequence goes on from CM041531.1 coordinate 14,561,951, forward strand.
CTGACTGCTGCCAAAATCACCACTGTTTTTGAAGACAGGGTCTGAGATGGACAGTATTAAGTAAAAGAAAGGAGTTACTTTCAGCTTCTATGAGAGCCCAAGATATCCCTCAACTGTTGCTAGTTTTTTCCACTGACGTGATTAGTGGCTTTATCTAATTTCAGTCCTAAATAAATTGCTGATCAATTTCAATGCTAAATATAAATATGTATCTCACAGAAAGCATTCCCCAGTGGTCTCCTTTGTGGGTTTAGTTGGATGGGGATACTTTCATTAGATGGTCACACTGTTTAGTCTTTTACAAAACCTGTTATGTTACATCTCAGAAACAGAAATCAGAACTAAGGTATCTGGACTATCACAGCAAAAATTGCATCTGAATCATCTCCTGCAGCCACACAGAGCTGCAAACGGTTTATTTATTTGCGTACTTCTACTCATCTTTCTCATATCCAGTTTCACAACCAGACTCCTTTTAGTGAACAAACTGAGGCCGGTCTGTTTCCACACTTGGGAGGACGAGGCTAAATTTAGAAAGCTCTATTTTGACATGGCGACAAGATGTTTCTGTGTAACTATTTTTTCTTCTTCTGCAGGATAATGACAGGCATTATAGGTTATGACAATGTCCCAATTTCCGGAGGATCTATAAACGCTGTTCTTCAGGTCAGGATTTGGGTGGCTATGTGAGAAAAATCACTCTGAAAAGAGCAGCATGCACTATTATTCTACCTGATGAAATTAAATTGTTGTACAGCCAAGCATCTGGTGCACGAATGTTAAATGAAATCAGAAAAATGTGTTATGGTGACACAGTGGTGAAAACAGAGAGAAAAACTGCAATTTCAGCATGAAAAAACAATGAAGTGAGACTGATCTGAACACAAAAAAACAGTGATACAGTGGATGAGAGCTTGAGTGGGTGAAGTGTCTAAAACAAATGATGAAAATGAATCAAATAATTATGGAAAAAAAACCAAACAGTTTTCCCCCTAGTTTGATTCTCAGACATGATTAAATTGGCCACAATGTCTTTCAATTCTTCTTTCTTTCAACTGATTTTTTAAGAAGAGAACCAAAACTAGGAGGAAATATTGATTCAACAGTGACCCACAACCCTAAAATAGTCACACAGCCAGCCCAAACGACCCCGGAAGAACAGAGAGCAAAGCATACCCGACGAGGAGTCGGAGGATTTTAGAGCAAAAGACCAACCATCAGGGGTCATAGACGCACAGTGAGGTAAGCGCAGCTCCACAGGCTTTAAAAACTTGAGGCCGTGAGGTCCACACATCACCAGAGGGCTGAGCAGAGTCTCTCCTGTAAACACAAACATAGAGTGTGATTACAATCTCAATTCAGGAAGATTAAATGTAAACGCAAACACAAGCAAGTCAGTTTTTCCCTACAGAGCTGGTAGGCCTGCAGTGTTGTATCACTGGGAACTGTCAGTATTCCTCGTAGGCCAATCCACACAAGATTCATCTGACAGTATGACACTTTGGATTAAGGTTGGAAAATCATCTGTCTTTTGAGCCATCGTTGTTTTCATATGATCAGGGGGTGGGGGTGGGGGGTGGGGGGTCGCTTGTGGTCTCAGCTGTCAGAAAGATGTGGCTGTGTGGCACTTTGCACGCATGTACTGTCTGTGCAAATGGACAAAACACAGCAAGAGCAAAGAAGGCCCACTATAATAGAGCCTACAGATGACAGCTGGATCAAACTAATGCAGACTTAAAATTAATTAAAAAAAAATCAAACTGTGTATGGAGGCTTCACGGCAGCCAAGGCTCCAGTGATAAATGACAATATAACAGCTTTAGCAATGGATATATAGCGCAGATGATTTTAGATGTAGAATTTGAACTTTTTTATGTAGCCGACTTCCCTCACAATGCACAAATTATGATTAAATAGAGTTAAAATAGAACTAAATTATGATTTCTATACAATTTGCAACGCTTTAAGACAGACCAATAAATAAATAAATAAATATCTCAGCTGGTAATATTAGATTTTGTTTGGCCACTTGGGACAGCAGAAACCAGTTGTGAACACAACATGGACATACAGTATCTTCAAGTTTAAAGTTGACTTTTTTTTATTAGAGTTGCTTTATTACACATCTAGCAGTTATGGAGCAATCAAACTTTGTTTTAGCAGTTTTTGGTCCCTACCAACTTCTCAGGGTCTGTCTGCTGTTTGATGCTGAGCAGGTATAGTATATAGTGTGGGAAAGAACAAAGCTGTGAGAGTGAATAGTTAAGTAATAAGCTTAAACTTTCTATGAAACTCTCACAATCCTACTTTAGATCCAGAATATCCCCCCAATAATTTAAGGTGTGAATATAGAAACCCCTGTGTCTTCTTCATCCCTCCATCTCTGATAAGTTACCTTTCTCCTTGTCGAGTGGAGGCAGGATGCTGTTGTCTCTGCAGACCTTGAAGTAAATCTCCTGCTCCACACCATCAGGGATGGCTCCCTGCGGGATAATTATGCTGACACCTGTCTCAATGGAGCTCAGGACGCCTCCGTTAGAGTTAAAGATACCTCGAGCGGTTGCAACCACTGTGTGGCCCTCGTCTTCATCTTCATCATCATCTAGGGCACTGGGGCTGCGAGACAGAGATCTTTACTCTCACACTCTCACATTCAACAGAATACATTTGAGTTAGCCTCTAGTCAGACTGAGTTTTTACCTCACAGGGATGGCCTTGGGCACCGCGTTAATGTTGTTGTGCTGGTGTTTGGAGCGGTGGTCCATAGTGCGTGTGAAAGTGTCCAGACCGCTGTCATGGTCTGTGTTGTGGGGCTGCGGGGGGATTTGAGGCTTCACTGGGCTGGAGCTCCGACCCTGTTCCAAACACAACAGGTATGTCAAACGTTATATATTTATACCATGATACCTGGCTGGCTGTAAGGTGTGGGTTAACTTTCAGAAATCGGACAGCATAATCAGACATCTCTGATGTATGTGTTTGACTGCATTTAATGTGCAACTAATAATACTAAGAAGCTGAATGAAGTGATATTCTGTTTTCTTCAGATTGAAAACAATCAGTAAATTCCTTTTCCTCTCCCAGTTTTGAAAACTTGTAAGAATTTTTTTAATTCAAAGCTCAGAAGACCACTTTCTGTTCAGCTCGAAGTTGGCTAGCAACACAAAGGACAGGAATTTTGATGTTCAAAAACTAAATCTTGAAATTGAAAAGTAAAATCAAAAGAGTTAAAGGATATTTGTGTATTTTTATTCATCTTTTGTCTTCTTATAAATAAATAAATAGAGAATCCATCATTGAGAAATGTTCTCTTTGCTTTCAAAGTAATAGCTTATAAAATACATTAATTTCCATTTCTTCAATACAGAGATGTCACTATTTGTCTATGCTTATGTGCTTTTGTATGTTTCTTTAAAAATAAAGATAAACAACAATTATGTCATCAATTTGATCTTTTTTTAACCGTCTATACCACACCGCACTAAAATGGCCTCTGGCCAAACTCTGCTTACCTTTGGAGCAATCTCAGGTTTATCATTGGGCAGCAGGTTGTGGTTGAACTTAGGACTGTCGAACATGCGTGAAAAAGGCTTGGCAGACGTGGTGTAGGGCTTGGGTGTGAAGCGGTTGTAGCTGGATGCTGGGGGAGCCCCGGTGCCAGTGACCGTTTTTGGAGGCTGTTCACTTGTGCCATTAACTGGAGACTTCTCAGGGAAACTCTTGTGAGGCAGGAAGTTGGTCTGGACCGTGTCCTCTCGGCCAGGAGGCTTGGCTGCGGAAGATCCATGAGGGTCAGTCAAAAAGCTCTACGTTATGTGCCACTGATATTTTTAACTGTGTGAAATTGTGTACATTTCAGCACACACAGTAAGCAGTGGAAAAGTACAGTGTGACACTACAGAACAGAGATGCATATGGTTGCTCATTTGACGGAAAACAGTAAAATTTTACCTTCAGGTGCTGGTTTGGGCAGTGTGGCTGGTGGCAGAGAAGGCGTCACCTGGGGAACTGGGTCGTATTTTTTCTCCACTGGACTTGGCTTCTCCACTGACTCTGTCCTGTATCGCAAGATAAAAAAAAACATTAATTCAAGATTCACAATATAAATGAGAGGGGCGTACTACAATGGATGTTAAAGATAGCTGAACACAACACATTAATATCCTAATTCCATATGATCTATGTGGAAAAAGCCTAGGTTTCATAACAACATTAAATCAAGATGTTGGTTTGGAGGAGCACAAAAATCACCTGGGGTAATTGTGAGCTGTTTGTGCTTGTGGCTGCGGTTTGTTGGGACCAGCCTGGAGCTTGTCAAAGTAAGACAGCTGTTTCCTGTAGTAGTCTTCATCCTCATCAGGGTCATAATGGTTGGAGCGCACAATGTCATCTGCTACCTTAGACTGAGGCTTCTGGGGCCCTGGGGCTCTGAGTGTGATGAAACAGTGAAGCAGGTTACGTACAAGGCAGAGACAGCAGGAGAAGAAGGGTTTACGGTGACAAAAGGCCAAAATAACGGTGCTTGAGTAAACTGATCAATGAGGTGAAAATTATTTTTATTCAAATATTACTCAGGTTGAGTGCACAGTAACAGCAGAATAATCTTACCTGTAGTTCTTCTCTTGATCCAGGTTGCTCAGAGAATTTGCTTTAGGGATTACTCCACCTGTTTTCAAAGGTAAATCGGCTGCCTGTGATAGCAAAAACAATGAGTCATGAATGAGTAGGGTAAAAAAAACAAAAAAAAAAACCCAAATGTTTTCTTTTAATGTGCTCATTTCTGAAGAAATTGAAAAGTAAATGTGAAAATTAAGTATGCTAGCAACTACTGCAACTGCGTATGCCTCATGTAATAAAAATGCAAAGAGTTTACTTCAGTTTACCTTGTTTCCAGATGAATCCCCTGTATCTCTGGCTCTATCAACGGACACAGAGCGTTTGTTCTCAAACATCTTGACCCTGGTCAGGACTGACTGTGGCCGCATGGCGGGGTCATCCTCCTGATGCTCCTCTCTGGCAGGGGCAGACTTTAGGGCATCTGCAGGAGAAGGTGAAGGGGCCTCTGCTTTGGGAGGTGGTGTGTGGCTGGTTTCAGAGTTCACAGGAATGGGGTCATACTGCTGAGGTTTGTAGCTCTTTTGTTGAGCTGTTGGTCCCTGGTTATAGGCAGGCCGCTGGGCAGTGGGATCTGGAGAGCGGGCAGCTGAAGGGTACATGCTCAGGTGAGAATCCTGGTCATAGTGTGGGTCGGGTAATGGGGCAGGGGGTGGAGGATCGTCATAACGGACAGGCGCTTGACCCGTCGGTTTACCATAGCGAGGCCGTCCGTCAAATCCCTGCTGAGGTGGGGGCTCGTCGTAGCGGAGAGGAGGGGTGTACTGGGTGTCAGGGCCGTCACCGTATGGCGAACGGGGATCGTAGCCCTGGGAGTTGGCAGTAGAGAGCGGCTGGCTGTAGGGGTTCCACTGTTGGTGGTCGTAGTGAGGCACACTGTTCTCAAAGGGCGGGTTAGAGTCATAATTACGGTACTTTGGTTCTGGGTAACCACCTCCACTGCTGACTCCACTGCTACTGACATCATACCGACTGGGTGGGTGGTCATAATCTCTGTATGGCTGGTCAGGATGATATCCCTGCTGAGGGTTGTAAGTCACAGGCTTCATGCTGTGACCAATTCTCCCTGTGTTGTCTGTGCTGTATGGATCCTTCTGAAACATCTACCAAACAAATACAAAACAAAGAATAAGGTCAACAAATGCACGGATCCACTGACATACTGCACACAAATGTGTGATATGAAAAACTAAACATACGAAAATCAGTTAAAGCATGAGGAAAGGAGAGTATTAAAACAAGTCCGTGAAAATAATTGCAGAAGAGGAAACAAGAAGGCAAAGACCTGAAATAGAGAAACTGAGAGGGAGGTGTTACTCGTCTGAGAATATATTAGATTAAACAGAAACCGTAGCACAGCCAAACACTCATTGCAGCTTAAAAACATCACAATGTACCACTGCAACACAAAATTAAACACCAACATTAAAAAAACAAAGAATAACAACATTGTTAAAAAGAATACAACAAAACAATGGGGTGCATTTTTCTTGTCAAAACTGACAAAATGTTAAAATGGTACAGAGAAATGTCAAGTGAACTAGGAGGTCTAAATGATTTGACTAATAATTTGAGGTTTATGTGAGCACTGCTGCTTTCACAAGGGAAAATGTCACCCACTGTCTTGGTGCAATTATGAAGGCAACTTAAACATCCACAACAATAGAATTTGACATTACAAGCACATACCAATTGTACTCTTTTTTTTAAATCCTCATATTTGACAAGTAACCATTAATTATCCAACCAAATCTGAGCAACGTTTCTGTCTAGATGGCATTTGTTACTCTTACTATAGCTGCATTTCAAACGCAGGACAGAACACTGATTAAACAGCTGGACAATTAATGGCTACTTTTACAAAGAAATGATCCATTCAGTCTGCACTGATAAATACAGCACAAACAGATCTACTTCTAGTGGTTAACAGAGAATGAGGCAAACATGTTGCAGCCATGCAGAGAGGATAAGCAACAGTGAGAGCCGCAGGATTTACACTGCTCCTCTACATGTAGGCGTATCAGCGCAGCCATCACCTCCAAAGCCCACTGTTGTTTACCAGCATTCGCTTGCACTCTGGCATGCGCGCCCACACACACCTGTACACACACACACGCACTTTTGCACGCACAAGAACACCCATACAGACACACACACACACATCTCTGTCTCTTCTGGGCGGCACTGTGGTCAGCAGACATGCAGGGCGGAAGGAGAGAGAGAGAAGCGTGGCAGCAGGAGGTTGGTAGGTAGACAGGCAGCAGCAGCAGCACAGGAGGTCAGCCAGGTCAGACCGAGCTGAGCTGGGCCGGATCACGGAGCGTCCGGTGACGGTCAGATGGATACCTTTGGTTCTGAACTGGCCGGTCCAGACTGTAGAGGTTCTGGTGTGACGCTCTGAGGGGCTAGCTCAGGGGTGGGCCTCCTAAGTGAGCCCGCCTCTGGGTTGGGGCTTGGCTGGCTGTGGGGAGCTGCAGGAGCCTCGTCAGGGCTCAGACCCCCTACAGTTTTTACAGTAACGTCGACAGCAGGGGGCACTGTCTCAACCAGGGGCTCAGGCTGCTGGGGGATGCTAGGGATGGCAGCGGCCTCTGCTTTCTGTGAAGTGGTTCAGAAATGTTTAATAACACGCGCTGACACACTATTACTAACAAGTGTTACTACCTTAACAGCCCCTCTACAACGATCTGCTCCTCACTTGTACCTACAGCTTACACGGCCAACAGCCAATCACACGCCTCCACATTTAACAGTAGCTGTAGATCAACCAACGGCATGCAAGGGTTAAGAATTAGCAGCAGGACAAGTTTTCATTGTTCGAGTATACTAATTTGATTTTAATGCTGCGGTTACAATACAGTAGTTTCTTTTTTTTTCCCTTTTTAGGTTCATTAACACATCAGGAAACGACAAACGTTTAGATTTGGGTATCACAGCGGCCAATCGGGTTTTGATTAATACATTTCACAGGTACACTGCATTAACACTGGCATTTCCAACATGCACATAATACTTTCTGGTCTCGTATGGTCACAGTCTTAATCACAGGTTAAACAAAGGTAGGAAGTGCACATAGGTGAGTACTGGTACAGACACTTGGACAAACATAAGTTTCCTTTACCAGTGACATCAGCAACAGTCACACCAATAAGACAGCTTGTGGTAATACAGAGTACAAGAGTAACAGTAAAACTTATCAAGTTCTTCTCTGTTTCAAAAATAAAAAACACACGCTCACAAACATCAATCAACAAACACATAAAGGCAAATAGATAAAATAAATATCATAAATATAGATATATATATATGCGTTATATATAATATTTATATATGGCGATAAATACCTGACCACAAAAGGTTTCACTTTCCCACTGATATTGGTTTGTAACAGTAGATAGACAGAATAACTGTAAAAATAAAAAAGTGCCTTCAATAGCGCCTCCAGAAAACCCTTCTAACGCACACCACGTCCTCCAGACAACAGGGAAGACGTGCAGCTCTCAGAAACGCTACCTGCTGCGGCACTGGTGCCTTGAATCCAGCCGGGTCGATGCGGTTCAGGGGGTCCGGCTGCACTGTGTGCTGGTAGCCAGCGTAGCCAGGGGGCTCCTGGATGACAGGCGGGTCCTCTCGGACAGGCTCAGAGGAGCGGGTGATGGCAGGCTCGGTGGGTGGACCCACATCGTCATTCAGTGTTTCGTCCAGCTCCTGGTCAGTGTAGGCTCCACCCTCTGTGTCCGTGTCCTCGTAGTCAGAGGTGTGGCGGCTGTCGGTGCTGTACATGGAATACTCACTGCCTGGTGCGGACAGGTAGGACAGGCGGTCATCGTGGATGTCCAGGTCATCCTCAGCTGCCCCATCAGCCTGGAAACCAAAAGGTAACGTGAAAGAGGGAACGAGAAAAGATCATTTTGTGTGTGTGTGTGTGTGTGTGTGTGTGTACTGCCTACGTCTTGCTTGCCCTCTGAAACCCACACCAGCTGGTTCTGCTGCTGCTGGATTATCTCTTTCAGCGCTCCAAACCAACCATCATTCATGCTGTTCAAGTTAATGGTTGCTGAATTCACAAAGAAGGAAGCACAGAGGAGAATAAAAAACATCTTTCCAATCAAATGGGTAATGACAAGTATTCCCTAGACTGATAATTAAAAGCTCCATTTAGACACGCACTCCAACACATAAATGCTCTGCCACTTTTATGACTGCCATCATGTCTGTGAAGGACTCTCCAGTCATTTTTAAGTTGCTCTGGCAGTTTTCACACTTGGGACCCAGTTAAAAGTTTTCTATGATGCTCAAGTGTGAATAAAAGCAGTCACAATGACAGCTAAGGCACACTGCTTGCAATGTGACAAAGTATCTTTTGTAATACAATGTGCAAATCAACTCAATCTCAAGAAGTGATGGAAAGGAAACTTAGAGATGTGTTGCAGAAAACAAATGCTTTTCTTGTGCACTATAACTTTCAGTATTATCTAATCCCATGTACCAGATTCCAAATATGGACGTACTCTGTTTCACATCATTATGAGGCTTGATTTTGAGTTTGTATGCAGGTAAAGGCATAGAGGTACAGATGCAGCTTGTTGTGTGATAACATGAAGATTTTCTGTTTGGACTGCAAAGACTGAATGTGAGCTGAGAAGAAGGCATTCTAGGCCCTCTCTAATATCTTAAACACCAACAGATGCTCCTAAAACACGGTCAGACCACATCCCCTGACAGGAAGAGAGCATGCTGAGAAAAGGACCCGGGGTACTCATATGTGACGGTCAGTGCTGAACAAGCTTTTGTAAGATGTCTGACAGAACAGGGCCAGGCACAACAAGTGCAGTGTTGCCACAATCTGCGACGCTGCGGCACTCAATTGTCAACTGCCTTTGAAATGTGTCTGTGCCCTCTGTAAAAAATTCCCCCATTCTCCTCCCTTGGAGCACCCTGTCTCTCTATCCCTCCATCCCTCCCTGTCACTGGACTCACTGGTGAATAGGTGGTGGTTGTTCTTCCTTAATTTGAGGGCTCGGTCATAGAGCTTCCTGGCGCTCTTTCTAGACTCGGGGCAGAGGCGGGTCCTCATGTTCTTGACGCCCTGCTTGGTGTCTGGGTTGAGAAACACCACAATGGGATACCACTGAGCGTAGTTGAGACGGTCCACTGCATTAGGGGTGATGTCCAGCACTGCATGCTTGTCCTTCATACACAGAAAACAAATAAAAACATGAAAGTGTTGCAAATGTTTTTGTTTCCATGCGGAGATGAAATATTAAAAGATGGAGCACTGTATGGCTGACACCATGCTGATTTTTTTTACATATTGTGTGCAGCAGATCTTTAACCCTTGTTAGAAGTCACCTCATCAGTCTGGATTAAATTCTAAAGTGAACCTGCCATAGTAAAATTCACCACTCTGCTAAGGTTCATACACCTAAAAACATTAAAGTGCAGTCCACCAGAGGGCAGCAGTGAGCTGTATATACATCACTGTGGCTGGCTGCCATCTTTTCATTACCACAACAAATGTGTCAAAAAAGATGCTCACATCTCTCCCCTTTGCCTGTGTATTTAAATGTGTGTGCATATATAGCTTCTCTCACCCGGTCAATGATCTGTTTAATGGTGTGCAGGCGAATAATACCAGAGCTTTTCTGGTCGGTTCCTGCATCTCTGGGTTCACTCTCTATGGAAGACAAACGGAAACGGTTACTGCATCACATCAGCACAAGAGATAAACAACAATAAACACAGGCAGTGCCCCAATTAGACATCCTTGTAGCGTGCAGTTGTCGACTCCCATAAATAGAGCTGTTAAATTTAGAAAAATAATCTCCGTACAGGAGAGGACAAGTGTACGTTTATGAAAACAGCTAGATAGTAAAGACGAAATGATAACAGCAGCCAATTCATGCAATAGTCATTAGGTATTTTGGGTAGGTTTTACGAAAATTAAATTTGGTGTATTGGTGCAACTGCATGTAACAGTATAAAATTGTGGTGCAGGAAACGTGTTATGTGAGAAACATGGATATGAAATATGCACAGACAAGAGCATGAGGGTCATTTGGGATTAATGAGAATACAGTGTCATTGTAAGCCTCAGGGATTTAAGCAAGGATGTGTAGAGGCGTTTATGATTCATATAAAGATAAGCAATGGTTTCCTGCCTAAGCACACAAGATTCGAAAAAAAGCCTCACCAGGATGTTCATACGGTATGATTGTCTAATAGGATCTATGATCTAAACAAACTGCTCTATACTACCCAAAAACAGTAATAAAAAAAAGAGCAGATAAATATAGCCATGCAACAAGTCAAGATTCAAGCGTATGCAGCAATGTTGAAAATCTGATGTTGGGATTCTTATTACTTCTGTCACTGCATTGTGAATAGTTAAGACAAACACACACACTCACACCACTGTCAGATATGTATAATACACAATATGCTTTATGCTGTTATAGAGCAGGGTCACAGTGGTGGTTTAATCATAGCCTGAATTAAAAGCCATTAAATGACCCATTTTGATAGAATTTCATACTTTTATTACACGAACCTCTAGTTATATTTGGTGTTTAATATTTGGTTACAATTTCGCTGCTGTATTCTTGTATGGATAATGTCTCTTAATGTACACAATGTAGATCCTATTTAGGATATAATCACATGAATAGATGGTTAGCTTTTCAGCTGATTGCTCAGACTGAAATATTAAGTGCTGCACATTTTTATTAGAATAAGAATAATCTTTGTTTTTAGCTTTTTTTAAATGGGCAAAAGCCTCCACTTGGCCAGTGAATGCAATTTTGATTTGTTCCTAATCCTTTTTAGCATGTGGTGTTTTATTAGCAAACAGGAGGAAGAAATGTATGAAAGGAATTAAAAAAGGTTTAACTTTTTGAAAGCCAGTCTATTGTTCATTATTTCATATTTTCTTCACTTCAGTTTTCATTGCATATTAACTTCACAGCTCCACATGCTGTCTTGCTGTTGTCTTTCTACTTGATGCAAACTGCTGTTAAGAGGGGAATACCACCAAATTTAACTAATAATAGCGGATTCAAGATCATGTAAATTAACTAATTTCTCCCATGTGCATTATACAATATCACAATGACACACAGCTCCTTAGAGACTTAAAATCAAATAAAAATACATTCTCAACTGCACAAAACTGTTCAAATCAAATAATGTAAATTTAAATGAGATGTTCATCTTCCTGAATGGGCTTAGATGTGCAAATTGTGACTGATACTAATGCCTCAAAGCTTTTTTGAACCTTCAGTAGAGATATTCTGATTGATAACTACATTACTTGGTTTGCTAGAGTCAAGTGCAGTTTCAGTCAGTAAGTCATGTACAGTATTAAAAGTTGATTTTAAGTGTCCAAATCACTGTCACCTAAGAAGAAGCTGTGTGTGAGTATGATGTTGCATTTCTTCAGTGCCAGCCCTTGTGTGATTTATTTTACAAGACTGTGCATCGTGCTACTACACAAAAACAATTGTTATTGTCAATTGTAATGACAAATGTGAATTCCTACATCAAGTGCTATTCCCCTGTACCCACGTTTTAAACATCTAAAGGCCAAGTAGCCACCACTGCCATTCACTGAACCAAATAAACAAATAAAAGTTGATGCACTAAGTGACATACTTTCCCCTCCTTGTTGTTGCTGTGTTTCTGAAAAGAAAATACAGTTACACAAAAATCACAAGGGTTACGCAAATAAACATCAAGGAATGGAATCACTTTTCATGTGGGTGTGTGCTGACTGTGTGTGTGGGGCTGCACCGGCATGTGTGTCCGTACACTTGAGTGTTAGCATAAAAACGACATATTGAAGGAGCTAGCAATTTCCTGAAGTGAGTGAGTGAGTAAGTGGATTAGGACTGAAACTAAAAAGAGTGTGCTGCTCTGTTTGGAGTGTCAGAGAGTGAAAGATAAACATAGAAAAAGGAAGACATGAGCTATAAACAACCAGAGGAAATAACGGACATAACTTGACTAACTGACCTACAAAAATAAACTGAATATCTAGTAGCTGTAGTATTTTAGGGTGTTTTCACACTTGGTCCCTTTTAAAAGAACCGAACTCAGTCCTCTTTAAGTGGACCAAAAAGTGGACCAAAAGAAAACGAACTCAGTTCTTTTTGTGTTCACATTGTGAGTTTATTTCAAAGAGGACCGGGTTCTCTTTCTGGTCCAGTTCAGCTTTAATGGGGCCTCAGTCCTCTTTCTGTTCACACTAAGTCCTCTGGAGCTCTCAAACCCCCACTGCACTGCATTCTGGCTAGTTATCACTTGGAACAAAATGTCTGCTGCTATGCTTGCCCACCTGTGTTTTCTGGTTAAATTAGCGCACATACATAGGGAAAATAGAGTTATTCAGATTACATATGAACACAAAAAGCGATTTAAGTTTTCCCGGCTGCAGTCACGTGACCAATTTACGGAAAGCGAAGAAGGTTACTATACAGTGCAAAAAGGCGAAGTGAACCCGGTGCGCTTTGTGTTCACAACAAACCGTACCGTACCACTGACTTTTTTGCGAACCATACTGAGACCACCTTGGGAGGTTTAAAGGGGTCTGAGTAGGGTTGGAGTGTTCACACATAGGCAAAAAATGCAGAGTCATCAATCTGAGTTTGTTTAGAGGGCTGAAAGGGACCAAGTGTGAAAACACCCTTAGAGTTTGGCAGAATGCCGTCTATCAAAAAAGGAAATCACAGAGAAAACAGTTTTCGAGAAAATTTGCACCCAATGTATAAAACTACTTGCTGATGAACTCAAGAAATAAAATGCCAACAGCAGTAGTCTATTTCTACAGAAAAAGGCTCAACACTAAAGGAAAAAAAAAACTACCAATATGTTTCTAACCCTCCGTTGGTTATAACGACATGAAAAAAAAAGCACAGTTGTTGTATTTATATACCTACAATTCTTTAGTTTATTATTAGTTTGTCATCCTCTCATTCTGACTTCGTGATCTCAGCAATTTTTGCCAAATAGATAATTTAGTATGTGTGTTTAATACTCTTTTCATAAAGAAAATCATATAATACATGACGTTAAAGTGTTTAATCAACAACTACATATTATTTGTCAATGCACTGTTGTGTCAGTCTGTCACAGGCCGTCATGATGCCTGATGAACGTTACAAATCACACAAGAATTCACTAAATTTATTCTGAGATAAAAACTTTGCAGACTAAATATAGCTATCTTTCTGTGTGAAGCCAAGTAAATTAACTAAAGCCTATTGTGCTACAGCTGAAATATAAAACTTGGCATATCCTGTATATGATGTCTCTCGTGCATCATCTGAGACTCAGTGAGGTTGTTCTCAGACTTTTAGAGTAATGTTTGAATTTTAAAAATGTAAGATATATAACAGAAGAACTGACTCAACAGTGAGTCAGATCATCTTTTAGTCAGTATCTATTAGTATCTATTAGATACTGATTGCTATTGTGAATATCTAACAGATTCTGAGAAGTTAAATAGCTCTCAGCTTGAGCGATTCGTGATGTGTGAATTGAAGTCAGACACACAACAGGACACTAAATAAAACATTAAAACAGAGGGAGATGGGTACATTTTATACTTACTTGCTAGTTCGAAAATGTCTGGCTCCTCCCTGGCCAATTTTTCTCTGGCCACGTCTGCTATTGGCCCAAAGATAACCACGGGCCTCAGGAACCCAGCTGTAAGAACAAGAGTGTGTCATGGAGATGAGCAGAGGTTGGCATTATCTAACACTGACAAAGGCAAAACTAAATCAGATCACATGTTTTTTTATTCATTAGTAACTGTTAAAGCATCTAAAACTGCAAAAGAAGAATGTAGTTTCATTAAACAGAATAACTGTGCACGCCAAGTACAGACAGAAGAGAAGTGAGGCAAACTGAATAAATGCCTGTACTTTGTAACGATGTGAACTGTAGCTTTACACAGCACTATAAATTGTATGAATGCAATACAGCAATACAGACATTAGTTAGCTTGAAGGTACAAGCGCCGTGGAGGACCTTGTGTTTCTTTTAGCTACAAGGTTAAGGTCTGTCTATTACTTTGTAAATTCTTGCCCTACAATAAAGTATAAAGGTTTGTGGGAGTCTCCAGGTGATGTTGGTGGTGGTGTTACCGTCATCATATGTACTCTTACCTTCCCTCAGCACCACCCTCTCATAGGCGGGGAACTTGGTCTGAACTGGCTGGGCCGACAAGTCCTCCCTGCTCTTCCGCAAATTCCTCTTTGAGCTTCGTAATCCTCGGAATCTCCAGAAGTCCGCTCTGTCGCCCCCTGGTGTTTTGGGGAGGGTGTACTGCACACTGGACAGCTGCTCAGCTCTGGACACAGAAGAGTAGGCATGAGGTCAGTCGTCAGGACTTCAGTCAAAACTACAATCAAGGCTCCTTTTAGAGCACTGAGTAGTTCAGGTATTAAGCATTGTTTCGAGAGAAAATCCACAGCAAAACACTGGTACTGTAACTGTATATTGTACAGTACTGAGCAGTAAATGGTGTTAAGGGTTTTTACATGGCTTAAAAGCCATTTTATATAGAGGTTAACTGAAAAGTCAGTACAGTCTAACTCATAGCACAATATTCACATGACAAAGAGCCTGAATGTTATATAACTGATTTTTCAGTTAATATTATTCAAAAACAAAGTCAGCATGTTGATATCAACAATCTCATTACTTTAATCATCAGTTATTTTTTCAATCATCAGTTTTTTAATTTTACAAATTACAGTGATGCTCCAGTATGTATACAGTATGTAGTATAACAGAAACTAAGGGTAAAGGCTTTGTAGTGAACTGATAAGACGTAATTATTAAATGCTGACACACTTTGAATCATTACAGATTTGTAAACCTTGAATTTCTGATAAAGGCCACCTTCTGCAGTTTCTGTTTGTTTAATGAGATCACTGCAGAAAGGTCAATATATTTTTTTACATAGAAAAATGACTGTAAAACAACACAAACAGGGCTAAGCAGCCAGGCGAGTTAGACTTTGGACGTACGGGGGGAGCAACACATTCCTAGTGGCTTTGAATAATAGTGCTTTTCCTTTGATGCATGTTGTTTTAAAAAATATTATTGAAGTCTGAGTGTGATTTTGTGGTTTTGTATTTTTACAAAATATCCAGAGAGGCAAGTTTAACTTGGCTGAGAAGCTAAAGTATATTTCATAATGTTTAATGTTGGTGACATAAATGCATGCAGCATGTGGAGAGTTGAGTATTTTCTGTCAGCAGAACAGTGAGAAATCTATGCGGATACATTGCCAGAGGCTGTTGAAGGCTGTAGAGACAGGCCTTGATGAAACGATGCTGTGGGCTACATCATCTAAACTACATTTCCTCACACACGCGAGCCTTGCAAAGTCCTCACAAACCTCACACAGTTGATCCCTATAAAACCATTTACCTGACACACGGGATATGTTAAACACTGCCAGTTTCCAACACACTACAACACATACCTAAAGCTTTTTCTCTAACAAAGTAAAAGAAATACAAGCAGCAAAAAACCACAGTAAATATGTAAAATACAGCAGATTAAAGAAATGAGTCGATGAACATGCTCTCAAACCACAATGCTTCCATTCCTTTGCCTCCACCCTTGTCCATTCATAAAGTGCATGAACAAGTAGTACAGATATCAAAGGTGTGACCTGAAACAAATTTTACCTGTTCTTGTTGGGAATAATTCCCCTTTCCACTTCCTGATGGTTCTTGCCAATGCGGATAGCCAGCCATGAGCCTAACTTGCCATTGTAGAGTGTGTCGACTACACGGAACACCTCGCCCTTGTTAAAGCTCAGCCCGTACGGCGACTCTTTTTCATATTCAAAATGTGTCCGAATGTAGAAGGAGTCACCCACGTCCGATTCCACTATCCTCCGATACACTGGAGAAAAAACAGAAAAATTACACCATGATGGAAACCTTTCACATGTTCACTGGTTTTGGTGACTAATGCCTTTAATCTCCTAACACAGTACTTTATTGTGCCATCACTCACCATCCTTCTTCTTCTGAGCCAGAATAGTTACTTCTTCTCCTCTTGGGAGGTCCAGCAGAAAGAGCACAGCCTCCTCCCGGATGATGTTAGCAAAGTCCACATTGTTCACCTACAGGTTGAGAACAGAAGATGTGGAAAAAGTCCAATTGAAGGACTTGTGGACTCAAAACAGTAAATTATTCATTCTTAATCTCATGTTATTGTAGCCCCCTTTTATAATAAGTTTTTAAATCACCTTTATTAAATGCTTAAGAAAAAGTACTCTCCTCATGTTTTTCAACTTCTAAGACCTTTCCTTAGTTTTTCTTAAGCAGCTATCACTCATTTGATTTCTAACAGAATAAGAGAGACACAGAAAAAAAAAAAACCCTGTTTGTTAACAGAAGCAGGATGATGTATTCCCCCTACTACCGAGCAGCCTCCTCCTCATCTCCTGCTGGTGTCCCAAACACAATAACTGCTGTTTATTGACTCTGCTTGAGGGGCAGCAGGGGAACCAGAAACACATGGACTGAATCACTGAACCTCAGAAAGACACCTTTATCCTTCCCAGAAACAGTAGGGTTTGACGTCTTTATCTCCACTAGCACACCATGACCAAAGGGAAACCATCTAAAGATGGAAAACAATGTCCTGGAAGTTACTAAGGTGTGTTTGTACAGTGCAGGGAACACACACAGGCACAAAAGTGGGAGTGGGGGGAACACTGGACAAAGTATATTCATTAAGAGGAGGCGATAAGGTATTGGACAGCTGCGTTTGGCAGATAAATGCCATGGGGGTTAAAAAAAAAAAAAACTATGCAGCTATGTATTCAGCCTCGTCTGCATAGTCTACAACTACGCAGCCTCACAGTTGCAGCATTTAACAGAGCAGGTGTAATGCTTAGCTGCTGCAGAATGGATCCAACACTGACATCAAGAGGGTTTCCATCATCCCATCAACAATGTTACTCTAGTGTTCAGTCAAACAGAAAGTCAACTGTTCTGAGGTCAGAGTGCAAGAATGACCTCTATTGTGTCTTCACATTGGAAACAAGGGGAGTTTTGACATGAGGCAGAGCCCTGAATGACTCATAGGCTGACAAGATACATTGTGCTGTATTCCCAAGATCTCTTTACACAGAAATAAAACTATTGTGGCCATGGGATCACATAGTTTCAGCACTTATTATCTAAGTTAGTGTGGGCAGATACTGCTCGTCTATTTTGACAATAACATCAGATGTTCTTTTCACTTTTGAACATGTGACACGGAAAATATGTGGAATGGCTTATTTTCTATTTACCAGATCTAGTACTTAAAAATAATCTTACAAGAAAAAAACACTTAAATTATAAGGATTGGAAAAAAAATAATCAATTTTAGCTAAGAGAAGTAACATATACACAAGTTTACATGCACACACAGTCAAATTATTAGGAGAAATCTAGGAGGAATCAGAACACATCCTGGTTATGGTAAAATCCGTGTTTACATGCAGCAGAATTCTCCAACCACTGTCATTTTTTTGTTTTCAACCAAGGCTGGCATATATGATAAATGACAGTGTAGCTTGAGGAGTTTTAAAATGCAATGAAAAGAAGTGCAATGAAAGAACAGCCTCTGTTGCATGACAAAATAGAGGCAGAATTTTATAAATAGTCCTTCTCAGCCTCGAAAACAAACTTAGAACTTCAGTTTTAGTGAAACTTTGGGTGTAATTATTTTCAATCCAATACAAAGCAATGATTCGTGACCTTTTTTTCTCCCTCTCAAAAGTATTTGCCACGTACATGTAAAAATATAAACTACATGGCCAGTAAATGATATTTCTCCAGCAAAAATATACTTGTGTAAACTGGGATTTTCTTAATATAATTATCTATTTCAAAAACTATATTTCATTTTTACATGTTGCAGTCAAGTTACTGGAGAAAGCAAACAACAGTCATTTTGCTTAAGTGACAAGCGAAGCATACCCTGAGAATCTGGTCTCCCTCCTCCAGCCCCTCTTTAGCCGCAGGACTGTCCTCCAAAACTCCTGCCACAAAAATTCCCACATCGTTTCCTCCTGCTAACCGCAGACCGACACTCTCTCCCTTCTTGAACTTGACCAGCTTCATACTCGGCCTGCAGGAGAACACAGGTAGACAGGTAGAATTAAGCAAAAAGGTCAGCAAATCATGGATTTAAAAAACAATCATTCCAAGAGACACAAAACGCAGCCAGATAGTCAAGCAAGCCGAGAGCAAAAACAAAAGCTGACCACAATATCTGATGTAATCTGAATTTAAAAAATCCAGGAGTGTGACAGGTGGGCTACTGTTAAGACATCTAAGACATTTACCTGAGGATGCTGTCATCATGCGCAGCGCTGGGCACGGGGGCATCAGAGGGGCTAACAGGCAGGTCCACGTCAGGCTGACCAGGCTGTGCATAAACTGGCTTTGGTTCTGCCACAAATACAAACACAGTTAGTAAAATAAAACACTTCCTCCCTCAGAAACTTGTACTTGTGCAGAACCATATTAGTTCTATCATTTTTCACGGTACAGAAAGATGTGCAAGTGCTGGATAAAAGCAAGAGTTTAAGTGAAAGCACCAAGCTTAATCCATAACAGATGTGCTGAGGAGTATCTATTTTCTAATATTACACACACTTGTTTTTCAAAGATGTTACAATAAAGTGAGTAAAGTGTTGATTAGGTTTTGCACAATACACTTTTGCACAGTTTTGATTGTGTGTCTTTACATGTCTTTAAACTATAACAGTAGAGTTTATTGTAAAGGTGCAATCATTTGTTAACACATGATAATAAGACCTACTTGGAACCACTGCGAAACAAATGACAATGAGATGTAGAAATACAACAGGTGGTGAAAACTGAGACAAACTCGAGAGACCACACTAATCTCATAACGCTGAGGTTTCTGTACCAGGCAGTGGAGGTAACTGTTTGTCATCTCTGGAGCTGGCCTGGTCACTGGCCTGTGACAAGACACCATCACCATCAGAGCTTTTGACCGGTGTGGACATGGCCCCTGGTTTGGAGATGCGGTCCTCATCTCGACTTCGATGGCTGAAACAAACAAAAATATCACGTGGCAATTCAGGATGAGTGCACTGCTGAAACTACAAACAATGACAATTTAATACTTTAAATTTATGCATTCCTACAAGGACTGAGACACCTGAGTATGTGAGAATGACCTCATGTGATCTGTGAAGTGTTTACATAGTTTTGTCCTGTGCTGACATTACCAGGAAGACACAGGCACTAAAATGAGCCCAAAAGGATATACCATACACCTTGTATTACATGATAAGGCATGTGGACAGAAAAAGGATGAGAGGACAATAAATGATTAAAAGAAAGATGTGCGGCTGTATGGAAGAGACCTATTTAAAGTCTTTTGTTTGTTGTTTTTTTTCTTTTCTTTCTGTGCAGTGTGTCAGTGGCAAACCACATTCCCAACCAGAAACTGATATCAATTTCAACAGGAGCCGTCAGAGGTTATGAATGTTTTAATTTCCGAATCACATTTTTCCTGAAGATTGATGTAAACTCCCATTTTATTGACCATTCAGCAACCTTCCAATAAAAGAACACAGGCAAAAAGAGAAAAGTCAGAACAAGTCTCCCAACATAAACTCTTGAGTAAGGATACTTTTCAGTCCAAGTTCCTGTTTAACCTGGATAAAATAAACAGGGGGAAACTGTGAGTGTGTGTGAGTCTAGTAGGCTAAGTCTAACAGGGCTCTGCTGCTTAAAACAATGGTTGAATTCCAGTCTGGTCACATGACTGCCTGCTGGCACAGTACTTGAACTGTATTCAGAAGCTTTTCTAGAAGAATGCAAAGGTGCATGCTGTGCCACCAGCTCAGACTAGGAAACTTCTCCCAGGTCCGCTCTCTCATTTTTTCTCATGCAGTATGAAAATATACAGTACAGCGCAGTCACCCATATTCACACAATAAAGAACACAGAGTAAAAACAGTAACACACAGTAAAACACAGTTGCAAAAACAGTACAGATACTTCCATTTACACAGAATGACTGATACTCAGGAGTTAATCCTGTTAGCTGTGCAGCTGCTCAACCTGACAGTATTTTCCACCACAGAACAGCCTTTTCTATGCCCCTGAATTTGTCTAGCTGCTCTCACCACGAGAGACTTTTACACACAATATGAATCTTATTTGAGCAAATTTTATTTATCAGACAAATCAGCATCAGAGAGACATATATGGGAGTTTGTTGCAAAGAGAGAGAGGGTAAACGAGAGCTGCAGCCCGAGGATAAATAACAGAATTGTAATGGGAGAGAAAAATGTGTGTGTCTGTGTGTGTGTGTGTGTAATGCATGAATGAGAAAGTGTGTGTGTGTGTGTGTGTGTGTGTGTGTGTGTGTGTGTGTGTGTGTGTGTGTGTGTGTGTGTGTGTGTGTGTGTGTGTGTGTGTGTGTGTGTGTGTGTGGGGGGGGGGGCAAGAGAGTGTTGTGGCCTAAATCTGCGCTTCCTTGCTGCAGAATGGTGCTAAAAAAGGCTTCACACTGTTTGACAGAAGCTTTTGTTCAACCCCTTCGCTTACACATTCTTACAGTATGGGTACAGACATGAGAGAGCAAGTAAGTAACAGACAGACAAAAGTGAAGGAGCAGGAAAGTTGTGGCTGCATCAACAAACTATGCAAAACATATGCCACAGCCACAGGAGAATGTCTGCCCTGCAGAAAAGTCTTTATAGTTTAATTTCCATCAACAATCTTTAAAATATCAACACAACAAAACGGACTAAAGAAAACTGACTAGAAAACACATCACACATCAAATGAAATGTTCAATAGCATAAGTCTTCTCTTGTAAGCTAAAGTTGTAATAATTAAAGATATTATTAACAAAAACAAAAATTAATTACTCACACAAATGGGTCTGTAAGTTGAACCATGCTGCTTATTAAGAGGCTTTTGAGTTCAGTTCCTTGAAAAACGACACAGAGCCTTTTGCCTGTGCACAAAGTATGCTGCTGATGATGTGTTGTATTCAAAAACATGGAACAGCGTCATGCCCTAAGCAAAACAATGCCTCTGAACTCTGCAGCCAATCAGGTTAAGCGAACCATCTGGCTTGGGGCAAAGCACTGTGGGAAGTATGTCAAATTCCTTTTTTCAGCTCCTAAACTGGGAGATAATAAAAACATTCCCTTACATCACAGTCAGACGGTTATTTATTCAGTTGCAGCTTAAACCACAACCACATGAGAAACAGGTGTAACTCCTCTTATGACAACTCATGCGTTCATGTCATGTGGTTTTGTCACTTCTGGACAGATGTGTATTTGGTACACACAGATAAAAGAGTGATCATGAAAAGAGCAAGAAAAATATCACATGACACACACATGATGAATTCGCAAAACAAATATACTGGCCTGTTATGTGAGGAATGGATTCACTTACATTGGAAGAAATCTGTGCAACAGTGAACCTGCCCTCATCCTGCATTGAGACAAGTATGGTTACTCCACAGTCTGATACAATGTACCATCTAATGATATGGCGGCACTGGGTGTTAATCTAGTCAGATGATACGACTGACAAGCAACTAGTAGGCGAGAGAGTTAAACTAGTAGCAGCATCTGAACTAACATCCTGCTCATACGGCAGCTCTTTGATGTGTGTGGTCCACCCCCCAAAATATCACGACTGGTTAGTTTTCTACCCAGCTACAAACAAGCTCTCTGTAGCACAGTTTGTTTTTGGTTTGAAGTATGACAGCCCACTGTGTCTGCGCCCCACGGCCCATGTAAACATGATGAAATGGAAGTCTGGTTATGTGACTCTGACAGTTCAATCCAGAACAAATGCTGGAAGGCAGCACAGATTCGGGGCCTGTGATTCAGCGCTACTTGACTGTATCCAACAGAGCCACTGTGATCAGAAACCAGAAATATACCCTCTGTCTTTTCTCACCACAGCCAATGACAGAATCTACTCCCAAAAGTGGCGAGCCAGTTTCACTTCCTAGTCCCGTTTTATCAACAGGACCCAAGTCTGGAAGAGCTTGTCATCTTGTCCCATTCAACAAGCTGAGAATCTTGTTCTTGCCTCTTAAGCTTACAAAGCTCAACCTCCACTCTGACTGAGAAAAACTACAATTTCACTTGTGTGTCTTCCTCTAACTCTCCTTTGCCAGCTATTGGTTTGTCAGCTACAAGAAGCTATGCTACCTCTAAACTACAAGAAAGATAACTTACTGGAATGTCCAACTGGCAGTAAGAAAAAAGGAGGACAAAGAGAGGGCATGGACGTTAAAATGAATTGAAAGAATACCACAGAACATGTACAGAGTATACGCAGAAAATAGCATTTAAATGGCACTGCATAAAATATGGATCCTATTTTGAGCACTGATGTTAAGGCCACTCGCATGAGATATGGCAGCAAGAGTAAAATTTTGTATTAAATATTAAATAAGCCAAGCTGTGAATGATTTAAGTGAGTGACTCTATAAAGCTTAACCAACCTAATACAGTTTGAAATTGATTCTCTGGGTAGAAAATGGTTAAAAGATCTAGTATTAATCAGAACAAGACATTAGTCCAGCAGGAGATGAATCAATCCCTCCCACAGCAAGGCATTATTGGAACTCGGTGACGGCGCCAGAGGGAGTGTGTTGGTTTATGCATGCTGTGTCTTTATCTGTTGATTTATGCATTAGTAGCACGAGGTACTTGCTCAGCACCCACTACCCTGTGGGTGTGAATGTGATGTATGAAGTTAGAGTGGTGGGAGTATGGATGTATGACTGTGTCACATCACCAGATTTGCAGTCAGAAATGCGTGTGCTTCGCTTACCTGCCATTGCTGATCTGCCGAGGTGAGTGACGGAGATGGTCCGATGGCTCGGGCCTGTCAGGCGAACGTGATCGACCTCGCCCGTGGGATCGATTGGAATGGTCCGATGTCAGTGAATGTATTTCTGAAATGTCTGTGAACGTTAAATTAAATATGCATTAGCATTTAATCTATGACATAAATCAAGAGAGTTATAAATAACAAGAGCATATTTATTTCTCCTATGAAATTTTATCTTCTCTGAGCTCAAAAAACGTATAGATTTGTCCGTAAAACGAAGTCACAGCTTGTGCAATCAAATGACAGTTGCATCCTTCAAAGCAATGCTACGTGTCTGTTGTCTCACCATCTCTGTCAGAGTTATTGACCGATGGGATGCTGTCATCGAGGTCAGGAATGTTGAGCAGCGTGGCTCTCTCGTCTCTCTGCACCACCATCTTCAACTTGCCCTTTGACCTTTCAATCAGCTTCTTGGCATCTATCAGAGATAGGTTCTCTGTAACTGTGCCATTGATCTGCCAAGGGAAGAGGAACTGGTCAGAACAAGAACTGAACAGACAAGTTATTGTCACTGCACATTTTTTTCTTGTAGAGTACACAATGTGTTCTTGAAAAATATCACAAGGCAAAGAGGAATCATGGCCCAGTTCTCCCTCACATTAAAAATAAAGTCTTAAATTAGGCAAAATACAGCAGGCTTTTATTCGGTTTAAAATTGTATAACACAAATAGACTTTTGATGCTGTTACTTCAGAGGTTTGAGAGTCAGACTTGTAATGTATACTAAATACCGTATGAAGCAAAACTTTAAAAAGTATTTCTATTTAGTTTTGTCTTGCAATTACATTTCAATGAGAAAATGTCTGCCTCTATTCAGAAACACTAAATTGGATTTTAGTGCATCTCTTTACTGTGAAGGAGGATTTTTTCCTCTTCAGAGATTGAGTGGATAAAAATTCAAAGGAATAATGGAATGTGTGGTATTCCTGCTGGTGAGCCTGCATACTAATGAACTGTGACCTCACTCTGCGATCCACTTTCAGCGGGCTCACAGACTACCACAGCAGACAAGTTTTCAGTAAAAAGAATACCTCACACTCTTTTTCTTTCACTCCACCTCATGCCTCCTGTTAATGGAATTTAAAAAGATCCCTTTATACATTCATCTTTTATGTTCATTCTGATAATGTTTTCATCAGTTCATTTCTACATTACTGTGTTTTACCCTGTTTTAAAACCCCGGTCTTTCCCATAGGCTCATTCATGCAGACACTCCTCTCACCTTAAGTACAACATCTCCCTCCTGGATGTTTCCATCTCTGGCAGCAAGGCTTTCAGGAGAGATGTCCTTCACAAAGATGTGGCTGGCCAACCGCAGTCCATATTCTACTTTCAGAGTTAAAAGGCATAACAAAGTAATATTAACATTTTAACCATTACCTGGCTCTCTGCAAATATATGCAGAAAGTGGACACTAAATTTCTCATTGACCTTAACTGTGAGTACCAGTGGTGACAGAATGTATTTTTTAGATGCACATATCTTTACTGTAAATTTGATGTATCCACAATATGCATGGTCAAATTTATTTTCAGGTGCTCAGACATTGTGTTGCCCACCTTCATTTTTACGGGACTTGACAAGGGTGACCTTGGCAGGTCTTGGTGGGGCAGAGGAGGCTTGTGATCGGCGATCGGAGCGAGGTGAGACGCTCCTCTCCCGCGAGGCACTGTGATCTCGCCTGCCACTGCTACTACGCTCACGATCGTGACGCCTGCCAGTGCCGGTGCCTCCGCTTGCTCCTTCGTAGGCACTTGGGCCACCACGGCTACTGTGGTGGTCATAGCCGTCGTCTTCATCGCTGTCCTCCTCATGCTCCGACATCGTCTCCCTGTCCCCGGGCCGAGAGACAGGGATCTGCACTTTCCTTTTCCGGCGAATAGTCTTGGAACAGACAGAAAGTTTTTAGTGTTAAGAGGCGATTTTTCACACAATTTCAGATCTGATACATATCTTGAGTGTCAAACTTACTATCTTTGCATTTTTTCCACTCTTTCGGAGCTGCTGCACAGCATAGGCATGCTCCACATTGTCCATAGAGACTGCATTGACCATCACCACCCGATCATTTTCTCTGAAACAATAAAAAAAAAGAACAATGTCTATACAGCTCCTGAGGGCTTTTTGAAATTATATATAATTTATACTAAGCTAGTAGACATTTAAAAAGAATAAAGTGGAACAGGGGAAGTATTTAACAGGAACTTACTCTAAGTAATTCAGAGGTTAAATAAGGAGTGTTCCTATAACCCTTATGTGTGTTAATATCAACATACAGCAAAAAAAAAAAAAAAAAAAAGCATTGTAGTAACACAAAACACTGATAACAGTCACAGACTTACTGTAGCAGTCCCTCTGCAGGACCTCCTTTCAGTACATCAGATATCACAATGGACGTCTCCCCACTCTGGAAATGAGGGTTGTCTCGCCCACCTGAGATGGCAATACCAAACCCAAAACCTGCGGCCTACACACACACACACAAACACACACATAAATATGCTCAATAATGACCTATAACTGACTGGCATACAGTACATACTATGCTGCAAACAAAGACAGGCTAATAAGCTCCCTGTAGGCTAATTATAAGTAAAACTATTATTTGAGTAAGATAATATAATCTGCTCCAGCTTTAACAGACAGGAACATTTTCAGTGGACAAGAACAAAGCGATGCATTTGCAAGTTATTTTGCAAGATTTTGTCAGGAACTTTCCATGGAGGTTGTGAGGGCTGCTGCGTTTAATTTAAAAGTGAGCACCAAGCGGGCATGCCATGTGATGTAAGTGGCTAATCATACAACCACAACAACACAGGAGAGCTGCGAGGCTGAGAACCGCAGGCCACTTTGGGCCGCTCCTCCAGCCTCAATAAAGCCGCTACTAATTAGATTACAGCAAGCAGGCCAGTCTAGACAGGTGCTCTACGCACACACATACACACACAATCCCACGGCACAACAGCATCTACTAACAAAGCTTACTGTCTTGAAGTAAAGTACATTCAGAATTCCATCTTTGATGGAAAATGGCTTTGAGTGGTTTGATAGTTAACCTGATGATGCTGATTGGACCAGGGGGGGTAAATCAGTTGTGTGCACTGTGCTTTACTACTGAAGTTATGAGGTACAATCTACCATCATTACACTTCACAAAGGACAAAAAGCACATGGAGTAAAACTATCACCCCCCTCTTTCTCTGGAGTTGTGTTAAGGAGAAGAGTGTGCTGCCAAAAGGAAGGAAGTGAAATGAAGTAGTAAGGAAGTGGATGCTGATTTCTGTCTTCCTTAGCCTTGTTTCCTGCCATCTGGGTTCCTTGACTATTGTTTCAGTACCACACATCCTGCTGCTACAGCTGGCCTTCTCAGTACGGGGAGGGAAAAGAAATGGATGGGCAGAGGACAGAGAGGAACAGGGAAGAAAAAGTGAAGAACACATGAGACGTGCAGCAGGATTAGGATAACAGACACAGGGAGCAAGGGAAAAAAGACAAAAGGGAAGAAAGGGGAGAGTGGATTAAGAGCTGTAAACACTTACCCTGTGAAGGGTCACTGTGTGCTGTTCCCATATGACCGTTTCCTCCATCGCTGCACTCTGCAACACATGACACAAGAGAGAAGGATCATTAACTTGAGGCTAGTTGATAATTACAAATTACAAATGTTTATCCAAATGCTATAATCTTTCAAGAAATACTGTCTTTGTAAAGATTATAAGCTCCCGTTCTTGTAGACTTTTGAGGCAACAGTATGGTAAGTAGTTAGTGGTGGTGTTGTGCTGGACACCACTGTGCTGAAAGGACTACTGCCTTGTTTTTTTTTTACATTTTTAAGGGATAGGCATGAACTCAAGCTTAAGTGTTGAGAAAAAGACTAGTATTTTTTCCTATGTATGAATTTACCCATGCTTTATATTTTTTCCATTACCATTTCTGTTCCTATTCAGACGTGGAGCAATAAATCAATAAAGGCACACTTGTATGCAAGACATACTTAAAATACACACACACACACACACACACACACACACACACACACACACACACAAAATGTCACTGCCAAAAAAAAACCTTGTTAAACGTAGCATAAAGTAAGAGTGACAGTCTGAAAAACTCCATGCACACTTAGTGTTTCCGTATCCTGTTCAGTTTCAGTAGAATGAGCTGTTGTTTGGCTACCAGCAAGGTAAACTCTGTTGCTTATTTGCACAGCTAAGTCCTGGAGTCCTAAAAGTCTACATGTGAAAAGATTATGAATGACAGCAGCATGAGTAAACAGCCGGCAGAGACTGACTGGAGTTCAGAAGACTGAGTGAACATTACCGTATCATTCCCGCCTGGGTCATCCGAGAAAGCTGAAGCAAAGACGGTATTTAGCTGCTCCTCTGACCTGCCACACTGGATTAACCTGATGCCAGACAGGAATCTTTTTCTTTCACTCATTCTCTAATTCTGTTACATCACACAGGTTTTAGGCACTATTCATCTTTTAGTAAACACTTTCTTTTTTAATTTTATTCATGTGTCCGCCAGTCCATCTTTTACTTTCCCTATTTTAGGTTACTCCCAATATGACACTTTCAGAATGTGATAATGTTAATACTATTAGGTCAAACAGACATTCAATTCGTGTCTCAAAGCACTATTTTTTAACTCCCAGAGTGCTGTGTCCCCAGCTTTAAATTGCAGCTTTACTCTGCTTCCCTCCAGCTGATGAAGCGACGCCGCTGTCCTGACTGTCTGCCTGTAGGGAGTGATGGTACAGCTGTCTGTGGCAGAGTGCTGAGCACAGGCCAGTGTGGCAGGGGAAGGAAAAGACATAAACACCACCACACGTGGCAGGGTGCTCATTTACTATGACTTCTATAATCAGCTTTTTAAAATAACACGCCATGTCATCTGTCCACCCTATCATCGTGATAATCTCGCTCCCTCACCCCTTAATCATCGCCTAATCCTCAAACCATCCCACCCATCATCTTCAACATCGTCATGATCATTACTGTCATCACCTTCCCTTAACCTAACTATAGAGGTTTGCAGGGGGTTCACACTGCACTGCTGCCGACTGCATGTGATGAAGACACTGACCAATAACCAGCTGATGAGTGTCTGGTTTGTTGACAAGTCAGGGCACATAATGCTGTAGGTCTGTTGGTAAAAAGACCCAGCTGAACATAAAGAAGGATATTTACATTTGGATAGACATGATAAAAAAGGACCTGTATCAACTGACTTTCAAACAAAAAGCTAACATGAAACTTTTCTAAATCTTTTAGTGGATTATTTGATCAAAACTAAATTAATCTGTTTAAAAAAATTATCTGAATATTGATTAATTGGAATCATGTACCAAGCAAAAAAGTCAAGCTCAGTCTTCTCAAATATGTCTTTAGCTAATAAAGATAATAAAGTTCATATCTTTTGGGATTATCAATAGAAAAAATTGCAGGTAATTACAGTCCATTTAAATACACTGTTTGAGGAGAGGGACATTTGACCTGTGAGAGAGAAGATGACCACACATTCAGCTCCCTTCAATGCTTCTATTATGCTGCTTTGCCAAAGGTTGCATTTTGACTAACTTGAAAAAACACCAGCCTCTCATCCATTCATTCATTTTTTTTCTTCCACACAGAGTAGGTGTCACTGCAGGGGGGGCTCTAGCACAACAACTCTGAGAGTTGTAAGATACTGTCAGTGAGTATTGCAAAGTGTTTTTGCAGTGTTTTGGCATCTGATAAGCCTTTAAATGCACCAGTCTGCCTTAATAAAACACCTCCAAAAATACCCCTGGTTTGAATCCCACACTTAAGTAGAGCCCTCTGGCTCTGTAGGCACCAACCTGTGCTGCACTTACTGTAGGTCTCCTAATCAGCATTGGTGCTTCAATTTTTTTCCTTTCACCCTGCTCAGTTCAGTTGGCCTGAACCTCTAGAATACACAGTTAACCCTTTGACCCTAATTTCCATGGCAGCTCTGTGTGGATGTTATTTATGTCCATAATTGGTGCAGAGGGCTTGGTGTTCCCCCTTCTATCTCTCCTTCCCCTCTGCCCCCCTCCCCTGTCTGCCCCTACGACTCCCACAGTAATGCTACCATTGTGTGAAGGGACCTGACCCATTTAACCACAGCTCCCCCCGACATTCCCAAACACATCCATTCCTCTAAAGTGTTTTGTGATATATTCATCCATCCGTTCATCCATTCATTCATCCAACAGTCCAGGCAGACGGGGGCGGGGGCGGCGGCGGCGGTGGTGGTGGTAGGAGCTACGCCATGAGAAACAACAGCATGCAGGGGTCATGTGACCAGGCGGTCAGGCAGGCAGGTGGCCTTGTCCTTGAACTGTGGGTTGCTCTGATAGGCCGAAAGAGGGAGGAGGAGGGAAAAGAGGAAGAGTGCAAGGCTGTGGGCTGCTTATACAACTCACATATACAGTACCAATGGACGGGGCACATAAACCTGCAGAGGATGACATGTTAAATGATGTTCCATTCCCTTTTCTGCTCCCTTGTCTCTTTCCTCTCTCACACGCACACGTTAATGCTCACCATTCAACTAAATCCCTGTTCATAAGCAAGCCAAGACAACGAAAAGGACTTGTAAACCTTCTGTGTAAATCGTGTTTTGCTCCACCAAATGTAAACCCAGAGAAAAACACTCAAGCCCTACACAGGCGCACCTGCTTTCTCTGCACACTCACCATAAGCCTAGCATGAGAGGACCTACATTATGTGAGTGCATGAGCCATATAGGCGCATAAATGTTTGCATGACTGAGAGGCCGTAGGTCAGCTGTAGGAGTCGTGAGAGACGGGACTTGCAGATTAGCAGTCTGGCTTCAATTAAATTTCTATTTAACATTTGATGGGGCGCTGCATTAGAGAAAGAGAGGCTTTCTGTCAGATTTGAAAGCGCAGAAAATAATTTGTCTAATTGCTGATTCACAGTTGGTTTAAATAAATTAAATAGATCAAAAATATCACACATAATAGTATTTTCAATGGTGTAAAGGAGTATGTGTATGTCCAGCTTGTGAGCCCCTGATAGATTATACATTTCAACCAAGACAGTTTGTGAGTTTGATTATGGCTGAGGTCGGACGTTAATTAAATTTTTCACATCTGGTAAACTGGTGACAGCCAGGACGGTTAAGGGGAGAGAACCTGTCTGTCTCTTAGGCTCCTTAGCATACTTACTCCACTGGGACTGCAGCTCTGAGTCTCAGATGAGATTATTACAGCAATTAATCATTGCGATGTGAAGTGATGATTAACAGGCGGGCTGACTGAGTGTGAGCTATAAGCAGGGTAGAAAGTAAACAGTAACAGAGCACAAGTCAGGTGTCAGCATAGTTTTACTCAAATGTGGGAGGGAAACAATTCATTTTGACCAAGTGAATTTAAACAGCTAATTAAAATGTGATGTGGGTGAGGGAGGCTAATGTGGTTCATAATTGTGTTTGTGCATGTGGAAAAGATCTTACCAGCTGCAGCTCAGTGTCAGATGATAATTAGTCATCTTGTGTATTTTGTCACAGGAACATTTTGGATCACGCAAAAGCAAAGATCACAGAACATGTGAGGTCAAAACAAACATGAATGTAAGTGAGTCTCATTTTCTGGAGTATAAAAATAATAAAAAAATACTGACTGGAACAAAGGATGAGGTTTTATCTCTGAAGTCACAGAGTTGTGTGAAACAATGGTGTGCTTGATGTTGCACAAACTGACGGCAGCCTAGTGTATTTATACATCCATATTAGTCAGGCTTGAGCTCTGGCCAGCAAGGCCCAGGGCTGGGAAACAAAGAGCAGCCACCAATCACACATATGTGTACTTGTCCGTGCACTCACACACACACACACATCCAAACACACACAAGCCATGGCCTAACACTACAGGGCCTCTTTGTTCAAGTCACAGCCGGCCTGGCTTGGCTCTGCCTGGCCCACCATAACACGCAGTCCAGTACAGATGATAACGGCTCGCTCTGGCTCTTCAAAGGCAGTGACTAATCCAGCTCTTTGCGGCATACTGATGAACTGACTGGAAAAATGAGCGATGCAATGGACAATAATAACCTGCTGCAGAAAGCTATGATAAACAGGGTCAGGTCAGGCATGCAAGTCTTCAACGCCTACCTCTTGGACTCTTAGATTATCAAACACCTTCACATTTACACAGCATGAACACAGACCAAGCAACATCTTAAGAGTCAGTGCACCGTTAGGCCATCCACTCTGCAACCAAATAAAAGTCAACTGATGAGCATTGCTGAACTTTTGGGGAAACAGAAGAATTCATCCCAATATGGTCAACCTGGGTCATATAACCAAGTTGACTCCAAGTATAAAGACATGGAGTCAAACACACTCCTCATTACCTCTAGCTTGTTTCTTCTCCTACTGAATAAACTTTATCAACTTAAAAGGGAAACTGACAAAGGAGGCAGCTGACCCAGGGGTCATCTTATGAGTAATGTCATGAGCTGAGAGGAGGTTTAGAGGAAACACAATACAAGGTCTTTATCAGTGCCTCACCAATGAAACTTTTTTCCAGTAGTCCCTTACTCACCACCTCCCTTCATCTAAAGTCCCTCCATCTGAACCACAGGAATGCTTCACACAGTGGGCGTATCAAAAACAAAGTCTATGATGCAGTTTTTCACAAAAACACACAGGATGAGAATGTGGGAGAAGTAAAGAAAAAAAGATGAAAGAATACAAGAGGACTGACATTTCTGCCACTTGAGAGAGAACAATTCATTATTCACATCCTACTCTTCTGAGGTATAGAGAGAAATACTGAGCAACGGGGCAAGCAGCAGCCAGCGTATAAAGATGACAAGTGTGAGGTAAAATCCTGACAAAGCTTTAGGTCAGCGTGCCTGCTCTTCTCTGATAGCCTGAGGCAGGATGTACGCAGGCAGCCACAGCACCCACAGGAAAACACTCCACTTCCTGTTTGCAGGAAATAGCTCCAGCGTCCAGAGAAATCCCACTATTGAAAATTCCTCCTAGTATAGCTCACCTCGTCTTACGACCTGCAACCTAAAGAGCGTCTTACTCTAGAGGGCAAGCGGTTGATTAATCTCATTGTGTTTGTATTCAAATACACCAAGGTCACACTGTTGTTCCTAGTTGGTCCTAGTGAAACACACATGCACAACCTCGACCACGCATGCTCATCTGTAAATGTTAGAAATTCAAAACACTGCATCAAATTCACGGGTAGATGCATGTATGGGAGGAGAATAAAATCATTCTGGGATCAACATGTACCAGACCTGTACCAGCAGCTCTCCTCGTCATTGGGGTAATTGTATCCATGGTAACCGTATCTCCCAGCTTACTGGACCCAAAGGAAAGAGTGGGGCAGCAGTACACTCAAACAACACATAATTAGAGACACACACAAACACACACACGCTATTTCTGGAGGGCAAGCACTTAAACACATGCAAATGCATCAAAGCGACTAATGTAAGCTTTTACATTCTGTCTTTAAGATTAGTGTGCACTGCGCCATCCCAAGAAGTGCAAATGATATAACAAACCCAACAAAATATCTCCCACCACCTTCAGTATCAAACAGATGATTTCAGCAAAAGCCATTTTTAGGCCAGGTTGTGACTGTGACGGTGAGGAGAGAGCTGCATGTGTGAGCGCACACACATGGGTGTGCAGATGAGGGCCAATAGGCAGATGACGACGATGATGATGATGATGCAGAGCCTCAGTCAGCGATGATGTACTGTTGTGCTGACATGCTCAAATGTGCTTGAGTTAATTAGCCTCAAACAGTAGCTCTTACTCTGTCATACAGCTCACTGAAAACCCCTCCATCAGGACTCTTGTCAACACAACATACAGCATACACACACATGCACACACACACCTCTGACTGAAAACTATCTGACACACAGTCACGGCTAGAATAGTGAGGGTAGGAATAAAATACAAAACCTATAATCCAGGCTTTTGGATTAAAAAGTTAATCTGAGCCATGCTTCCCGCTGAAGTCTACTGCTGCTGTCTCATGAAAGCAGACAGAGTGAAATGGATAGAAGGATGGATGGTTGGACGGACGGACGCAGAACTAAGAGCACCATCGTGTCAATAAGCATGTTTCCTACAGCACGGGTCTTACACATGCCTGTGTCTTACTGTTACAGCTGCCTGCCAACTAGCAGATGATGAGTCTGCCTATGTTTTATCAAACCCACATCAGATCCTGTCAGCTTGTGGAGAGAATACACTTCCAAAGACGGCTGACAGGGAAAATCTGTCATTGATGACCTTTTCCCCCTTGGTCAAATCACCACCCATCACCTTTGTGTGGTGTTAAACTGGTGGAAAATTTCCTAACTTTTTCCTGGTTTGCTGTTTCATGTCCCCAAACACATTTAAGCCAAAAACCCACCAGTTATCTCTGAGGTATACAAGTCTTTGAAACTCTTGCAAAACTAGCTGATAGCCGGTCCACGTGGTGCAAATACTTCGTCCCATTTGGACAAGATTAGTACAGATGCCATTAAGATTTTATAAGAAATTTAACGCCTATGCAGAAAACTGGCTCCATCAATCAATTAATCCCAACAAAGCCTCCTTTGAGGAATTACTGATCCAAATCAGTTCCACACAGTGAGAAAAACAAATTTTTAATTGACTAAGATAAAAAGAGGACTGGTGTTGGTTCTGTACTCGCTCGCTCAGCACCCCATGTTATTAGAATCGGGAAAGTAAAAGGATCAATGCATCCCTGCTCGTTGGTGTTCACAAGGAGATGAATGAGCTACTTAATGCATTATTCTCAAAGTTTATAAAAGTCACTGTAAATTGAAAGGTCATTCAGAGGAACTATACACAGTTTGTTCAGCCTGCTGACTGGAAACAACTTCCTATTAGAGTGTAAATACTCAACATTTAACTTGATATTACTTGCAACTTTTAATATAACGTGTAATGTCTGTTTCATAAAGGTAATGTATTTCCACTTGAATACACTGACAGCTTCATCGGAGCCTCTGGGTCAGGTGCAGACTGATTATTTCTCCACAGAGCTGATGTGCAGCGGGCTGTTCTTTGCTATCCACTGACCCAGACACACAGCTAGGCTAGGCTACCATCTCATGTGTAGCTTATCCAGCAGCAAAGTCATCAGAGCTCAACTACACAAACTGTTCTCTGCCTAGAGAGACAGGCAGCGTTGAGGTCACAGAGGAGAGTGGTAGCCTCTGGTGGGATTTTGACTTTTCCACAATCCTTCCTGTTGGTTTAGCTCAAGCTGTGGGTTTCTTTGCAAACGTCTAAGTATCAAATGGCCTCTCAGACAGCGGTTCTCACTGTTGGGATTGGAGGGCCCCCTCCAACAAGAGTGATATGTGTACTTTAGGGCTGAGAGATGTTTTGCTAAAAAGAACAGTTTTATTATTTCTCCACTGAGGTGTGCAGGTGGAGATGGACGTGATAAAAGTCCAAGATATCTAATGCATGAATATATCTCTCCTTAATGTGATTCGTCATCTTGTCAAACTATGATTATTTTCCTCCTTCATGTAATAATTATGTCAAATTCAATCATCTAAAAAGGAGGAACATTCTGTTGATTAGATGGTCGTGGGAGGAAACTGCCTCACGAGTAGAGCTTAACCAATATAGATCTAACAACAACTTATCAGAATTGACTGGCTTATCACACTTGTACTTCTTTATCATCATGACTCCATATGTGGGCTGATACGAAGGAGTGTATCTGAGGAGGGGAAGTACTGAAGGCTACAAGGACACAGATGTGCTAACCTTTTGTTTTTCATTGTTGCTTCTGGTGGACTGTATCTGGATACAAAACATACACAGGCACTTGTATAAAAACACACACCCATGCCCACTACACTTGTGCTTTGTTTTTGTGTCTGTGGAGTGTGAGCCAAGGCGCTGAGAATGATAACCAGATCCAGCACTCTGAATTCAGCCAATCACTCTACCCACAACTATCAGTCTTCCCACCCGACCCCTCCCATCACACACACACACTCTACAGGAATGTGCAGATAAAGCGACAAGGTCCAACTCTCTCACTCTGCCTGATCCTCATTCCCAACGGTTTTCCTCACCTTTTGCTGACCTTTTGCTCGACCCTTCAGCCTCAGTCTCCTTTTGCCTTCTTCTGTCTCACTGACCATGAACACGAATTAAAGGCCAGAAAACAACACATCAACTGAACCAAAACACAAGGATCACTGATTAGAATCACTGACTCTTAAGGTGAGGTAATAAGACTTATGGTTTGGCAGTGAGAATTACAGTGATTACTCCCATGTGCTTTATAAAGTTTCAGTGAAGCTAACAAATTGTAAATGACTATTAACAGAAGCCATATGCTCCCACATTCTGTCACAAGAGATGAGTGTCATTAAATTAAGTACTGAGGTTGCATTTCGTGCTGGACAACAAACAAAATTGATCAAATTACCAACACTATGAATTTTTCACTGACCTAAGTTTTCTTGTAATCAATCCTGGATAGTTAAACTGCTACACCAACCATTGATACTTCACCACAAGTTTAAGAGAAAGAAGAGAAAGAAAAGATAATAAACTGTTTATATTGTATTATATTGTCCCAGCAGAGCCACAGTTACATTTACCAATTCAAGCAACACACTACACCAAGTGAGCAAAACAGGTTCTTAAAGGACAAAAGAATAGCAGCACCAGGTTCAAAGGGGTTATAAATATCTGTGTTGTGTTGTGAATATCAAGAAACCAACACATTGGTATTCTTGGGGCTTCTAAAAGATGTTATGCACTAAGGCTGGGTTTGACAGTGGTGAAACTCACTGTACCACATGCGCAAGCAAGCATGTACACACAAACATACACACACAAAGCACACATGTTAAACAAAGGGGTGATTCAGCGAGGGGTCTTTCAGTCTGCTCGGGTTTGCCTGCCTTCACAGTACACCGCAGGATGACCAAAATTAGCCACTACCAGCAAGGACAAAAGCAGAGAGTCTGCCGCGGCGTAACTGGAGAGAGACTGCACATGATTATGGTGAT
Source organism: Scortum barcoo (assembly GCA_023238725.1). Classification (NCBI taxonomy): domain Eukaryota; kingdom Metazoa; phylum Chordata; class Actinopteri; order Centrarchiformes; family Terapontidae; genus Scortum; species Scortum barcoo. Next base: position 14,598,564 of record CM041531.1, read on the forward strand.
AAGAGCCGCGGCATTTGAATGTTCAAACGTAAACTTGGAACAGGCAGTTGGAAGATTTGACAGACGTAAAAACATAACGCCTTTAAAATTTCAAGTTGCGCAAACCCTTCCAAACCATGCGACTCTGAACCACAACTCATAGTCTGCAGAGTCACATGGTGCCATAAAACAAGGGGCCAAGCCCACTCAATGGCATTCCCGAGCCTTCTGAGGACTTTGCTACAATAGGCATGTTGTGGGGCTGAATCTATAGTGAATTAATGAGTTACTGTTGGAGCGGCCATTTTCCCAGCACTTAACTGGCAACATAATTACCATTCCCCCTAAGAGATGAGAGATAGGGGAGGGGGCGCATGCATTCTTAACGAGATGCACAAGCACAAAAAGATAATAGATAAATTACTTCTAATGGCATCTTAAAAAATAACTCATCAGCACCCTCACTAGAGAGGGAGCTTGCACCCTCCTATGTATCTAATGAACTAATTACAACGTGCAAAGAATGAATGTTGCAAATCTGTGATGAAGCCTCATCATCTTGTTATTCAGCAGTGTGGATACTGTAAATGAGTGAACATCATCGCGCTGTTCAGAGGACTGGAAACTGTAGGTTAGAAGAATCCAAGTAGGCCCATATAAAGTGATATAAATAAAACTCAGATCATATCATTAACTGAAACTTCTGGTTTGTTTGTTTCTTTTGTGTTTTTTACTTCCCTTGTCTGTACTTCTGTTCAGACAGCAGACAAGGATTTAAAGGAGCGATGCTGTATACGTTTTTGAAATGTTTTTAAAATCAATGACAGTTTCCCACGGTAATGTCATAGCACCTAGAGCAATCCAACCCCCAAAATAACACGTACATATGTACAAAAATCCTTCACGGTTTTAAATAATTCAGATTTAATATTGTTAAAGTATGTGAAAATTAAATTATATAGGTTAAGGGTCTAGTCTGCAATTCTAATCCAATCCCTAAACTCCATCAAATTCACAGCCGTGGCTCTGTAAAGCTGTTTTATTACAGCGGCATGATTCTAATGTAAACACATTTAGCTGTTATTTCATTGCAAAGATTTGGAAATTAAGGGATTAGTGACAATGCCGATTTGTAAAACAACTTTTAAATGCTTGTTCGGTTCTCCAGAATCGTGGACTCCACCTTTAATGTTCTCAGTCACTCAGAATGACAGACAGAAGATGCTCTACAGATTTACAGATAAATATTTAACTGAATATGAACATGTCACACAATAAATACACTAAAATGTTTAATATATTTTTGTCTTTTTTTTTTCTAAATTAAAATGAGCTTACTGCGAAACGAACAAAACAAAACAAATCCAGGTCATTTTAATGGGATGTGGTGAGAGAGAACTCAACCCGCAGGTCTGACTCCACTTTTGTCGCCTTGTTTTTATGTATACCAGGAATGACAGAGACACTGACAGCAACAAAACAAGAAATGTCCTGGATGTCTTCTATTAGGGAACACTATTAGTCTATATTAAAATGCAAAAATAAAAAAGCAAATCTGTGTACATTACTCAGGTTTCAGGTGATGATGTTCTTCTGCTTCATAATACGGGAGTGCAACTGACTGCACATCCAATCCTATATTTACGCAAGGTGCAGAGTAGCAGATTTATAAAAAGGAAAAAGAGTATCTGCACACTGGATTATGGTTGTTGAACTTTATTCGACTGCAGGCAACGTTTCAACTTTACCGGCTTAAGCTAAACCAATGTGCAAAGCAGAAAACAGCAGGTTTGAGATTTGTTAGATGATGACAGTTGCTGCTGCACTGTAAAAGAAACGCTCTGTCCTACACATGTTGATGCAATTTGTTATTATTTTACACAGTGTTATACTTTTAAAAAACAGGAGAGACGCAGAGACAATAGGCAAAAAGCTAAAACTAACAGAGACGGGGGCTGAGGGAGAGTACAGTTTTTTTTTTCTTTGATGTGCTGTTTTATCTATGGTGGGGGGAGACAGATTTCAGTATGTGCATGCGATTTATACTTATCAGACAAGATGATAGTGTATGGATTAAAGGGCGATTTTGTCCTGAAAAGGCCTCTGAGAGAAGCAAATTTCTCTTTCAAAGGTCTGAGATCTGGGAAATTTATGTAATATACTGCTAGTGATGATTATGCCTCATATCATCTGAAGCAGCAGACAATGTCTCCCACAGGCTGATGACTCTGCTTCCCAGACAGAAAAGACAGCGTAACATTCCTAACACTGAGACAGATAAGCAAACGAACACACAACTGTGTATGTGTGTGCAAAGGCATGTAGGGCAACAAGCCTTGGGATGAATCTGTTCCAGCCTCTTTCCCTCTTCCCTAACCAGCTGAGCCACGGCTGCCACATGCACACTCTCTCCCCCCACCTCCCCCCCCCACCTCTCTCTCTGTCTCACATACAAAACACCCTGTGTCAAATCCCCTATGCCTGCAGTGGGAATGATAAATCCCTGCAGAGACCTGCCCAGCCCTGCCAGAAAGGATGCAGGGCTGGCTTGGAGTGTCCTAGCTTTGCTGGGCCGGCCGTTTGATAAGGAACAAGGGACTGACTAAGGCTCGAAGTTACATGACGTGTCCATCGAGAACAGCAGCAGGTGAAAGGCAGTGGATCGTTTCATTCCAGCAGCCCACATGTTTATGCCAACAAAAGTGAAGGTAAAACTTGTAATGAATCCCAGTCTGGTCTTCCTGAGGAAACTCTGTGATATAATATTCAAACTCAGGTCAGGTCGATATCAGAGCTCAGCCGCTCAAACAGCAGAAAAAGTCTTACGAACTTAATGTGCAGGCCAGTGCTCAGTCCCTTTTTGGGTGTTTTTGGTTCTGCCTGCAACATCCTGCTGGCCAAGGCTTACACAGCCACACTACATCTGCTACGTTCAGTTTTCACTGATGGACTGAACTCTAGAAACAGCTGCATGAAAACATATTCATAAACGTGGATGATTTTGTGCTCCACCAAACATACAAATCTTGCTGGTGATGATGATTTGGTTACATGGCACACTTCTTGTGCAATTTTCTTTGCAAACCAACTGTGGTGAAAACTTAACAGTCCAGAACCACACCCATGGTATTCCAGAAAATCATCAGCTAGAAACCAGTGACAGCTAAGTGAGTGGTGTGCTCTTCTAATTAAGTACAGAAAGGACTCATGCTGACGTCTCAGTATAGCAATCATTTGTTGTATCCCTCTTAAGATATGTTATGCATGCCACCGCCAAACCACAATGAGCAAAAGAAAATTTGTGGATTGTTTTGCAAAGCTATTGCTAGTCTTTTCCATGAAAGTCTTTGACCCACACTGGGCAAGGAAATCTACTCCACCCTATTTTGCTGTTGCATTTGAATTAAACAGATATAAATGTGCTTTATAATATGCTTTATAACATGAAAAAATCCCAGGAGCTATAATGCAGTGATTATAGGAGAGAGAGGCAGTCGTTTTAAGATCTGCCATGTGACTCAGATTATAGCCGGTGCATCTCTCCCTCCCACTCCTTCCTTTCTCCATTTCAACCCCTCCAATAACCCCTCCTCACATCACCTCCTCCCTCATACGGCATTTTCTGTTTTCCTTCGTTTTCCTCTCTCTGCTATCCACCTGCCTCCTGCTGTGTGTATCTGCCCTGGATTTCCCTCCTGGGATGAAAGGATAAGCAGGTCAGATGTCCTTGATAACTGCTGCACTCCAGAGTCCCCTGGCATTGAAACAACACAAACAGCTGCTTTCTCTCAATGTTTTCATCTAAACTCAGACAGAAGGTGATACTTAAGAAACAAGGGGGCTCACTTTGATCATCTCAGTCCACCATCTTCTCTTTTTCAAAACTGGTGGACGATGGAAATTGGACACAAGTATATTGAATACGGGCATCTTGATATAAATATATTGAAATTACCTTTACTACATATGTGTTGGGGTATGACTCATACCCTGTATGAGGTCACTTGTGTTCTTTGGATCCATGCCTGAACATTTGTTTGTGACTTAATAAATAACATGAAGACATACTTGTATTCAGATCCAGATAGATCACAGCGGCGGACATACTAGCCAAAAAAACACTGAAGACCAGCTGAACCAACAGGCCCCCGGCTGCTGTCTTCAATATGGGCAACTGGCAGCGTTCTCTTATACACAGAAAAAGCCTACACCTGCTCTCCTTAAGGGCTGGGAGGACTTTGAATCAAGGGCTTATAATCAAAGACTCTCCTGTTGGTGTGAGCAGGACTAAGCGACAGAGCTTGTGTGCTGCATGAAGTATAGGTGCGCTTTGCATCTCGTATGCTTTCTACACTGACGCTGCAGCTGGACACTGTTGGTGCACTTTGTGGTTCTTGAAGGATCCGTCTTTTCCTTCTTTTCGGTAATTTCCCAGCTTGGGATCAATAAAGCATATCTATCTATTTTTCCATTTAATATCTAAAAGCCTTCTTATGCTGGCCATTGCACATTGAAGAAGTTCTCTCTGGCCTTATTTATACCATCTGCATGTAGACGGCAGCATGCTGTGTGTGCTCTGTCCTTCTACGTGCAGCCTAAAATTTATGACCACACAGTGCATACACTGATGTGTGAATCCATCCATGTATGCAGACAGCGTATAATGTCGTATAATGTTTTATAAATAAAGACATATACAGGTCTGTTTTGGACTGTATCCAGCACTTCTTTGGGCACTGTAATGATATAATGAGTTTTCCTTGTTCACACTGATGGAGTATAGTTGAGGGGGTTGATTTATAAGTCACACTTAACATGTTCAAATGTAGACTTGTGAACCCCTTTGGCAGGCGTATCAACAGAAGATTAGATAAACACTTAAACTGATGGTGCAACTCCTCGTAACAGACGGCAGATATGAGCTGTTTGTACTGGCGTTTATCACTTGCCACATCAGCCCTGATTCTCTAGAAAGGACGGGGAGCCTAGGACACAGAACAAAAACACCACCAGGAATCTTTTCCTCTCCCCAGCACTCAGTCCTCTAATTACATTTCCCTCCTTCATTGATGTAAATGGAGATGTGTAATCATCAAAGCAAAATAGAGGCTGTTCTTGGCCCGCTGTGCAACTCTAATTAATACAACCTCCCCCATCCAAATGCATTTTCCACTTATTTTAGTCTGTCTTCACAGAAAACACAAGTCTAAAGGCTGGAGGGACTACTGATGCTCTAAATTACGTTTCTTTTTTGCGTTGCATTCACGAAAGTAAGCAGGACTGGCTGAAGGCCAGAGAACGAGGCCAGAATTTAGTGTAGTTAAGAAGAGTTACTGTCAAGTCTTCAGTGGAATAATATGGTTTCCAACTAGTTTAATACAAGTTATATGACTGATTCAATAAATGATAACAGTGTATTAAGTGATTAAATTCCAATTTAAATAACCAAACTATTCATATATTATTGGTTAAAGTGTCGTAAAATGATTATTACCATTTGTAAATAACGCTGTCTTCTGTGTGACTTTTAAACTGCTACGTGTGTTCAATGTGTCCTGAGGAGTCTGACTCTGACTCAGCTTTGAAAAACTGTCTCTAACTGGCTTGGTTGTTTCTTTAACCGTTTAAAAAGCCATTCATGACAGTAACACCAAAACCTGCTTGAACGGCTTGACAGGACTTTAAATAAGGGCTGTGATTCAGAGGTCTGGATACAGGCTAGTTTACACCCTGCTCTAAAAACACTGCCCTTTCCTCCCTCCTTCAACAGGAACTTTAGCACCACACAGAAGAGATCTTCTCCTTTCCGTCTTCATGGAAACACATCCTCCTCAAAACAGCAATTAAAGTAAACTGTTATTTTGAAGTGCAGGTCGATCATGACAAACTGAAAAGCAGCTTAAACTTCACTTAGATTAGATTAGACAAAGTGCTTTCTCTCTGTTCACCCTATTGGTTGTGTTAAATACTAACTTTCACACCATACTAACCTAATGACACATTTTAAGTGCACACTATTGCGCAACAATGGCATTCTTGACCACTGAGACGTGAAGCCAAACACACCCACAGATGTAACTGTATTCCTGAACGACAGCAGTGCAACATTTTATTGGAGTTTATCATTAACCGTAGCTTGAGGCAGTGCATGACTAATGCATGTGTTATGGCAGGTCATCACAACTCATCAGGTGGGAGTTAACATGTGGATATTGAGCAGTGAACCACAGGAAAGGATAACATAGTGGAAGGAAATTCGTACTTGTTTTCACAGAATTTCTGATGATGCAAGACAGAAATGACTACCACAAGATTCAGTTAGGGCAAGTCCGTCTCACCAGGAGCAGCTCTGGATGCTTAATGTGTCTACTGTCTTTGCACTGCTAGCTAATCAGTGCTGTGACCCCTGAATAAAAGTTACTCAGTCTTGTGTGTTAAAGGAGATACAGCTCTACTAGGCTTTTACGGTTGGGCAAGATGGACAGATAAAGGAAAAAAAAAAAAAAACAGAGATCCATTGAGATATTTCAGGTTATCTGTTTACATAAGAAAATCAACATGAAAACCCTCTGGGAGATGTAGTTGAATACTCACAAAACAACCACTGGTATATCTTGTTAAAATATAAAAATTACAGTCATGTCTTATTTAGTTTTGTTTAGGTTAGAGCTTTCTTATAATTATTACTTTCACCAACAGCAGTTGTGAAACTATAAACGTAATACAGTTTTATTATTACGTTACGATTCCACTGAACAACAATAAATTACACTAAATTTCTGCCCAGCCCTGACAGAAAGTTAACAGCAGGTTAACACCCTTATGAAAATATACATTATGTACATGATATGTACATAATACATGCTGGAGCAGAAGAGATCAGTTTGGAAAGAGGACAGGGCTTGTATGAAAAAAACATGTATGAAAAGTTAGGATCGACATAGTCTTCTGATCACTAAACAAAACTGAGTTTTATAAAAGACATATGAATTCATCACATCACAATTTTGAGCAAATTAGTAAGCAGGTAGTCCACTCATCTCAAACAAGTGGCCACTACTGCCCACTTCTTCCACTCCTTTGTTCCTGTTACCTAACCCAACATTTCATTTGCAGTGTTATTAGAACCACTATTAATCTATTACTGCAAACCTAACAATGTTATCTGTTTATCTGACATGTCAAATAAACAGATATTTGCTTTTATTTTGAAACAGCAACAGGAAATGTAGCCTTATTTCCTAAAAGACAGTGACCCCTTGAGAAACTACAGCCTACATCAAGATCCTGACATGGTTCATCACCTTTATGTCAGCCAATCTGTTCAGACTCCCATCATCGTTGTTTGTTTCCACAGAGGAAGCTGAAAACTTTGTTGTCCCAAGCAAATGCACTCACAACGCAGTCATCTAGTTCTTTTATAAGAGGGTTAGGGTTTATAAGAGACCTTCAGATTTTAATAAAACAATTCAACACAGATTTCCGAGGCAAGGGAGAGTAATACGAAATCAAAAAGCAAACACTGGAATTACTAATAAGCACATGACACCGTTCTGGCTCATTACCAAGTGCAAGCATAGTACAGTAGTAAGTCCGATGTCAAGGTGTGACCAAGGCCGCCCTAACGTCACCAGCTGACATGACGGAGCTGGTTTCGTCTGACTGGAACAACCGACCAAACCTGAATATCACCACCTCTATAAGACAAACACAGCACATTCCTCGCTTGTCAAACTAAAGCAAATAAAACCCCTCATAGTAAAACACTACTGAATATGTTCTGTAAAAATATTTAGGTCTGATCTGAGGATTGACCCACTAAAAATACTATTTAGCACAAGTGTTTTCTATTACTAAACAGATGTATTTTTCAATCAATCACATGTACATGTGTGGCACAGTACAGTACGGTATCAAGACTGTTTGGCTTCAATACCTGACCTGACCCAGTTTTCAACAAATTGTGCAGGAATGCTTCATCAATTACATATAATCCAATACATATACTATTAAATTAGAAAACACATTTGACAGATATTCATCCAGCTGTTTTTAACTAATGAACGAGAGCATTGCTGCAGATGAAACCACATGCTAAAACAACGGCTCTCCAAAATAGTTTTCAAAAATCCCAACAAATGACTGAAGGGGTCCCCACAAATGATTAATTTGATTTCAGTTTACTTACTTGAAGTTATTACATAAAGATCACACCTTGGGTAACAAGTGGCTAACTTTTCATGATTGTGATCACCAACTTACCAATATAATTAACACGAAATATTATTTAATACCACCTAAAGTAAAATGGAGTTGATCAAATGTGTTTTTTAGTCTCCTATATTATGAGATCTCTGACATATTAAAAAAAAGGGGGAGTGGGGGGTTGTAATTTGGCGGCCTCAGCTGGTGTTTGGATCTGTGAGGATTTCCTGCCTCGGTTTTAATAAACTTTTAAGACTCTGGATATCAACAGGTAGCCGAGCAGAGACCTGCTATGAAACAAACAAAAACTGGGTGACTTATCAGTGCCTGCTCATCCACAGTCACAACCAGTGTAAGTCATATTATTGTAAACCAACCCACAGTACAAACAGCATGGCTGAGGCGGTGGACTGTGTCTGTAGGTGTTGATTTCAGAGCAACTCCAAAGCAAAACACACACACCACCATTAGGCTTTAGCATATTACTACTACAACTAGTTTATAAGGTGATAAACCCACAGCTTTATGTTTGCTTTTCAGTTCACCTTAAATAAACCATAATGTTGAAACAAAAACACTTCACATTTGTGTTTTTATCCGAACAGGTACGCACCTTATTTGCAGCTTTGGAGGACATTTTACACTCCTATTCCGCTTCCAAAAAAAAAGAAAGTGTCCGGATAAAAAGTTGCAAGGCGTGTCTTTGTTTTCGATAATCTCTTGGCTGAGTGCGCTGTTTCCAGTCCGGTTGAATATTATTGTCGCCCAGCTGCCGCCACGCCGGGCTACGTTGTTATTTCACTTCATCCAGGACGACGGGAAACATGTCGCGAAAAGTCCAAAGTTCATTATCTTTCTCTCACGACCGGCTCGGGTTTCGAGTCATGAAAGAGAAACTCACGGGGGGGAAGGGAGGGAATTAAAAAAAAATAAGAAAGGGTACAGGGGAGTAAAAAAACCTCGTTGCTTTGACGTTTTGTGGCTAACCTCTGGATGAAAAGTTGTAGAGAGCAGGCATCTCTCGGACGGCGCGGTGCAATGGCAGGCGGAGCGGACCTCTCCCTGCTCGGCTCTGCGCGGGCCGGACCACTGCGGCGCAGAGGGGTGCTACCTTCTGGAAAAAACGGGGGCATCGTCCATTCACCTCGAAAAGTTCCCCTTCAAAGCTGCTTCTTCTTCATCTATACGCTACTTTATATAATAATTTCACCATTTTGTTTAAAGTCTCTTTTTTGTCTGTTTTCGTCGCGGATAAAAAAAAGCGCCCACCCCTGTTGTCCCGCGGATTAAACAGACCGGGATACAATAAGGAGAAGCGACGCCGCTGTCCCTGCTGATGTTTGAATGCTCACTTTCGCATGAAATGTCGTGTTTGTATGTTACACAAGCACTACAGGAGGCTTTAAGTTTTAGGGGAGGGGGGAAAACGCACAGCTGCGATAAAATTATGATATTATGCTTCAAATTCAGAGCAAAGCGGTGTAAAATAGGCAACACCAGGCCTGGGCTTTCAACAAAACAGCAGGACGTGTGAGCAGAATATTTAAAAAGTTAGCTGCAAAAGAAATGATCGAAGTTTTCTCCCTTTTTTGTTGTTTTTTTTAATGTGGATCGCTTTGGGGTAGATGCCGAAATGAGCCATTAAACTAAACAGAGAAACATTTCCCAGCACAGAGACACTGGCAGCGTTTTGTGGTTGATAAGTCACCTCACAGGAAACCACAAAAGCCATTCAGTTAAGTTCCTATAACTTCCTAAACCAGACCCCACCTACAGGATGCAACAATCTCAGCTTGCATTGTTTCACGGCTTACTTCTGTTCCCAGCAAACAATATTAAAGCAATATTAAAACGGGCCAGGGGAGCAGCACAGAGTGATGGAGCAGGGCGACATTATGAACGTTTTCAGCGTCCCTTCTTACAGTACATGTAATTGTGAGCATATGAGCAGAGAGACACACCCTGTCTTTTCCAAACAAACTGAGCAATCACATTCCCTCAATCTAGCTCCTCCAATAATTACTTCCTGTGTGTGTGTGTGAGTGGAGGAGGAGGAGGGCTCAGGGGCTGTGTAGGTGGTCTAAGGGGTTAATTCCCACCAGACATAATCCTACAAGGCTAAAATACCGCCTGTCAGGAGAAGCAGACACGTCTCGAGGGTTGTAAGTGGAGGATGACCTCCAGAAAGGCCAGGTCACGCAGAGAAGAGGATGAAAACAGATGAAGGGCTCTAAAACCTGCAGCCATACTTTAGCCAGGGAAACACACAGTCATTTCTAAAAGACATCGACTGGGGCGTACAGTTTTCAAAAGAAAAATAAAAAACCCCCACTATGATGTGAAACATGACCAAAGGATTATACATACTAGTATTGATGCAAGTCGCTCGCTCCTCCTGAAGCTCCTCAAACGCCTGTCAGGATCGATGAGTGCGGACAGCAGGATGTTTAACATGATCCCTCAGGTGTTGACCAACAAGAGATTGCAATCAAAATATCCGAACTGGAGCAATAAAATACCGCTGATCACCTTTAAAACTGACACTAAACAGAAGCCTCCCCTTTGCTGCTCGCCTCTTACTCTTCATCCACACCTGTGATGGTGGTACCTCAGATGTTCTGACCGAGAGGAGCAAGACATTAGTGACACTCCAGTGCGATCAAAGCTATCTTTGTCCTCTATGGTTGCATCCCTGCTCTCATCTCTCTCCCTCTCTTTCAAACAGACACGCACACAATCACAGAGACGCAGCTCTTCCGAGGGCAGCGGGCAGCTTCAAAGCTCAGGTGCGCTCATGGAAGAGCAGGCACATGGAAAACAAAGGCGAACATGCAGGCCCACATTTGGTTGGTGTGCATCGCAAAGTTCACTCAACCCAGCGTCTCCTGCAGGGACAAGGCTAATGTAGAGTGAAACAGCATAATGTGCACATCCTGAAAATGTAAAGCTGTCAATAGACGAGCGTGGAGGCGTTCACGTAGGCCAACACACAAATACATGATGATGGACAAAAAAAGAAAGTGAGGTTTGATGTGGACCATTTCTTTCACATCGGTGAGATTTTTTTGAGCAGATGTTGTTTCCCTATTTTCATCTGTCATGAGTTAGTTGTCTGTGAGGGGCTATGTGATCCCTCCTATGCTGTGTTGATTCAGGGCTGCCCTGCAGCTCCAGCAAAGGCTCTTTGTTTTTACACTCTAATAAAAACCTTCTGGAGTCCAACCGAAGATCTCTATCAATCCATGTCACATTACTGTAGACCAGGTGACTACACCGAGAAAACATTCATCCAGAGATATTATATTTTTTAGCATACAAACAATGGTAAAAATGGTTTGTGTATGTTTTTTTTTTGTTATAGAATAACCAGTTTAAATGATTCGGTAGATAAGACTCACAAGAAACCCCATGAAAAAGACAAAACCAACAACGATTCAGTTTATTTTAGTAGTTTCAGACATCCCTATTTTTTCTTATTCAAGATGTGAATTTGTAAAATTGGGTGGCAAGTATACTGTATGTAATTACAAATAAAACAGGTGAAGATATTTCCTTTAACATTAAACTACTTGAACAAATAGTTATTTTCAGCTGCAGATTGATATAAATTTGGTCAACTAAAGATGTTTTAGAGTAGAAAAACATAAAGATTGACTCAAAATGAACTATGCAGTGCCCACATTCATCATGAAGGAACATGTCTTTGGACACCATAAGAGCCCTGTGGCACAGAAGAAGGAGCGATATCAGGCTTTGGCGACTCCAACAACACTTGTCACTAGGATCAATTCATGGTTAGTTGGTTTTGGTCTTTTTGTAGGTTGAAACAGCATAATGTGCACATTTTGTCCGAAAACATAAAATATCTGTAGCCTTTATATTATAAATAAAATTTTTGACTGGATTTCATTGTGAGAAAGTGTGTGAGAATCTCAGTGGAAGCCTCAAAAGGGAGAGTGTCATTGGGTAACCCATTAATAATCAGTATACAAATGTCACATCTCTACTTAAGAGGCCAACTGTTTGTGACCAGATTAGTATCATATGACAGGATTAGCAGGCATCTCTTAAATTCATCTTATACCTTCCTGGTCAGTATTGTTTAGGCTTTTGTGGGGACTTAAACAGTAAAGAAAAATCTGGTTTTCAAGAAACACAGACTCTACATGTGATATGCCGCGGACATGGTTAAAAGTTCAAGGTTTGATTTATTCACCCATTAATTCATCCTGATAACAGAAGGAAGTCATAAAAGTCCACAAAATAAAACAATAGATGAAAAAACACATACAGTTATGTTCCAAAATAACAACTAAAAGAAAGGCTAAAAAAAAGTCCAACAGCATTATGAAAATGTTCCTAAGCTTTTAACCTACATCTTACCCTTTCCATATCAGCTTAAACATCATCTATACACACTCAGTCCCTGAGCGCTGCTTTTCATCAAGGGAGGTTTTCACAGGACATACACTTGGCCAAGAAAGCGAGGAGTGTACGTGTATGTCCTTATGATAATAACTCAGGTCTCCATCCTCTACAAGACCCTCTGAACCTGTTAACTCTTTCTAGTCATGTGGTCCGTCTCTTCCATAATCAATCACAGCAGAGGAGATCCATCAACAGCCTCCAACATCCCACAGTCAGCACACTGGTGTCCAGTGGCACTGTGCGGGTGAAATATGGAGCAGTCTCTGCAGCAAACTCTGCATATTGTTGGATGGACTGATGGGAGTTTACAGCCATCCTAACAGCACTATAAGGCTGTACTTAGCATGCTAGCGCACTCCCAGTTACTATGCTGACATGATGATGCGACGTAGGTTTAACATTTACCATGTTCACTGGCTTTATTTGTGAGTTTAAAGTATATAAAAGGATATGTCGTTCTAGGGAAAAAGTTGCATGAAAATGTAAAGACAGTTTTTACTGGAGTTGATTATCCCACTACTGTCAGTTTAGTTCTTCCCTGATTCATTCACAACCACAGAAGAAAAATTAGCTTGTGTAAGAATAGTCTGAAGTGCTGTTATTTGGAGACACACTTAGCTCTTGTGAAGAAGAAAGAAGCTTTTGGAGTACTAAATTTACCACGGTCAGTTTTCAGCCGCTGAGAGTGAAGCAGGCTACTTTTGATCTTCTGGAGACATCTACTCCAAGAGGCAGCCTGTGATCACCCAACCAAAAAAATCTCTCATTTTCCCTCTTTCTCTGCCTCTCTCTTGCACTGTGTCTTCAAGGATTTCTGAGCATTTCACAGCCAGAGAACAGTGGCTCTGCTGCAGTGAACCTGGTTGAACTCTACTCTGCTTCTCAGCGTCTCACAAGTATCTTAACAAGGAATGGCCCAAGTTGCAGAGCAGGCCTACTTCCAATTTCTGCAACTTTCCTACATCTACGACAATTTCTAAATAAAGACTGTTTTCCTGCCTGAATACTGAATTTTGAATTTGTGTAAGACCCACAGCCATTAACAATCAATACACCATATAAATCTGGTGAGGAAAAACCTGTCATTACATCATGCTTCCCATCCACGTGACGACCCCATTGTTTGCTGCAGAATGAGACCGTAAATTAAAAATATTGCAAATCCCAAGGTACAATCCACAAGGCACTCAGCTCAATCTAGTGTGTGTGTGTGTGTTTGCTGGTAAATACTTCATGAAAAGCAATTCAACCTTTTCCCTTCATTGTTGCGACAGCATTGCATACAATGCAAATGTAACTTCAAGAGGCATTTGGTCCAGTCCTATTTGTTTATACAGATAAATGTATTACAATGTGTCTGTGCTTTGCCAGTAAGTCCTCCAACCCATGACATGGAGAGAAAGTACAGGCTGTCCCCCAAAGCTGATATCAAACTTTGTGCATTATCATGTTTCTTTTTTCTTATGATAATGGTCCACGTTCTAAAACTAATAACAAAATGCAGAAATCTTGCAAAAAAACAGATGATCTTCAGGAAAGTGCTATAAAAGAAAGATATCTGAGAGGATTTTCAGTTGCAAGGAAAAGATGTTGAACATTGTTGTCGCAGAGGTGTGTTAAATAACTTCCACCCAGGCTGCACTTACATGTGATTTTTATCATTCAGTTACACCAAGGCGCACTGAAGTGACAGGCGGGTGCATGGAAATATTTTGCTAACATGATGCAGGATTTCTCAACCCACTGACTTGCCTTACTGCACATGTAGGCAGTTCAGAAGTGTGGGAAAACAGAGAGAATAAGTCAAGTATGCAGGAACTAAATTCAAGCCAGTCAAATGATGGGAAATGGGCTGTGATCAGGTACCTCAGGGGATCTATGGCAAAAAAACAAAAAAGCGCAGAAAAAAAAAGGGAAAAAGATGTGCATTGACAAACTGACCATACACTTGGTCTTACACAATCAGATGTGCCCCATCATATTTAAAATAACCCTCCAAGGACAGCAGTGAGTTATATTTTACACTCAGAGGTACTGGACTAGCAGTTTTGTGACAATATACTCACAGCTAGGAGAACTATAATGATAAAAAAAAGAACAGCAGGATGAGGACAGCACCTGATGCTCGATGACGAAGCTGCACAGTGTAGCGATGCAGCACATGATGCACCTATTACTGAAAGTCTCATCTCACATATGGTATGTGTGCAAAAAAAACAAAAAAAAGGAGTCCGCAAATGGCCCAGACATTTGCTGCTGAAAACAAACATCCTACCACCATCGCTTCGTTGTTGTAAGCACGTCTGGGAAACTTTGTAACAGTCTGAAGTATGGATGATGTTTACCTGTTTCTCCAGTTCACGTTCGAGCATCCACGTGGCCCCTGTTACATTTCTGAGTGCATGTGCATGTCAGCTGTTCTTTAAGTATGCAGCTTAGGAGACCCTCATGCAGAAAATTCAGCCTTAAGGACTCGCCTGGTACGACTCCGAAAAACCAAACAACAAAACACTGACACCGGAGGCTGAGGCACATTATCAGTCACAGATTATGCAGCCACATAGAAATGTGCACCAAACATACTGCACTGTTTCTTCTCGCAGGTTTATGTCTCACCTCAGACAGAGTAAGAGAGGGTGTAATAAAAGCAGCAGTTAAACTGTCTGGCAACACTTACAGTAAATGTCCACCTGAGGCTATAATAACAGTGCAGAAACACAATCTATACACGTTCTCTGATGAAACCTTAAAGCTTATCCTCTAAATCACCATGGATCACAATCTCGTCCTGTAATCCATAGTTGTGGACACAAATAGAAATAGAGTGCGGTCAGAAAAGTATTAGGACAGTGAGACATTTTTCATTGTCTCAGCTCAAATCCAGTGCAAAACACTGGAAATGAAACAGCGACAATGGAGGTAAATCCTCACGCTCTGTTTACATCTGTGTTTACATCCACATCGGATGAACAGGAAGAAATTTAGCCTTCACCATCAACACTCATTTAACAGCTGGTTTACTTTCCAGTCAATGGCAGCTGTTTATAAAGGATTAGTGTCCTGCTGAATTTCCAAAAATTGGGAAACTACAGTATGTCAAAAAAGGGCAATGAGCCTTGCCTCTTTAACTTTATAGTTTCATTTCAAATCCAATGTGCTGAGTATAGCCGAAACAATGAAAAGCAAATCACTGTCTTGATACGGCCTGTGCCATACGCTAAAAAGGTCATATTAAACTAAGGACGGAGTTATAGACGCAGTTATTCTCTAAAGGGCATCAATTTTCTGCATGTGCAAGTGCTAATATGTCTGTGTCTGGGCCAACGCGTCTGAATGTCCAAGCGTGGTGTGAATCGACATCTTAATGAATGAGGCAACAGACACAAGTGCTCCAAAGCTGCCCCACTTAAAATGAGAGACAGAGTTATGTCTCTGTAAGTCCAGAACAGCTGCAGCTCAAGTTACAGCGTCGACAGCGAACAGCAGGCTCTGAAAAGCCATTTGACACATACTGTAAGTGGCATGTAATTGATTTTCAAGGAAGAGTAAAGATTTACAAGTCTAATACGGACAGCAACTGCTGATTTCAGGCTGCCACGCTCGGGGAACACAATTAACTTCCGTCAGAGTGAAGATTTATTTTGCAGCTGCCCAGCAGTGCAGCAAGATTTCTCCATCTAAAATTCAAAAATGCACCTCAGTTTCAAGCAGGTTTCAGGCTGTTTTTTTTTAAGTTCACTGTCTAAATAAAAAGCACACATATGTTGTTCTATAAATGTTGTTTAGTTACACTTTTTGCACCTGTAACCACACCCAACTGTGATGTCATGGTGTACTTGCACTATGACCCTGGATTACATTTCTACATTACTGGCGTGAGGTAAGTGGTTAAACCACTGGAGGTCAGCAAAAACAAGCTCTTTCAATGGTAGCTGGCAACCATTAGACAGACACTCACTTGTCTGTCTAATAACTTGTGTGTGTCTATGTTATCTCACTTGGAGATACGTTTGCGTGTTCATGTAAAAGAAGCATGTGTACATATTGGATGTCACTGTGTCACTGTGGTACACAAGAACATTCACCCTTCACTGTAACATAACAAACTGCTACTTGAGGAGTCAGTGTGTGAGTCACACTTACCGAGCCCACTTATTATAAGTATCTTTGGGCTTGTTTATTTGTGAAGTCACTTTCAAATATTAGTAGTTGGGGGTTGCATTTTCTTGGGCTTGTTTCTGAAGTGCAGTTATTTGGGCTTTCTCCCTTTGTGAATCCTGTTTCTCTCCACTATACCTGTCCAACAAAGCAAAAATACCTTCATGCACACCCGCCCGCTCTCCCCTCAAGCTTGGGTCCTCCAGGATACCAACGGGCTGGAAAAGAGAAGGAATCCTATAAAGTGACCCCACTTGATCTGTCTGCAAGGTTTAGCATCATCTATCTGTTAAAGTGATAGCTTTTTTGTCAGACATGACAGCACAGTAAGAACAGCAACACTCGCATGATACTACGTGGCGTGCAAGACGAAAAAAAAAGGGAGAGACAGTCAGAAAAGGAAAGAGAAAGTGCAGTGGTGCGTTTAAGATGTTTTGACAGCACAGGCTGCATCTGGAATGTATTTTAAAACTTATTTAACATATTTAGTCATGGTGACCTACAGTCTGGTATGACTGTGGGTGTAATACTTGTTCATTGTCTTCCATTAAATATCGGACAAATGAATTCAATACACCAATAACATGTGATATTAAAACAAGACATTGATTCAGTACAAGATATATTTATAAATGACCTTTCGGACGCGTCAGTCTTCTCTCTTGATAATAAAGACAAACAGTATTTCCATTATTTTCAAGTATTTGCTGTCCCCATTACAATTCAAAGCTACAGTTTAACCAGAGAGGAACAAACAGGTCTGAGGGTGTTTTGTTCTGATATTGTCACTCGTAATCACAAGAGAAGATACAGAGCTGGACTGTAGAAATACCAGCACGCCACCACATTTCATCGAGTGTTACACATGTTTCTCTTTGAGGTACAGTGTGAAATTCTGGTGGAGATAACTGAAAACAGCCAAGTTCACTTCTTGCAGACAGAATAATCCCAGAGTGTGAGGTTTTGAACAAAACACCATCTCCGACCTCAATAGAAGAGATAGTAGTATAAACCAGTGATGCAGACTGATGTGTTTAAAGATCCAAAGGTGCAGATGTAAAAAAAAAATAATAATAATAACAGCACAGAGGTGAGCCCACATCTACATCCTCTATAGCACAGTGCAGTAAAAAATGACGAGGGAATGTGATGAGGAGAGCAGAGGAGATTGTAAACGAAAGAAAAGTGAGGAAAGATTAGTGTGGAGTGGAGGGCAGAAAAGCAGAGCAGAGGAGAGGAAGAGAGGCGAGGGCTAAAGGGATTAAAGGAGGAAGAGAGGAGAGAGGAGAGGAAAGAATTGCCAGTCTGGGACGAGTAAGGGTCATTTAAAAAGTAGGAGTTGATAAGGAGGGGAGAGCAGGAAAAATAAGGGAGAAGAAAGAGACAGGAGAGACAGGTGAGTTGAAAGGAAGGAGGATAAGAGAGGAAGAGACAATAGAAAGAGGGAATGAGCTGAACTTTTATGTCATAAAGTTGCAGTGGCTGAGGGATCGTTTCAAGTCCAGCGAACTCGGCTGTATAAAGGACACGCACCTCACCTCCGCTCCCCCAGTGCCCACCCACCTGTGAGTGAGTCTTCCCGTGGTACCGCCTGTTACTGCTGAATTCCAACAGTATGAATCTGCTCTTGTCAGGCAAAGGATTGGAAACAGCAGGAGCTTCCAGGGAAACACTGCTCCCCCAGAGAGGTTGAACAGTTCAGGCTGAGAAGCTGCTCGACAGACAAAAAGCAGCTGAGATCCTATGAAACCTTTTAAAGGAACTCCAGAAACTAAAGCGGTGGTTTGCTGATGTGCGTCAGATGTTATTTAAATGGTTCAGCGATGATGAGGAAATTTGATTTTGGGTATCTGTACTTATTGTTTGGTGAGATCAGAAATAAAATCAGAGAGGGGGTCAATCAGTGAAAACTCTTCCTCGTGCTCTCTCTTTATTCAGATGAGTTTTTTTCCAGTGGCGAATGTCACACAGTAGACCCAGAAGATCAGAAATGAACAGCTTGCTGTGTATTCAGTCCCCTTATCAAACCATGTCACTTGAGTGTGAGTTTTAGTAGATAGTCAAAGTGCATGCAGCTGGACTCTGTGAAATAGGACTATTCAACACACATTATCTGAGAAAACAGCTCCACTGAATTGGGCCCCTCTGCTGCAACTAAACCCACCCGGTCTATGACAATCTACGTCTATGACATCATATGCTCCTCCCACGACAACGCAAGCCTACAAGAGGAGATGATGTTGTGTTTTTGGTTAGAACGGAGGAAGGAGAAGCAGTGGAGGATGGGATCCAGAGCCAGCCACAGAGGCGGATGGAGACAGGCAGCCACGGGGGCCGCTTCAAGTCTGGTGGTGATGAGATGCGATGGGACCTGACCCTGCAGAAGCCCCAGCCAGTGTGTTAGCTGACTAATCCTCTAGCCGTCCAGTGCCAGGATCCAGACTCATCAGCTTTGGTGTTCTCTTGTTAGACTCATTTTTATAACGTCCCACTGGTCAATTCTAACCACTAATGCCCAACACAACGGCCCCTAATGCCAAGTGATTACCGAGTGCTGTTTTAGCACATTTGTCCTCTGAAAAGAAAGAAAGGGCCACAAGGCAGTGGGCCGGCTCCCTGCTCAAAGGACCGGCCTGATGAACTCAGCAGAAAGGGAGCAGCCCTAAAAGCCAGTCTAAGCCACCTCTCCCGGGTGGGGCACCATGGGGCCTGAGCCGGGTCAGGACTGAGCTGGGCGGTAGGCAGGGATTTACGGTGCCCTATTCGACAGCATATAGACCGTTCCTGTGAGCTCATACGTGATGAGATACTCAATGTGGACATCCGGACCTTCCCTGCAGAGATGTGCAGAGAGGAAAAAGGTTTGATTTTAAAGGTGTCTAAAATCTCTAAAAACTATTTAAAAAATCTAAATATCCCCTAAAAGACACCAAAAATCAAAAGAAAAAAATTCTCACAATTTTGACTAAACGATTAATCGATGAAAGCAATTGCTGGTTCATTTTTTGTCAAGCAACCGATTGATTCTTTTCAGCCCAAAAAATTATACAAACTAATCGTTTGTTAATTTTCAACTAGATACAAAGAAATACAGCACACTATATAAAATTAATGTGACTTAAACTGTATTTTTGATATTGATATTTGTGGAAAATGTAATAACAATATCAATCGCATGTATTTTTTTAATCTTGTGTCCATAAAAGCTTAACATTTGAACACAAGTTTGATATTAATCGTTTGAATACGTTTTTTTTCATAGTTATAAACATGTTACGTAAAATAAAATAAACTTGTATTCTGATGGACAAACTATGTGAACGTGACTTTTCTTTTGACATTTCTAAAATACCTCAAACATATATTGAGGGCTATATATCTTCGGGATTTCTGTACTGCAGTTTCCTGTTGCTTCTAATTACCTTTATACTAATTCCATTATAACTGCAATAAACCAATATCAGTTAATATATCTGCTAAACTGAGTGACTCTACTGTAGCCAATGACTATAATGAAATGAAATGAAATGAATGAATGAATTTCAATCCATTATTTTGTCTCTGTCATTGTTGGTTACATTTGCTAGTTACTGTCAGTAGAATAGATAATGAAGTTACAACAAGAGTGAGTGATGAGGTAATGTTGACTGATTAATGCAAGGTGAGTTTTTTCAACAGAAACTGAAGGACTAGGAAGATGTATTATCCCTACTTAAATTCATGCCTAGGGAAAGATGTGATGGAATAAATGTGCCATATGTATCACTCAGAAATACTCAATTTTCTACAACATTAATCTACCCCAAAAGAGGACAGTAATAGATGAACAGTAATTTTTCCATTTGTTAAATGATAATTGGTACTAGCATATAATGGTGGCATCACAAATTAATGCAGGCAACAACCATGCAACAAACACACACCCTGGGTTCAGACATAGCTGTTACGTATGTTTTCTGTCTCTCTCTTGTCTTTAATGCTTTAAAAAAAGTAAAAAAAGAAAGAAAACAAAACAGACACAGCAAATGGAAAGCACTGAAATGAACAGTGGGTATGCTGTATTTGCCTATGCTGCACCACTACCAGGGAACAGAGCTTTACGTAGAGATGTTATCTGCCTCTATTTGCCTACAGCTCTGGTATCACCTGGGGCCCCCTCAGCTTATGCAGTGACAGTGGCCTAACCATGTGACATATACAGTAAACAGCATATGGAAGCAACACTGCTGGGACAACAACACCAGGGAGCACAGAGTAAAAAAAACACTTGAACGCTGCACCACAGTTCTTCTAATGTTTATGCCGAGCAGTAAAGGCAGTTATGTTCTGCTATCGTGTATATTACAGGTTTTAGATGCTGCTAAGCCGAGCCGGTGTCAACCACACGGGGCACAACTCAGAGCCGGGCTTAGTCAGATATGATTACAGCATCAGTGTTAAAAACCGACGAGAGAAGCCGGCCACTGCAGTGGAGTACAAATGATAGCAAGCAAGTAGCTGCAAGGAATGTAGGTATAAATGTATGCAAAGTATTGTTGTCAGATGAAAATAACTTCTATTTGGTTGATTTTCATGTTTTAACTCTCCGTTGTTTTACCGTTATTTATGCCCAGGTCCCTTCAATTTAGCACATCTTAATTTAAAAAGTAAAGTATATTTAGCATTTTTTTATATGAAAGTTTTATTATTTTTTTAAAAAAACGTGTATCTAAGCAATATGAATAAACACTTTGACCTTTCACATGATTTTTTGCTATGATCTATATTTGAGACTAATGCTAAGTTATTGAATTTAAGAGATAAATAAGCATATGGACACGTTGTTATCCATCCCCTGCGTGCAACTAATGGGACATGCAAATCTTAAATTACAGAGTGTAGCAGGGCGAACATTATGCAGACGACTGCTACAAGGCTGTGATTAGTTCTGTTGTCATGCTGTTAGTCAGTGTGTAATGTGCAAGAGCAGCAGTCCCGCAGGAAGGTCAGACTGTGTGACACACTGGGACAACAGCGTTTTATACCAGAGTGTATCTGAATCACAGCTGTTAACCTTGAATGTAGAGATCTAAAAATATATAATGTTTATTCAAAAGCAACATTCAGGACAGTAGCTACTGTAATAACTTCATGTGACTTCAAACCTTAATCCTTCCCTAAAGTTTTCTGTTTTGTCATCAGTTCAGCCATGTTTTCCACAATGTCTTTTAATCCACTTTGTACCGCTGCAGATATTCAGGTGTCGTAAAAATATGTAACACTACACTGTTATACGCTGAGCCTTGTCTCGCATCTACAAGAGGAGTAGTCGAGGGATGAAAATAATTCCCTTTGTATTTATACATAACCTGCACAACATTATGCATGGACAAGATTAAATGGATTTCACACTGAAATCTCTTCAATGGAAGTTTTCACTGAAACCCTGACCTGTAGGCATTATATAGAAGCTTTATAGGACTGAACTGCCCCTGAGGAAAATGGACATTATGAATTGTATGCATAATATAAAAGTGAGCAATTTTCTTGCATTACATTGAAAAAAAGTCCAACATTAAACATTACTTTTTCTAAAATTATGGTCAGTTAAAAGATACTTTTTGATTCTTGAGGACAAATTTGTTTTTGCGTCCGACCTATCCTACTTGTGCGGAGTGGACAGCCACAGTAGGGTAAAGCTATGATGTTGTTGAACACCTAACGTGCATGTCTCTGGACTCAAAGGAATCTAATACATCTCCAAGAAACCCACGCAAACATGGAAACACACAACACAGAGCAGAGAGGCATTTGAATCCAACTTTGCTGACCGACCAATGAGTCACAGAGGCGTTGAAGGCTACAGCGGTCAAAAGACATTTTACAATTATGTCCATAAATTCCATTACAATTTTTTTCTCACTTCTCACACGTCTTGCCTTTTTCTTGCCAGCCACTTTTTGGTTTTTATCTCACTAGCCTGGAATTTTAGTTCTTAGTTTCCTTGGATTCATCAGTGTTTATAAGCTCTACACCTCTTCCATTCTTTTCATCCGCATCTAATTTACTGCCATCAACAAATCCTACAGCGCAGAAACATGCAAATCAGTCAGTGCAAAATACTAGCTTAACATCAACACACTGAATTAAAGTTACGTCGTGGTTCAAATACAGAACAGAAGACAGTTGCCCTTTCGTAATATTGCTCGGAGCAGAGGATGATCAACAGAAAGAGAAATATCCTTTATTGTTATAATAAACATCAACCTTCAAAAAACATCCACTTTCATCTTCCCTCAGAAGACCAAACATTTAGACATGACCGGCATGAATTAAACATGTTAACATCAAACATTAATAAATAAAATATCAAGCCTGCAAAATAAAACTAAATCAGCTTAAGTTTAACCCTCCAAAATATAGCATTTGATTAGCTCTGTGCTTGCCTTACATTATTAAATCGTCTCTCACGTTCACTCACCACACATGCGTGCATATGCCTGCATACGGTCTGACTCCAGCTACGGTTCACCCAGAGGGATGCTGTCGCCCGTATGTGTGTCCCTCCGCATGCACGAGCAGTATGCTAGTCAGTGTGTTTGCCTGTGTGAGTGATTACGGGGTGATCCTCAGCGGCGCACACTGTGGACTGAGAGCAGAGCCAACCTGGTGTGACAACTGTGAAGGCCGTGAGATAATCTACATGACACTGCCACTGATAGGAGTTGAGATATTGATTTAAAAAGCGGCAGCTCTAAAATTAGATTCCTATGCATTCTGATTGGGCTAGATGCGTGCATCTCTGTGGTAACACAAGCCTGTGGGCAGAGCTGTGTATAGTGATCAAAGATTTCATGATGGAAACCCCGACAACTCCAGCAGTCCTGACTGAAGTCAGCCTAACAAAGCTGGGGCCCTCTGGCCTGACCTCCTGCTCCCTTCCTCCCTCCATCCTCTCTCCCTGTGATAACAGAGACATTCCTGAGCTCGTTCCCTGCCTTGCCGCAGGCCTCTCCCTTAATTCCAGTGGAGTGTGTGGAATGTTGGACTGAAGAGGCGAGCAGCCAGGCGGCTGGAGGCGAACAGACGAGAGGAAATGAACAACATTAATAAACTCAGGTCTGTTATGGCTCCCGGTGCTTGAAGCACCTGAATGCCCACTGCAGGATGTGCCGGCACAAGTGCATGCACACAGGCGCACACACAGAAAGTTTCGCGCACAAACACAAGCAGGGAGAACATCTGCCAGACAATGTGCAAATCTTGAGCGAGCCCGTCCATATGTAGCAGTGTAGTTGGATTAACTATGTAAGAGGGCTGGATTAGAAACAATCAGATCAATGTACTGCTTTAGATTACAGCAATAAAACATCAAAGAGCCAGCGAGACAGAAAGGGAATTAAATAGCAAATCACTAAAAATAGAATTTAGGAGAGTCTTTTTTCTGTGATATATGATATTTCTAATGCTGTACAGTACTATTAGTTCATGATTCCAGCTGCATAACCTCAAGTGTGAAGCTCTACTCTCATTCTCAGACAACTCTGATCTGTAGCCTAAGCCGCTCAAACAGAAAATCACCAAATGAGCAAATTCCAGAAAGTTAGAGGCAGGTCTATTAGAGTCTGGTCAATTTCCCTTGAACCACTAAAAGGTGTGTGTGAGAGAAAAACAGACAGACCCAGAGCACTGAGAGAAAAACTGCTACGGGCCAGGTGAATGAATAAAATGAGAGGATACACCGTGAGAAGATCAAAAGGAAGAAAGAAAGAGGTTTGGCAAATGTTATAGTCTCAAAAAAAAAAGAAAGATGGCACACTCTGTTCTGGGCGTTACACTCACAGGCAGAGTGATGGGCTGGAAAAAAAGATGAAGGGCAAAACACATCAGAAAGAGTAATTTACGGTGCTGTAGCAGAGTCTGACTCGGAGCATAAATCTCCACCACTCCTCCGTGCTTCTGGAAATCAATTCTTTCCATTGGTTGCTGCTTTATTTATGGGTCACCATTAGGGATAAACCATCACCAGCTATGATGACTGAGTTGCTGTTACAGAGAGGCGGAGCGGGAGGGGTGTCACCGATGCACCCAGCTGCCTCCCTTGGGAGTAAAATGAGAAACAGCGTTAAATGCTGAATGCTTTAATCTGAACTGCTGCTACAAGGCGGGCTGTTAATCACCAGCCTTTGACAATTACTGGATCCCAATTTCTTCATGGCATAAAAAAGTTTTGCTCCTTACAGAGCCCATGAATCCCAGTTTATGTGTGTGTGTGTGTGTGTGTCTGGCTGCCAGTCTCGCTGACAAGACCTCTGCTCCTCATGATCACAGGAGACAATCAAAAGCGACAAGATGTCACAGAGCTGTCACGTTCACCACAATCGCACCATGCCGCGCTGCACAGCAGGGGGCTTTGCGGCGCCGCGACCTCTCCTTTGACCTTTTCTCCAGCACCCTCTTGACGCAGGTCTTCTCTCACCATGCCATCTCTACTTTTTATTGCCGCCCACCTGCTCGGCTCCTCATCTGCCCGTCTGTCTGTCTGTCCACCAGCCTGCTTTGGGACTGAGGAGGCCGACCAGCTTTATTAAAAGAAAACAAGCAGGAGAAAGAAGTAGGGATGCAGGGATATGAGGACAGTTAATCTGCTGGCACCGTCACCAGGGCTCTTCGGGAGTCTTCACTGAAAAAGGAGCCAGGGAGATATATATCGTCTGAGGGTGCCTCACTGAACAGGACTCCCCTGCTATGGGCACTGGTGAAAGCCAGGTGCGCAATCTGAAAAAACAATGAAAAACACCAGCTTTATTCTTTCCAGGCCCACTGCGCTGAAAGTTTAGTACTGATGGCACCAGTCAGACCACATTCAGTTTGCTGAAAAAACAAAAGAGGCAAAAATGCAGAGAAAGGCTGCAATACATTAGGGAAGGAAAAGAATAGAATAAAACAGGACAGAGTCTTGGAGCTTTCTGGCAGGCTCCGAGAAAAGGCGCTGACCCATGGATGACAAAATCCCTATCACCTGATCAGTCATCCCCCCGCTGCTCTCCTCTCTGCCCCCTCTCTTGTTTTTAATGAAATACCTCCAGCTAAGACTTGACACCACCTCATAAATATGAGCAAATGCGCTGGGGAGTTCATATCTCCATTTGTTTTGTTTTTTTCATTTCGTCAACAAGAACAAGAACAAAACATCTGAACATTTTGTACTCAGTGTCCACGCAGTCTTCTTCGGCTGCTCCCTGCGCAAACATCTCATCCATTTTCAACTCAAGGGGTCATGCTGATGTTTTGGCTCCGACAGCAACATTCAGAATTAAACCAACCACAGCTGTTTCTTTTATTGCTAAAAAAACGTTATAACTCCATCCCATCAGCCAGGAGATAAGATACGATGTTGAAATGGTTATTTTGACAAACATTTGCCAAGAAAAGTAAGCGCAGATGATTCTGTGCCCATCTCTCTTTTTCCAGCCTCTCTGATGCTGCACAGATCTGCCTCTCTCCGCTTGGCCGTGAGATCCCCAGTGGGCCTTTCTGGAATGTCAATTTCAGTTAATTAAATTTTCTGGCATTGCCCATAAAGTCACAGAGGGAGCCACAGCAATACAGGCATGAGTCTGTTGCAAGTATTAGTGTAACCAAACAAGCATATTGTACCCACAAATTAAATTATTTTGATTTTTTTGTTTATTTGAATTCAGAGACAGTAGTAATGTGTAAGTAATGGCTACATTTAGTCATTCATTTACAAATTTATATGACCGCGCTAGGTGATAGCATGAACATCAGGAGCTATTTGGGTTTGGGTGTCTTTCCCATGGATTAGTGGACGACATACTTTACCTCCTGAGCCACCTTACAGATTTTCAAATTAAAATGTCTGTCAAAAAGAAGAAATTCATCTTGTTTTATCTCATGATTTATGGAGATCCTTTTTCCAGTCTCTTTGTCTCCTTTTACATCTGAGCATCAGTTCACACACGACTGCTTGAAAATGGGTCCAAATACACATGCGACATATGAAAAGATGCGTAAAGGCAGATGTGTAACATATAAAATACATCCACTTGTGCTGAGGAGCAGAAGCATTCTCTCCCATTCAGACAGTTAAAATGGAGACCAGAGCTGAGGAGGTCAGTGGTCCCGCTCATCAGATGCTTTAAGATGTTTAGTGATGAAACTCTGCCCTCTGCAGGATAAAAGCTCTCAGTGACCTGTTTTTTCACACAGGTCGACCGGAGACAAGCTTCAGTGCTCTTCTAGTTCTTTTGCTGTCACACAAGCACCACTAGTGGCCACACAGGCATACTACATATTGGTGCTACAGAGAGAGTCAATACTGTGGTTCTTGTGTTGTGTCCTGTGCATACTTTAAGTTACAAAAACAAGAACCAGAAGTGGCAGATAGACACTAGACTTTTCCAAAGCCCGAGGCTCCTTGTTTGACTCATAAACTGAATTTGATTCTAACACTTAGGATGCGCAAAATGTTTATTGATGCTACATATTTCTAAAGAAATAGCTTTACAGTGATTTGTAATGCTCGAGGAACATGGCAAAGGTTTCCTAAGTGTAACTATTCAAAAACATTTGTATTTGTATTATATTTTATTTATCATATATTTATCATATATTTGCTAACACTGTAGTTTGAGTCCCTATTTAGCATTTATGAACAGTAAATACACAGTCCAAAAATGCTTATAACACAGTATAACAGAGATTAAGTCAGATTTAAGTGTTTATTAAGTGTTGTCTTTTGTCAATAAAAATAACTTGCCATATATCATAAAGTAACCAAACTGACCTCAACTAATTTATTTCATCATAGATTAAATCAATGTAATGCATTTATTTAGAATGAATGCATACATCTATAAAAATGATAATAATCTAAAGCGATGATTCAAACAGCTTTATGTCCGGTCAAACTCATAAATCTGCAGCTAATTCACAGCAAGATTCAACCTTTAACCCCAGAGGTCACTTCAGATGCCTGCGCTGTGGAAGCAAAGAATGCTGACTCATTTTCCTCAAAGAAACACACACACACACACACACACACACACACTGTCCTGCCCTTGCATGTATTCATCTAAACACTGTGTGAGGCAGAATTTAAGTCTAAGAACATTTAAAGGGTCTTTGTCCAGGATATCTGACATCTCTGATAAACTTCATTTTTTGTCACTAAATGCGGTTTCACTCTGTGTAGTCTTTTTTATAGTCTCACATATAATAGAGACAAAGGTCATACCTGAGGACAGACAAAACTCTATCAAATGTATGCCAGTGTTTACATCAGACCCACTGGAAGTCGCTGATGAAGTTTAGATACAGATGAAAAACTGTAATCATTCATACAGAGGAAAAAAAAAAGTATATTCAGCAACTGAACTAAAATAACCGGTCAGCCAAAAAAAGTCTCCTCTGCGTTTCTCAGCAGCAGCACAGGCCCTCTCTACCTTGTTTAATGGACTTGGGCGGAGGGGCCATCAAAACTGTGAGCGAGTACATCCCTCAGCAGGTAGCGTCCTGAAATAGCAACCTTGATCCTAATGGTGCACAGCACAGCCCCTGGCTCCTGACGAATCCATCCTGAGAGCCCCCCCTTTCCCCGAGCAAACAGTCCTCCTGAGGCGCGCACACACAAAGACAGACACGGACACACACATGCAGTGACAGACAGAAAGACACACACACAGATCTCCATGCACCCATCGGCTCTGATTAACCCATTTTCTCTTGTTTCTTTTTTTTTTTTTTCTCAGTTTTTCATTTGCTTCGCTCCCCTCGCCACTAAGGCAGGTTGCAGGTTGGCATCATGACTTCTCCCCCGGGGGCATCTCACTTTACGAAGTTTCACGTTTCTGGTGGTCAATTTAGTTGAGAGGGAAAATAAAAGTCAAACGTGAAATGAGAGCCCCTGGAGGTGCCTGCGCGGTGCAAAAGGTGAGAGAGACCTGCAGCACTGAGGAGATTGACATTGTTGAAAGAGGGCAACGCACGCAGGTGATGAAAACGAGGAGCAGGGATGGAGGTGACACTGCGGTCTGCGCCTCCACTGATACGACAACGACATCAGATGAGTGGGAGGTATGTCCTGTTTAAAATGTATCACATGTCAAAATGTATAATCTGCCCAAGATAACTGCCAACATGCTTTCAGCTCAGCAGAAACGTGCTACAACACAGAAAATGAGTCATTTTGTTAGGTCACTCATGTATATCTGTTCTTTTATCCATAATGTATCTGCATACATACATTAGTTTAGCTCTTTTTACCCCCTGTAATCTGATTTTTACGAATTCTTTTTACATACAAATTGAGTTTTTATTCATTTAAATTATTTGTTTGTAGATTTAATTTTCTTTCATTCATTCATTACATTCATTCAGTTTTGAGACTCTGTTTAGGTGTGAGACATGCAGGCAGTTTGTTCATGCGCAAGAGGAAATATTAATTAAAAATTGTTCGTTTGTAACCTATTTATAACACAAAAAGTATGATCATATCAAACATCTTCAGTCATCTTAAGAATGTGTGTTTGTGCTATATTAAATCTCTTGTATCAGACACTGAAGTGGACTGTGCTTCATGTGCTTCTGAAGACAAACGTTTGGAAGAAATACTGTCACTATAGTGCTTCATTAGATGACGACGAGTGATGAGAAGAATACTGAAGACGCTAAAAACTAATGAGCAACAAAATTAAAGTTACATTTATCCACAAGAGAAGTTCAAGTAGCTGAGAAGGATGGGAAGATCTAAAAACAGCTTGTCCAAGTATGCCATTCAAACAGCATTTTTATTTCTTTTCAAGACTGACACCTTAAAGACAAACAAGTCTGACAGACAATTGAAAAGTCAAGTAATGAGGACAAGATTAAAAACAATGGACTCACGTAATATTTCTCAGGATTTCTATTTCCAGGTTTCTACTGTATTCTATGAAACTTGAATCTGTAGTCAGTAAGATTAGTATATTCTCCTAATTCTTAGACACACTGTTCTGTTTGGTTGTGTTGACCTGAGCATGGTGGATTCTTTTCAAATGGCCTTAGAGGAGGCAAATTTTTTAAAATAAAAAAATAAAAAAAATTTCTTATGTACTACTGACAAAAAAAATATATAAAAAATTATAATAAAAAATATATATTTTTAAATAGGATACATACTTCTGCTTTAAGATTCTTTATTGATTAGTTAATTTAGATATAACTGTCTTGGGTGTTTGTT
Source organism: Scortum barcoo (assembly GCA_023238725.1). NCBI lineage: Eukaryota > Metazoa > Chordata > Actinopteri > Centrarchiformes > Terapontidae > Scortum > Scortum barcoo. The sequence continues at coordinate 14,628,556 of CM041531.1, forward strand.
GTTTGACTGCTTTACTGATTGTCAATTGGTGGCTGTAGCTCCGGAGATTGAAAAGGACATCCAATAATCCCAAAGTGTCCTTGAGCAAGACACTGAATGCCGACTTGCTCACAATGGCAGCTCAAGCAACATCGGTGTCTGTGTGTGAATGAGAGGCAAAACGTAGAAAAGTGCTGTTATCTATTTCAGCCTGCCGCTCGAGTTATAAACATTCTGCGTTTTCAATTAACTTAATGTTAATGGCATGTGAATTTCTTCCTTTCGCAACACCTCTCCCCACTGGCATATCTGCTGCTGTCTTCAATAGTGAGGCATACCATGAGTTATCTTTAAAAATCATAATACTGATCATTAATCTCATTGATAATCTTGAGTGTGTTCAATTAAAGCACAAAATGTAGCTGAACAGTCACATATTGCCATATAGTGGCTAAAAATAGATTGCAAGTATCAAAAATAAGCATCAATGGAAGAGCAGAAAAAAACCTCAAGCCCAACAGATTCACTGAATTGAAAATAAAAAAAACAAACCCTCTAGCATTACCACACACTATAACCTGCGTGAAAACTGCCCATCCACATCGCTTTAACCTATGTGCATTATCACCCTAACCTCCCACACCCAGGGCAACGTAACTGTGTTGCCATGGAAACAGAGGAGAAGGCCTAAATTCTGAGCTGCTGGGAATCCATCCCATCTCGTTAGACGAGGCTGTTGCTGCTGCTGCTGCCACATGGTGCAAGATGAATGTTAAGTCATAAATTAACCCAATCTTCTCTTTCATAATCCAACACATCTCGCGCACGAGCCGAAGACGTACGCTTGACACTGGCACAACGCAACGGGGACGAGTTTTCCGTCCCAAACCACAGCCAAAATGAACAAATAAAAATAAACAAAAATAAAAACCACAAACAGCAGCATGTGGGGGAATACAGTGTCCGTTTAGCCTAACTGTAGACTACAAAGTGTAATTGCTTTTAAGTGTGATAAATTATTCAGAGAAAAACATTTCAGCGCTGAGACCCGCGCTATAAATGGAGCTGGGACCAAAATAGGGATGAAAGCAAAGCTAAAATTACATCAAAACACCAGAGCTGCTGAAGGTCACCGAGGACGTGCTTCTAGTCACCAGGGCTGAAAATCAGTACTAAATATCTAAGAGGAGAATTTTATTTAGTCTGACTGAATTAAATTAAAGCACCTTGAACGGTGAGATAAACAGAAGCTGAACAGTGGTATCTCAACAGCAAGGACACTAAGAGTGCTGCGGGGTCAGCTGGTCTGATCTGATCAATGAAATTAATTCTACTGCTCCATTAAGTAAACATCGCAGGACAAGCGTGGTGCTTAATGCTATCTATTCAATATTGACTGTTACCGACATGGCGGTGAGTAAAAATGAGTATTAATATACTGTAAACAAACACATAAACAAAGCGCATGAAGGCGAGAACAATAGGTCATCTTCAACCAGCTGTAGCACGTTAAATCAATACTACAGGGCAGGGGCGGGGCTGTGGCCATGTGAGCAAAACAAAAGCGATACTGCTACTTTTCTTCCATCAATCTTCCCATCATCCTGCTCTCTTTTCATTTTGCGTCCTTCCGTCTCCCCCTCATTGTCCATCCGTCTTTCTCTCCTCCTCCTCTCTGCCCTCTGGTAATTCGTCCATGCCTCCTCTCTGCCCTCCTCCATCCTGCTCCTCTTCTGTCCCCATTTGAGAAATGCTGACCTGCAGTCCCTAATGCGACCAATCAATATCACACAGAGGACAGCAGACCGGCCGGACATACTAATATGAAGACACACTTCCTGCAATGTCTGTGGCCAGGCATCCCCTCAGCCAAGATCTCACGCACAGCATGCACGCACACACCCTATAAATCAAGAGTGATTGATTAATTTAATCTAATTTCATGTGAACTGCTCCATATTACCCTGCATAAAATAGGGTCTTCTCACTTACAGGCTGCTGCCATAGATGTCATAGATCATTGCCTCATCTATCTATAGAACCAACATTGATCCTGCCTGCCCTTCCTGCCTGACATTACAGATGCATAGTGCCGTGGGATGAGCTAACATGAGGGGCAGGGAGTGTGTCATTATGCGGGGGGCTGGGGGGGGCCCTGTGTCTTTAAACAGCTAATGAATCACTGAGATCAAAATCAAAGCCTTAAGGAGCTACAGCCTATAGATTTGCTCTTCGTTAGGGTGAACGCAATTAACGAGAGAACGCTTCATCGTCTGTCCGACGTGATGGGAATGAACCGGAAACCCGCAAAAGTGACCAGAAGGTGAAGAAGACATATAAACAGAAAAAGTGAAAGGTACACAGTGTAATGTAAACAGGAAGTAAACTTTTACGTCACCTTGTTATTCCCAAACTTTCACGCAACTTAAACGTAAATGTATTTTGTATTCAGTAGTAGTCAGTGATGGAAGAAATATTAAGATGTTTTATTCAAGCAGATATGGCAGTGCATCTGTACTTGTACTTTAAGTATTAAAAGTACTGTAAGAGTACTCAAAAGTACTCATACCTCCTGTCAGTTTTACATAATAGTTAGTACTGATGCATTCATGTGCTGCATTTTAATGTGCATAAACTGCTCATCCAGTATGTTTTGAATGTAAAATCCTCTTAGCAAAGTAAATAGCAACTGTGGCTGTCAAATAATATAAAAGTAGAATGAAATGCAAATACTCAAGAAAAGATAAAGTACTTCAAAACTGTACTTAAGCACAGTGCCTGAGGAAATGCACATAAGTTACGTTCCACCAATAATAATCGTCATAGCAGTAGCAGCAGTGTCAGGAGTTGTAGCAGTAGTGGATAAAATAACTAAAAGTATTCTTATTAAAAACATGAGACATTACAGCATTTTGGTTTGTAGCAAAATTGTAACTGAAAGTAATAATACTCTGTGAAAGTAAATTATGCACAGTGATTAATCACCCTGATATTTGTTTTTAGTAAAGGTGGTAGCAGCAGAACTTCTCAATTTATTAATATTTATTTATCGAAGGTGCAGGTTAAAAACAGGCCTCAGTATTCATTTCATCCAACCGAGCTCTCACGCCACACAACAATATGGGATGCTCGGAGCGTGTTACGCGAATACATTGGCTTCCATTCTCTCGCTCTGCTGTGGACCATCACAAGATGTCCAAGAGTGTAAGTCTGAGGCATGAATAATAGATGGAAGAAATAATCTACTTCATAATGCAGTGTTTTCTCTCTTTCACTCGCCTTTTGCATGTTAATATTGTTTCACATACATAAAGTACACATGTCCTTCCCAGTGTACAAACAGTATTTCTTTCAAATGTAGCATATTCTAATGAAATGCTATGCTTATACAAAAGAAAACAACTCCATTATAATATAATATTATGGATTATTATTATAATATAATAATCTATCTATCATCACACACACCATTACACACAACATTCCTACTGATAGCTCACTCGTTTTTTCTTACTGGAGGCAGGTAAAGACAGAGCAGAGGCGTGGTCTCAGTCAGATGTTGCCCGCTGACTTCATGTGCAGCTTTCTCTTTATTGCATCATATATCTACAAAAGTCATAGCCACAGTGTCACTGTGTGTGTGTGTGTGTGTGTGTGTTTCTCTGTCTATGTGCATGCAGAACTGTAATAACATCCTGCAGCCAAAACACCTGACTGCTTTAAAAGTTCATCCTCAGTAGCACACGCATAAACAGACGTATTCATACTCACTAACTAATGAAGTAACATGAATTACATGGGTCTGAAAGGGAAACTAGCTTTTTCATCCAGCCTCAATGAGATCCGTTGAAAAAGTATAGAGAAGCCATGGCTGTTTCCAAAGTAGCAAGTGAACATATTTCACTTACAAATTCAGCAGCTTTTGACTGATGTCCGGGGTTAATTTCCCACTCTGATGATGAGTCTGATGATCCCAGAAGCTTAGCACGACTGTGGATTTAATAATTTTTTCAGAAATAGCCACTGTCGCTGCTGTAACACCACATCTGCTCCCAGACACACGCGAAGGTGCAGGCACAAAACAGGCACGCACACGTAACCGCAGAGGCCGCACACAATTTTCAGTGGCCTGTTTAGCTTAGGTAAGATAAACGTTGTGCCTTGAGAACAACGGATGAAGAGAATGAGTTATTTGGTGTCTGCGGAGTCTCCTGTCTATCCAGGGGAAAATAAATTCATCTAATCGAAACATCATACTCACTGCCGTCAAACCATTCTCTCATCTCTCATGCTGCCCGTCCATGTCATAACCTCCACTCCTCCCTCACATTCATCACTCCGTTTTGTAATCTCTCTTTTCCACTCTCTCTGTCAGCCAGTGTTTGAGTGTTTGCCATCTCTGGTCTGCACCCATCAGCCCAGCGGGGATAACTGAGAGGTTCGTCTCACCGCAGAGTACATGAGGAAGTGTTCAGTGTCCACAGGAAACGTCTCTGCTGGATGACAACAGGACTCTCACTCTAAAAGTCTGGGCACTGGGAGTGGAAATAGATACAGCAAATGCTACTCAACTTAGAAATAAGACTTAACATCCAGTGTTTCAGACGGTTCATGAACAGATATCATTTAAATGGACACCTGACATCCAATCAAATGGAACTATTCGCTCCAAAATCCCTGTGATTGAACTCCGCTGTTGGTGCTGACTGAGCTTGGATTTTTCTACTTTGTTTGATCATCAAGAGATGCCTGATTTTATTCCAATGAATAACAATAAAACTAGCAGTGTAATAGTATATATTTTACAGAGGTCAGTTCCTTCAGCAGGAAATCCAGCCATGGCCACATTAAAAAAAACATTGTTTCTACTATTTTGTCTAACTTTGTGTCTTCATCTCAGTTGAAAAACAAATAGGACTTATCATATATATTTTCTCTTTTACCTTTTTTCATTACTCTAATTTTGTTTTTTGTTTTTAATTCCCTTTGTCCAAGGTCTTCCTGTGTACATGCATACATTGAGTGGATGTACTGGGAATAAAATGTAACATATCTTATACATGCAGACACTGCAGACTCTTGTTTATACAGGGGGGCTCTCAATGCATATTTTAGTATGTCTGGTGGTAAGCATGTAAAAAAGGCTACTTCTGGATGTTTTTAACTCGAGGGACAATGTAAATATATAGATGTACACTATATGTGTGGGAGGACATGCATATATTGCTACTGGTGCCCTGTTGATAGGATGGTGGGGTAAGCAGAGGGGTTATATGCAGTTGTGATTGCAGCATGATGTAACACAGTCCTTAAACATGTTTATTTTGTTATTCAAGTGAACTGTTGATGCCATGCATCCATCTGTGCATACACTAATGAAAAACTCAATAAAGAAAGAAACGCAAAACACAGGAATATATTCTGAAAATGAATCTCAGTTTGCATTGAAACTGACTGTTTGCTTCCATTTACCCTGTTCAGTACTAATATGGGAAGTGTGCCAAATTAGCATCCAAGATGCGTGATCTGTTTATATGACCTGACTGAGCTGGGCCGACAATTCTGGCACTGAGTCAGACTCACACTTTTAGTTTCTGATCACATTGATGTCTGAGGAGTGAACAGAAGAAACTGGGCTCACCAGGAAAGCAACAGCATAAACATTTTCAGCTGTTTGTTGAAACGCTTTAAAGGCCCGATATTTGTGCTAATAATTTCTCTCTCTCTTTTACATGTTTGTTCATTTTCAGGACTTTATGAACAACACAAACAAAACACTTTACAACCACAATGATGTAGCGTGACTTGAAAGTGGTCATGACTTAGACAGAGCTGTAAAGAGACCGGACCTACATCCTGTGGAAATGTTAACAGCTGAAATTCAAACACATACCTCCTGCTAGCAAGCCAACTAGCTACCTAACTACCTACCTACCTACCTAAAAAAAAAGAAAATGCCATTAACTGACAGTAACCTCTAAACCTGTTTGTGCATTTCTAATGTCTGATTTGGACAGATAGATTAAGTGGGAAATGACGGCCACAGTGCAGCATCATCTATTAGGAGTCAAACCAGAGCCCAGGGATCAGACAGTGCTGTGCCACATCTCACCAAAACAGTGTGTACTTTCAGCTCAAGGACTCAAGGAGAATATCAAATCACACTTCACACTTCACAGCAACACACATGCACACACTTACACACACACACACAGACACGCACATCTACCCACCCAATGACATTGTTGTAAGGAATCAATCCTCTGCTCCAGTACACATTGGCAGCTACTTTGCATTAGGAGACAAACAGAGGAGCCATCAGTCTGTATTGAATAAATAATAGCTAAATTCCCAGGTGGGTTCACCCAGTTTAACCACAAACTTCTCACCATCTCTCTCTCCTCTCAGCACCATTCACTCTGTTTTTTTTTCTTATCACTCAAAAATAGCTGCGAGTGAAAGAAAGAAAACACTGCATTATGAAGTAGATCATTTCTTCCATCTATTATTCATGCCTCAGACTTACACTCTTGGACATCTTGTGATGGTCCACAGCAGAGCGAGAGAATGGAAGCCAATGTATTCGCGTAACACGCTCAGAGCATCCCATATTGTTGTGTGGCATGAGAGCTCGGTTGGATGAAATGAATACTGAGGCCTGTTTTTAACCTGCACCTTCAATACTCCTGGTGGAAAAGAGGAGGGCCGATTGAGAATCAATGCTTGAGAGTGGCATGCAAACGTTGAACACAAAGGAAACGTGATGTACACTGAGATTCACTGACAGTACTGCAAATACTGTGGCTCCACAGAGACACGGAGAGAAAGGATAAAAAGATGGTGAGGAGGGATTTACTTGAGAAGGTTCTCTTGAGGCTGTATTTGAAGACTATCCCTGCTGATGGATGGTCTTTAAAGATAAAACCGTGAAGCATCACTACGACTCTGACTCCTTCTCCAAGTCCGACGAGTCTACAGTGATGCCTGAAATACTCTCCCCTGTGTTCACATCAGCGTTCAATTCGTCCGCTGACAGATTAGAAAAAGTAAGGCTTGTTTAGGAAAAGATAAGAAATAGAGAGGTGATACTTTTCCATCATTGTTCAAGTCAAATGATAAAATCACATGCCATTTTTTTCACATATGGCCAAATGATTCATTGTATTTAGATATACAGTAAAAGAGTGACATTTAATGTATAAATGAAATACTGAATAGTGTCTTCAGGAGGGGAAAGTTTAGTTACCGAATGTTAATTTCACTAGCTTTAATGCAAATTTTTGTAGATCCGTCATAGAAGGAAAAACACACCACATATGTTGACATATCTTGAAAATATATTGTCAGAGTCTGCACACAGTACAGGCCTATAATTTATTTTATAGAGAATAATCTCTATAGGAATCACAATATTGGTCATAAAAATAACAATAAGTTATTTTCCTCAAATCCTTTCCATCCATTCTTTTTATCCCCAGTAACAGGGTTGTTATAGTTGGACAACGAATCTCCCACTTGACACAAAGTGCACTATGACTGCTACAAGTTTTTGTTTTTGGAGATGACATAACAGCAAAGTCACATCTAACTTACATTCACCACCATCTGCCTCCTCAGCTCCAGTACAACCCACCTCTGCTCTTACTTTACTCACGGCTGCTAAAGGTAACAAAAAAAAAAGAAAAAGGCTCTGATTTAGGGCAGACGGATCACTGCCAAGTATCATGCAGCAGAGCACTCAAGGTTGTTTTAAAAAATCCATGAGATATTTTCGCCTCTGTCTCAAAATTAGAAACTGACAGGAAACTTCATGCCAGCAGTCAATCAAACTGACAAACTCGGTCAAACAGATGTGTGTGTGTGTGTGTGTGTGTGTGTGTTGGCATCATTTAGGTTGCCGATGCTGTGTCATCTCTCTGACTGTCACCCCCCCACCCCACACACACACACACACTGCCACCCCGCCCTCTGACTTCCTCTGTCCACTCCCAGCCCTCCTTCACATCAATAATGGATCCACTTGTGTGAACTGCAAATGTTGCCCGATTTAAACATAATCATAACGAGTCCCACTCCTGCTCTGACGACAGGCCGGCTGCCGTGGAGGGGAAGAATAATGACTCCTAACACAGGCACACCAGGCAGCTCCCAATTAAGGCCAGCTCACACACACTCACACACGGCAGACTGTCAACATGGAGAGGAAGGACAGGGACAGATGAGGAAACATCACATTGTGAACATTTATTAAAGGAGACATCTACAGAGGGTCAAGACATAAAGAAAGTAGTGGGGGGGGCGGAGAAAGATATTCAGTCGTGCTGTGCAAGACAGCGATTTATCTGTATCTGTGTGTCCACTGTGGTCTCATGCCACAAAAAAAAAAAAACAGACTCACCAAGCATGCATTAGTAGCAGGTTGGCATGCTTTTTACATCATAAACCATTGGTGGCTTTCCCAAATCCACTCCACACCAGGTACGCGCATGCGTACATGAACGAATGAGTCGGCGGGTGGAGAGAGTGGGCCAAAGGCAGTTCTCAGCTCAATGGACAATCCCAGAGTTAGTAAGGGTTTTTAGGTCCAAGCAGCTTACCCAATCATTTATCAGATTAATACTTTTCATGAGAATAAACCAGTCACAGAGAGAGACATATGGAATGTGTTAAACTGTGCTCATCTGAAAATCAAAGAAATATTGCATAACAAAAGGTCATCCCCTGTGTGTGTGCGTGGGGGTGGGCTGACGGGTGGCATGTGTTTGTGTGCGCGTATTAGTGCTGTAGCTTGTGTAAATGTTAAATCTGAATGAAACCATTAGGAGAAAAAAAATGTGTTTGGGCTTCTCGGACATTCATTCTCCCTTCGAATAATGGTAAGTGTAATTCAATAAATGTAATCACGGCTTATATTTAACCCTTGTATTGTCTTAACTTTTGGGACCCTCTGGTATCCCTTGGGGTTTTAAAAACTATTCTGAAATAAAATTTTACTTCATAAACCATTAACATATATTGTCTTTATCTCAATTTCAAACAATAGAGATAACATTTATGTTTAATGATTGAAATCAGTCTCTACTAGAAATGAACAATTAACAATGGAAGTTTGACTCGTTTTTGTGTCTTTCCCTCACTGTGGCTAGAGAAGCTGGGGTCCTGGGCACATGTTGTCTCCTTTAGATGTTCAGTGTCACTAGTGCCTTGTCTAGCTCCTCAAGGAAAAAAGTTGTCTTCTTTGGAGCTTCCTTTGGTTCCAGTCTGGGTTGATTGCCATCCAGATTGTAAATGTATTATAGGCTGAGCCATCCAGCTTGACTGAAGTGTTCTTCTTTGACAGCTACGGCAGGCCAGCAGCTTGTCTAAGTTGTCTACCCCTCCTTTGTTAGTGCTGAAGTCAAGTATGACCTTTGGCTTATGGTCCCCCTGGCTACTTATTGCTCAATTGCTGTGTAGAGTGCTCATGAGCACTTTCCCCTTTTTTTTGGTATGTAAGATACCAGGGCAATATTGGCCATGAACATAAAGTTGGAGGGATGGACTGGCCTGACAGAGGGTAAAGACTTAGGGAAAGTGAGAGCAAACATCTTCTATGTGCTTAGATTATAATAGTGTAACGTTATCTGTGTGTGTGTGTGTGTGCACATGTCTGTGTGTGTTTGTGTCTGTGGGCATGTTTCTGTGTGTCTCTGTGTATGTGGGTCAAACTGACCCAAAGACCATATGAAGGATGTAAATGTGTGGGGTATAGTAGCATGTGTGCTCAAATTATTTTTTTAAATTATTTTTTCTTATTTTTCACAGAAAAATAAGCTAAGGCCATTGAGTTTCAGGTAGAAAAAAATTATAATTCTACCATTTTTTTTTTCTTGTAAAAATTTGAAACGGGTTCAATTTGACCCGAATACCATACAAGGGTTAATGCAGGGCTATAAAAGATCATTGCTGTGAAAAAAAACAATGCTGTTTCCCCCCAGCACTGCCCAGTACCTGCTTTGTTTTTTTAATTAGCGGGTCCGAGATCAACTTGAAATTAATTGATAATGAAAATAATTGTTAGTTGCAGCCTCAGCATCATCCTCCCTGATGTGTGAATGTGTGAAATTGGGGCGATCAAGTCGTGAGTGAGCCTTACATTGGCGTCGAGCAGGTCGATGCTGTCCAGGCTCTTGCTGCGGTGAATGCGGCCTTTGATGCGACGTAGAGAAGGTTTACCCTGGCTCATGGGCAACGAGAGGGTGGAGGTGGCAGGCATTGCCATAGCACCAGCGCCACCGGTAGCACCTAAAGGCCCATCTGAACACCCGGGAGCACCTGAGGGGGATGTCTCTCCGTCTTGCGGGGTCACCCTGTGACAGAAAGAAAGAAAAACCAAAGACGATGTGAGAAATGATGTAAGCATTATAGTTTGGGTCAGAAAAGCTGAATCCTACATGATTCTCAGTGATAAACACACTGAACATCTTAAGTTTCTTCTTTCTTTCATTTTGTTTCGTCATGGAATTTGGTTACACATTTCCATAGTTAAGAAACTTTGCAGAAACGTAGTTGGGTTTAGGTTTCTCCTAATACTTTATCAAAACCCATCCCTTTGAATAATTTTACTGCTGAAACTTGACTTGCTAACCCGTAGCTAGATTGTAAACACTTGTCACCATCATGGGCGTGTGCACTTTGCATTGTGGGGGCGTAGCCAGCTCTGAATGGCATGTTTACAAAGAGCAACTGACAAATTCTTCTTCAAAGATGCACAATCATTATGTGTATTATGCATTTGTTTTTGAATCATCAGTTTGCTGTTTCCACTGGCAGCAGAAGGCTGTTTTCAGCAGAAAAGCTCTAAATATCCAAACAGCTAACAGACAAAGTTAGCAGCCAGCTGGTGAACATCGTGGAGGATTTAGCAGCTAAAGAGGAAGATATTTCCCTCAGGAGTCGGTGGAGAGAAAAGTGAGTTAAAGGCCAAGTGGTTCAAAAGTGACTTCAGATGAATGCTAATGTTGCTCTGTGTCTGCGTTAAAAGATGACTGTTAAAAGGTGTTCAGAGAAAGTGGCCAAAAATTCAGTAACTGCTGATTTATCGTAAGTTTGTAAAAACACTGTGTGTCTCCTAAACGCACCCGTTACATTTCAGTTCAAGCTTTGTTCTGTGCTGCATGTCCAACTGCATTTCATTGAGCAATTCTGTCTTGTATAGTGACAATACAACTTTAAACCTTGGAGCTTGTATAACCGAATGCAGAGTTTACAGAGTTTAGTTTCACAGTGATGACAGCTTTAATTGATAGTAAAACATATCTTAGACTGCTGGGTACATCTTAAACTCTCAAACGTGTCTGATGTTGTATAGCTCGTGGGCTCAACAAGTTGACGTAACCACATCCATTAAATACCACACGATTCACAGCAACCACGTTTCCTCAGAAGAGCGATCCACACTGCACACACTGCTGGCAGGCACTACTGCGTATCTGAGGGAAAACACAGAGATGCCTGGAGGATCAAAGTGACATAACTTTCCTCTTGCTGTCTTTACTTTTTAAAGGACACATTCTCCTGTTGGCTGCAGTGGCATTCAAGCAAGTGTGAATAATTGGGCTGAATGTCAGCGGGTAGCCTGCAGATGGAGACTAGGTATGGAGCATCCACTTGTCTTCTATTATTAAGCCACAATGAAGCTGTTTTGCTTTTCATATGCACGCCTGCAAAGGGAGGGAATTTCCAGGGTAACTTAAGGTGAATTGCCAGGAAAAAATACCGCTCATTGTAAGTCTGACATTTCTCAAGTCATGCCTTAAAAGGCTAATAAAATACATAAAAAAAACAAATGATTTCAAAGCCCTTCTTCTAAAAAAGGTGAATGTTTTGATGTGGAAGTTAATAAAACTGGCCCTTGCAGCTCTACATATGTATGTACATAGCTGTATAGTCGTAATCTTCTACAGATGATAGAATTAGCTGATCAATGGATTAGATGACAGAAAATTAATCTCTTTGTGTGTTCCAAACATCTAGAGGTGTCTCAAGTCTTCTTAGGTGAGTGTTTTATGGTTGGTTATAAATAAAATATTTTGAGGTACTTTTTGGACAAAACAAACCATTTCAACAAGCCTCCTTATGTGCTGCGCAATTGTGACAGGTATTTTTCACAATTTTCTCCTATTCAAAATTTATTATGAAAAATGATCAGTCAGTCAAGACAGTAATTGTATATGAAAATAATGATTAGCTGGAGCCCCACAGCAGCTCAGCTCTGCACTGCATTCATAACTCAAAGCATTAAGCCTATGAAGGAGAATGCAAATTATGTTTTGTATACTTTGAGATGTATCGTAATGACAAGACATCAGTCAGTTCAAAAGCTTGTACAAAAGTACTAGACAGTTATTAGTATTGATCACCTGGGGATCATTTATTTTGTCTATTATTTAGTGTCTCTTTTACTTACAAACTGTGTTTGAGCTGCTGTAACAGTGAAATTTCCCCACCTGTGGGATCAATAAAGGATCTTATCTTATCTTATCTTATGTCTTTCACTGCAATTCGTCCAATAGTTGTTGAAATATTTCAGTCTCAATCAAAGTGAGACTTAGACTTAGACTTCACTTTATTGATCCCTTTGGGATGACTCCCTCAGGGAAATTTGGGTTTCCAGCAGCAGCATACATACAGGTAGAGAAGCACACAGATGAAAAATAAAACAGTAAATACTTAAAATACAAAATATAAATATAAAGAATGGGAATAAAATACTATAAGCAAATAGAAAGAGCTGAGTATGGCATCGTGTGAAATAAGTTATGGCTTTGTATAGTATAAGTTAAGAGTTATAAATTAAAATTATTGCACATTATTGCATATGATGGGGTTATTGCACCAGAGGAAAAGTGTCCAATGTGTATGTATGTGTTGTACAAGTAAATTGTACAATGGCTACCACCCCTACTCTATGTCCTCCTCCCCCCTTGTGAGGAGTTGTAGAGTGTGATGGCATGATGGACAAAGGAGTTCTTGAGCCTGTTGGTCCTGCACTTGGGAAGGAGCAGTCTTTCACTGAACAGGCTCCTCTGGTTGCTGATGACGGTGTGCAGAGGGTGGCTGGCATTGTCCATAATATCCAGCAGTTTGTCCAGAGACCTCGACTCTGCCACCGTCACCATAGAGTCCAGCTTCGTGCCGACCACAGAGCCTGGCCCGCCTGATCAGTTTATCCAGTCTGGATGTGTCCTTTTTGGATATGCTGCCCCCCAGCCCCTCCAGCACACCACAGTGTAAAAGAGGAGTGTAATAAAGGATCTTATCTTATCTTATCTTATCTTATCTTATCTTATGTCTTTCACTGCAATTCGTCCAATAGTTGTTGAAATATTTCAGTCTCAATCAAAGTGACTAAATGACCTAGCGATATGTTTTTTTTTTTTTACAATTTTATTAAATATTTAATAGAAACTAACATGTAATTTCAGCCCCTGTCTTCTACTGTGACTCTGTCACAACGCCCACATGTATTTACTAACAACCAGGACACAAACACGATATCTGGAGGAGGCTGCTCCCTGTCACTGCAATCCCAGCGCTGCTTTTACAAGGAGACTCCATTCACACATCCAGCAGCAGCGTACGAAGGAGACTCTGTGGGTTTTAACAACATCGTTTCTAAGAATAAGAAGTGCTGACATGGACTGTATCTGTGTGACTAATGGAGGGCACTTCACAATACTAATCCTTCACTAATAGATAACATCACTGGTGAGAGACAGGAGAGCAGAAAAATGAAGACGGACTATTTGGCTCAAGGAGCTAGTAAAGTATAAAGGTACTCCTTTTACACTGTATGTTTTTCTGTGAAAGTTCCTGGTAATGGGTGAAAATGTGATATAATTTGAAGTACATTTTGTGCTATGCAATTAGAATTTTCCAGAATTGCTTTTCACAATGAATAACAGATTCAAAGTCACTTTAAAAAGCTTTAAAAGAAGCAAAGTTCCAATAGCAACAAATGTAATTTAAAGAAAAAATGATAGATTTTATTTACTGTCCTCTCTTTTTTATTTATATAAAATGCAACTTAGACTTTCAGTGCCATGTATGGAAACAGGATGACAGAAACAGAGTTTTGTTCACCCAAAGTCTGGTCCACGAGCAGTATAAACATCAGGGTGCAAACATTAAAACTATACAGAACATCAGGCCGAGCAGAAGTTTGATGTTCACTTGCTGCCGGCCAATAAATGATTTATCATCAGTGATGCTGCAGGATTTTAGCAGGATATACTGTGCCATGCAAGCCAGTGGATTAGACACAGTCTGGCTGTGTGTACGGACAGAAGTTAGTTTCACTTTTCACCGCCTCTGGAGAAATATGGTGAAACTCACAAAGAGGCTGGAGTGCACTCTCAACGCGCACCCAAAGTGACCCCTTCAGTACAAACAACAAAGCCGGCATCTTACAGCACAAAAATAACGGAATAACAAGACACATTAGGCACTGACTGCAGTGAGAGGTGAAGTTTATGAATATTACATGAGACTTCTGCCAAAAATAGAGAATCTCCCTCCTGCCCTGGATTTAAGAGGTCATTGGCAAAGCTTTACAGATTACCTCATCCCAGAATCCCAGAAACGTGTGAATATTACAGCCTAATTGTGGAGAAATCATTAGTTGATTTACTGACTACTGGAAAAAGAAGTGTTTCCTACATTTTATATATATTTAATTATAAAAAATATATCTTAATAAATCTTAATCTAAATAAATATCTTTATCAAATAATAATGATGAATAAAAAATGCATTTGTTGCAGCACTAAGCCTAACATCACAAGAACGTCATTAAAAGTTTATGAAAGAGGTGTGACCTTGGAAACAGCTATTTAATAGTCATATGACATGAGCTTCATCAGCACTTGGTCATATAAGCATAGATTTTTCTCTTTCCATTTTTTTTTATCTGAGGAGTTGAAGAACTTTGAAATGCTGCGATTCAAAACATGGGGATCATGTGATGCGATCAAAATCTCCACAATAGCCACAGAAGTGGATCTCATGGGAAGCTGTGAACTACCGTTTCCAAGGCCAACGCAGTGGCGGAGTCACGGCATCACAATGTCACTACATAATAATAATGGCATAGTATTTAGATTAGAGGTTTTAAAGACATTTTATAAAATATGTGAAATATTAAAATATATTATGCTATAACACCTGATAACTATAACAAAAAAACATAATATTGTGCAGAAATCACCTGAGCTGTTATTGCAAATCAGTCCCTTATGGCATATACTCAGATGTTTTTCATTTAAAAGGACCTTGAGATATGATTAGTTTGTCAATGTGTTGTTTTCAAGGGCAAGAATTAACCTTCATGCTCATATTTACTGTTCTATATATAAAATTACACCCAAACTGATTTAAACCTTATCAGTCGCCTTCAGGAGTTATATTCAACATTTGAATACATATCTTATTTCAATCCAGTGAAATACTTTTCGCAAGCTTGTAGACACCAGTTTAACTAGCCTGTTATATGCGTGTTAAAGGGGACATGGTACCTCACAGGTTTTATGTTTTGACAGATCTTTAGATGGAGAGCACTTTGCAGAGCAACCGTTTCCCCTTAGTGAGGTCTACAGGGACAAAAGCAGGTGTGTTTCATCCACATCCTGACACTAGTCACACACACACACACACACCAGAGACATAATCCCACCACAGACTTCCTGTCCTCTGTCCAGGTGGACTCCTTTCTTCAACTGCTTTTATATAACATCTCATAACGATGGACCATGTTCTGACCAAAATGTTAAACACAGTTCTGATGGGATGTCTTTTGATCCTGGGATTTGTTCATATCTTCCAGTTCAGTGGACGACAGAGGTGCATCCAAAATAGCTCCACTCACTTTTCCTCTTTCCATTTATATTCTCAGACCTTTTCAAAGAAGCTTTTACACGGCTGGCATGTTTGCCATTTGATTTACTTTCCATATAAACTGCACTCTTACACAGGTGGGAAAAATAAAAGTTTGAGCAAAAAGACCAAGAAGCAGAAACTCAAGCAGACAGGTAAACAAAGCATGAGGGAGTGTGGGGCTGAGAGGTGGAAGAAAAGGGGCCAAAAGACAAAAGGAGAAAGACCATAATGCAAAGGGACAAAGGACAGAGGGACATTGTCAGCGTATGGCTCAGAGGTCGCCCAGACTGCTTCGTAATGCCTGACTGTTCAGCTGGAAGTGATGTTGGCCGATGAACATGCATCATTCTGCTCACGGCCCCCCTCCACCACATCCTACTCCTACTTCAGGGGACAAGTGGTGACAAGAGGTGCATGACACATCGTACTTGATCCA
Source organism: Scortum barcoo (assembly GCA_023238725.1). NCBI lineage: Eukaryota > Metazoa > Chordata > Actinopteri > Centrarchiformes > Terapontidae > Scortum > Scortum barcoo. The sequence continues at coordinate 14,644,886 of CM041531.1, forward strand.
GATAACCTCAATGACACTCCCTAACAGGGGAATAAAACAAATGAGTAATATGTTGGATGGCTAAAAAATCATCCTTGAAAACATTGGAGGAGAAAGAAAAAGAAAACAAGGAATCAAAGCTTTTTATTTACTAGTTGGAGTCTGTAAGCCCTTTGAAAGCCACCTGGGCAGGCGAGGATGCGATTGAAAATCTGTGGCAAGATCAAGACTCTGATTAGGCCAGACGGCCCTGACAGATGGACAGACCAGATTAGGCATATAGACATGTATCAAACAAGGCAGGACAACGCTCATGTCCAAGTGCTGTCTGACCCCTGCGGAGAGGAGGGTGACAGGCAGGTCAACGGCTGGTTTCAAAATGCAAGGCTGTTCCCATGTGCATAACAGACAGATGCAAACTCAACTTCAGAGCATATTAAAACTCAAGGCATGAGCAGAGCTCTGCTGTGAGGACAGTCTGGGAGCAAAGCAAAAGTGGACAGTAGCCTGAGACACTGCATGCCCTATCAACTGTATACCACACACACAATGCCACCAACCATGAGCAAGTCCTTAAGAAATTTAGAAACAAACACAGGAAGAGGTGGCAGTTGTAATTAACTTAATTAGCTGTTGGTGCAGCTCAGTCTGTTTGTTGACCAGGGCCACTAAAGATATGCTGTAGAGACCAAGAATGCAGCTGACGTGTGCTTCCGTGCAAATGAAACTTCTTAGGTTCATAGCTTCATCTAAACTGGCTGAGAAGATGTAGCTTGTTCTAAGTAATCACCAATTCAGAAGTTAAAGCTGTCTAATAACACATTGATTCTTGTAAGATATTCTATCATTTACAAATATCCATCCTTTGTCTGAAATATTTCAACACAATACAACAAATTATATATGCTTACAATGTTCTGTTTGATTTCTTACAACTGAGCTATTGCAACAGTGTTAATGTCTTGTCATATCATTACCTTGTTGAAAACTCCCTCTTGCTGGTACATCTGAGTACTTGAGGAACTACCAAATTTATTTTACCCTGTTTGAAATATCCGTGTTTACTAATTATTTTTTGTGGTATGATTTTCCAAAAACAGTCATCCTTTTGGTACCTAGCTATCAAATCTCACATGGAAGATGGAAAAACAATTTTAAGTAAATAATAGCAGCAATAATATGTGAATTGCATTCTTTTGTAACTTATGCCAATGTGGTAATGTTTGCAAGGTGTGGCTGAGTAGTCAATCCTATTGGAATAGATAGAATAATAAAAAAAGGGACAAGGGCGCTCACGCCAACCTATTCTACTCTAAGTATCAGACACTTTTTAATTTCTAAGCCGTCTCTACTACACTACAGCTATGAAGCTATTGCATCATGTTATGAAAAATGAAATTCCTCAATTATGTAACATTAGAAAATATTAATGTTGACTGACAAGATATAAAACTGCCAAGCAGAGGAAGGAAAGGAAAAGAATAAATTTGGATCTCTGTCAGACAGAAGTGGATCCCCTCTGCTGTGTCCTTCTCTATTTGTGGAACGGCAGTGATGGATTCCATCTTGTCAGGCCCCTGTGAGCCGTCGTGACAGTCCAGAGTCACCAGAGGCCGAGAACGTGTGACTCACAGATTCTAAAAGTCATTGCTGCTCCACGTCTGACTGGAGACGATGAGTCTCCGTTAGGCCTCTGTTACCATCACTGCCGCCAACAGGCCCTTTAAACAGCCATTACCAAACCCCTAGTTAGGCTCGCCATTACATGAATCCAGACCTGAGCTGTGTAAAAGGTGCAGTCAGACTCCAGCAGGATGCAGCTTCACTACTGACAACAAAAACAAAAAAATACAAAACATCCAGAAAAAAGCAACAGTACATTTGCTAAGAGCCGTCACGGGAAAGTGCAGATTATGAACCAAATATGGCTCCATATCAATCCAAATGTACTGGTACCAGTGCAGTACTTGAGTTTTGGTAACAAAGCTGAAGTTTTTTTTATTTTTTTAATACCATAGAGGATATTCAATACCACAGAAGAGTATAAATTCCTTGTATGTGAAAGCCTGCTTGCCAATAAACCTACTCCTGATTCTGATAAACCTGTACAAAATACAATATAAACTTAGACAAAATTGTTGTTTTGATCATGAAATATATGCTCAACAAATAAATAAACAAGACAAAGTTAACCTTTTTTAACACAATTTGGTAAATAATCGGCAGGTATGAATGTTCTCTACAGTAGTTATGAGTCTGCACCAGTATAATTATAGTCTATACTTCTGCAAACACAGATCATACGTTGAAAAATGACATTTCTGCCCATTAAACTGGCAGTGTTTGTTAGGCAACCTCCTCCTAGTTGTTTCTGCAGGCAGTCCGCCAAACCATGTTGGCAAAGCCCCTGTACGGTGAAAACAAATGACAATCCAGAGCTAAAATACCCTCATGTGTCTTTTTGATCCCATTTATGTTTCTCAGTAAATTATAGCAACACTGAACACATTGCTCACTAATTACACATTTTAAAACTAGACTGTGTTGAAGGGCTGGTGATGGGGTGAAAATGGCAGATCTTTTCGACAACTTAATTCACCAGCATAATGTCCTCCATGTGTCTGCCTCTTTAGCATATAGTGTCAAACAAAGCGCTCACACGGGCCCACAAATATGACAACAGAGACATACCTCTAACTGAACAAAAGCATCATCTTTGAAAAAAATGCAGCAAAAGTGCCCCTTTGGATGCCAAAGTGGCAGACAAAACATGATAAAGTGCACTCTAGGGGGCCCTTCCAGTGGAGATAACGTAATGTAGTGCCATATAGGCTGCTGTTTCTCAATAAATGCATCACAGCTTACAGCTGGTGCCCTCTTATATTTTTTGCCCCTGTCCCACCACTGTCTTATCGTCTGGAAGAACAATAATGCTGCAAAAAACAGCAACAAAAAAGACAATATGGTAAGGAACAAGCAGGAAGATATACCAGTAGTTAAAAGATACAACAGTTTACCTCCCACTATGCTACCTGTGGGTGCTGGCATAACGTGGATCATTTCAATGGCAAAGAATTCCAAGTCATAAAAATAATCCATGTACAATGCAAGGCAGACCTTAAAAGGATGGTGTCTTCAGGGGCAGAAAAATTACAAACCTGGAGTGTCTGGTCAAGCTGTACAAGAAAAAAATGTTCATAAAAATGGTATTAACATTAAACTAAAAAAGTACATTTTTATCAGCATTTAAATTGGAACCAAAAACTTATCACGAAAGGCCTTCACCCAAACAAACATGCAGAAATACTCAAACTGGCACAGACACCCTCAAATCTACACTCATGCGCACCCACATCAACAAACACACACCCACAGGATGCTCGGAGAGCGGGTGGGGGTAAGGGGGTGAGCCACGAGTCAATAAACCCTGTGTAATCTGTTCCCTTTAGTGGCATAAACCATCTGAGAGGAGATTACAACCGTTCTGCCAAAGTAAGAACATGCGAGTTCCTAATGGACAGAAACACTGAATACAAACACACACACATAAAAAAACATGTGTGTTCACCTACGCTTATACTCTATAAAGAACTGTGGAGAGTAAGAGTGTTGTGCTCTGAGACCGCCATGAAGTCATGGCCCGTGTTTTTAAGATCAGACTTCATGACTTTAATACAAAAGGGCTTTTTCTGACTTTAGGGAGAGCGAGACAGAGAGATACTGAGAATAAAGGAGGGAAAAAAAGAGTATTTCTGCATGTTTTTCAGAAAACTACTGATTATCATGACAGGCCCACCCTGGACTTGGGCTCCTGCTGAGGTAACTAATGCGCAGCATTGTCAGTTTGTGTGAGATTACGCATCACGGCCTCCATGAGTAGAACTGGAAGAGTGGAGGGGGTAGGACAGGAGTTGTTGAATGTGTGTGTTCCTCTGAAGAGCTGGGAGGGAGGACATGTGGACAGGCAAATCAGAGGGGCGGCTGCATGTGTGTGTGTGTGTTGGGGGGGAAGAAGGGACGCTGACTTTATGCATCATTAAGCAGGTGGACTGAGAACACCAGGCAGAGCTGTCACTGTTGAGGGGAGCAGAGCAGACATCTGGCACACAATACAGGACGATACACCCACATGTTAGGGCCAGTTTAAACACACGTCATCAGGCTAATTATTATTTATGGATCATCTCAGACTAATTACAGTGCAGTGTTTATTACAGAGCACTGTGTGTGTTTTGTGTTTTTCTTGTTTTATACAGTGAATGGAGTCCTATACTGGAGAGCCTGTGAGGTCTCCACCAAAATGTTGTGCAAATTTTAACCATATTTCGAGAAGACTGCAAGCGCACGTTCCCATCCACTATGCGATTATTAGGAGTGGGTTTTTCAGGATAAACAGTTGGTGGAGTCATTTCTCTGTTCAGCTGCCATTATACATCGCAGAAGAGGACGTCGTAACAAAATGGCATAGTGAATTGAATCAGTCAAACCTCAAATGGTGAAAAAGTAGAAAACAAAATGGAAATATGTCATTGCTCTGTGCTCTACACAATACTCTTTGGTTAACTATTCCAAGTTTAACAAAATAATCTGACACTGAGCTTGAAATCAGATCAAACATAAATTAACCATAAATTAACCTGTGAACAAATATGGCCGATTCATGATAAATCACCAGTCCATGCAAAGTCAGTGCACGTTTCTTTTGTTATATTATTTCCACCAAGGCGGTTGGAGCAGACAATACACAGATAGATAAATTGCAGGTGATTTAGGACCTTTTCACACCCGAAAGTCCAACCAAAGCCTGAACCAAGGATCATCTGCTTAGACTCTTATAAAGGATGCCTGTAAAGCTGCATCTGTAAATACTATAGTTGCTGCAGGTGGTTCATAAAGTATATGTAAAGTACCTCTAATGAATTTAATGACATCTTGGGAGTGCCTAATCAAGACCTACACTTGACGCCTTTTAGCTTTATTGACTTTAAATTATGGGAGAGGTGGAAATCATGTTTATGTACTAACACAACTAATCTGCATCATCCCTCATATACAAATCGTAAAAATGCATAAACGTCTGGCGTATCTCACGCGGTGAAATGAATGACACCAAGTTAAGAGTTGTGCAATTTCATTGCAGTTTATTGCATTGTTGATGCGATTAACTGCTCTTCAGACGAATGGATGGGAGTAGATTTTTAATCATGGGGGTCGAGTGCTGTGGAAGATCATAAAACCATCTGGCGAACAACAACAGCCTCCTCATCTATCCTCCTCAGCTGCACCAAGAAGAGTGTAATGTCTCCCCTCTGTCTCCTTGTTTGGTTTAAGCAACAACTACACAATGTTTCTTTGTGTTTTTGTTGCTGTAAAAACATTACCCGGGAGTACCTAAATCATCTTGCTCCTGCATTTTTTACAGTAGCTCTCTGCCGAAGCTTGCGCCGGGTCTTGGATTTCACCGTCAGCATTTATTTCTGCAGCAATTCAACAGTTTTTGAGAACAAGTCATGTATGATTTTAAGTGTACTGGAGCACTTACTCAACAGTCTCTCAGATAACACAGTCATTTTATGTTTTGATATATAAAAGTATAAATTGCTCTGTCTATAATTCTCTGGATGTTTTGATTCGGTGCAAAGCAATACATTATGATAAAAAAAGGGTGTTCAGCAATGGTGGAAAAAACTGACTGAGTGAAATGTTATCATGTTACAAGTAAGAAACTAAACCAGAACTAAATAAGTCAACCCATAGGTGGTTATATATTGTATTCCTACCACACATCTGGATATAAACTCCCCAACAAACAACTCGTGCAAACTTGGATTATCAGTTAAGTCGTCCAACTTTAACTCTTAACAAATGGCTAACATTACTGAGTATCACCTCAATCTGGGTATTTGCGGTAACTGAATTACTTGTGAGCATGCAAGTCTACTGGTTCCAGGCTCTGACTCCACACTGAATATAGGCAGACATGTCATGCGAGCGAATGCGCGGGGTGATTCGGTGAAACACACACTGCAGGCGCACGCTGGCTCAGCTTCCCTTCGTTAAAGTGGCTGTCGGAGGCGATACAGTAATCCTGTTTTAATGGCTGTGCCCCTTCCCCCACCATGAAGTGATGGCCCCGGACATGCCGCCGTGCCTCTCTTAAGGGAGAAGTGTCAAAACCAAATCACCGTTGCGTCCTTTGCTACACATTTGACAGCAGTCACAAGCTAAGAGGAGATAATCGACCCCCCGCCCCATGCAATGACCTCTTGTTTAGTCAGGTGTGTACAGTGAACAGTGCATGCAGCGTTTTAAAGCCACATATGTAGGATGAACCAGCTTGGACATTCATGACAATAAAACAGTGTTTGTCTTCTCACTGTAAAGTAATGCCAATCTGGAAGGATTATACAGCGTGCTTAATGTTAACTATGTGGATTACCGAAGAAGAAGAACCGAATGTGCCCAATGAACGAATAATGAGGGCCTATAATTAGACTGAAAACTACACTGCTGGGTAATGTATTTGGTTTTCCTTTTTTTTTAAATTCATAAGGCAGCTAATATCAGTGAGCAAAGGGAGCAGCTTACACTTTACCATGATATGACCTATACTGTAATCTATAACAGAGGCCATCTGTTGTCTTGTCAAAAGTCAAATGAGGTCTCAGACATTTACATCAGCCTCTTGTTCCCCGACACCAACCAACTAATTTACAAAATGTACAAAACAATTGGTCAATCAATGGGCTTGTCAAGTGACATGATACTAATTTATCAAACATAATAACATTTTGTGATATGAGTTTTACATTTTACATATGTACAATGCAAGTCTCTCAAATGTATTCACGCAATGTTCTTCTTTTCACTTTTTAATTTTTATAAGGGCTTCACCTAAATATTCTCTCCATTATTGATTAATCTGCCAATTAATCTTGATAAATAAAACAGTTGTTTGACCTATAAATTGTCAGAAAGTCAGAAATCAGAACATTTTTGCTTGAAAAAAATGGACTCCAATGATTTAACGAAAATCAAGATAGCTGCCCATTCATTTTCTATTGACAAACACATGCATATTGCTCTGAAGTGAATATCTTTGGATTGCATTCTGCTGGTTGGACAAAGCAAACATTTTGAAGATGTCACCTTGGATTCTGGGAATTTGTGACGGCTGTTTTTAAAGTATTTTGTGGCATTTTAGGCTCCATTGGAGGCTAAACAACAGAGAGATGACAAGAAATGAGAAGCGAGAGATGAAGAAGGACAACGAAGGTCCTCGCTTGGACTCGAACTGTGGTTCGTGCTACTATTTTTCACAATTTCCAACGTTTTATTGTATGATGATTGATTTGTCGCCTCAGTCGGAAACAATCAACAGCTCGACTGATGGCGGCTGCAGTCCTGCTACTGCACAACAACTGAAAAGGAGAAATCGGCAGTAACAGATGTCACCAAAAAGCCAAAAAACTGAAACAAGGGTGGCAGCATGTAAAGTAAGGTAGGAACGGGTAAGTTTGCTTAGTGTGCATGATTAAAAAACTCATGTGGCTAAATAACAGCAGACTCTGGCATGAATCAGACTAGGTGGGAAAACACACCGACACCACTTAGCAGCACCTACATGTTGTGAGCTAAATGCAGGCGGCATGGAGCGGCTGAATAAGTGATGAGGGTGGAAGACATCAGCCGACATTTTTTCTTTCTTCTTCTTTACTACATCAGATCACAGAAATGGATAGGAGTGCAGAAAACCTGCCGGAGGGGGGGAAGGGGATCCAAATAATCAAAGGCTTCAAATGAACGCTGTTGGAGGGGGGGGGGGGGTCAAAGCTGTGCCGGACGCAGTCGTTGTGTTTTTTCTCTCCGTTTACGCCGCTTCTGCCGTGTGCACAACACACCTGCTCTGCACTGTACGGCTGCTTGCAAACAAACAGGGGTCCGACCGAGCGAGACGCGGATGAACGCGGAGGGGCACGCACGCGAACGCACGGATGGACGCACGGAGAGACAGACAGCCTCTCCTCCACCAACCCCCTCCTCCTCCTCCTCCTCCGGCTTAAAGCGCCTGCTGTGCGCGGATGTCACCGGCGCCAATATGAAATCAGTTGCTGATGGGCAGAGAGAGAGAGAGAGAGAGAGAGAGAGAGAGAGAGAGAGAGAGATGGAGGCAGGACTTCCAGGCCAACTTCCGCCAACAGCTGCTCGGCTTCAACTTCAGCACGAGAACCAAAAAAAAAAGGGGGGTCTTCTTCTTCTTCATTTTTTTTTTTTTACAATAAAGCTGACAGATTGAAAAAGATGATAAGACACAACTACACCTTTTTTTGGCACTCTTTTTTTTTTTTTTTTTTTTTTTTTTTTTTTTCTCACGCACGCACCAACCAACAACACACGCGCCTCCTCCTCCTCCTCCTCCTCTCCGTACTCACCACAGCTGTCTCTTAGCGGGGAGGCAGTCTTTGTTGGAGGCTGTCACTCCCATGGCCATCTGCATCACCGTGATATATTTCTGGTACTTCATTTTGTCCTCCTGTACCACCACCACTACTCCTGCTCCTCCTGCTCCTCCTGCTACTTCCACTACTACTTCTACTTCTAGGAATCCGCGCGCCACCAAAGCGGCACAGGTGAGCGTGCATTCAAGTGTCTGTTATTGTCCCCCGGCACCCGCGGCATCTTCCGTCCCAAAAGCGCCATTTCCACGTCTGGAGGACCGCTGACAGGGGAGGCGTTCCCCGAGGAGCTCAACGAAAGGTACCACGCCGCCGCGACCCATGTCTCTAATCTCATTAGAGCTCAGAATAGATTGGCTAATCCATTCAATTTTACTCAGGACCGGGTCATTGTTGATGGTTCGGCCCCCGGCAGCAGACAGCCACTTCTTTTTCTCTCTCTCTCTCTGTCTGTGTCTGTTTGTATCTCTGTTGTTGTTTTTCTTTTTTTTTCTTGTTGTTTTACTCTGTGGAGCAAAGAAAAAAAAAAAAAGAGTGGAGAGGAAGAGACAGGATGCAGCGGCGGTGGCACCCGAGCGTCTGCGAGGGAGGAGAGAGAGCGCGTGAGTCCAAGAGCGCGTGAGTCCAACGAGAGAGAGAGAGAGAGAGAGAGAGAGGGAGTGACAGAGGAGGAGGAGGAGGAGGAGGAAGAGGAGAGGCAGCGATGTAATGGCTTGGGGGGGGTGGTGTACTACTGCTGAGTAATATCTCAGTATGGTATATTTTTGGGGGCAAAAGCATCGTTTTGGATTTCTTTCCTGATGGGGGGGGGTTGGGGGTATTTTCTCAGGATTGGTCCACAAGGCACCGTTAACACCGTTGGGGTTTGGTGTTTTTTAGGATGCACTTGTGTGATAAAAACTGGAGTTCAGAGAGGATGGAAGAGGGGGGAGCAGTCTTGAGCAACAACAAGTCAATTTTAAATCCGAGGTCTAGACACACCTAATCAATCCTCTGAGGGAGGAAAGGCAACCCCGGAGAACAACAACACAACACATTTTACAGAATGCCTCCTCCTGTTCGAACTATTTAAAGTCCATTAAAATTCTTAGTTACTTTAGGTGTGTTCGTCTAATTCCTTTTGTACCATTTCTATTGGATGTTAGTATATATGGCACACAATATCTATCTATCTATCTATCTATCTATCTATCTATCTATCTATCTATCTATCTATCTATCTATCTATGCGTGTATATATATGCACTATGTAATATGTATGTATCTATGAGCTAGATTTATGAATTGACTTAGCAGGTATGTTTGAGGTCCTTTAGCAGTAGCAGTGTCTCTGTTACATAGTTTGTCCACCAGAGAGCACTGACAAGTTTATTTTTCAGGTGTAAAATGTCCCACTCTGTACGTGTTTGCTTAAATTATTTCGAAATAAAATAGAAAAAAATGTTTATGTGTATGTTTATTAACGCTTCCGAGTCCCCAATCACACCGGCGTGGTTAGACGACATCAGCTGTTCAGTACAATATGTCAAAGTGAAAATATAATTGTCAAGTCATAATTTATGTTGTGCTGAAAAAAAAGACACCAAACACTGGCATGATAAACAAACAAACGGCCCAAATAACCCAAGACTCCAAAGGTCAATCTGTCTTCTAATGTATAATCCCACCTCTCAAATATCTGTGTCAGTCTCAGTCGCAAAAATGAAATATTGGTCTGGCTGATACATTGTGTATTAAACATCTTGGCATAAAAATTTCTTTTGGGACCAATAAAGTTTTATCTTAGCCTATGTAAGAACTACAGGGTTTTTTCATCCCACATAACTACTGACCTTGTGGCTTAAATCTCAATCTTGTTAAGTAGCTGCACAGTCCTGCTCTGCAGGTTTTGACTGAGCGAGGAGACGAGTCGACATGACCTTGTTGATGGCTCAGTGAAACTAGAAGCTAATTAAGAAACCACTCAGAAAGGGTAAACGTAAAAACAATCCATTTTATTTATAGCATTTATTTTTTATGGCTATTTATTTTATTATGCTCAATAAAAGATTCACTGTATAAACACATAAGCTAAAGTAGCCATCAGTAATGAGGTTAAACAATATTATGTATACCTATACTTGTTATCCGGGCTCTGTGATCAGTAGAGTTGTTTCATTCTTTTTCATGGATGCCCACAGAATAATGCCCAGTTCAGGTTACTTTTACTCATCTGTTAAGGACTTATAGTACACAGAATCTCTGAATATGCTAATCAATTTCAGTGATTGATTTGGTGTTGAATTTAAATGGCCAGTAAACATGAGTCCTTAGTGAGCCCTCAAGGACGAAGGGGGACATTGGAGGAGTCCATGTGCGGGAGATCCATGTTAAAGTGACTGTGTGCTGGTACGTTTATGTCTATGTGGCATCTGTCAAAGAAGCAAAATAGTGTTTCCTTTAGGAAGGTGGAGTGATTAGGAGGAGTATGATGTAACCATAAAGACTGTTCACAGGCTCCTGCTGTGTAAACCCCTTTGGGCAGGACCATTAACTTTTAAGCATGTTGGCAGTGAGGCACATCACTGTCACTGTGTTTACATATTTGTTCGGACTAATAAACAGAATGAAGGAAGGGAGAACTGCAGTGTATAAACCATAGTCCTCTTGAGACGGCCCATGCACCGGAAAAAGTAAATCGAGATATAAACTCTATCAGGAATGAATGAACACCGTATTAAAATTGCCAAGGAGAAAGGTCAGGCAGGTAACTCTGGTTGGATGGGGCATGCTGGTGAGCAGCTGGTGGGGAAGGTCAGTGTTGTTTTCAGCACTGCTTGATATTGGCAGCCATGAAAACAACAGAAAATTCACCCAAAAACAATCTCAGCACAGCCCACCTCGCCTTTCCTCCAACTCTTCTGATGTTTGTTTACAGTTCTTGGAGTTGGAAAGAGGATTAAATAAACACACACACACACATACACACACACAGGCACACCAGTGGCCTGAAGGAGAGCAAGGATGGTGAGGTCACCACAGCAGTGATATGGTCTTTAGCCAGAAGGACAGTGGAGACTGTGAATGACGCACAGCCCTCAGACTGTCAATATTCCCTTTAATCTCTGGCAATAAATAAAAATTATTTCTGCTTGGTGACACTGAATTGCAAATGGGCTCCATCAACCCAGTAGTAAGTGCTCAGTATGTAGCATGTGCTAATTTTGCTGGTCTCAAACATAAGAATTGCAAAATGGTTCAGTTATTTATATCTTTGGATCCTTAAGCTTCACACATCTGCCTAATAGGAGGAGTCTATTTCATCATCTTCATAGTCTCAGATATAAACCGCCGACCTGCCCAAAACCCAGCTGTCACGGTTGTGATATTATGGAGGGTTTGGAAGAGATGGAGAAGAATACTGGATTGGTTTAAGAGTGAGATTTCCCTCAGGAGTAGCAACCATCCAAATGTGTTGATCCCCCCCTCACCATAAATTACACTATCCCCTGGCCCCCGGCCACGATTAATCACATGACCACAGCAGCCAGATTAAATCTGTAGCCTTGGACTGTTCTCCTGTCTCACTCTCTCTCTCTGCCTCTCTGTCATGCACGAAGCATACAAATAATCAACAAGCACACAACCACGAGTAGACGCAACATCAAAGGAGCATATAGTAACACACATACCGCTGCACAGATTACAACTACGGGTGTGTCACTGTGGAAATTAGTCATTGTGTGTGTGTCACTGTCCACCTGTTATCTGTTTCTACTTGTACCGTTATCATACTTGTCCTGGAGGCTACGGCTCTCCATCTCAGTGCAACGTGGACGCTGTTTGCATCCTGTAACTCAACACTTCACTGCAGAGCTTTAATTTCTCACTGCCAGACCCGCATCGCCACGGCAACACTGGCTCTGGGCTTGGCTAGGGTGGCCCCTGACACATGATATGCTTTCACATACAAAAAGCAAACAGGTGTAAGTTGAACTGGTATGACAGAAATAGCTCTATCATATAGAGCTGAAAGAGGTACGTGATCACTATTCTGACCTACCTAATTTTGAAGCATAAAAACCTAACTATTCGATGATTCAAGCATCTCAAATATGAAGGTTTTCTGCTTTTCCTTTTCTTACATCATCATTTTTTACATCATTTTCCTACATGGATATCTCTTGGTTTTGGACTGTTAAAAAAAACTTTTTTTTTTTCATTGTTCTGTTTTCATGTTCTTTGATATGAATAATATGGAAAAAACAATATCATTATTATTAATTTGAATGTAGGACACTCAGATCAACTAAAATAATTTGGTATGATTTGTCTCTTACAACTAAAATAGCTCTGCATCAAATTATAACAAGGTTATAATTACATTATAAATTAATGAAATACATGGTGGTGTTTATAACCAGCCTATTAGGTTAAATGTGTTTCTTTACATCAAGGTTGACTTGACTAATTTAGACTGACTTTGAAGGTGCAGAATTATTACATGTACACAGAAAGTGTTGCTAAAATGGGACACTGAATTAAGTAATATAAGCAGTAGCAGAATGTCACTATGGAGAACATCCTTTTTTAATTTGGTTTGTAAATGCTGAGCTAAAATTACATCTAAGATGGCACCAGGTCCATTTCCAAACTGATTTGAGATGTAAGACCAACTAATAATGGTCTAATGCTGTAGTGGCATAACTCTGTCCTGTAACAGAGAGGTTACTGCAGCAGTTGCGATTCATTTTTAGTCATTTGATGTGTTTATTAACAGAGTCAATACAGACAGAAAAATGTTACATGAAGAAAAGCAACAGATGTAATGTATGTAGTGGGTCTGGCTAAGCTAATTTGCAGCTGTCCCTGGTTTATACACGGGATAAGGGAAAATGTAAAGACAAATTGTTGATGCTAGAATGGGAAAAATGAAGTACAGCTCTGCACTGTAATGCACAGTGGAGAAAGAGCAATAACTAACAGCAGTATCTACATGATAAAAACCCGCCTGTGACGTGTGTGAGACTTGTGTGAGCAGTGATGTGATAAGAAGGCACACGTGGACTGCCAGCCATGAAAGCTGCAGAGGATGCATAAAGCATATGAATCCAACCAAGGATAATGCAATATGTAAATGAAACAGTTGTTGAAGTGAACGTGCCTGCTGTTGCTTCACAATTGCATGTGAAACATGGCTCTGTGAAAACACATGCGCACGCTATACTGTTTTTCTCTAAGTCGACTTCTGAGCACCTGCCTGGGCTCCGAGTCGGGTCACAGATACAGAGGAGGGTAGAAATGGGGCTTTTCGACGGCAGCCATGTTAGCCTCAAAGTCCATCCATCTGTTGCTAGGTAACAGGTGGAAACAGACTTTTTAAATACCCAGCATTACACAGTTTTAGGGTGGAGCATGGAGGTGTTGGAGGTTGAGTGGAAGACAAACAGAGGGAGAGACTGTGAATGAATGCCAGGAGCTCTGGATACTAAATGACTGCTGTTGCTGCTCCGACAGTGATTTATGTTCAGGGGTGCAGGGAGGGAAAACAAGGACGGTTCCACATGAAGAGGTATATACATGTAAACAGATATTCTACCTGACAGGTGCAGAGGAAACTGAATTGTCATGGTGACTTTGTGTGCGAGTCTATAGAGCAGTATGTGTTTCTACGCTGTGGACAGTATGACTTGACAGTAAAGTGAAGCTTTCTGCTCCTGTGCCTCCAGTCAGCAGGGTTTGACACCAGCAGCATCCTCCCCTCCTGCCCTCCCACTGTCACCTTTATTAACAGTCTGCCAGGTGGAGGCTCTCTCTCCTAAGTGTCCTACTGTAGCCTCAGATTTGCTGAGGTAAGTGATGAGCAGAAGCACAAAGAGCCTGTGGGAGGGAGCCGCTCACCCTCCTGTTCAAAAGCACAGTTTACAGGTAACGCACAGCAGCGATATACACTGTTTACCACACTACAACACAAAGCACTCAAAGTGTCTGGTGGTCTGCTCTGTTGCTGACATCTGTAACTGTGATGGTACAACATGGCTGCCTTTTTAGTCTGCCATCCAAAGTTTGGGCATTTTTATTATTTTTTTTCAAATGTTAATTAAAGCACAGTTGTGTGATCACATGGTGACAAAATTAGCTGGTTATAAGCTTAATGCTTAAAGCAGACTTTTGTAAATATAAATACCATACGCTGTATTATGTAAACACACTTGATGTGAGCAACATGGTGTCATCAAGGTAGAAATCTTCACTTAACACTATAAAGGCCTTAAGTTCTTATTACATCTTGTACATTTGAAACTAAATGTTTCAAGAAATGTGAGGACACAATCAAAGGTAATTACAATTTTTGCTAAATAAAGACAAATGAATCCATTTAATCAGCAGTGCCTTACAATGGATTTGGACATAAAGTTTTCGAGGATTTATTATTTTGTTCAACTGCCAGAGTGCTTTAAAGGTAGAGATACATATGCTGCATCTACACACATACTACATCACATACTACACACTACACACCCAGTATGTGTACTCAACATACTTTTGTGTGAATAAACAGTAGCATGTACCTTTTAAAACACACTCAGTGTGTAATTTTGGCGACAAATCCTGAAAGTGTCCTTGCTGGTTGGAGACACATAATCACAGTAACCTATGTCAACCTCAACTAATTAAAGAAATATATTATGCCGAGTGTAAATATAAAGTTAAACCTATATTTACAGTTAAACTGAAGCGTTATGGATGTCACAACATGATGCTGCCTCATCGCTGTCCGCCGTCAGTTGTCATTACTATTGCATTGCATTGTGGGGTATTCAATAATATCAATATTGTAATACTTTCCCATAAAAAGTTAGCACTTTATGTATTATTGGTTTTATTTTAAGGTTTCAGACATGCTAAATAATCTCACATACTGTATTGGTGTACTAAATAGCGTGTTAGTATGAAATTTCGGAGGCTGCCATAGACACAGTATCACATAAAACATGATTTTTTAACACTATTTATACTAAGCTAAAGTGATCAAGTCTTGGCCCCTTGGCTTCATATTTAACGGGCAGATATAAGAGTAATATCAGTCTTCTCGACCTCTCTAACTAACTATCAGTAAGTAAACAAATACATATTTTCCAAAATGTTAAACAATTTCTTTAAGGCTCCTGTTGTATCCCCTGTCATTCATTGTGGCTAGATTATTTTTAATACTGGCCACTGACTATTTTCAAATTTTCATTAGAAAAACTTGACTAGCAGTCTGTTTAAATCCAACATAGTGCTACTGTCCCACAGAAGAAACAGCGTGTGGTAAAAGGTTAAAAAAAATTGTGAGTGGGTGTATTTGTTCTTTTCCTGGACAAACACTTTTCTATTGCCAGACGGGAAACTTGCTGGACATTGTATTTAACTACTTCCACTTCTGTTTGGCTTTTCAAGTACATTAAACATCATAATATAAAGTCATAGGAGCTCCTTATTTAGAAATCAATGTGCTGCTCTTGGGATGCACAGAAGATCTGCACAGCATGAGAAAAGAGAAAGAAATATAGAATGAGTAATTGACAAGTTATGGGATAAGCTCTACGGTCTTTAGTCAAAACCATCTCGGCTCAACCTTCAAATAACACTCCTGGGGTATTAAACGCCTGCTGAATGACTTGGCAAAAGAGTTGTTACAATCCCTGGATTTATGTTACTTAGTGGAGGTTGACAGAGCATACTTGCTTTTTTAAGTGATGCCCTGCTTGACATTCCCACAGTAGCACACATACACACCTAAGAGACAGATATATTAGAGTAAGAGTTAGACTTGCTGTCCATTATCAGTGTTTATCCACTTTGTTATTATCTGGTTGTTGTTCTTCGGGGCAAAGTTATAAATTAATTCAAATAATCAATATAAGTGAAACTTGCTTTTTTCTCTACCAATCATGCAAACCATGTGTTTATATACAGCACAGCACAGTGCTGTAGGAGCTGCCACGTGTGTGTTGTATAGGCTGCCGCTGTGCATTTTATCACTGCAATCTCAGCGAAGAGTGAAAATAGAGTATTACGCCATCTGTGTATGCACAGATTCATATAAGCAACGCATATAAAGTCTGCTGCTGTAAATATGCTGGATGACTGTAAATAAACACATATCCTATCCTTGTTGTACTTATCAGTATATTCAGCAAATGCTCCAATTTGTGCTGTCATCATTGTTATAGACATCAAGGTTAAAAACTTTAAATGCTTGAAGAAGATCTCTGGCTGAAAGCTGACCTTAAGTAAAGCTGAAATTAACAAAATAAACAGGGTAAAAAGAGGATAAAAGGTCACATCCCATCACATCCCATTAGTCATAAAGCAGTAATTAAAGGAATTAGTACAGCTTTACTTTTAAAAAATAAATATTGGTTTTGAAATTGAATTGAGGAATAAATACTGATGTGACATTTGGATGTCACTCATACGCTTCTGTTCATAACATTTGTATCTTCTGGTCAATGATTAGCTGTGTCATCTCCAAAATAGCGGTTAAGTTGTAGTTCTTCTTTTCTGTGTATACCCTGTACCCTGTTGTGTTGACCTTTGCTGTAACAGTTTGCTATAAAAAAAAACGATGATGTAAAGCAAAATAACTGATTAAACAGATAAAAACACTGCTGAATACTTTATGCAGTTTTTCTCTTCAGAGTGCAAAAACACAAGTTGTGCTTGATATTCACAAGTCATGATGGGCTGCGGTTCAGCAGCCAATTAACTCTGTGAACAGGCGAACCAAACCACAACGAGGCTTGCATGTCAAAAAATGAAACGCGAGAAGGGAGAGATCAGCCAGTCCCGTGAGAGTCCGCTGGACAGGAGTGTGCCTTAGCGCCTGTGTGTCTCTACTGTGTGTGCATCACAGAGCCTTTTTGCCTTTTACTGCTGTGGCTGAGCTGTGTGATGCACTTCTTACATAACAACACATAAACTTTGAAACCCACTCCCAAACACACACAGCTGATGGGTTTTAGAGAACAACACACTCCTCCAGGAGCAGCGGTCTTCTCGGGCCATGACATGCAACAAGGCAATACACATACCAGTCCACACTAAAAAGCCTGTTACATCGGCAAGACACAAGACACATCAACAGATTTCTTATCCTTTGGACTGTTACATTTTGCTCTTTTTATCTATACAATACTCCCAGTTAATTTATCATTTATTTATTTTGTGAGAACATGTGAGAACAATGTATTAAATATATTTTGCTGTGGCCTCAAGACACATGGAGGCCAGTCAAAGCGATCAGTTAAGGATGTGTGGATACAAATTTAGTGTACAACTGGACTTTTGAGGTGATACTGATTAAAGTGTAATATTTTGACATTTAATGACAGTATAGCTCCCTCACAGGGTCGATCTTTGTATATTAAGGTTAAAAAAATGTCAATCATTCTACTTTCTACTTTAGAACTGGGGTTTAATACAGTATCAATATTTAGCTCTATGAATCAATTTCTTATCATTTCTTCAAAGTACTATTACATCTTTGATAACTACTGATGTTGGTTCCAACATGCAAAAAGGCATTTTTCATTTTCCAACTTTTATCTTGGACTGTGTGATAACTATGCACCAAACATTAACACAGCATACATGTGCAGAAACCTGTGCAGGGGGTTAAAACTTCATCCTCATCTACATTAGGATGCTAAAAAAGTGTCATAATATGCTTAAGTATTGAAAACAATATGTCAAAGTGTATATAGGGGTGAGCAAGTGGGTGAAGCACATATGTGTGTAAGAGAGAGAGGGAGATTCTGCTGCACTGAGCAGATTTGCAGGGCCAAGGTCAAGGTCACAGCAGGCTTACTTCCCGCCAGAAGCAGAGGTAACCTGAACCAACAACTGCAACACAAGGGAGCGCTCACAATCACCAGCCTGGGTGTGAAATAAAAACAATGCCCTTGTGCTGGTGTGAATGGCCAACTGTGAAAACATATGCAGGTTTCATGCCCACAAGAGTCATTTTATGTTGAATTCAAACTACAGATACAACAGATTGGATTTAGTTAAGGTTTAGCAGGGTGATGTTTTTCTTTTTCAGTTTAAGATGGCTGTTTACTTCATATATGTATATATATATCGCCCTTCAATTCAGCAAGTCATCCAACTATTCCTTCATATGTGTGGTAGATGGAGTAACCTTAAGAGTGAATAAAATACTCATGTGCTCTACATGCAATGCTGCTACTAAATAGTTCCTTCATGTGCTTTAATCTGTGAGGTAAAACCTTAGAGAGGGCACATGTACTTTGCTTTGATAGAATATATTTAATGTTGGTGGAGTAAAATGACCCAATGAGGTAACAGAAGGGAGCAATGTCAGTAATCATGCTTATTCCATGCTTTCTTGATATGATGAGCCAGCTGGTAAATGTGTTTTAGAGTCATTATTTAACAATCATCCCGGGATTTAAAGCCCGAATGCTGCAGTTTGCTGAAGCCTAGAGAGGCATAGGAATGCATCAAACGTTTGATGGTGAAACACGACTCAGGTTTAGACCTTAAACCAGCTAACTGGACTTTTCATTTTGTGTTGATTTTGGTCTTCCCAGTGGACAAAGGCGGTAGTGTTTGACCTAACATCAGGGACTATAAAAGAACCGCAATAACTGTTCTGTCCATATCTTTATTTCCAAATATAACTGCACTTTCTGTACATCTATCTATCCAGATTTCTGTATATTTTGTATTGACATACCCAGGTCATGTATTTTGTATTTTATCCCCAAAGCTTCTTCCAGCTCCCTCTGGATGATGTTATCACTTCAACCACTTCAATCACGTTGACAAAGGATCTACTATAAGCTGCAGACCACGTCACCATTTTCCTCTCAATGGGGGGATAACTGAAAGGTTTTAAAATAAAATAAAAGTATATGAGATAATGTCAAATGTCCAAGTCACGGCAATAGTATGTGGCATACACAGATGAGTGCAATGTAAAACACAATTGTAAAACCATTAAATTAGAATGCATTAATCTTGAACAGACTTTGACTGACATGAGGCAACCAATATTTGTTAGACACATTTGTGTTATGAAGCACCAAGCATGTCCTAGTTGTAATTTTGACTAGGTCAGAACGCTATTTACAAGTTAGGAACTGGTAATTACATGAATGCAGCAAAAGAAACCTTCAGTATATGAGTGAAGGAAGAAGAAGCGACAGTGACAGAGTCCACCAGCTTATATGGTACTTAACTGAGAGTTCTGCCAGCACAGGTGTCAGCCATCTTGCTGATGGACTTCCTGACAACCTGAACACACAAGACCAGGCAGCACTAACGGGCTGTCACTACTCTTTCTCTCACTCACGCATAATCTCCTTAGATACCTGGAAGTCTCTTCTCAGGGTGGCTGCTGGATAAGACAGGTCACCTTTCTTGGACCAGGACCTCAGACGTGGAGGTGCCATTTCTCATCCTGACAGCACAAACTCAGCTGCAAACAACCCTGCAACACACTGGAGATTACAGTAAAGCCAGCTCTGTAAAACCCAAAAAAACATCATCTGCAAATAGCACAAATACCAACATAATGTCACTTATCTCCAGGCGTCAAATGAGCCCCCTTGTCAAGACTCCCCTGCTTGTCTTGGACGTGTTTGACTTCATGGTAAGAAAACAAACACAGCTGTCATTATGTGCGAAGAGATACAGAATGACTTTAGTGCGCTTCAGTATCTCCCACAAGCTGCCTTGGAAAACAGCTTTGTAAGTGCTCTCTGAATCCATAAAACACATGTAGACTAGATTATAAAATTTCCAGCCTCATCACTGATCCTTTTACCAGAATTAGCGAAGAACCCAAACTACATTTAAAACACCTCAACTAGTGCTTAATCAATCAGTCAATGAACTGATTCAGTCAATTTACAGGAAAGGAACTGCCAACCATTATGGCAATCGATTAAGTCAGTCATCACACAAAAACATTTGCTGGTTCCTGCTTAACAAACTTGTTTCAGTTTTATAGCACTGGAAATGGAATATTTCTCGTTTTGCACTGTTAGACAAATATATTCTGATTTAGATTCAGATTCAGATTCCTTTATTAGTCCCACAGCGGGGAAATTTTACGCTTGCAACAGCAGCGAAAACACACAGTGGAAAATAGACAGTAAGAAATGCAAGACATAGATTAAAATTTAAAAAATAAAATAAAATAAAATGAAAAGTGTAAGTGTAATGTTATTGCACAGAGTCCAGTTATAAGTCAGTTATTTATTGTTTATTTGTTTATTGTCTATTTGTCTGCAGACTAGCGGGCATTTTGTTTGTTGTGTAGTCTGACAAAAGCAGCAGCAGCAGGCAGGAAGGACCTGCGGTACCTTTTCTTCACACATCGTGGATGAAAAACTGAAGGAACTGCCCAGTGCTGTCAGAGTGTCCTGTAGGGGGTGGGACGGGGATGACAGCTTAGCCATTGCCCTGTTTCCCACCACCTCCACTGAGTCCAGGGGGCATCCCAGGACAGAGCTGGCCCTCCTCACCAGTCTGTCCATTCTCCTCCTGTCTCTGTCCAAGATGCATGCTGCTGGCCCAGCAGACTAGGGTGTTGATCTGGAGGTTGTTCTGCAGGCACCAGTCCACAAAGTTCTGAATTAGTCCATCTGTACTCTCTATTGTCCCCATCTGTGATGAGGCCAACAACAGCAGAGTTGTCAGAGAACTTCTGGAGATGACATGATAAAGTTTGTATGTAGAAAAGTCTGCAGTGTAGAGGGTGAACAGGAAAAGAGCCAGAACTGTTCCCTGCGGAGCACCGGTGCCTGCAGAGAAGCCAGCCGGATCCGACTCAAAGCCCTGCACCCTCACAAACTGTGGTCTGTGAGTGAGGTAGTCCAGAATCCATGCAGAGATGTTAGCATGTTTCCACATATTCTAGACTATATTAAGTGATTACAGCATAATTTGATTTTTTGGGAGCTGGGCTCTTATCTTTCCAGGCCAAATGTTTCCCCTGACTCCAGGGAGTCAGGGGAAACATTTGGCCTGGCTCCATCCAAAGGAAACTAAATCTACCTAAAAAATCAGCATCTCTCATTGATTAATGTGTAAAAAACATTGTGTAAATGTGTCAAGTTGTGGTTTTAAAGGGGATACTTGCAATATTATTTCTTGAAATAGCCAGTGAGTCCCTTGAGTCTCTACTGTATCTCATCTCTATGCTACAAAAGCTTCTATTAGGCTGCTGGCTGTAGCTTCACATTAACTGTATGAATAAGAGAGTGCTGTACTATCTCTGAGAAAGCCGCATATTTTAAAATGTTGAACTATTCCTTTAATAAAAAAAAAGAAAACAGAGATGAATTCATAATGTAAATAATCATTAGCTGTGCTCTGCCCTCACTCAAGGGCAAACTGCCAACAAAGAGCTGTTCTTACTGAAAGATACCAGCTTCTTTATCATCGGTGAGGTCATCAGCAGAAAGTTAAACTTTTGGACTGACGGGTTACTGATGAAATCATGAATGACCCCAGGTAAATTAGTGGGCCATTTCAGTCAGGGATTTGACTGTGGAGTGATTCAAGTTGTATGTTCCTGCCCTTCGGAGGCACGAAGAGCAACAGTCAGAAACGCTTTAACAAAATTGTCTATGTAAAACTCCAGTCAGCCTGTCCCCTGCTCTCATTGCCTCTTAGCGGAGACCTACAACAGTAACACAAACTGGCAGATTAGTCTCAACAGTTTAGAATTTGCCACAATAATGATAGCTGCAGCTTTCCTGCTATTTGGTCTTGGCAAGCAAGAGAAAACTTATAAAATAAGCACCCATATATAAATACAGGATATTTTTAAACTATAACTGTATTGAGTTTTCCAACCTAAGTTTTCGGTATTCCTTTTACACAACACTATCAACAGCCATCTATTGCTATTTAGTGTAGCTGGTATTGTAAATAATCCTACTAATTGACTGTACCAGTTTTAACACAGTAGAGGCTTATTACTGAAGAAAAACAGTTTAGATTTGTTCCTTTCTTTCTCTGACAGCAGGTTACAGGAAACAGAGATTTAAGTTTGAGAGATGCTGCCAAAACACAAGTTGTGTGAGCGAGAGTTATAAGAGGAGGACAGGGCCTGTGTTTACACAGGGGCATCCTGTGCTGGTGCAACAAGAGGGAACAGGACCCGACATTGCAGCATCTCAAAGAATAAGAAAGAAGCCAGACATCCAATAATATTGTTTAAGTTGTTCGCAACTGTTCTCTGTTTACATTGTTTCGTGATAAATGGAAAAGCCTGACACTCCAGTCGGTTTCTCTTTCAGTGATGTTGTATGTAAACTTTGTTAACATAAGATGAACACATTTCAAACATTTAAGTGGCTATTAATCATTAGTAATGGATACAGGTGTCATGCTAATATCCCAACAGATGCAATTATGGGTGATGTAAAAGACCATCTCAGAGACCAAAGTGAATTATTATAAAATTTGGATTTAAAAGAAACTAATCTGACCCAACAGTACACTTCTTTAAGTGCTAAAGTAGACTTGAGGGATTTATACTCCACTTGAGAATTTACATTTTACCTGTGCCACTTCTACTTCTACTCCACTACATTTCAGAGGAAATATTCTACATTTTAATTAGTTGATTTGACACAAATTCTGACATATTCATATTCTTACTTTGCAGAATATGATTTTTTTTAATTCTACAAATTAAAAAACCCTATCAGTCCAACAGTTATAATTACCTCCAATTTGACAAACTACAATAGTCAAATAATGGTTAATTAATCAGTAATAGCAATAAAATATAATACATACAATAGAAAACTGACATTGTGGGCATTATGCTTTTGAATCATTTTGATTTTTTCTGATAATACTTTCTGTGTGGTATTAGTATTGCATCTCATCATAGTTACATAGATACTAAAGGTAAAAAGATATTGTGATATTGGTACAGCTTACATTTTTAATTTGGTCTTTCACTTACAAAAAAGTATTTTTCCATTGTGGCATTATTACTGTAACTTAAAGGTACCCCATGGAGTTTTTGACCACTAGCAGTGCTGTGGTTTCACACCATGCACAATGACTGACAAATAATAATATATTGTAGTGTGCCACAATATGCTGTAATATGCCAACAAAAAATATAAACAATATAAACAATGCAGGTTTCAGAGTGTTCAAAAAATTGTTTTTGCAAAAGCTTTATGAGGAAAAACATGTCTGTCAGACCACAAGGATACACACGATGCATTTTGTAGAGAAACACCGACTGTAAACATAACTTGCTTGTTTACAAGGAGACTCCACAGGGCACCATTAAGTAAAGGACAGAAAACACTTCTTCCACTGCTGTCTGTGGTGAAAAAAAACATAAAAAAGTTGGATGAAATGTAGGCCCATAAACTCAGCAGTCAAAGTTAGAGAAGACAGTCAGAGAAGATGGAAAAGTGAAAAAGGAAAGGGAAGTCAAGTCATTAATCTAGATGGCTGGTGCTCAACGGGGTGTTAACCCCACGGAGCGGCCATTTCTTAGCAATGCCATCCTCCGAACTCCAAAAGATGACTCATCGTGGTCCCAAGTAACTAAGAGGGCAAATAACATTCACACATGGTCTGGCATAGCAGCACGACAGTCCTTGGCGAGACACAAAGTTAGCTGCAGTCAATCAAAACTTTGATTCTGTTGGCAGTTTCTGTCTCGCAGGTGTCCTCTGTTCAAATACATCTTTCACCCTGTGTGTTGCCTAACAGATACCTCTGTGCAGCCTTGCGAATGTACAAACACATGCATGGATGTGCATGTGAATGTGATGCATGTATGAGTCTACAGTATATGCCCGCCTAAGAGTGAGTCTGCTCCCCTAAAGGTAAGCCTGTGGATCCTGCGACGTTTCCCCTCACCCTACTGTCAGGCACCGCTCAGCTGTAGCCTACATGGCTTCTTAACGGTCTGGGGAGCAATGTACCCTCCTGTCCCTCCTCAGCACACCAACACACCCCGGTGACCCAGACCCAGCCAGGGTCAAAGGTTAGCACAGAGCCTACAGCTAGCAGCAGAGCGGTCACTCTGGAAAAAAGTTTCCTTGTCTCCTCTGCTTCACTTTCACTGAGATACAAGTGGGAGTTCACAGAGCTGTAAAATATTTCAGTTTGGTTTTAACTCTTCATGAGAATAAGAAGGTCAGGTAGGTGAGGACTGGGTGAATGTATAGTTTTACCAACATGTCATTGTTTTTATGTTCACTTTGTGGGGACTCATTCAGCAAGATGGATAAGATGCATCTGTGTATGCTGGATACGATTAAATCATTTTTAAATACCACAGTTACTGTATATGTGTACTATAAGTGTTAAACTGAGAGCTTTTCAATACAGCTTTATGGACTTCAACTGATTTTGCGGTGGATAGCTCTCTACTGTCATTTGCACTACTTCTAATGTTGCTCAATATACCTAAAATGAGACTGAATTTGAAGGCAGTTTCAAATTCAAAGCCCAGTTTGATGGCAGGACCTTTCAGTGTTGAAATACCTGTGTGTTTTAAAGAGACTGTTTCAAAGATCTCTGGCCTAAGTATGTATTACACTTTTTCTGCAGGTCGACAGACAGAGAAAACACAGATCCGCCAACACCTCTCTGTGTAAGCAACATTGTGCGGCAGCTGCCTTCCTGCATCTTACTTTCTGTTTAATCCCAAAATAAAGCAAGAGCGGCATTGCATTAATTATCACATTATTATTATTATTATAGCTGGCTAATTTGGCTGAGTGCAAATCAACTTAAACTATAAAACTCAACAGTGACAAGCTAAGAAAATAAGAATGAACATTTGCTTAAGTTGTAATTCAAACAGGAATGCCTGTTTTTGCCAAATGAAAGCGCTTCATCACATTGGAGCAGAAATCACATAACAAGAGCAGACAGCCATGTTAGAGACTCTGTGAGGCACAGCTAAGCTTTGACCTAAATGCTGATGTCAACATGGTCACAGGGATGATGCTAACATGCTGATGTTTCACAGGTATTATTTTTACCATGTTCACCATGTTAGTTTGACATGTATAATGGGAATTTCTCCCTCACCATTAAGTTTTCTTTATAAATTACCTTTATACTATGTTGGACTAACTAAGACCTAAATTCCTTTAAAACGACAAACCTCTGACCGACAGTACACTTCTGACCTGCTGTAAAAGAGAGACCTTTGACTGATAGCGGTCATCACACTATGGAAGACGAGTCATGACAAGGTTGTTTCTGACTGGTTTTAAATCTTAACTGATTAACTATCTTTCTGCCAGACTCCTTTTACGCATGAAGACGATGTAACCCTGAAACTATCTACTAGAAGGGTTGACAAGACCTCACACTCCCTCCCTTCCCCACCTTTCCTTTGTTTGTACCCCATTATAAATATCTGTGCTTTCTCTGTTATCACTTGTGAGTCCTCATCCAGCTGAGCACACACTCGGTTGTCTGACAGCTCACCTTCTTGCAAGAATACATTAAAATATAAAAGACACTCTGGTTGGATCAATTCTCTTTATTTCCAGTACAGACAAAATATATTTTTCATGCTAAGCACAAAGTAAAGCTGTCGGTGATGAAAGTATTAAAAGAAATTAGGTTCTAAGTGTTTATGCCCAAATAAATAAAGGACAACTGAGGTTTTGACTTGAAGTTGCTGGATGAAAAGTCATGTTTGTTCAATATCATTGTGAGGGAGTCATGAATGTCAGCACCATTTATAATGGTAATCCATACAGTAGTTGTAGAGGCAGATTACTCAGTACCAGAGGTGTCAACCTAAACTTCAGAAGGATTCATACTCTTGGTGCCATGAATATTTGTACAAATTTGATGGCAATCCATCACGTTATTATGTACAGCTATATATGAGTCTGGTCAGTCTGGATTGACCAACCCACAGAGTAACATGCCATCCATAAAGCCACAGCATGTGCATGGCAAAATCAATCACATACAACTCTCTAGATCATATATTGCCCACAGTGACCAAATTCACATTAAAGGGATAGTTCCAACATTATAGCAAACACGCATTTATATTGTCTAACTGTACATAACTTCATATCAAACATGTCCAAACCTCCTGTTAGATACTGCCCTCGTTTTGTACAACTTCTGACATCAGTCACTTCAGTTCCTGAGCACAGCCTCTTTGAGTTGAACCCACTTAATGTATCTGCGTGACAATGAAGACACTCCATATTTTCAGTTCAACAGCGGACACTGGGGGCTACCAATCCATATTAGAGGTTAGAGACACAAGTGAGTGAAAGAGACACTACATCAAAGATGAGGCTGAGAATAAAACCCCATCCTGCGGTGGCCTTAATCCTTCAACACCTGCGATTTGAAGCACACTCCTTTGATGTTGTTGGTTCAGCTGGAGAGAAAGAGACTTGATAGGCAGGCAGAGAAAGAGAGCGAGAGAGAGAGATGGGGAGATAATACACTGCTAGTTCAACACTGAACTAAACTGAATGCAAGTTAAGCTGACAGACAAATCAATTCTTCTGTTACCCTTCAATGATATAACTCCAGAAAGGTTTACTGCTCCATCTCACTGACAAAGTGCTGTATGAGAATGCTGACTGGCTATCTGATGGTGTCTGGAGGTAGTAAATATATAAAATTCAAAGCCAGCAACAATTCACAAAGACACCAGGTGTCATTGAGCTTGTCTGGGGGCTCTGGTTATTATTTTTTAGCTCCAGCTTCCAGCCCTCTACAACACACAAATGTCTCCACATGTGGTTGGGAAAGTCATTTTAAAAAATGTGTTTTCTGCTTTAATGCTGATGTTTAAAAATATGCCAATTATTTATGCTTTCCGGTGAACGTGTCTCATTAAGGATTACGATGGTGTATCTGCTTGAATTCCCCCATGAATGCCTTCGCTTCACCAAAACCGTCCAATTAAAACATGTGTAGTGTAGTTCCTCTACGAACTCAAGACAAAAAAAGGCGTAGACCTTGTATCAGGTTAATAGGTGAGTTAATAGGTTGACTAATTATTTCATTTTTTTAAAGCAAAAATGTACTGGTTTCAGCCTCTCCAGTGGGGGTATTTGTTGTGTTCTGTGATGGTAAAATGAAAACATTTGGGTTATGGATTGTTGTTTGTAAAAATGTACCACAAAGAAAATTTGTCACTATTTTCTAACAATTTACAGACTAAACAATTAAGTAAATCTGGATTAGATGAAAAGAAAACAAAAAGAAGTGCTAGCCCTGAAAAATACTACTAACAAGAGCAATAATACAACAACAATGGCGATACAATAAACTGCAACACAATGGAACAATATCATGAGGAACAGAGGGGAGATGGATGAGCCACCACAGGCCATTCACTCAGTCCAACAGGAGCGGGGCTGAAAGGACGAAATCAGCACAACGGCAGACAAAGGAGAGGAAGAGGACAGATCCTGTAATTTTTACATAATTCAGATTATGTGAATTATTCCTGGACATCAGAGGGTGCGCAATAGGCCAGAGTCAAAGAAAAGAGCAAGAGACATGTAAAATGTAACAGTTGGAGCATGAATGCACAATGATATGTCCCCAGTTGCAACATGGACATTTAATTAGAGCAGCACCTCACAATTGTTGTCTTTATAGAAATCTAATTATTTCTTTTAATTGATAAAATGTCAGAACAAAATTGTAAATTAAATCTGAGGTGACATCTTCAAATAGGTTGTCTTGTAGTACAACCAACAATCCACAACCCAAAGATATGTCATTTATAAGGACCACAGCAAATTGTCACTGGTCCAATAATACTTTTTCTATCTGCAGTACTGGTCAGTTAACTGACTAGTTGTTTAAGTGCTCAGTTTAATGAGGACTGCAAAGGAGAATTATTTTCACTATACATTAATATGATGACTATTAAATGCCCATCAGGAGTCCTGTCAACAATTGACAACCCAAAGATATGCAAAATACAGTTATTTGAAACAGAGAAAAGCAAAGCATCAGATCCTCACATTTTGAGAAGCTGGATCCAGACAATATTTGACATTTTTTTTTGATAAATGACTTAAAAGATATCCGATTAGTATTGTTATGGATTCGTAATCTGCCTGTCCACTGATCAGTCAATCAACTGGTTATTTACAATATTTAATTGAACCTTTTAAACAATGCAGTCTAATGATTTGGTAATAATTAGCAAGTAACTAATCAGAAATTACTTCCACGCACAGTCAAATCCATATTATATCAATATTATATTGCTTTTTATGCCAGGAAAATAAAAGGACAATCAAAAACAATTTTGATCATTATAACAACAAAGGAGGTCAATAAACGATAGAAAGACTTATTTAGTCCTCCATCCCTCTGCTCATGTTAACCCTCAGTGCTTGTACCACCAACCAGACCCTCTTTTCAGCGCTTTGTTCTGCACGGAGCATGTTGGGGGGTTGGGTATGAGAAACAGGGTGTGGCCTCGCTGTTGTCATGGCAACAGAGATATCCCTGCTTTGAACCCCCTCAACCAGTCAGTGTATGGAGTGGAGGAATGACAGCATATGCATGCAAGCAGACCAAAATATTACAAACAAGCATGCAGGGATCTACACGATGCCTCTGTGTCCCTGTAACATTTAAAGAAAGTACACAAGGAATGAGCGCCTGCACACGGACAGGCAGTAGGTATTCCTACGACCTGTAATAGCCTGTGATACAGCCGACGCCATTCCCTTTAGTGACAGAGTGATAGGCTCTCTGGTTTCTCAGAGTTCAAACAAGCCTAGCCCATCTGTTATACTAGTAATACTGCTGTACAGCAATATCTCCTTTAATAGGCTACCACTGTTATAAAACACAAGGTTACATGATGTTATTGGGCTTCACAAACTGGAGTCAACGGGTTCTCTGTGTGTCTGTGTTTGATAGCAATGAACGCCTGACCTGCAGACAACCCCAGCGCGGATGTTATAGAACATAACGCAGGAAGCTGATGTAAAGATTGTGCCAAAAAAAAAAACCTGCTCTCCAGTGCATTATTTAATCTAGCAGCCAAACCTGGGTGTTATTTTGAATGAGGGAGATCTGAGAACAAGACAGCTAAAATAAAATGTTTAAACACCTGTTTATCTGTAAGAGACTGAATTTACCCTCAAAAAAAGCATTTCTGGCTACTAAATATGAGATATGACAGCAGTGCCAGACTGGAAAATTTCTTACTAATAAAAAATTAAAAATCCAGTTCTCTTCACCAGGTGTGGATGAATTAAAAAGTGGGGCACATCGCCACTGATGCAAACCTCTTGTGTGAATCCATCAACTGAAAGCTGTACCATTATTCAGTCCCAATCACTCTTCAGCTCGATATCACAGGCAACATACAGTAGCTTAGGTTTCCAAGGTAGTTCCATTTAGAAGATATGGCAATACACTTCCTGCAGAGACTCAAAGTAATTCAATACCAGCTGCACTAATGAAATGAAAAAAAAAGTCATAACAGCTTGAGCAATATAGTATTTTACTTTCAATATAGTGTTAGACTGAACTGTTAAAGCCATGTAAAATGGCCTGTGACTGTATATGTTAAAACATATTGCCATCTGGTGGTGAGCTGCAGTACTGCTGGTCAGATGGATGACAAAGGAAAATCCTCAGTAAATGAGTGGATCATGTGGGGACGATAAATGTATTCGAATGAAATTGGCTTTTAGATTTTAACCTAATTAAGCCAATATGTGAGATGTTAGACAGCAATCTTTAAAAGAGGGACCTCTCAATAGTAAAACTGGTCATAGCAAAGATAAAATGCATACCTCTGAATCACACATGGAAAAGTGTTGGTATATAATGTGTGAACAAATAAATGGTGAACAGAAAAGGGGCCACAATGGATACCTGAGGAACGTCCTTAGGAACATCATCAATGTTAAAACAGGACAGGCATACAACACAGCCTCTAACAGCCTCATTATTTTCATTATTTTATGTGTATATCAGATATCATATTTGGTGTGAATGCTGAAACTATTTCATTCATCCACACCTGGTGAAGAGAACTGGATTTTTATCATTTAAAGCTTTTTTCATCATCGCTAGAAAACTATTCTGAACTGTTCTACTCAACTTGCTCTTGTGCCCACAATTTTCACTTTTTATGCACAATTTATATATCAATCAGTAGGTAAACTTGTCCTCTGTCTACTGAGGGCATGATTTAGGCAACAAGGCTGACAGTTTTTGCATAATGTACCTCAAAGCACCAAGAAAGCCCTCCTCCTCTCTTATTGACTGTAATGTTATTTCAATTCAACTTCAGCAATAATACAAATGTGTTTTGAAACTGAAATGTGTTTTGGGTCTTTTTTAACTTCATCCACATAAATTTAACATCTACATGTTCGCAAAAGCCTTTTGGTGCTCACAGTGGCTATATTTCACCGACATGACCTACACTTTTTACTTAAAACTGCCTTGTTTGAGAAGAACCTTTAAAGTCTTTTCTCTATCACAGTGACCATGCAGTTTTAAACAATCATTAATTATCAATGAATTAATTAATGATTGCTTCACTGATTAAAGCGGCAGCATCTTGTTCCTGCATTCTGACTGGTGGATTGATGTTAAGTTATTTACTACAGTTGGATCTCTTTCTGCTGTTATTAATTAATTCAAACCTGAGCCGTTTCAGGTTTTAACACTGTGAATGCTGATTGAGCAGTCGTACTATTGTTCCTGTAGTGTTTGTTACTATTCTTTCACTTTTTTTTTTGCTTTGCTACTATTTCTGCGTACTTTCAGCTTCAGAAAGCTTTCAAATATCAAAATATTCAGCAAGCACATTATGCTTTGATTCAGCTTTTCCTACCTTTCTACTTTTAAGCACATTTAAGCACTCGTTAAACACATTTATGCTTTTATTCAGCTATTTTGATTTCAAAACTTGATTTTCACAATAAAATCACTTGATGGTAACAGAAAACTTACTAGGAGTCCACAGTAAGACTGGAATGAGTAAATTCAAATGTATGTATTTTCAACAATACTTTCTACTTCAATCCTCTTCTGTATCTTTATCAGTTGCCTCATACTTCTGCATGTTTTAAACTACAGAGCCCATTCAAATATAAAAATGTTCAGTTCTTCAAGGACTTTGTTTGTATTCAGGCATTTTCTTCCTTTTTTAACTTTTAAAAATAATTAGCATTTTCAACAATTTGTTACAGTTTAGTTTTTCTAGTTATGAATTTCAGCTCTTATCTTCTTTAAGTAATGCAATTCAGCCTCCAGTTCTGCAAATGCATTTTTGCTTTCAGACTTTTCAGGCATTTCATTTTATACCTCTGCATTTCCAACAATGCTTTCAGCTAGAAAAGTCCATTCAAACATCAAAATGTCCCAAAATCTTTTTGGGATTCAGGATATCATTCAACTTTTCAAATCCCATTCAAACTCTTGAAAATATTCAGCTTTGTTTGAGGTAAAGTTTTTGTAAAAATGTTTATAACTAGAAAGTGTGACATCAACAGCTAGAGTGCAGAGGAGCTGTGAAAATCTTCGGAAAATTTTCTCTTCAATTGGCTCTCTTTCCCACAATTTTCACTCTACATGGTTACTTTTATATGATTTTACAGAAAATTTTGTGCTGATTGCAGACCTGTATTAAATTTAGCAAACAGACTAAGCAAACTTGCTCAAGACTCTTCCAAGCAAGAAAAGAACCAATCAAGTGCCGCATCCACTCCTACTATAAATTAGAGGAGAAAAGTTGGAGCACCAGTTTTCTAAACTGCTCTCGCGATCACAATATGAGGATACACCTTGTGGTCTCATATTGAAGGTTATGTAACCACTCTTCCTATTCCTATACTATATAAGTTTACATACATTAGTCAACTACAACTACCCTCACCACTTAATGTTGTCCAGTTATAGACCGTGGAAAAAAATAATTCACTGTGCAGATCAAAAGGTGATAATAGCAGCTACTTACAATGTTGAAGGTGGACCATTTTCTTATATGCCACTCAATGCATGAACCCGCAAATCAACGCATCAACAATATCTATATGACAACAGAGTGACTGTGCTACATGCCACTGCCGAGTAACATACCAAGTTGGTGACGTTTGCTGTAAACAAGAATCACATTAGATGTCATAATCATTAACACAAACAAACAAAAAAAATAAAGCACCTGATCACTAACACTTTGGTTATATATGGACAAGATGGCCAGTAGAAATAGCCTCAGTACCCCATACTCCCACAGTGTCCTCCACAGGCCTCCTAGGGCACTTGAATATAAGCCTTTTCCAGGTCCATGTAAACTGGATAAGCAAACATCCACGCCCGTCTGAGTAACCGGTCTTCCACGGCCTGGGAAGGAACCCGCTTTGTTCCTCCTGAGGACAGAGGAAAGTTGGAAACAGCACCTTTCCAAAGACCGGATGTTGAACGCATTTGATCCCAGAGCCGGAACTCTGGAATCTAGCAACTCAACACGCTTCCTCTGAAGTGCCATCATCAGTTGTATCCATATGATCTTTTTCATCCCCTATTTGTGTGTGTGTTTTCAGTACATGATGTATAATTAGTATGATAAATAATCATTTGTGTATTATTATTAAGGGGTAGAAGAGGATAAAGAGCAGCTGTCTGGCTTTGTGATTAAGTCAGTGTGATGAGTCCACATCAGGTTCTTGCTGATGTGAACCCTGAGGAACCTGAAGCTGCTGACTCTCTCCACTGTAGTCCTGCTGATGGAGCAGGTTCGTCTCCCTGCCTCCTTCCTGTAGTCTACAATTATTTCCTTTCTTTTGCTGCCTTTGAGATGGAGGTTGTTGTTACGCTGGTAGACAAGGCAGGTAGACCCAAATGCAGGACACAGATAACAGGCAGACTTTTTAGAGATTTTAATATGAAATTGATTGGATTATGAAGAGTTCTTACAATCAGGTTTATCAGGTGTATGTGAAGACATAGATGTGTCATTTGTTGTTTCTTTACTCATGAATGCCAAAGTTTAAAATTTTGTCTTTTCTGCTGTCATTGCTGATTTAAAATGACTTGGCTCCCAAAAAATAAAAACAATTAAAAGAAATATTAATTAATGGAAGCATAACTTGTTAGCTGTTGTGAATAGGTGCTATAGTAATTGACTAGAGCACTCATTTGATCAACTGGGCTCTGATGGCATGAAAGTTATGAAAGCTAAAAGCCAGAATGTGCAGTGCAACATAATTAACATGCCCTTTAATCTCTAATTTCATAAATAGACAGATGTCAGTAGATATTATTGAAGTATACATAGATAAACTGTACCTTGTATTGATCTTATTAATTTTCTTGTTCTTTCTGTCTTCTCCATGTTTCTCTCTGTCTGTCTATTTCATGACCTCCCCTCAGGTGTCAAGCTGGAGCTTCTTTTTTCTCCTTTTTTCTTTGGATAATAATTGCTATTTTTATAATAATTTCTGTAATGATTTGAATAAGACATACAAATCTTTAATTCTTTCAAATTATAGTATAGCTATATATTATTATAAGTAATCATGATATCAATATTATTATGTTATAATATTATTGATATATTATAATAAATATTAATAGCCTAAATTAATAATATTGATATTACTATTAATTAATAATATTATTAAATACAAATATAATGATTTATTGTCAGTCTTACAAGGATTTTAAATGGTCATTATTCTATAAGAGTATAACATTTTGGAACTATAGGTCTTTTTGGACTTTTATAAGACTTTATCTGATAGGACAGATATATATGATAGAGATATATCATATGATATATGATTGTTGTTATGCTAATGACATATAAATCTCACTGGATGAAGTCCAGTTAGATCAGATTGGTTGCAAATCAAGCAGAATTTAACATTCTTATGAAATCCTAGCGGATTTTTTGAGTAAGGACCTGAACAAAGCTAACTCACACTCGTCTTTTAAAACTGTGTTTATACTACAAAAAAATAAAGCCTTCGTACAGTATTTCTACTATTTATTTTGTCTTTGCAATAATGAGTCAGTCATTTTATTGAAGGCGCGGTGTTTTACGAGCAGCACCTGAATGCAGCATCAGGCGGCCTGTCAATCATCGGGCCGCGTCGGTCACCTGACCCAAAGTCCAAGTCACGTGACTGATATTCCATCCTCGCCATTTTGCAATGTGGGAGAGAGGGAGGCCACTTTTTTATGGCTAGCGATTAAAACAAAGCAGTTTTATGTGTTGAGGACAAAGAGCGTCGAGCTTCTTTCGTGTCAGTGAGTATATTTTTTATTAAAATACAGCCGCGCTCTCTTCCGTCACTCATTAACTGAACAGATCATTAAGATGTCCTTGTATATCCATGTGTGTGACTGCTAGCACTGTTAGACTCGTGTGTGTGTGTGTGAGCGAGAGAGGGGAGAGAGAGAGAGAGAGAGAGTATAGCAGGCAGAAGCTACCTGTGAAGCTAACAGTGTGTTTCCAGCTGCTTTGTACTCAGATTTCGTGTTTATTTTCCCTCACATGAAAGCCCGTGTAGCTGCAGCAGGTCACGTCTAACATGAGCCAGTTAATTTAGTGAAAGTGGTTCCTCGATGTCTGAGTGTTAGCTGGGAGTCTGTGCTCAACTTCAGCCTGCAGGGGCATGAAAGTGGATGAAATATTTTTAGAGCCTGACGTAGCAGGTGCTCATCTGAGACTGGCCGAAACACATGATGGTGTCTGCAGAGGGGCTAGACTGACCACAGGCTCTGCAAGTTCAGAAAACTTTTGCAAATGTACATCTGAGGGCAAGGACAAAGTTTGACAATGAGCTGTTGTGGCATGTGTGTGGCACATGTACACTGTTTGGATGAGACAGAAGAAGTCCATTGTTGTTGACTGAATTGTTCTCTGATCCAGTTTTATTAAAATCAGGCTAATTTTTCTGCAGCTCCACTCCATATTGTCCACAGTTAAGCTGGATTATGGCAAGCATTTCTTGCACTTCTCCAAATGTGTATCCCGCTGTTATGATCTCGTCATACAGAAGCAGAAGTAGGAGAAAGAGGAAGGAAAATTGTGGTCTGAAAGTGAGAAGGAAGAAAGTGTTGGATTTGCAGAGATGAAAGGATTTCAGTCATATGGCCATTTCCCTCAAATCTTCAAATGTAAACAGATGCACAAAGTTTATCATGAGTGGGTTCAGCTCTCATGCTTCTTTTAGCCAGTCTTCTCGCTAGATCTCTTGTAAATACTGTGATACGGAGTACCAGTATGGTCAGTTATTTATTTTAACGTTGACTGAAAATACTGAAATTTTCTCCCTTAGTAGATGTAAATAGTTTTGGTTTTTACAGGCAGACTGCATGCCCATAATAATTTAACTAGTGGTCACTGTTAGGCACCTGACGTACAGTATTTTTTTCGGTGCTGTACATTGGTAAGCATGCAG
The DNA here is from genome assembly GCA_023238725.1 of Scortum barcoo. Classification (NCBI taxonomy): domain Eukaryota; kingdom Metazoa; phylum Chordata; class Actinopteri; order Centrarchiformes; family Terapontidae; genus Scortum; species Scortum barcoo. Next base: position 14,680,764 of record CM041531.1, read on the forward strand.
TTCACTGAACATGCAGCATGTGTGCAAGCTTTCCTCTTTTTTATAAATATCTTTACCTTGATGGCTTGGCAGCGCAGCAACACGATTGCTAATCATTTATATAATTTTAAATACTAACTTATGCAGAAATGTTGACATTAAATTGAGTTATTGGTTGACAGTATGATTTGATAAAGATTATTTAATTTTAAAATGCATCAATGCTTGAGATTCAGTGAAAAACACATCCATGTACACTGTTGTGGTGGCCTGATAAACCTGATGAATTACCTCAAAGTGCTGTATTTTGTGTTAAAGGTTTTGCAAATTGGGATTGTGTTGTGAAAAGAGAGCCAGAGGTATTGTAAAATCCTGTTAGATACAAGCTCTTGAATCACAAACTGATCTTTGAACCAGCCTCTGGAGTTACATGTGCAGACAGTCATTTTTAAATTGAGTTGAGTGACACCGTACATCCAATATCAAAATCTGGAGGGACATTTAGATATTGTCTTTAAAAATACCTGCATCCACATTGATAGTGAGGATTGGGATCTTATCTATAATATATATATATTAAAATCTAGTGTACCATGTAGCACCAGCCAGTTTTCCCATTAATTTCTTTGTTCCCCACTGTCTTCTAGGTCATGGAGGAGATCAGCAATGTAGCTGTACTCATCACACACTCCTCCTCTGCCTCCTCTTCCTCCTCCACGCCGCCGGTGCTGGAATCCCTCTCTCAAACCCAAACCCATCAAGTGGGAGATGAGGACACCTCGCAGTGTTTTCAGCAGAAACAAGCAGCAGACTCTCTCATCCAGGTCATTGAGAAACTCAGCAAAATTGTGGAGAAGCGGCCCCAGCGCCGCTGCACTGTGGTGGGACAGAAAAGAGCGCTCCAACAGGCCTCTTTTGCAGGAGGAGGGGTAGGTGAGGAGGGGAAGAGGGGGGCTAAAGGAGGCTCTCCCTATAAAAAACCAAAGAGGAACAGTAAGGAGCAGGAGAGGATAGAGGAGGTGAGATTAGAGGGCAGTGCAGCCGATGGCGCTCTTTCTTTACCGGCATCAGGTGACAGTAACAACAACAGCATCACCTCTGCGGTAACAGAGGAGGCCGGCAACCTTGACAGCAGCGACAACAAGCGGACAGTGACTTGCTACCAGTGCAGCCTGTGCCCATATCTCTCCCAAACGCTGCCACTGCTGAAAGAGCACCTGAAGCAGCACAACGAGCAGCACACTGACCTCATCCTCATGTGCTCCGAGTGTCGTTTCACCTCCAGAGACCAGGGGCAGCTGGAGGCACACGTCAGGCTGCACTTTCACAACGGCGGTAACCTGAAGAGCAGCTCCACTCTGTCAGATACTTGCGGGGAAGGCAGGGAAGAGGCTTCAAGAAAGCAGGATGGGGACTGGACTGGGAGCAGCCACAGTAGAGGAGGCGAGGTGATCAGTAGTTCAGTGGACACTCCCAAGGAGCTCCCGCAGAAGAAGAAATGGTATAGCTATGAGGATTATGGATTGTACCGCTGCCTGATCTGCAGCTACGTGTGCAGCCAACAGCGAATGCTCAAGACTCATGCCTGGAAGCACGCTGGCTTGGTCGACTGCTCATACCCTATCTTTGAGGATGAAGGTGGGGCTCCCACAAGAAGAGATGCTCAGGCTGCAGCTAACACTCCACCGACCAGAGAGGAAATAGTCGTTCTTTCCCCAGTCCTTCAAGATAAAAGTCTACAAAAACTGCCCACTGCCTTCAAACTCCAGCTGTTTACTGCTCCACTGGCTGCTGAGAACAAACAGGATGTGTTGACTCATCCAACGTCCAATCTCAACGTCAGTCCAAAAACAGAAGAAGAGGAGGTAAGCGTGTACCCAATTAAAGACCTGACCTCCGAGGAGCCCATGGTGGAGGTGCAGGTGACGACGGAGGCAGAGTCTGAGGTGGAGACCGACAGTCACCAAGATGGTGCCTCTGTCACGGACAGCTTACTGTCGTCAGCTCAGAAGATTATCAACAGCAGCCCCAACAGTGCTGGCCACATCAACGTGATTGTGGAACGCCTCCCCTCAGCCGAGGATTCAGTCATGGCGACTAACCCCCTTCTTCTCAGCCCAGACGTGGACAGGGACAAGAGACTACTGGATGCAGAGGAGGAAGAGCAGGACCATGTCGGAGCTGCAAAGGATGGGGTGGTCCTTGGCTGCACTGCTGACAGCCAGCCATCAGGAGCTGATATCAAGTCCTCTGTCGCTATAAGTAACGACTCACTGCGGGATGAAAACATTCCTCCGGCTGGTCGCAAGAGGACACATTCTGAGTCTCTCCGCCTGCATTCTTTGGCTGCTGAGGCCCTGGTAGCCATGCCCATGAGGACCCCGGAGCTCCCCACCCCCAGCACCAAAGTAACTTTGAAGAACATGACGGTCCAGGCGCAGAGCCCAAACACGGGCCAGAAACTTGTAGAGGTGACTGCAGCTGGACAGAAAGCCTCCGACGTCGGGACAGCAGCAGCTCTGTTGGACTTGGAGCTTCATAGCAAGGACAGGGAGGAAGATGTGGGGGAGGGAGACGAAGAGGGCCCTGTCACCAAAGCCGGCATCAGCCTGTCACTGCTCACCGTCATTGAAAGGCTGAGAGAGCGCTCGGACCAGAATGCGTCCGATGAGGACATCTTAAAAGAGCTTCAGGACAACGCGCAGTTCCAAAACGGAGGCGTGGCCGGCGTGGTCTCTGGGAATGGAGCCGAGAGTTACATGTGCAGCATCCCGGGGATGGACGGGTTGGTTGCCTCTCCTGACGGCGGTCTGGTGGACTACATCCCCGGCAGCGAAAGGCCTTACAGGTGCCGCCTGTGTCGCTACAGCAGCGGCAATAAGGGCTACATTAAACAGCACCTGCGAGTGCACAGGCAGAGACAGCCATATCAGTGTCCCATCTGTGAGCACATCGCCTCGGACAGTAAGGACCTGGAGAGCCATATGATCCACCACTGCAAGACCCGGATGTACCAGTGCAAGCTGTGCCCAGATGCCTTCCACTATAAGGTAAGGAGACGTAAACATGCAGCTTTTTAATACTTTAATATTTGATCCAGTAATCAGATTCTCTTTAGTAGTTCATTATAACGTTCAGAGTTTTGAAATCCTTTGAGGTAACTTATGTTGTAGTCAGAACCAGACATATGGGTCCTCATTATGGTAGAATGGACAGAAGAGCAGGCCATGTAAGGACACAGTATTTATATATGTTTATTCATTTCAGTTACAGTGCAGCACTCTGTTTCCTCAGGCTCCTTCTCACCGCTGTGTAACAACCAGACTCCAGCAGTTATGATTGTTATTATTGTCCATGTCCTTAATGATTTTTTTAAAAAGCATATTTTTTTATGGGCAGCAAGATTGGGATGTTCACATAAAGACTGAGGACTGTGGACTGTACACAGTTTGACTATATGGAGATATTCACTAGAGTTTGAAATGTTTGTTTATTCTGAGGTTTCTGATTGTTTAGTCTCTGGTTGTGTTAGACAGTCATGTTGCTAATTAATTGATTTTTTTCCTGGTATTTCATTCACTGAATTAGCAACAAAACAACATTTGCATCTAGTTATTTTATTCGTGAACAAAAGCAGTTCTCTTGAATGTATATTTTCTATGAAATTGTATTTTTTGAGTCATAATACACAGTGATATCACAATCTAAAATGACATTTAGAGCTGAAGCCATTAGACAGTGGGACAGTGGAAATAAATTTAGTTGACAGCTGTTAGATATGCTAGTTTATTAATTTAGATTAGTTTCCAGGTTAAAATACCAAACATTCCCTGGTTCCTGCACAGAAAATGCCCACAGTATATTGGCAGATTCTTTGTCTTTGCCTTTGTTTAGTGTTAGCCCTCTTATATACAGACAACACTCAAGTTATATTTACTTTCAGTCTTCTCCCCTGTCAACATCTGTTTTTATTTCTCAGCCGCCCAAACAGTAAAGATGAGTTCAGGCCCAAAGAGATAAGTTAAATTATTGGTGTGAAGTGATCGACCTTGTTAGTGAGAAATGAAAGTCTGGTGGAGCACTGCAATAAAAGTTTGATGATACAGGCAAAGGAGAAAACTATTGATTCCACTGCTATCGAGGGACTCCAGTGCAGATTCGCAGCAGAGATTATTCACCATTCATCAAGTTCATCATATTATCCATCACATTTGGGAGTTAGGCCAAGAAAGTTTCCACTTGTGAAAGCTGAGTGATGGTTCACTGCTTTGATACCTGCTGCAGAGGGGGCATTAGAGAGTTAGAGGGCTTATTAAGCATATTACAGGGTGCATCGCTGAAGATCACTGTCAATCAACACTCCAGAAAATTGGAATTTAGATATTTATTTTCTAATCACACAAAAACTGTATTTTTCATAATAATATTCCAGTAGAAGACAAAAGTCTTATCTTTTATACCTCCGCTGTGCCTTTTTAAAATGTATTTTTATTACATAGAGTCCTCAAATGACTGCTTCTAAGTAAATGTGCAAACCATCGTTGAAACCACAGAGTTTCTATGTATTTATTTTACCTTTTCTAAAATGAACAACCTCAATTACTTACATTTAGCAAGTTGACTATTTAACTTAAAAGTAGAAAAAAAAACATCAGATTTGGCAGGTTTTCATTTTGCTAGCAGTTCATAAGTTGGGGAAAAAGTATTTTAAAAAAGCTGTTTAATGTCAACTGCATATATTCTCATCGTAATATTGTGTGTGTGTGTGTTTTCTTAGAGTCAGTTAAGAAGTCATGAAAGGGAGCGCCATAGCTTCAGCAGTGACGTGACAGCCCTCACACCAGTCACTGAAACCATGGCTGTGGTGGAAGAAGCTGAGCGGGTGAGAGATGAAGGTACGATCTGTTTTAACGGACTCGTGTGTTGGGATATGAAGACCTCCCTCATCAGCTTTCCCTCCGTGCCACACATGCCGCGTGATTTCTGTCAGCGTTTTCAGAAAGTTGTAGATCTGTTTGCTTTGCTCTCTGTTACAGAATGTAGTGTGCAGAAGATGTATAAGTGTGACGTGTGCGACTACACCAGCTCTACGTATGTTGGGGTGAGGAACCACCGGCGGATTCACAACTCTGACAAGCCTTACCGGTGAGTTGTGAAAAAACTTTGTTGAACTGTCACCTAAATTGAAATTAAAACCTAAAGTGCTAAAAACTCAGAGTAATTAGTGTCCACAGGTCCCGAATGAAGCCCTGAAATGACTGAACCTGTGATTAAACTAGAGATCTTAAAATTTCTTGCAGCGACTGGTGTAGTTAATTAACATTTTGAATCTGTTTTGAATCTGTCTTGAATCTGAATGACCAAAGCTAGTTTCAGGAAACTTACTTCTTCCATATCCGTCTGTGGGAATACCTGTGATGTACTGTACAAAGCATTTGATGTTACCGAAAACAAGAAATATCAACTTAAAATCACCAGTGATGAAGTCCAGATGCCAGGATGGTATTTTATTAGGTGCATAAAATGACAAACAGTGCTAGTTGTAGACTGTATGTATACCAGGATGAGCCCCAACAACCAGAAACTGAGTACACTGATCCAGTTGACCAAACTGAAAATAAAATAAGCTTTTGTGTGTAACTGTGCAGCAGACAGAGAAAGAAAAGATGTTTCCTGTTCACTCCAACAGCTGTAAATAACAGTAAAGTCTATGTAACAGATATACTGAATATATTGATGTCAACCACTATTAATAATAATAAAAAAACTCCTCCACAAGAGCCCCTATAATACCTCCTAAACTAAACAGCTTACAGCTCTGTTTGTTTTTATCCAGCTCTGCTTAAAATTCATGCTTCACACAAAACTGTTCTCTGTCTCTGTGGTGTAAAATCTTTCAAATGTGCATTCCCCCGTGTTAACTTTGTTACACTTCACAGAGGTTGAGAAGTCAACACCGATTGACATCAATCAGACTATTAAATGTCAATCACACATCAGAGGAGACGTACAGTTGGAGCAGTGTTTTTTATGTGAACATGTTTTTTTTCTTTGTGAACGAACGGAGCCAAACAGGCGTAAACCCCTGTATCTAAACCAGGAAATTCAGCTAATAAAATCTGGGTAAAGAAATTGAAGCAAATCATAGCAACTGATGACATTTCCACAAGCAGATGATAAGACATTGAACATATTTGAGACCGCTACAAAGCTGTTGAAGCTACTAATTCCAGATTTTGAGTTTTCTGTATTTTGTATTTATATTTGAAACTAAGATTGACCTTCAAAACTCTCACTTCACCAGTGAGATGATGACTTTCTAAATGTTTTGTGCATTGCTGTTGGCTAAAAATTGACTTTCTATTTTAAAAACTTCAGCTGCACTACTGTTAGAATCAAATTCTGGTCAGGTGAAGGAGAACTAAACTGTGTAAATTATTGAGTTACCATGTAAAAATGATTTTAATAATAAAAATAAAAATAATAATAATGATAACCTAATGTTCAAACTTTCAACACCTATTTGTCGGATTGGTGAGCAAACCTTTCAATGAAGTTCATTCTGAAATGTATTTCCGAGATAAATGTATCTTTATTCGTGAGACATCATAATACAGTATGTATTATTCAGTGTGTTAGGTTAATACTGGTTTCATTGCAGTATTTATGGTCACAGTCAAATCATCTGTGACATGTCAGTTCAAAGTTCAGAAATCTGGTCCAGTGGCTTTTTTCATTTGTTGTTTCTGTCATGCTGTTTTTTAATTTTGTTAATGATAGCTGAAGACATCCCATTTGATATGTGGATATTATGACAGAACATTTATAAAGTACACACCAATATCTGTATTTTTGGAGACTAGTTTCCTGCTTTCTGTCTTTTGCAAATTGGAAATGAACTTCTGGGTTAATTATTACACATTGTCCTGCCTAAACAGGGCTCTAGAGTACAATACAGTCAATACATTGTGGTGTGTTTCTGTTTTGTACTGGTTATAGAGTTAGTGGTTAGTAAATTACATTTTAAGTTTTCAGTTCCTATTTCATGCAAAGTGAGCTAACCACAGAGTTACCTCATAGAGTGCCTATCTTTAAATGTGCTAGTTCTTATTTTGAGGCGTGCAAAAGCTGTACTTTTAAAAAGGTCCACTGGATGGCAGTACATACACAGTAATACTGGGACTGGCACGGCGATATCACTGAGCAGGCTTTCTCACTCTGTTTCTCTCCTCCCGCTCTGTCAAATGTACATTCAAAAATACACCTACACACCTCTGGAAAAGGTCAGATGACATTTAATTGCTGTTTCTTGCCAGAATGGTCAACCAACCTGTTAGCCAGTGGTGTGAGGACAACAGAAGAGCTGGGAAATATTGGATGAGCCATAAATATTTCAACAAGCGCATTCAAATAGCAATAGCACATTTAAACTTTGACAACAAAGAAAAAGAAAGAAAGACACTCAGTGAACATATGCACTTACACTGTATGTGTCTACAACAGCAGCTCCCGACCAGCAGTGGCTATGGCCCTGAATGAATTCGAATCATGTTTTCAGTGAAGAAAAAGAAACAAAACACTCCTCACACTTCTCTTTTTACCACAATCTACCTCCACTGTATATTAGTATGTACTCTTGTTCTAAATATTTTCAACCAAAATGCAGCTTCCATGTCACGCTATAGTGTCCGAAGCTGGAACCAGTGCCTCAGTTTTAGTTCAGCATGAATGTATGTGTTACAGAACAGTTGCAACGTCTTCTCCTTGTTTTCCAAATTATCCCCAGGACGATGTTGTTGGAATCCTTCGATTTGTAATTGTAATAATAATCAGCTTACCTAATGCTTGTTGTTGAGTTGTTGCACAGATACGGTAGAAGCTTAAATGTGTGACTTCAAAATATTCTTCGTGTAACAATGTTAATAAAAGATTATTGTTGTTGTTATTTTTTTATTAGCAAAAGTGATCTGTGATCCCTATTTAATGCAGTGCCAATGGCCGTGAGTTGAGTGTAGCCTCTGTCTGCAGACATTGTACTAGTATTTGCCTCCAAGCAGCTAGAAAGCCGGTTTCATCATCCAACCGCAACATCCAAAGTGCAACAAAGTGGAAAACATTGTGATTTATTCTTTTTCTTAAAGTGGCAATTTCCCCTCTGTTTTGCCGTAAATCGTTATCTCCCCCAGGCTACAAGTGTAAAGAAGCAACGCGATGACCTCAAAAGGCAGCTTGTTAAAGCTGCCGCTCTGTCTCCATCTCCTCTCATCTCTCGTCTCCCTTTTCTCCATCTGCCAGGTGTTGCAGCTGTGATTTCGCCACCACCAACATGAACAGTTTAAAGAGCCACATGAGGAGGCACCCTCAGGAGCACCAGGCCGTGCAGCTGCTGGAGCAGTACAGGTGAGAAATATCAGACAGCACCTCTGCTACAGAGAGGGATGATAAGAATGACCCCTGGACCTCAGAGGTGAGAACGAAAAGCCGTTCCTGGCCAAAACAAGCTGGTGTTATCTGAGTCTGTGTGGTTGTGAGCTTGCATGTGACCACGGTGGTGCGCTCTTGTTGCGCTAACAGCCCGGACACTTAAGAAAACGGGCTTCTGATTCAAAGGGTGGTGGATGGTGGGTAAGAAAAAGTGAATGGGAGTGTATAGTCCGTCCTCCTTAAAATGCTGAATATCTTCAACCCTGCGCCGAAGCACTGATTGCTGATTTCTACTGCACTGAATCCTTGTGTTGTGTTGTACTGTCACCTGCACCTGCAAGGCTGAAATGTCTCCGCACGGTGGAAATGAAGCAGTCCTTTTTCTGTTAAAGGCCACTTCAGAGTTATTTATTATTATTTATTACTGCACTTTCCTGAAGTGTGAGAGCGTCGGAGGTACAGATTTTAAAAAGAATGGTCAAAATAAAAGCAGCAGAGACATCCTGACTGTTACCTGACGGTTACTTTCACACCTGTAGATGGTTTCATTTGGTCCGTACAAGAAAAAAATTATGTGCTGTGACCTTTGTAGTTCAGGTTCAGTTGTGTTGACGCTGACTTTTTTTTTTTTTTTTTAAGAAAAGGAGTAAACTCAATCAAATGGACTGACAGATAAGTCGGTGACTGGACAGGCCTGGTGTCATCTTACATCATCAGCTCTGGACAGATGTGGAGAAAATCCTGAGTCACACTGAACAATTTTTGCTTCCTCTCTTGCAGAAAACAAACGGCTTACTGAGTAATACCTAATGAGCTATATGAGTTCAGAGATACAGTGGGCCTGTGTCAAGAATAATGATGAAAAGTTATTATTTTACTGGATTAAGGGGTGGGGGGAGAGTCACTCTGTGCCTGCGGACTCACTTGTGCATGACACCAGCGTATCACATGCCTGTTTTCAGTCTGACGTATCAAGAAAAATCCCTGCACTCAACTTACTAAATGATCATGTGAGATATATAGATGCTGCATATGCTGCTTATACTTACTGCTTCCTTGAAAGGAGTTAATCTTCTTTTGAATTAATGCTAAAGTCACATATCTATTATCAAATAGTCCTGTTTGTTTGAACCAAATCAAACAGGTTAAATGTGAAAGCACTGCAGGGCCTAGATATTATATATGCTTCAAAAACACTGGATCCTACACTTCCCATAATTCAACTAACAGCACATTTTCAGATTCCACTTAATGCAGGCTTTGTTTTCTGAATATGTAAAGTCCTTGCCCAAGCCAAGATAACCCTGAAGACATTGTCAGGGTTATCTCAGCTTATTTTCCAGCGTGACAGGCTTGACTTTTTTGAGTAGTAGACCCCTGACATGTTGATGTTTTTTAAGGTTTGACATTCACCAAACCATAAAAGAAAATCTGTTGCCTCAATCTGTAAATTCTCAACTTTTTTTCTTTGCACATTCAAAAGACAACTTAATATCTTTTCAAAAGAAAGACAATGTTTTGTCTCAGTGGGATTTTGTAAAAACGGTATTGAGGTCAAAGCATTTATTTCAAAATGGGTAATAAATCATTCAAATTCATTTTTTAGCTTTATAGGCTGGGTGATGGAATTAACTCTTTAGGAAATGTTGATGCGCTGAATTAATATTCAGTAGATTTTCCTCTTTGTTTTGATTGATTGTCCTTTCATTTCATTAACTTAAATTTCTAACTCTTCAAGCATTTGAGGCATTGAGCACGAAGCCAGAGGAAGGATGGAAACGTGCGGAGTGAATTGGATATGCATCATCCATTTTTAGACGAATGAATGTATTGAATTTCCAAGCATGCTCTGACGCTGATTCGTGTTACATCAAACCACCTGTCCAAAAGAGTTTTGTTTTCCTGGTGGAGTCAGGAAGCAGCTGGTGCATCCAGAATAAACAGGCCTGATCACATCTTAGAGACAATGACGAAAACTAAACATGCAGCTCCTTTTTTTAGGAGTCTGGACTCAGATCATAAGTCTGTAGTCTGTATACTCGGAATGTGAGATTTTCACTGCACATTAGGAAAATACTGTAGCAGCATCACATACACCAGCCCAATGCAGTATTTTAATTATGCATATCAGCACTGACAGACTGAGGACCATTTGTGTTTCGCCTTTTCACAACAACATGAGTTGTTTCATGATTAACAAGACCTCGTCCAGTCGGCTGTCATGGGGAAGCGTGCTTGAGTTCTTTATCCTAAATCTTATTTGCAACTTCAAGAATTTGAATAGTTGAAAAAGACATGATCCATAATTCTTTTCATTTTGACAAATTACTTCACCAGAGTGCTGTAAATCCTATTTCCTCTCTCCACTCAGTGTCTCCTGTGGAGTCTTGAGTCAGGATGATTCCTCTTGATAGAAAGTCAGAGAAGGATTAGTAGAACCTCAGTGCGCATATTAAACCAACCTCGACCTGAGCCGCTCGCACTCTGTCGCTAATCTTCTCTCCTTTTGTCTCTCTTTATTCCACCCCCCTCTTCCAGGTGCTCTCTGTGTGGCTATGTGTGCAGTCATCCCCCGTCGCTCAAATCCCACATGTGGAAGCATGCCGGAGATCAGAACTACAACTACGAGCAAGTGAACAAAGCCATTAATGAGGCCATCTCGCAGAGCAGCCGGTAAACGCACCAACTCTCAAGCCTCTGAGATTCTCTGAGGTTTCATTGGAGAATTGCTAATATCTCTGGCATATATTCGCTGGCAGAGCACCACAGCCTGCAGCATGCAGGGTTGCAAAGGGCGGCTTTAAATAAAGTATTTGTTGTTCAGGTTTGAAATATTGTACTTCCTTTGTGTGCTTTTTCCCTTTTTGAATGCAAATTGTTGGATTTCTTTGACACTAGAACTCTAAATAATCCAATGTTAAGCTAAAAGTAGTTTAAAATTTCAGACAGATCCAATGTTGTTTCTTTAACAGGGACAATGCACCATACATTTATTGTGCCAGATATATCTAAAAGCTAATTTCGCTGGGCAGAGGCCACTGGAGATGTGCAGGTTGACAAATGAAAAGATCCTGAAAACAGATCTTCTCTGAATCAATTTAATAATTAGATTAATCTAATTTGATAACATTAATAAACCTTAAGCAGGCCACTGTATTCCAGTTTGTTGTTTTCTCATGAAAAATAACCTTCAGCTAACTGCAAAGATTGAACCTCAACATCACTCCTCACTGTACTCCTTAGTTCATGTTTTGGAAGATATATTGTAACACCAATAACTACCAGCAGTTTTACAAGTATGTCAAAAGAGATAAGAGATTATTGGCAGCTAGTCACATAATATATCTGTCATCCAGCAGTCAGAGATTTACAACTATTCTATCCTTTGTTTGCATAAGAGCTCCTCAGAAGTTGTCTGCAGTGCTGGAGTCAGTGGCAGAGCGTCCTCTGGTGGCTCAGCCCTCAAAGGACAAAGCAAAGAGTCCAGCAGAACCACCTCTACCAACACACACATCCACGAGGACGACAACAGCACCTGGCCTGGCTGCAGACAGCTCAGGGGGCCTCTCCACCCCCACCACAGACCCTTCACAGTGGCCCGGTGAATCCCCGAGTCCCCAGGGGAGGGACCCCGCACAGCTTCAGCTTCAGTCCCAGAGCCAGCCCCGCACAGGCCCGGCCTCGGCACCTGGCATGGAGTACTGCGTGCTCTTGTTCTGCTGCTGCATCTGCGGCTTTGAGTCCACCAGTAAAGAGCGTCTGATGGAGCACATGAAGGAGCATGAGGGAGACATCATCAGCATAATCCTCAATAAGGAGCAGCAGCAACCAGAATCCCAACTAGGCCTCCAAACAGCAGAGTGAGACCTGCCCTCTTCCCCCCCCTATACATTTACACTGACCCTTCATGATGGTGCATATCATTTTGAAAGAAATGTTTCAAAAACATAAATCAGTGTTATAAATAGTTAATGTTTGTCAAATAATTTGACATTGAAGAGACACAACAGGTGTTTGTGGGGAAGTGGTTCTCGATTTGAAGGGAAAAGCCTGAGCTCTCACCCAAGTTAGATTTTTCACTATACAGGGACAAGTTCATACCTCACAAAACCACAAAATCCCTCACCAGAAATGGAATAAAAAGATTCACATTTTCCACTTTAATTCTTCTATTGACCATAAGGCAGCTCTTTTATTGCTACTGTAATATTTAATGTATTTAATCCGACACATTTGAAGCTCTAGCCCAGTTAAGGACGTACATGTGCAAACTCGCCGATGCCTAAAGGCAGACATCACAGCTTTAATATGATTTCATATTTATCTTTTTTTATTTTTATGCATGTTAGTTTCCGTTATGGCGATTTAAAGAGGCAGATGTTATTTTTTTGCATTTGTTTTATGTGTTTGTATGAGTGACTATAATTTTACTCCGTTATAAAGTAGAAGGTAATTGTTTTCAAAGGAGGAGTGGAAGTTGATAATTTGTCTTTGATTGATTTGATTGTTGTTTGCCAGTGACAGAGGCATTGGTTCAGGGCATATTGACAAAAGGAATGATGAAAAGGGAAGTTAGCATAGGTAGGACTGTTTTAATTGAACGGTGCCTCGATCTTTGACAGCAGGAATAAGTTGCATTGAATCGGTCACGTCTGCTTTCAGTTGTGATTGTGGAGCTAGGCTCACTTTAAGAGTTGTTATTGAAGGTACAGTCTTTTTTTTTATAGCCCATGCAATTTATGTTGTATATAATAACATTTTTATAATAACCTTTACTCTGTTTTGTCAGTGTTTTTAAAATAGGAACTTTCTCATTTCAAACATGAGCTGAATTGACTGCTGTCCCAGATAACAGACATACCTGAAATAAGAATACATGGATGTAAACATCAAGTTTGGAAGGCGATTCTTTTTGTGTGACTGACTCGAACCATGATCGAAATATAATTACTGCGGCTCTTATGTGGAAACTCTCAAGTCAGCACAGTGTAATGATGGTAATAAAACCAGAAACTTCCATAAGAGCTTCATGTTTACAGTGATGGACTGTCTCGCTATGTGGAAGTTGTTTTTCATACAAAATGAATGACAGCAAATGACTTTTTCTCAAAGGAGAAAAGTTGAACCTTTATAACTCACGTGATGCTGACTGTGTAGAAAACTAGGGACTAATACAGGTGAAATCAGTACTGGCGCAAGTCTAACTATCTAGTCACCCAGATGCATGTTGGGAAACGGCAAAATATGTCTCTCACTAATATGTTAATTCATGTCAAACCACGCTGCTCATTCAGGAAACAAAGTAAAATATTTGTGCTGATTAGCTGATTGACTTTACAGGAGCACACTCCAGCAAAAATACTGCCTAAAAAAAGACCATCAAGATCGCATCAAATAATTGAAATTAACATAAAATTAAATTTGACGTTGAGTGTTAAGTTTAAACGGATAATCCTTATCTTCAGAGTCTCGGCCCATCTAATGTGTCATGCAGGCCTGCCATGTAGAACACAATATGTCACATTAATTCATCAGTATGCCATCCCTTTCTTCCAGCCTCACAGACAGAGGCTGAGGAAATGAAGATAAAATGGAATATCCATAATTCATGCCCCCTCCCTTCCCGCCTGACATAACGGCTTGAAAGTGTGTCTGCACGTGTGTGTAGCGGAGTGGATAAAACAAAATTAAATCTCTGTCTCAAAGACCTGTTACCTGGCCTGGAATCCTTATTATCAAAGCAGGTAGTTATTGTCTGGCTTTTAATTTACAATTCTACGTGGCAGACTTTAAGAATATGGTGACATGTCTGAATAATGGAAAGGAAATAATAATAAAAGTGGGACTTCGATGGCCCTCTCGTCTGATTAACTTGGCATGCGTGCAAATGAGCAGTGAGCGTTGAAGACCACAACCACACACTTATGCACTCAGCCTGCTCTGACAAAGGAGACTCTTCTATTACTCTGACGACTCGTAGTTATACGACTTCAAAAATTAATCCTGCTTTACGGTTACTTGTGGAGTTTTGACCTCTAGTGGCGTGATGGAGCTGCTGTTGTGTGAGCGGGCCTCTGTGTTGTTTGTCTGAAGCATACACGGCTTATGTGATACTTTGCCCTGCCCAGTGGTATCGTGGTGCTGATCCACAGGTAGAGGTGATGTGCCAGCAAAGACGCTGAAGGATGAGAAGGAAAGCTAGTAAACCCAATGCATTTAAATGTACTGGGTTTACACAGTGTTTGAAGTTTCTTTTCCAGAGAACAACACTGCACATTTATATATAAAAAAAAAATAAAATAAAAAAAAACTCCACCGGGCACCTCAAACCAGGATTTAACTTTAAATGTCATTTCTGTTTCACTCACCAGATCCATTTGTGACTAAGGCTGTCACTTTAAAAAAAAGGGCTCTGAACAAATTCATATTTTACACATCAGACAACTCTCATCCTGAACTCTGCTGCAGGCTTGACGCTCTGTCAATTCACGCTGCCTCACGTGTGTGATGCGCGAACTTTTCTGTAAGGTAGCAAACTGCCTTACCCTTGAATTGACTTTTCTTCCAACTGTGGTGTTGAATGTAAAAACATTCCCTCTGATCACTTCTCTGATGGCTTGGTGCACATTACCCGCGCAGCGCAGCTCAGTGAGTCCGTTAGTTACATTAAAGAAAACAACAATAGCTGAGCCGGATGATGGATTATTACCAATATTTCAGGTGATTCCTTTTTGGTTTTATTTTCAGCACTGTTGATTTTAGCAGCCATTTGGTGGGGACTATTTTCAGCTGTGCCTTAATGCACAATTGGTGTGCTGTATTACAATATTAAAATATTTGTTTGAAGAATTAGTGAAGATTTTTTTCTTTTTGCGATAGTTAAATATATTAATAGAAATGTATAAAAACAATATCACCAGACTTATCCTTTAAATGTGGTGTACACAGTATTATCATAGCCAATAAAAATGATAGCCAAAGTTAAAAATCATCCAAAAAGTAATAAACTCACTGAACTCAGTAATGAATGGTATGTGTGTTAACTGGGAATAAAAAAATAACTTGATCTGCTTTCAGTTAATATACAGCAAGTAGGCATGTACCATGCCCTTTATATTTTGCTGTGATTAAAAGTTAGCTCATGATCATATTTCAAGTACAACAAAAAATTATTTTAGATATTTTAGGTTAGCTTAAGTGAGGATGAAATACAACTTGCAATCAAATTGTTCAGGAATTACTGTAATGTTCAGCGAACTGCTGGGAAATGCATCTTGGGTCTTTCCCCTGGTGGTAAATGCATATAGGTCAAGTGGGATTTTGCAGGCAGTGTCACATCCCATTTGCTGTCACAAACTGCAGAGGTGTGTCAGCACAGGCAGCAGATACTGAGTTTGAAAGCAAGTGTCTGTTATGTCTGTACTACTTAGAGAGCGTTCACCACATCACATTGCCATTATAATTTGTACGACTATGGAACAATACATTTGTGCCATATTTGAAAGCAAAGAATGTCTTCTGTTTTAATTTATTGTGCCTTTTGGTTCAAGTTATTATTAGTGTTAAAACTAGAATTTTGAGTTCTCTGCCAAAAGATTAGTCTAATATCTCAATGTTCCAGCAATAGATGCATATTTAGATTTGGGCACAAAATAGACAGTTACTGGTATTGAAGTGGAAGCAGAGTCTTGGTTATTGACAATTGATGACAAGTCTTGGTATTTTCACATTGAAGACCTCAGTATCCGTAGAGGGAGATTCACATTTTACTTTTATTCAGCAGTTTCGGGGACATAGGCACAACAACAAATTAAGAATGTGAAATATCCCTTTCTTATATTGCTATATATTTAAGCCAGTAATGAGCTCAAACACTTGGTACTGTATTTTGAGGGTGTACATATTTAGATGAATACTGCCGAACCTTAAAACTGATTTTTTTTTTTTTTTCTAAAAGATAACATCTATTTTTTAATGATCTTATTTAAAAAAACAAAAAATTGAGATGAAAAAAAAAGTTTGGGATGTCATTTGTCTCTGATCTTATTTACTCCCAGGCTATTTGAGGAAACTGACAATTTTAAGCTAAACTCAGCAAAATGAGCTGCGTGCATCCAAACCAAAGGCAGTGGAGAAGAGTTAACATGTCTGTCCTGATCAGTGTATTTTTGCTCATATTCAATTTTGTAATGGAGGTTCAAAATGGACTTGTTTCAGGCTGTGGTGTGACGCTTGCCCTGTTATTTATTTTTAGACCATCATAGGCTTTATTATGTCACTACTTTGCCATTGTATTTTTGGTAATAAAGACAGAAATAAATGACTGCTTGTCTTTGGTTGTGTCTTTAAGATGATAAAATGACACTGAATCTGAACATATAGACTGTCAGGTGAGAACTTTAGAATCAACTTTTTTGGTATTTTGACACATACAAGATGTTTGACTAATAACAAAAATAATCTCTTTGCAAGTCAAGTCATTTTTTATTTGTATAGCCCAGCATTTCAAATCAGCACAGCATTCAAAACCCTTTGTTTAGACCCTCAACTTGAATGAGGAAAATCTCCCCAGGAAATCAACCTTTTAACAGAGAAAAAAATGGAGGAAAGCATCATGGAGAAAAACAGAGGAGGGATGCCTCTTCAAAGATAGACAGACATGCACTAGATGTTGAATAGTAGTAATGTAGAGTGTAGACCAAAAGAGAAGAGGCACTTAGTATACTCACACACAGTAAAGAGTTTCAGTGTATGGATACAGATATGGACATACTGTTAAACACAGATGGAATACATACATATCAATTTTATATGTCATATCTACAAATCAGCCAGATAATAACTGTATAGCTACAAGTGGTGCACGAATACATGGCATTGTATGGATAAGAAGTTATTCTACATGCAGATAATACTCATTCCTAATGGACACGAGGCAGTTTAATGTCCTCTCAAGTTATAAAATGAGAAAAATCAATTGTCTAAACCTGTCCTTGCATCACAGGCATGGATGGATTACTGAACAGGAGGCCGAGGGGTCATGGGCTTTTTACATGTCTGTCTCCGGCGGCCCATGGTTTTATAACCAGTGTCCCTGTTTATTTCCATGCAAGCCCAGATTTGTTCTTCATCTGCCACATCCCATCCTTGGAGGAAGCTCGAGTGTTTTAGAGGAGCACATGCAAACAGTTGGCCTCTGGCAGAGATGCATTTTGTGGGTTTATTACCAGCTGTGAAAGGTTCAATGGTAATTTATGGTAACCAATTTATCCTGCTGGAAACTGCTCAGAGCATCCTTCTGGGCAACTCATCTTCAACTGAATTGTTAAAAGCTAAAGGGATGTGTAACATGCTCCAGACGTGAGCAACTTGTACACATCTCCATACAATGTAATAACATGAATCTAATTTCCTGCCAAACTTAACAAATGAACAAAACTAAAGAATCTATTGCATGTTGTTTTGCAAATACGAAACATACCTATTGATTAAACTAAATTTATCGTAATACATCATGCTTCAGAACTATCACGTGACTGTGCTGAGGATGTTTCTCACAAACGTCCTGAGTCACAACACCAGGTGGCACTATGAAATTGGAGATTGAGCAGAGAACTAGTCAAGCTGTCTAGCTATAGAAGACTAAACTAAATCTAGTATGTCTACAATTAGCAGTCAGACTAAACCGGCCGTGATGGATTCTTGTCAAATGGCCTTAGAGGCAGCAGGTCGAGCCAGAGCAGTCTGTTTGTTACCACTGATTATCTGTCTCATATACTGTACACATGTATGTAGTAAATCAAATGAAATTTGCAAAACAAGTTTTGTTTGTTTGTTAAGCTTTTGCAGGAAATTGCCTCCATTAAAGTGTCTTGTAGAAATACAGCATGAGAGGGTAAACATGTTTTTCCTTGATACTTCACACATTGTTACTGCAGGAACAAGGTTAGGTTTTGTCTTTTGAGGCTGTGCTATTTTACTTAAGAATATTAAGTAAATTTTAAGGTAACCCAGAGAGCACCTCATTATGCTGTTATGCAAGTGCGTTTGCAAGGTTAACATTTAATTAAATCTTTTGGACACAGGGAAAATAATTCAAATGCAGTTAACCAGATATTTTTTTTGTGTTCATTATTAAGTTCAGATCACAGGAACTTCAGTCAGACAGAATGTGGGAAAAAAAAATAAAAAGGACAAATTAAAAATACGATGCCGACAACAGCAATAAGCATAATAATAATAGAAGTCATGATAATAATAGTAATAATAATAATAACCATCATCTCATCATCATCACACTGTAGAAATAATTAAGTTCAATCATAGCTTAACTCGTAAATTTTATTGAATGATTCAGATTCAGATTCAGATTCAGAATGGGACTATTAATTAAAGAATTAGCATCATGTTACTTGGCAGTTATCATTGTATTGGACTAGAAACAACAAAGCATGACAAATATGGAGGGCTCTGCTAAGTAGACCATTTTTTATATGATCATTGTCGCAATATGAAAACATAAGCTTTTTGTGCCAGAACCATTTAAAAAATATGTATGCTATGGCATAGCAAGACCAAATACAGGAGACAACTGTAAATCATATGCTGAAGTTAATCTACATTGATGCCATGCTATTCTATTGTAAACATAATCTAATTTAGATATTAGTCTATTGACAGACCATGCAAGAATCATGCATGGTAGTATCAACAGTATTCAATACAAACCAATGGTTTGCTCAAATTTAACTATGTACAAGATGTTCACTTTGTACAGATTTACAAAAATTAAACTATGTACAAGGGAAAGGGAAGGGGTAAAGAGGGGCAATCAGTGCTTCACTCGGGTTGTGTTCAAAGCCACAGAAAGGCTCAGGCTGGGTTTTTTTGGGGACTTCTGCCTCCTTGAGCAACTTTGGGCTCTTCTACAAGCCACAACGGTTGGACAAGTTTCAGGTCCTGGCCAGAAATGTTATATGTGATTTATCTCTCTTAGCTACATAAACTAAACTAATGAAGAAAGTATAAATAGCCTGAATATACTTTCTACATTATATATAGATTAAACATTGCAGATTGTTTTGAAGACCATCAGAAATGATTGGAAAAGAAGAAAGAATGGATCTTTATGGCTGCAGTCAGCTGCACGTGTGGAGGGTTGATCAGCAGCTGCAAAGAGAAGAGTAGAGACCATCTTAGAAATGATATCATATTCAGATATCTTTTGCATCTGGAGAGACTGTACTTTACAGCTCTGTCGAACTAAAGCCCTAACCATATTTAAGGACACCAACACCAAACTGCATGTAATCTGTTCCATCTACTCCCATCAGAAATAAAAAGATGTAGATGCATTGCTTCTGGCACAAGCAGACACTAAAGGTAATGTTTTCTCTACACTTAAATAAATAAAATGCTATTTATGCTATTTATAATAATTAATTGATCAGTGACTAACACTGATCAACTTGTTTCTGCACCATGAACATTTTGCACACTAACTGTAATCATGGTCACCCATGTACAACCTCAACATGGGAGGTCCCATCCCCTGGTAACACATCTTTAATAAGTGTGTGGCTGTATCAAAATATGGCACTTGGAGAAGAATAAAACTATCCTCGTTTCTATTACTATTTTATTGAGGATTGTTACTATGTGATGTAAAAATAGCTTCCTATCACCATATATATGATGTTCCTGGTTTTTGTACAGCGTTCTGCCATAAAGGCTGCAAAAAATCCAGAGAAACTGAGGCAGTAAGGAGAATAGAAAATTTTTAGTTTGGCCAATGGCACATATAATTAAGATATTACCAGCATGGTGTCTAATGGAAGTAATGAATGGTATCACTACAAAACACATCTAAATTATTAATGCAAAATACCAGGGGCTCTTTAATTTATTAAGGCTGATGATGTTTAAGGTAGATGGGCTTTTGCACTTCATGAAACTTCTTTGGAACTTGAGTGTAATGATTTGAATGTTACTGATATTTCATCTGACGATGGTTGCCAGATTCACATGCTGACACCTCTTGATGTGGTCTCAGTGTTGTAGGAACTCTGAGGAAGCTGCACCTGTAACATATAAAAGAATAACACAGTTGTCCCTTAAAAAGAAAGCATGTTTAAACATTTATGTGAAGTTAAATGCAGAGTTAAGTTAAGGAAACTTAAGAAAGCAACATTCCTGTGCCAAGTTCTTGTTATTTTTTACAGAGAGGCAACAGCAAGCATCCTGACTGAAAACATGACAAACATGTTTTGTGTACGGCCCAGGACAGAAGGGCTCTGCAGCAAGTGATTAAAACCACCCAGCACAGAATCAGTGATATTGGTGAACTGGGGCACCTGTGCAGTACCCACCCCAGCCAAAACTCATTCACACTGCTGCCATCTGGCAAGAGGTACAGAAGTATCTGCTGTTGCACCACCAGACTACAGAGCAGCTTCTTTTCTCAGGCTGAGAGACTCTTCAACTCATCCTCCGTACTTAAATACAAAAAAAGATTTTTCTTGTGTAGCATAAAAAGACTAAAGCTTGCATTTCATTGTACAACCCTGTTTGGTAGAGTGAATGATATATGAACCTTGAACTGTGAAAGTGATAGAATGGCAGGTGCAAAGTTCTAACTCCATGTCTAAAGAGTGGGTTTGCCCTGCAGTGGCACCTTGGTATGGAACTTCTTCTGTAATCTGTAATGACAGCAGGCACAAAAATGTCCAGTTAAACAAAGAATTCATAATATTCAATGCAGTGAGGCTAAAACAAGTGAACATGAAACATGTGTCTACACATTGTGTGGTCAGTATTTGTGAGTTCTGGAAAGCCTCCTAACATCCATCAAGTGAGCCTTGTAGTATTCCTCATGACGGGTGCTTAGCAGATAGAATGTTTTAATCTTCTGCTGATCTTGCTCTTTAACACCCTCATTGCAGTTTCCACTTATTTTGGTGTGAATGATGGACACAAGAGTTAGTAATCTATCAGTTAGATAGTATGTACTTGCAATATAAATTTAAAGGCCTTAATCCCAACTCTATAACTGCCTGGCTTACTTTTTCTCTGGTAGTTTTAGTAGTTAGCTATCAAACCAGTTAAGTTAAATATAATAAATATAGCTGTAACATATGACAAATATAACGTCCATTCTGCTATAAACCTTATTAAAGTGAAAGTCAGTAAGATTTAAAAGAGAGTGGACTTCAAAATTAGCGCAAGTAAGTCCTATTTCCAGGTTCCTCCCCCTCTCTACAGTGCACTATAGTCAGTTCCAGTGCCCCTCCCGTTATCAACCCCTATTATTGGCGTGGAGGAGGATTCACAAATGAGTTTACATCTACAACATAATAAGGTGGAATAATACACATTCAACAACTGTACAGAAGTCATGATAATTACTGACCATATTGTTCATTGTTACATTGCTAATTTTTATTATATTTTATGTACTTCTGTTATCTATATATTTGTTAGACCCATACTGTGTATGATTGTCCTTGACAATAAAACATGATTTAATGCAGCGCAGAGAAGTGTGAGGTGTATTTTTGCAGATGTAGAAAGCCTGTCTGCAAATGTAATAGTACACTATTGGACAAAATTATGATGATAATGTCTGCTGATACTGTATACTCAAAGCCATACCATAAGCTTTCAGTATGGTGATGATTTTGCACTACTGCCATAATTTTGAAATTATGTTTGCCTGTTTAGATTGCTCCATGTCCACAGCATCAGTCCAAGAGAGCCAATATTACAGATGAGAAGAGACTGATATCCAAAAAAAAGCACATGAGTTGACCAATTGTATTCTTGATTCATTTTATAAATTTTTTGCACCTAACAGGTCAGGGCTCAGATTTTTGCAACAAGGTCAGTAATAGTTTATTGTGAATCGCCAGTATGTACGTTAATGCTGAAGGCTGAGCATCAAAAGTAGTCTGTGTTTCCCCTACCATGCACAGACCAATGGCCCTGTGAATAAACTGAATGGCACAATACAGAGGTATGTACTTATAAAACTTTAATGGATTCATTCAAGGTAGCACACATACTCTACAGATTTCCTGTTGTTATATAAACACATCACTGATGATACTTTCAAATTCTTCATGTTCATGCCAGTGGGAGCAATTTCTGCAGTCCACAATGTTCTGTCTGAATTCAAATTATTTAATTTTTGGGAGGGAGGCAAGCTTTCCCTTGCAGGGCCTAGAAAGCAGAGCTCAACATTCAAAGAGGTCATTCAAAAGAAAGGGAGAAGTTGCAAAAGAAGAAGGGAAGAGAGAAGTTGCAGGGCTCTGAGGAAAATGGACAGCAATTTAATGATTGATGATTTAATGATTTAGTCATTGGCGCTGTGTGAGATGGCTGCCTCTCCAGTAGCTCTCCAGTTTCAGCTCTTTTTTTAACCTTTTTTTTTTTACCTCTTTTTCCCCTACCTTTCCTTCCTTTACTCTTCTTGCGAAGAGATTGTGTGTTTTATATATCCCATGGATGACTTCTTCAACAGGTTCAACCAGCACCAGCACCCCTCCACACACTTCCCCCCAGACACCACAACACCACCCTCCTCCTCCCTCCACATCAACACAATCTTCGCCACTCATCACCACTGACTAGGTCAGAGGACAGCTGAGGAAGCTCCGACCCAGGAAAGCCGCGGGCCCAGATAAAGTCTGACTTCCGACCAGTGGCACTTCACATCTGATGAAGACGTTGGAGCGGCTCTTCCTCAGCCTCCTCAGACCCCAGGTGCAACACGCCCAGGATCGCCTGCAGTTCGCCTACCAACCAGGTGTTGGTGTGGAGGATGCCATCCTCTACCTGCTCCATCGAGCCCACTCCCATCTGGATAAGGGAAGCGGCACAGTGAGGATTCTTTTCTTGGACTTCTCCAGTGCCTTCAATACCATCCAGCCCACTCTGCTTCGGGACAAACTGAGCAGGATGGGAGTGGACCCCCAGCTGATGGACTGGATCTCCGACTACCTCACTGGCAGACCACAGTACGTCGGGCTGAAGGACATCACGTCTGACTGACACGGTGGTCAGCAGCACTGGAGCCCCCAGGGCACAGTGCTGGCCCCTCTTTTCTTCACCCTGTACACCTCAGACTTTTGCTACAACTCGGAGCTGTGCCATATTCAGAAATACGCTGATGACACGGCCATCGTTGGGTGCATCAGGGATGACAGAGAGGAGGAGTATCGGAGACTGGTAGGGGACTTCGCTGCATGGTGCCACACTCTTAAATTTCCCTGAGGGAGCCATCTCAAAGGGATCAATAAAGTCAAGTCTAAGTCTAAGTCTAACCACCTACAGCTCAACACCTCTAAGACGAAGGAGCTGGTTATTGACTTTGGGAGGTCCAGACCAAGACCACGACCAGTCCTGCTAGAGGGAGCTGAGGTGGAGGCTGTGGACTCTTACAGATACCTCGGGCTATGGATAGACAATAAACTGGACTGGACAACGCACACCAGCCACCTGTATGGGAAGACACAAAGCAGGATGTACTTCCTAAGGAGACTGCGGTCCTTCAACATCTGCAGCAAACTTCTGCAGATGTTTTACCAGTCTGTGGTTGCCAGTGTCCTCTTTTACACTGTGGTATGCTGGGGGGGCAGCATATCCAAAAAGGACACATCCAGACTGGATAAACTGATCAGGCGGGCCGGCTCTGTGGTCGGCACGAAGCTGGACTCTCTGGTGACGGTGGCAGAGTCGAGGACTCTGGACAAACTGCTGGATATTATGGACAATGCCAGCCACCCTCTGCACACCGTCAATCAGCAACCAGAGGAGCCTGTTCAGTGAAAGACTGCTCCTTCCCAAGTGCAGGACCAACAGGCTCAAGAACTCCTTTGTCCATCATGCCATCACACTCTACAACTCCTCACAAGGGGGGAGGAGGACATAGAGTAGGGGTGGTAGCCATTGTACATTTACTTGTACAACACATACATACACATTGGACACTTTTCCTCTGGTGCAATAACCCCATCATATGCAATAATGTGCAATAATTTTAATTTATAACTCTTAACTTATACCATACAAAGCCATAACTTATTTCATACGAGGCCATACTCAGCTCTTTATATTTACTTATAGTATTTTATTCCCATTCTTTATATTTTATATTTTGTATTTTAAGTATTTACTGTTTATTTTTCATCTGTGTGCTTCTTCTATCTGTATGCTGCTGGAAACGTAAATTTCCCTGAGGGAGTCATCCCAAAGGGATCAATAAAGTCTAGTCTAAGTCTAAGTCTAGTCTAAGTCTAAGTCTCTAATTTAGTTGTCTTTGTCTTATCATGTTATATTTGCCTTTCTATCTTTTATTTCTGTAGACGCTCTTGTGAGTCTGAATTGGAATTGGATTGTCTTTGTGACAGTGCCGCCAAAAATAATACCACAAGGAAATGCTGTCTATTATCTATTTCCACTTGAAAGCATTATATTGTATAGCCGCAATATATTTACAGTTTTAGATTTAGATGCATTCATGTTTTAGCATCGTGAAGCTTTAACTTTAATGTCAGAGGATTAGCACTGGGATTCCTGGTCTCCTGACTCTCCTCATTCACAGTATTTCTGTTATACTATCATTATTTTCAATGTGTGCCATGATCAGCCCTACAGAGGCATGACTCCAGCGACGGTAGTTGTCTTTATGTGGCCAGGCAACAAATAATATTAAGAAGACAGAAGAGGACAGCTCTCATTCCCTGTAGGTTTTGTTGAGACCAAAATGAATGGTCCAGCAAACTGTTTCTTTTGTAATGTTTCACCGACTAATAAATGGGATAGTACCAGAGAGGATTAGGGCCACATGTGAAAAAAATGAATACAATTGGCCCAGTGTGGCTCTAACTCTCTTCCATATGATATGACTTATTTCCTACTTAACAAAAAGCCTCTAATGCATATGACACATCTGCCTCATGTGTGCGAGTATCACCAGTTAATGAATAATAAACCCCAGATAATCCAACAGACCTGCAGTCCTTAAGAGCTGTACTGTACTGTAAAGAGTGCTGTACTGCCACAGAAAGCTATGCCTTGTTTTCCCAGTAAGTCAGTGACAGCCACAACATGACACAGGTATTCTCGCCTCACCTTCATTTTCTTAATGATACTGCTTTCTGTCAAACTGGCTCTGAAACTTTGCGAGTAAGCATTTAAGCTTTTTTGTCCTGTACTTCTCTCCTCCTCTCTGTCACTGTCCAAAGCTTTTTTCCCCAATTTGAAAAGCCTGCTGGGCTGGTAATAACATCTTTGTTTACTTCCCAGAGAGCCTGCACGAGAAGCAGAATGCAACATTTCGGCAAACAAGAGTACTCTAGCCACTTGTACAAACCAAACCATTTTCCCCTCAAAGGACCTCCTCTGTAGCCGGTGAGAGTTTATTCTTTGTGTTTTGTTCCTTTTGGGACTGTTTCTGAAGTCCCAAAATCATCGTCCTTTCCACTTCTCTTCTCTCTGAATCCTTGATGCAGGAGGACAGATACAGGACATAAGCTATTGCACATCAGCTTAAACGGCAAATTCTTCAAATACCACAAGATACTGTTTAAACAGACATTTAAAAGTTTAAAGCAATGGCATACCAGTTATGGATTAAAAGCCCATTTCATTTGATGTGAAGAGCAGATAGGAGAGTGGATCTGACGTTTCTTTTTGGGCTGGAATTTTCACTTTACCTCGTGATACACATTACAATGAAGTCGCCATGAAAGATTTAGGGTTAGGTTTAGTTAGATATTTCTACATATTTTGTTACAATGTCAAAACTACATAACTGACCAAATGCAAGACAAGATTTAGGTTCAGGTGTACAAAGAAGCTTTTAATAAAGTTCTTACAATAAAGCAGGCATGGATTCTTGGTCGTGGCTTGATGGCTGGATCGATGAGCACGTGAACACAAGACGAATAAACACAAGACATGAACGCTTGGTTAAGGTCAACGATCTGGCAACAAGACAGGGGAAACACAGACTATATACACATGAAGTTACACACAAAGTTAATGTACTTAAATTAATAACTATGACTGCAAGAGGCCAGAGGATAACTACAATCCATAGATGGGTCAACCACAGCATTAAAGTCTCCTGCTTTAATTAAGGCACAATCAGCCGAACAAGGTTTATTTGACATTTTCAGAGATTATGTGGTCAAATTAATTTGGTGAGATTTCATTGAACCCATCACCACAGATGCTAGAGAAAATAAACCAATCAGGTCACACCCCACCCCACCACACCAACCTTCATCTTCAATTTCCTCTTTATAAATTAAACAAACTGTATATTGTTGAAACCTACAAACATCATTTTCATCATTGATCAGTTTAGTTGATTTTGAGTAGAGTATTTAGGCTAATGAGGTTAAGACAGACCACAGGATATATCTGCAAGAAAGTAGTATTTATATAGATGAGAAAGGTCCAGTGAAAACAGGCTTGGACTCAAAAGCTTGACTCTGTGATAAGGTCGGTAAAACGAAATGCTCCCAAAAACTGGCAAGTAGAAAAGCAGGCAGGCAGGCAGGGGAGATAAGACTTACTGAATGGGGGATCAGGCTGGAAAGCTGGAGTCCAAAACTCAGACAGGCAGAGAAAATGGCTGGACTGCTGAAGCAGAGGCACCATAGACAATCTGGCAGGGCATGGATGGAAGTGGGACAGTACTGCAGTATATACATGCTACTGGGCTAATAGGGAAGTGGGAACAGGTGTGCAGGTGGGTGGAGAAGAATCAGGTGATGGGGGAATGGCAAAACAAGACAAAAATACAAATTACTGGTCACTGGTAATGTACCAGATAGACAGGAAACAACAAAAAAGAAAATAAATAATAAAACAAAATGCAAAATATAAGCTCTAACATGAAAAAAGAGCTCTGCTTCAATTAGATTGTAGGTTTAGACAAATTGAAGCTGACATTGTGTCTGGGACAAAACACAAAAACAACACGGCTGGTAAAGACAAGAGTAGGACGATGTACAAAGCAAGGGCGCCATGTAAAATTCATAAATTCAAAGTGGTATAGGCAGCTGAGCACAAAAAGAATGAGTACACTCATATGTTGTAAATTGGGATTAAGCTGCAGCTGACCAGAAATGGAAGAACAGAATTGAACAAAAACAGAAAAATACAAATAAAGTAAACCCAGAGAAGAAAGGTCAGCAGAGCTTTTACAAGCCTTCATGAGAAGGTTAGAAATCACTGGGGTACACATCCCCTACTGTATTCAGAGCAAAGACAAATCTTAATATGTATGCAGTTTTTAATCATTTCTGAAATAAGAAATACATGAAGTACAAGAACTCAAGGTCCAGTGCAGTCATAAGCCATACACACACAAATACAGACACATAGACATTCAGTCATGCTGAAAGAAAAAAAAAATCAGTTTCTGTAATCCCGTTCACTTTTACATGAAACCCTTACTGCATAAGCAGGAAAAAAAATCATCCCAGTCTATTCATTTCTTTACAGGATCAGGTTTTCTACCTAAACCTTTTAGGGGCACACCATGAAAGTGGAGATCAAGGCAAAAAAAAAAAAAAAAAAATGAAATGAGGCAGAGAAAGACAGGGTGCAGAAAGGGCGAATATTTGGAGATACTCTAGAATCAGTTCAAGGGACTTTCTTGGCCAGTCTGGTTAATTCCTAGATTTTCTTGGGCTATGAACCTTGTTTTGTGTTCCACTGAGTGAAAAAGATTTTTTTTATCCCATGCTGGCTAAAGCAACTGTGATTGGACACACTGGGAGAGATGAGGGTTATCTTTAATGGGCCATCTTCCTGCAGTTTCACTCCCTTGCTTGGGATGACAAGGCTTAGAGAAATAAAGTTGGGGAGGAGGGAAGAAAGGGCAAAGTTGGGTGTAAGTGAGCCCACAAGGACATGATCCAAGACCTAAAGGGCCAGAGTCAGAGTATCGCCATTAAACAATTTGTTTTCTTCTCCAATAATCCTCCTTTCCAACTGGAGTCAGGCCAATTTATTTTCTTAAATCTCTTTGATAATCTTAAGGTCTTTCATGTCAGCTCTTGCACATATGAGCTCTCCTCTCCAGTTGAATGCCCTTGGCGTTCTCCCACTTGACCTGTTTGCTGTCTCTGGGTGAGCTCATCAAGACAGTTTGACTGATTTCTCTGTATAGTGGAGATAATTGTGCTTATACAGATGTGTTGAAGTTAGAGAGAACAGCCAAATTTGTAGGAAAGTTTAAGATCACAAGCATCCACATGGAATATTCATTTGGTAGAAATTACAGCAGTTCCAGTGAAAAATGTCATTTTACATTGTTTCCTTGTTCAAAATTCTACTCACCAGAGAAGACATGAGACACAGTGAGGTATTTGGAGTAAAAAAAGTCAGTCCACAGAAGAGAGGCAAAAGTACTGATAGAAAGGAGGTGAGAAAGGTCAAAAAAGCCAAGGAAAGCGAACACTTGGGAGGATGCTGGAAAGCAATGAAGACACAGGGTAGGACAAAAGCAATCTGGCAGAGGAGGAGGAGAAACAAGGGTATAAATAACAGGGAGGCCGGTGGCAATAATCAGGGGCAGGTGAGTGAGGGAACCAGGTAGAGATAACGAGGGCGTGGGACACACGCAAGGGCAGGACCTAAAATGACAGAAGAGATTAGTGCTTTCAAAATAAAACAGGAAACAGAATATGTATAAAATACAGGACACACACACACACACACACAAACTAAACCAATAAAAGGAAAAAAACAACATAAAGTGTCTTTGTAAGGCAATGGACCACCACATGCTACCAGAACAGCTTCAGTGCTCCTTGGCATTGATTCTCCAAGTCTCTGAACTCTACTGCTCAACTACTTCCTCAAAAGATATTCCCTCATTTGGTGCTTTGATGATGGTGGTGGAGAGCGCTGTCTGACATGCAGCTCCAAAATCTTCCATAGGTGTATAATTAGGTTAAGATATGATGACTGTGAAGGCCTTAGCATATGATTCACATCATTTTCATCCTCATCAAACCATTCAGTGACCCATCATGCTCTGTGGATGGAGGCATTGTAATGAGGCGTTTATGCACTGCAACCCTACTATAATATCCCTCTATGTAACTGTTGACAGACTGTTGTTGCCGACAGTCTGATCACTGACTGACTTTTTTGACATTCTCACTAACCTGAGGAGGAGTTGCTCTTCGGTTTTTCTTTATATATTTCACTAATGAACAAGCATCATGCTCATTAAATGTGCTGTCTACCACAATGTCTGACCCTGTTTACTAAAGTGTCTTTCTCATAGACCTAAGATGTCACTTTGTAAGTTCAATATGATGGTAATCACAAAATACCACACAAGCGTCGACTACTGTGACAACATTTAAATCATCCTACCATTAAATTAACCTTTAAGGTTGAACTCATTTTAACTACTTTATATATTGTTCAGCAGCAGGAAAGAAAGAGAGAAGAAAAAGGGCTACAAGAGAGAAAAAAGAGAAGTGGAGAGAAAGATATTCTCTTGCTGTGAACAGCAGCCACTGTGCGGTGTTCAGAAATGTTGCACCACCGGGGTCAAAGCAGAAGTAGATGAATGGGTACAGTGCGAGCTCTGTCAACTCTGGTTTCACATTGTCTGCATCGACCTCAGCAAAGCTCCATTTGGAGACTAGTGGTGTCATAATTGTGGCAGCACTGTGTAAGGGAGACAATGCTGTCAAAAAGAAACTGTGCAGAGTTCATGTAACAGTTTTATATATGGTTAAATATTTAGTTTTTACAGACATACACACATACACCTGTTTTTATGTAATTTGCATAATGCATTTTCATTTTACAATTTTTCTCATTTCATGACAGTTTTGTTAGAAATGCCACGAGGTTATCACTTCTATCAGCTGAAATTGAACACTTGTCTATATTGTGTAATAAAAACCATTTAGGCAGAATATATACATGTAAGCGTTTTGATATAGCAGTTATACTGTTTTCCATGACTTTTGATTAAATTGAATAAGATGAATACTGCACATGACAGTGTCTATTGGTAGTTTTTTCATGATTTCTCTCAGATGATTGGTCTAAAAGGTGTCAAACTTAATTTACACTGCAGCAAGTGTTCGACAGACAGCGTGTGCAGGAACCTTTTTAGTTCCTTGAAAATGGTTCCTGGGACTGAAAGATCCAGGTACTTTTGGTGGAAACACAGCTCATGCTAAATAGTGCAAAGCCTCTCTTCTATGACACTAACAAGGTCTAATCATGGTAGTGCACAGTGGTGACCTTACACCAGTCTATTGCTATCTTGCATAAAACATGTTTGTCTAAGCTTGTCAGGCATTCTCATTTTAATAAAACAGTATTATAATATAATATATAACTAATGCCATTAAAGCAGAAGTAGGTAACTTATTTAAAAACTACTTTTAGTCATATTTGCTGAAACTGTCACCATGATCTGACAGTAGTACATAAAACAGGTACTTTGTTAAAAGAAAAAAAACTCCTCTGGCTCCACGCTTTGTATAGTGGAGCTCTGATTTTGAAGCTAAGTTTCTCTCTTCTAAATCCTGTCACTATAACTGTTGTTTTAGACTTTATTTTTTGTTTTTTTATTCATTTTAGCATGCTAACTCTGTATCACAATTTGTGTTTTATGTTTACCATCCCAGTGAAAAGTGAAAACCCTAGGAAAAAAGTTCCTACCACTATGTTTGATATTACTATGAGCCTTGACATGGGTCATCTTTGTTGTACTTTAAGTCTAGTAAAAAAAACCAAAAAACATTATACTTTATATATAATACAGAAAAACACACATAAAATGTAATTTAAGAGCAACATTTAACAAAGGTACAAAATGAAAGTTGAAGGGAGTTACACTTTCAAATATGTCTTGTGGGCCTTTGGGTTAAGAGGCCGTACCGAAATGTGATGTTATTTATTTATATTCTGAGAAAATAAAAAGTTGTGAAATATGGAGGTAAATCCATATATATGACTGTCACATATCTGAATGGCTTCCAAGTTTCCTTAAGGGATAAAGTCTCACTTATTATGAATTGACTTGTTATTATTGTGCCCCAGGACAACCTTAGTCTAAATTACTTTTAAATCAGATCATGTGGGCTCATTTGTCAGTAATGCTGGAATAATAACATAATGTGGGTGTAAGAATTCAATTTATAATAGCACAATTAGAAGATTCTGTCATATTTACTCAGCAAAATTCTGGGTTATGGGCATGGACCCTCTGTTCTAGCAAAAAATGTAACTGTGAGTGTTGTGATTATTCATTGCTCTCACATAAACAAAGCATTTAAAAAAATGTGTCTGTACAAAATTGGGTTTTTGTATGTTTCTAGAATAATCTAAGTCACTTCTCTGTCATTCTTTAAGTATATATTATTGATTAATTCCACCTTGCTCTGTGTGCAACAGAATACTTGTTAGAAAGGTTTGTTCAAGGCATTATGTATCAGATAACTGGGAACACCTTAGAAATTCAAGCAATTCTGGGTATTTTGAGTATTTCTTTGAATAGTTCTTAGTTTACTTTTAGTTTACTTAAGTAGATTATTTTTTTCTTTCATTTGTGCTTGATTGAAAAAGATGACACAATTTACAAATATAAATATATATAACACAATAACACAAATAAGACAATTTAGGGTTAAAAAATGTACTTTTGTGTGTCATAAAACAATGCTGTGACAGAAATGTAACACTATTAAAGAGTTATCAGTACACCAAAGTGTAACTGTAACTTTGAACTGATGAGGCTTAAATAAGCACTGGTGTCAGTTTAACTTTTTGTAAAATTGCCTAATACAGAGGGTGAACTTTGGCCAAGCAGAGGCCCACATTTATTTTTCACTGTTGAAACCACACATCTACTCTTATTCCAGATAGGGGAGGGTCATGGTCCACTATGGCAATACCCAAAACATAGCGTTGCCTATGCTAAAAACCTCTCAAATCAATAGTACGTGGCACCTGCACCAATGGGCCCGAGCTTTTCAGAAAAAAATGAAACTTGTCATCAAAACTCTTCTGAACACATTTTCGGCTGAGGCAGCACCACATAGACGACACACAAGCTGAAAGCATTCCTCTGTATCCCCCAGAAGGAGACACACTAGTGGCAGTGATAGATTACCTTATATCTTTTAAAGCCCTGGCAACAAACTTTCCAACAACTTGTCATCATTACAGTCATCAGAGGATGTGCCCAGGCTCTCGGCTCCACAGGAAAACTAAAACACAACTGTCTATAAGTTCCTTTTTTGGAACCGATTGTAATATCTAAAAAAAAAATGTGACAGTGACTGGATCCAAGTGTAGGGTGTATTTAATGGAAAAATATGTCATTACTGAATTCCTTACAGTTCCATGCATGATAATCATCCCACTGGCTTTATCATCCTGTTTTACAGATTTAACAATGAACTGTAAAAACTGTGTTGCATGTGGCTGGGTCTGCAGAATTACAATGTAATGATCATGTTACACTGGCGCATCACTTCTGCCCATTATATGTCTCAGGAATTTCTCACCATGTACAAGTTTGATACGTTTACCTTGATATGTGACTTTGTTCCTTTGTATTTGACATTGACTTGAAAGTTTTCCCTTCACATTCATTCACAGAGCCACACATGAGTGGTAAGAGTTGCAGAAGCTTTACAAGCCACAAACAAGACCACGATTCCATCCTCCACAGGTACCTTCATTTTGAAGCTCTTTCATCACATACTATAATCTTCCCATTGTAATTATGGATTTGCACAACAATGGAGTCTTCAGCATGCCTAGTGAGTGTGAGTCTGTCTGTGACAGCATATCTGGTAGTTAATGTACCTGCCTGTGTTTTCACAGGTTGACACAGTGCGTAAATTAGCACAGCACTGTGGCCTTAACTCAAGTAGATCAAAAACAGATCTTGTCATGTGCTTGGGGGAGCAGATGAAAAGCTGCAGTACTTATGACAAGGTGTTGCAAAAGGTTTCCTAATCTGGTAAGTTTAGCAAAAAATGACTGGAATTTATCATACAAGGTTTTCGGTATAAAAAACCTGCTCAAGTGAAGTCTAGTTGTTACATGCAACATGGTACAACCTTCTTTGATGTCTAAATGTTTCTATGACAACAGTTGAACTTGTGTCTTTAATCACAGCCTTGTAGCTGCACGCTGTCTCCCCCGAAAAAGCTGAAGAATTATATCAACGTGGACCAGAGTATGACTGGAGGGAAGATCAAAACAAGAGGAGAGTGCTAAAGCAATTTCCATAAAACTTTAACAGCCGCTGACACATGTGAATTTTTCAAATGAGTCATTCACCACTTCATCACACCATCTTGACTTATCAGTAAGAAAAAACAGCAGGACAAACACTAATGGAAACTCAGACGAGCTTGTGAGTTTTTTTTTTTTTAATCTGCACAGTCCACTAGCTGTCACATCACTGACTAAATTCATAATTTTCCTAAATTTGTTTAGTTTTTATGGTGAAGATTTGAAGGGTTTGGACATTTGAGTGTAATGAATTTTATTCATATGGTTGTGTGTATATAAATGATATATTAAACATTTCAACTGTACATGAGGTACACTGTGTAGAAGACACAACCTGAAAAAGAATCACATCTTTGAACATTTAAATATTGAGTATTTTCCATTGTTTGTAATATTGTTTCATAGAATAAAAGTATAGATTGCACAGCTGGATAGGAGTTGGACTATTAAAATATAGTATTATGTGTTTTTTTGTATTTGCTTTTTATTCTCCAATCTCACACACACATATTCTTACATACATATACACATATACATAGACACATATTTTATAGCATACACAGGCAACACATATGCAGAACTGTTTCTGTGTTTAACTGTAAAATCAGAATCAGTTTTAATGCCAAGTAGGTTTGCACATACAAGGAATGTGACTTGGTATACATGTATATGTATGTATAATATAACATATAAGTGAAGGAAAAGGTGACAGCCAGTACTATGAGTCAGATGCAAAAAAAGATACTAATACAGTTAAAATAGACATTAAAAACATGAAACATGATATTAGAGAATAAAGAGAGAAATATAAATCTAGACAATATGAGTGTAATTCCTTATGAAAGTGCTGCACAGATTAATATAGGACTGTGCAAAATATTTCCCCAAGAATTTGCAAAACTACAAAACAGTTATAGAAAAAAAAAATTTGCAACATGTAAAGAAAAGTCCAAGATGAGCATCAATGTATTTATTCAGGTGTGCAGACTGTAGGCAAATATAACAATCAGGTCAGACTCCACTCCCATCTCTTCTACATTACTCAGTCCAGACCACTGACTCTATATACAGTCTATAGTATGTGTGGATCACTGGCTGCATCTACGGTGTATGATCCACAAAAAAATAAATAAATAAAATAAAATAAAATAAATAAATAAATAAAAATAAAAAAATATATTTGTTTAAAAAGTCAAGATCTCCCGCTTTTATTTTGAAGGCGGGTTCTCCCGTGTTCCGGTGTTGTTCCGTGGTCAAACCCGGTGCGGTTTGAGGCTGGCCGGTGAACTAACAGGAGGAGGGAGAGAGAGAGAGGGAGGAAAAAAGAGGAGAGAAA
The DNA here is from genome assembly GCA_023238725.1 of Scortum barcoo. NCBI lineage: Eukaryota > Metazoa > Chordata > Actinopteri > Centrarchiformes > Terapontidae > Scortum > Scortum barcoo. Next base: position 14,715,805 of record CM041531.1, read on the forward strand.
GATGAAAGAGCGGCAGAGACAGAGAGAGACGGAGGTGTAGAGAGGCGGAGGGGAGCTGTCGGACCGTCGTGCGGGTCGCTGCTGTGCAGGAGGAGGAGGAGGAGGAGGAGGGTGAGGCTCCTTCATGTTGTCGTCTTTGTTGCTGTCAACACACAGAGACAATCCGGCGTCCATAGCGGGACTGCGCCTTCACGCAACGCGCACATCACTCACGTTCAGGGCTGCACTTTAAAACGCCGCCTCTGTGGCTCCCTCCTGAGCTCAGCTCCCTGCAGCAGACTGAGGTACATCTGCTGCTCGGCGCGTCGTGTCCCAGCATCCGGTGTGTTGTGTGTGTCTGCACTGATCTGCTCGCTGTCGGTGAGGATAGATGGATGGATAGACTGATAGATAGATGGGGGGTGTTTCACGTTCTTCTGCAAGCGACGTGAACAGGAAATGCCGTTTTATGCAGGCCTGCCCCCCAAAATTCACACACACCCTCTCCCTCCATCCCTCATTTGTCAGTGTTTGACTGAGTGAGGGGCTGCAGGCTGTGGTCCTTGTTTGCTTTGGCCCAGATCTCAGACACGCTGTCTGTGCTGATGCCTGTGTGAGAGCGCTCATGCCCGCGTCATATCTGTGTTGGTAATCACGCACATACATAAAACACACACACACACACACACTCCTCGTTGTCTGGTTGCAGTGTGTCAACAATGACGGCCCTGCGTCAGAGGAAGGGCAGCAGAGGGAAGGAGCCCCCCCTCGGTGCAGAGTTTCAGCCCCAGCAGTCCAACTGTTGCACCGATCATCACCTAGAGAAGATCTTGCACGGTGAGTAAACCGCACTTCCACCCAGCTGATTTCCCACACAGCAACGGGAGGCGGAGAGAGAGAGAGAGAGAGAGAGAGAGGGAGGGGCAGAGAGCGTCCTCTGACTGAGGGGCGAGCGTGGTTGGCAGCCTTCCACCCTGCTGACGCGTCCCTAAACCAGATCCAGCTCTGGGCTCAGTGATCTGCCTCTGACCTTGACCTCTGACCTCCTGTGGGCGTAGACTGGAAAGTTCTCAGCGGGGCTTCTGACAAAATGCCTCTTTTTCATAACTCTTTTCACCCAATTGTGCCCATGCATATGCAGCCATGACTGCATGTGTTGCATCCTCAGAGGACATCACAGTGAACAGGCTCTCTTTCTCATCTATATTCTATGAATAACCTGAATTTCTCTAGCACCCACTGAACAAAAAAAGCACCTGGTGTTGTGCACATTCACTCAGTGGCTTAGTTTACTGCGCCATTGGACAAAATGCAGACATCATAAACACTATGACAAATTGAAATGTTTGCTGTGTAAAAGGTCCAATATTTCACAGCGTAGACACTGATGGGGACCAGCAGCACATTTGTACAGCAGGCAGTTTGACTTGCCATGGCAGGAAAAGCACAGGTGTTCTTAATCACATTAACAATGGCTCTGCTATGTTGTCTCAGTAATCCATGGCTGTGTCCCAGTGAAGCTGTCAGTATGCTTCTTCAGCGGTGCTTGTTGGATGTTCAAACAGGAAGCCATTCAGAACAGGTGTAAACACTTTTAGTTCTGTTTGCACGCAATCTGACCCCGAGCCAGCATGCACAGCACCAGGAGCCTGACACTGATGATGATTTCACCTGTGCTTCTCCTACTGTGACACCTCAAAGTGCCTTTTGTATGAAAAACAATTTTGTCGGTTGTTTTTTTAAAAGTAAAATTTCACTTGACAGCAGCGACTTAACAACATGTTAACATTCCTGTAGGCGATTGGTCATGGGGGGCAATCATCTGGACGTCGATTGGTTGGTCGGTGTCTGTTGGTCTTGGCCTGCTGTGCTGTATCTACATGGCCACGCTACATGAGAACGACCTGTGGTTCTCCAACATCAAGGTAAAGCCCCTTCACTGTTACAGTCTGTATAGGTCCAGTGTGTTTTTTTTTACCCCTTAAATGTTGTTGATGCTCCTTATGAAATGCCAGTAAGAGCTGCAGGGAGTCTTATACAGGTGCTCTTGGGATTCAAACATTTACAAGTTGTAGTACAGGTTATTGCAATAATCAGCTTATTGCCAGTAAGGTTTACATAGACGAGGGATTTGTCTTGGTGTTCTTCTGCATAACAATACACAAAGTAAGAGAATAAAATAGAGAGGAAGTAACAAAGCAAGGACTGCAACAGTCAAGAAACCTAAATAGAAAAGCTTAAGAAAGAAATATGTACAATATATATTTTTTAAAAATGAAACAAAAGAGCTGTTGTCCCATTTATACACCAATGTGCAAGATAAGACCAGGGAATGTGCATGTCCTGATGGACTGGGGAGTGTCTGTTTGTATCTGTGGTGGGAGGGGTCAACCACAATCCTCCATGCACAACTCAGGGTACAACTCAGGGTCCTGGAGGTGCACAGGTCTCGACAGTGACAGCAGTCACAGAGGATGATGGGGGTGGGTGGGGCTGCACTCTCCCTGAAATCCACAACCACCTCCACTGTCTTTAGAGCAGTGACTTCCAACATTGCTTTGGCTGCAGCAGGTCACCTGACGGTAAGTCTTCTAGCTGTAGGTAGACTCATCCTCAACAGAGATGCTAAGTATGAACAATGCTAAGCCTGCTGGCATTGAGTAGCATTATATCAGGAATGTCAGGAAGGCATGGGATGTCAACAGATGACACATTCTGAAGAAGGAAGTTTCTTGAAATAACTCATACGCATACCTGTAATTCCAAATTCACAAGAAGACACTTTAAATTGAAACTGTGTAGGTACTGGATCATCAGTACGTATTGAGGGCAAATTTAAATGTGAAGGTTTCTGAAGGGAGTTTTGTGACTTTTTCTTTATTCCAGAATGGAGCAAATAAGTGTTGCTGTTTACTGCACTTGTGGATGTCAACAGCTGGTGCATGTTAAAAATATGTATGCTGAATTGTGATGTGACGACTCGCTGCCAAGCCCTTTGTCCACTGATGATGTCCCATAATGCATATGTAGATGTCTCAGTGGTTTAATATGAACTGTAAACTTGTTGGCTGCATGTCTCACTGACATTTAAGACCAAGTATTGCCACTGAGTTTGTGCCAGCTCAGGGCGAAGATCTGGGAATGTAGAAAACACATGGACGCTTTTAACTCTTTTATGGGGCACTTGTTAAGAGGCAGCGGAGATGGCTGGATTGATTTATCTGACATTTTTATATGGAGGTTATCTGAGGATTTGATAGCCATGTGTAAGACTCATCAGCCACATCGCGTACGTGGATTTACAGATGGAAAATGTCTCCTGGTTTTAACATTTAAAAGCTAAAAAATTCCACACACGTCTTCTGCTTATCTCAAGAGGAAACGTAGCTTCAACATAAGAGCCAATCAGACATCCACTCACCCAGTTTCCTCTGTAAAATGGCATGCAAACACGTCATAAACACATCCTCAAATGGGATGATTGTTTTTCCATTGCACTGCAGAGGATAGACTTTCAGGGTTGTTAAATGAACCACATGAAGTCCTCAAACACCAGGGCGACTGGTGGTTACACAGTCCTTTTTATAGTCTGTTCAGTGTTCTACAGCAACAGAACATTGTGCCCTGCCAGATATGATGTCATTTTTAAATCCCCCCTCCAAAGCTTCACTAGGACGGGGTTCAGGCGGAGATATACATAGCAGATTTTGATCTTGTTGACACGGCAGAACAGATTGCTCTCTCAGAATCATAACTGGGGCAAAATGTAAATGAACTCTGTCACTGTTTTGTTTGTTTTTGCCTCATTTAGCAGTACATCAGTAGCTATTTGTTTTGGTAGATGTATGAGTCAACTGAGCCAAGGAATGCAGGTCACTCTGTGTGGCCTGGTTTAGTCCCGTGTTGTGCGGTTTGCAAATGAGGTTATGATATTCTAGGATGGATTTTTGTATAAAAAGTTCTCTGAAGGTTTATACTATGTCGGGGGGCTGGAAGTTTAACTACCAAACATCAGAAAACACAGACGTTAAAAAAAACAAAAACAAAACGTTTTGACACATTTTTGTCAGTGCTGAACGTTTTATTTGACTACTGGATTGTGGGCAGTGTGCAAAGATTTGTACCAAATCCTCTCAGATATATGGATACTGTACACATCCCTGACCATAACACACTGACTCTGGGTGCTTTAAGTGAGACTTCCATGATGAAATAGTTTTACAGAGGATATTGTGTGTAAAGTTAACATGTCTTAATTGGTTATTCATTAATATGTCTAAATGATAATAATCCTTAACTCGCACTGGTGAGTTCAGGCTCCTCTGCCTACAGGAGTTTCATCTGAACACATTGGTTCAAATTTTGTAGAGATAACTGCGTTTAAAAGTGATCAGTCATAATCTCATAACTGGATGGACTTTCCTTTAGTGCAGTCCAGAAGAGCGAGTGGGGAATGAGACAGCTCCACAATAACGTGCAGCTCAGAATATGTCTCATCAGTCGGCAGTAACTCGCAGCACCAGCCAGGTGCTTCATCTGTTTCTCATGCAAATGTGCAATGTGTCTTGACCCACATAGAGGCAATCTGCGGGATAATTTGTGAGCCTTTGTCATGGAGAGACAGAGTAGCACATAAAGTTAATTGATAAACCAAATCCGTACGGGACCCGTCGTCCCATGCTGTGTTTTTTTGTTTATGTGTGTGTCAGTGTGTGAGGGGAAGAGGCAGAAACAGATGCTTTCATTCATAATAGATGCAGGTCACTTTACAGGCTTGGCGAACATTTCCCTGAAATGTTCCCACATAAGTGGGCTCCTGGCTGACATCATCACACATTGCATGCATGCTGTGTGAAGTGTTTCCTTCTGTTAATGCTATCAAAGCCTCTGTCTAAGACTGCGTTCACACATAGCTGGCTAAATCTGAAAATGTCGTTTACATATGAAGAAGACAGGGAGGGTTGAGACTGTTTCAGTAACAATCACAATAATAAAACAGCTACATCGCTTCATCTTCATCCAACTCTTTTGGTCAACGAACTGCAAAAGCCTGCATCGCAGCCAGCAACTGGCCAGGAGTGAGGCAGACACGGCATAGTTAAGGCCTCACAAAGCTCCATCAGAGCTGCTTGTTGGATGATCAGATAACATATCTCATAATAGATCTCAAGCCCCACAATATTCTTACTTTGGGTTTTAAAGGGGAGCTGTGTGTGACAATATCTGTAACTTTTTGAATCTGACACTTGCACCCCCTTGTCGCAATACTTTGCCAGGTGTGCAGAGATGAGAGAGCCAGCTGGGTTTAAACTTCTCTCTCAAGCTCTTTTTTTTTGTACAACTGTTTGTGATCAGACAAACATTAGTGGAGCATTCAATGGGGCCACTGCACGGATTCAGCAGGGGTGCAGACACAAAGGGCTCCAATAGCAAAACACAAGATCATCTGTCAGTTCCAATCTAGTGCAATTTTTGGGCAAAGCACTGTGTTTGCCAGTCAGATTTTTGCAGGCGCATATTCAGGATAGCTCGCTTTTTTAGTGTGAATACCCTATTTGCTCTGTTTATCTTGCAGTCACAGAGACTGAAGATAAAATTATTGTTGGTGTGATACCCATTGATACTCAGATCGGTCTTCTTGAATTGTATTTCTGCCTGTTGTGTTTCTGCTGAGCCTCATGTACTTTAATCACAGTACCTCAGTTCAGTACCCTCCTTACAGCTGACCTCTGGATTTAGTTGTTCTCACTGACTTATATTTCTCTCTCTTATCAGACACTTGATTGAGCATAAAAATGAGTGATTTGATGAAGTCAAGATTTCTAACTGTGAACAAGGCCAGTGGTAACTCCTGCTGCTGAACTGAGGGCTTGATCAAATCAAACAAACATAAATACTGCTCAGTGACAACACCTGTGTTGTGTTTTCTGCCACACTGACATTTACAATGGGATGCAAGCAGATAGAATGTGTTATTATTTGTCCCAAAAGTTTTTTATTCGCCAAACCAAAGCTCAATGTCAGTGTTTAGAGGGGACCAAAGGCCAACAAGGAAGGAAAACCATGCCTTTTCACATTTAACCAGCTTAGTGTGGACACGCTCAGAATCCACTTGCAGCACACGCCGACATGTTCGGCAAAAAAAGCATACATGCACTTTCCCAAGCCACAGTAAGCGGTGTAATGTAGAGCCAACACACCTCTTAGATGCTTGTGGCAATGCCAGATGATGCTGCAGTCTGACCTTACCTTGAACTGCTGCCTGTTTGCTCTGTCAGTCGGTTGGGATGATGTATTTAATTTCCTGCTCTTTTTAGATCTACAGAGTCTCTCTCTCACTCACACACACACACACACACACACACACACACACTAAAGTGTCTCTAGGTCAAGCTGGATGGAAAGAACTGTGAAACATGCTGGAAAGTAATTTGTGAGTTTGAGAGTCCTGCTCACTTGGTTTTGGTCTTTTCCGGTTGTTGCTGCCTGACCTGACCCGATGTACTGTAACTGATGGTATCAGTTAGCAGTCTGCAGAGAAGCAGTTCTCTAACAGAGAGGGGACTGGTTTTAATAACCTAACATGCAGTTTCCCCACCTCATATGTTGTTGAGGGAATATGATAGCAGTTTCAGCCTGAGGTTAAAGAGTCCTGTGTGTGTATGACTGAGTCCTGCTCGCTCCTTAAGTCTTTCTCTTTCACTCATGCCCTTACAATGGGTATTCTCACCAGTCCCTCTAATGTGTGCAGTGAGATGGCTGGCTCAATTTGGCCTCTTGAATTCATCGGGTGTGAGGTCATGTCCACATCGGTCCCAGTTTCAGACAATTTCAGACATGTGCTCACAGTTTGACATTGGTTCCAGATCTGCAAACCCTCTGACAAATGTTCCCCGTATTTTCCGAAAGATGTTCCAACGTGTTTCCCTTGCCGCTCCCCACCCCCAGCCTATTCTTTTCCTGTGTGCACGTGTGTTTTTATAGACACGAGGTCACCAGTAGTCAACTCTCCTTTCTTTCCCTCCCACCAGTTGCTTCAGTTATCTACAGCCTATCCCTGTTGTTCGCAGTTTCGCAGTGGCTCAGTCTTTATGTCTGCTCTTCTCCTCATACGTAGTGGCTTATGCGTTGAGAAAGATTGCTTTTTGTTTTGAAGTCTTCAGTGCGGGTCCAAGGCAGGCGGAGGTTGGTCTGTGTCTAGGCTCTTGAAGACATAAAGCAGAGGGAAGACAAAACAAGGCCAATGCTGGATGGACCTACGATCGGATTCTTACAGCACTGCATCAGAGAGATGGGAGTTATTCAAAGAGCCGTAAAGAGGAAACGGTAACAAAGAGAAGAGGGTGCCTTCTGAGAAGTGAACCAGCTTTCAGGGTAATGAGCAATGTGTGAACTTGTTAACTAGGCCTATTCTCTCTGACCTTAATTTAAACTGAGGATTAGCCATCTCATCAGAGTTCTTGGTGAAAAGCCAAGGCTTGTTTTGCCCGGAGCAAACTCAAAAGAGGGATTGGGAAGGAAACTGGCTGCTCATTTCCTCTGAGAAAGCTTTTGCATATTTCCTTTGGCAAGGAACTTGAAGCGATTAAAAAGCTAATTTATTTGGACCGACTTCAAGAAAAGAAAAACATGCTGCATTTACATTTATTGCTGTAATGGATTTGGATCAGTTCTATAGCTCAACCCAGGAGCATGCTGAATATCTACCTGGATTCAGCTCATCAAAGGATCCAGGAACTTATTGATAATCTCCGTCTTCTCAGGCATGGAGCTTCGTAAGAGAGTTAAGCTGAGGGAGCTCAAACATGATTTGGGCCGTTCACAAGATGCACCGGCTGAAGGGAGATGCGGCAGTAACATGACGCAGGGGACAGAAAGGTCTAACACCACACAGGAGAGGGTTACAGGGGAGGATCTCGGAGGATCCGGGACTTTTTCCGGTTCAGGCATTGTATCCCGTTGGCCTTGGCGACAGTGCGTTTCCCTGACAGCAGGGCTGGTATTAGCTGGGCTGCTGGCACTCACTCAGGCCTGGTGCGTCAACGGCATACATGAGAATCTGCTCTGGTTCTCTCAGCTCACGGTACGAGACATGATACTGTTTAAATTTGAACCTCTAATTAACCAAGCATGTTGTAGAGGGGCTCTGTTATGGTGGAAACACCTGAGGAAATGTGGGCGTAAGATGTTAATGTGATTACACACTGGTATACTCTCTTCCAGGTATGCATGATGATGCAGATGGGAGTTATAGAAAAACTCAGTGGATACAAAAACAGTGGAGAGGATCATCAATTTCTTCTTGCATTTCTGTCTGTTGTAGAAATGTGTCCACTGCTCAGCAAAGTATTCCTAACACAGTACAACTACATATGTAAAACGTCAGACCTGGTATCTTTCTCTGAAGCAGTAGTTCTCTAATGTGCTCTTCTTGACTCAAAGCCCTGCTGGTTTTCACTCAATTCATCAATGAATGTTTTAATACCAGATCAATGAAATTAATTAGCTGGTGTGAACACCTCTGTCAGTTTGGGGCCTGATAGAGAACCACTGGCCTGTGTAGGTACTTATTTGTAGTTTTCTGGTGTCTTGCATGTTTTTGATCCTTTGGTATGTTGACCTACAGGACACCCAGGACTGTAGTTACATAGCAAGGCCAGGTAAATTCAGCCATTAACTTCACAGATGTGGCTGTAGAGGTGGTAGAAGTGTGTTTGAATGTGGCTTCATGATGGATTTATGGCTTTTTCAGCATGAAGCTTAAGTTGTAATGTAGGTAGAAATCAGTAGGATTGTCCAGTTATTAGGGTTTTAGTGGACTGAGACATTTTGTGTCTCTTTTGTGTGTCTTTTTATGGTCTTTTATGAGGGATGAGCTTCATCATAAGTCATTTCTATAAAAATGGCACATAAATGGCATCACAGTAGTACTCAGAAATACGCTTTGGTTTTTAATTAGAAGATTTCGAGATGCCTCAGAATGACTGCTTTCATATATGTAGGGACGATAATACTGGAGAATCTATTTTAGCCGACTTTGAGTTCAATCACATAACTGATGTCCATATGGATCACTATAATCAAACAAGCACAGCTTTAAAAACTACTTACAAGCTGAATATGACAGATTGATGACTGACTTAATACTCTGCAGCTGGTTGTTCACTGTTTGCTTTCTGTTTTTACCCCCCAGTGGAGCAAAAATCATGCATGGCAAACAGGAAATCTCGTGGGAAGACATCCCTCAAGTGCACACACACACACACACACACACACACACACATACTGTGTTACCTGTCGTATTGTCACTGTAGAGGATTACGAGTGTATTAGCTGCTTTGCCTCTATCCTCCATGTTTCTGTCATGTCTTGCCAGAATATCTGTTTTCCACATTACAGAGAAAGGAAATACTTGGTTTCATACAACCAAATCTCCTTTTTTTTTTTTTTCCCTTTCAGGAGGTGGAGCGGGAGATCTCCTTTCGGACAGAGTGTGGACTGTACTACTCCTACTACAAGCAAATGTTGCAGGCCCCGTCCATACAGGAAGGTATACGCTGCATTTATGGTGATGTCATTTTGCTGTATACATATATATTTACATAATCATACTTGTAATTGCCTTTTATTTAACATATCAAATATCAGTCAGTCCATTTATGTCATCCTTGACTGTTTGCTACACCCCTTATCCAAACAAATAACAAGGCACTGTCAGGCCTGTACAATAAAGTATTCAAAATAATACCAAACAAATGCATCATAATGCTGCTTTGTCAGTCTAAACCCATTCTTTGTCATTCAGCAAACAGCTTTTAAAATGCTTGTTCTAAGTGACGTACATGGATACATAACATGGATAGACACCAGATGGCTGTCTCTACCCACTCTTACAATAAAAAAATGGATTTTTTTTCTCTCCACTTTCCAACCATACCAAACAAATCACATTAGTTTCTGTTGGCGTACTGTCTGGTCTGACGGAAATTAGTCTAATTATTTTGTTCCTATTATTATGTCAAATTCATAGGTGGAAACAGGCTGACCTCCTTTTTTGCGTCACTCTGTGTTCACATCTCCCCCTGTGAGAGCAGAATGTCTCGATGCAGAAACTACAGTAGTTCAAGTGACGAGGGTAAGAGAGGCAGGATGAAAATATTGGGATGGAAGGAAGGATGGAGTGATGGCATAATGGAAGAAATGAGATGATAAAAGATTCATATGTGGAAGATAAAAAGTGAAGCAGGAAAAAGGGTGGAAAGTGGCGTGAATGGGGGAAAAACGAGGAAAGAGAGAGAATTGAGATGATGGTATAAGGACGGAAGGGATGGATGCAGGAGCTAAGATTGGTGAGAGGAAACGACGGGGGAAGGACAACAGGCGAGGGATAAAACAAAAATGTTTGTAAGAAAGGGATAAAAATGAATGAATGAAGCGGAGTGGGTTGTGTGTGGGGGTTGGTAATGTTTACTTGTGTATGTTTATGGAAAACAGAGCTGGTTTTTATGGTCTTACATGGATCAAGAACACAACAGTGATCAGGATGACACATCCCAGCCTGCAGGAGAAACTCGGCTCTCTGCTGCTAGTTTAGTGTCACCCTTTGTTTCAGTCAAGCCAAATACATAGTAATGATACTGCACTCAAATTGCACCCAAATCGGAATAATGACAGCGCATCTGAGCTCATATAATGTACCTACCAATCTTTTGAATGGTCTGATAATGCCACCATTACAGGATATTTTGGTTTATTACAATGTGAATTATTTTCATAACCTCTGCTGATATTAGTAATAATACTGTTCTACTCCACAAAGACATTTCTGAGATAGAGGAATGCTGCAACATCGTTTAAAAGAAGTTAGAGAGGGCAAGAAACACGAGCGGCCTGACGATGAGATTGTGAACAAAACCCCAGTTTAACCAGTCTTATTTGGAAAAAATACAAAGATAAGTGCTGAAATTATAACTTTCGCAGTTTACAGACAATGAGGCATTATTAGCAAAATTTGTTTTGTGTGAGAACCTTCACTTTTACTCAGTGAAATAATCTGGAAAAACTTGTGTGCAACATGTCTGTTGTCTGTCCGGACTGTCGGTCTGTCTGTCTTCCAGATTTCAACAAACACCGAGTGGAATGTTTTTACATCTGATAGAAATTATGTCACTATGTCACAAACACTACCAAAATATGACCCAAGTTGTGATCAGGGTTGCAAAGGGTCGGCACATTTCTGAAAAATTTCCAAGGGAAGATAAGCTCAGGAATATTTTGATATTTTGCACGATTCCCATATTAAAATCATAATCAGAATATTTGCAGCCCTGACATAAGTTAGCTTTTAAGCCTGCAGTAATTTGATTTTTGGCTTTTTGGGGACAGTAGACACAAGCTGTGAACACGGCACTGAAGTATTATCAACTTGTAAGCGAACATGGCAGACTTGTTAGCAAACATTGACACATCCAGAGATATGGAGTAACAGTGGCATTCACTAAGAGTCGTGTTTGCAGCAACCTGGCAACTGTAAGTCTACTATTTTCTTTATTTTCAGCTTGTGCTCCCCACCACCTCTTGAAGACCATTTTTTTGCTGTCTAGCTGCTAAATGCTCCACTATTTTCATTAGGTAGTAACTAACTTTTTGTCGCTAGGCAGGAAGTGTTACAGAGCTTTTTTCCATAAATAGCAAAGTTATAAACCACCAAACCAAAAGCAACAAGCTGAAAGATGCTAAAACACTCAGAGGATTTGCAGAGTCAGGTGATAATTTTCTGTGGGTTCAACACAATGAAGAACACCTATCACACAATGGTCATTAGTCATCCATTGTTAATAGACAGCAAAATGATGGTCTGAGCAGCTTTAAAACTTCGTTTGAGGAACTCCCTGATCCTCATACAGGATTTCCTTCAGGAAACTGAGGTATTATGCAGTTCTTGATGTTTTCTCATAGTCAGATTAGTTAGTAAATGAAGGCCACACTCAACTAAATGGGTGAGCATGTTAATGTTTTATTTCATTAAAAAGTTAATAATTTTTATGATGCTAGTGGAGGTAGTTCATATCTGCTATAAAATACTGCAAGAAGTCCTGAAATATTTAGATTCTGTGGTTGTTAGTGTGAAAGTTTGGAAGAAAAGCAGCACTAGTGCTTAATTTTCAAGTGCAGCAAAGGAAGTGATGTTTGAAGGTTGAATGGTTCAGACATCCATTGTGCTTTCAGAAATTAAGGAATTAAATTCAGGCAGAACAATCTGTGGTTTTGCTGGTTGACAGAAATGCCTTATTGTTCTTTAATAGCACCATTCTCCGTAAATGAGCAAAGTGAGCTTAGAAAAAAAAATGTTCATGCCCCTTCCTCCATGGTTGTCACAAAGCCAGTGATAATTGTCATCAGTCTTTGTCGCTGTGAAGAAATGGTGGCATTTTTAAAGTGTGTGTGTGTGTGTCTGTCTGTCTGTCCCAGGGCTCTCAGGTTTGATCCATGACAACTTAACAGAATCCAAGAGGACCATTAATCTCCTACAGCGAATGAATATCTACCAAGAGGTCTTTCTCAGTATTCTCTACAGACTGTTGCCCATACAGGTAACGCATCACTCAGCTGTCATCTGTTTACAATAGGCACAAGAGATTAGAGTAATAACTGCCACCATTACAGATGATCCACCGTCTCCGTTTTTGTCATTTTGCCTCATGAACTAAAGCTTTCTCTTTTGTTAATGATATAAAAGTAGTGTCACACTGCAGTATTTTGAAAACTTACTTTTTCCCTTGTCATTATTATTAACAAAGTTCCTGTTACTGTTATGAATGATAGTCGTATTAGGAGACTGTCAGGTGTTTGAGGCGCTGTGGCATTTTACATTTTGGTCTTTTTAGCTGACATGGCTCGGCACACTTGCACTTGTCACACTGGAGGAAAAGGTTTCAGTATTGGCATATCAATTAACTGAGAAACAGCTACTTAGCTTCCTCAGCGATCTCCCTGTGACAAGAATGCCGGGAAGGGAGGTAACAGACCAAACTTTGAAAATGCCACGGTGTTCCTGAGTGTCCCAGTCTGTCTCTGTCACTCTAGTCAACTCTGGGTGTTCATTTACACCGCCTAATGAACTAATGTTTTCTGTGTATGTGTCTGATCCAGCTGTATCTGGAGCCGGTGTATTTCTACATTTACACAGTGTTCTCGCTCCAAGCGGTGTATGTCATCGCTCTGTACCTCACAGCGTGGCTCCTGTCTGGTTCCTGGCAGCTCTGCTGGTTATGGCTGGTATGCTCACTGGGGTCTGGTACATTCTCAACAGGTAAGAAATAAGTGTTCGCTTGTGTCTGTGTGTGTGTGTGTGTGTGTATGCATGACACAGTGAAAGGGGAAGGGTGTTGCAATCATCTTCAATCAGATTACAATCTTAACAGTGCCTATGGAAGCCATTTTAGGTTGCAATAACAGCTACTTATCTTGTGACAGGAGTGCATGCATAACCAAACAGTTAAATAAAAAAGATACATGCTCTCGAACAACCCAATACACACTATATCTTTTTAAATCACTCTTCAAATCTTAATGTATCTGAGTAGTCATATTCATAGATTAAGCAGACACAAGGTCCCCCTTAAGTGCAATAAAGGTCACACTGAATCATGATTTCTTTTACACAAGGGAAATCAAGCAGTTTCATTAACCCCATTCTAATAAATTAGATATTTTTAGATGTGTTCTATTATGAATATTTTCAAAATATAATATTTTCATGGTTCAGTGGAGATGAAAAATCACCCTAAATGGCAAGTCCCCTTAAACTTTCATTCATGACAGCTGCTTATAGGATGGCGCAGCAAAGTGCTTTACCCACAAAATCAATATCTTGTGAGCAGAGTATGGATTTACTGAGAACCAAGACTTGACTTTGATGTGTTGCCCATCTTTTATTTTACTAGAGTGGTTTTGAAGGTGTTGGACTGTGTGAACCAGGAAGCAGAATTCTTTCTCACAGTCGTCCTTGAAGTCACTGGCCAATATATGTTTAAAGCATTTATAGCACCACAACTTACACTTAAACTACAGATTAAATAAATGAGATATTGTGTTAATAAATCAAAATTAGAGGTTGTCGGCAGAGCCAGACCATCTGTGTTTTCCGCCTTACAGACAGGAGAGCGGTATCAACATTTTCAACTGCAACAAGAAAAAGAAATAGGAATATTTCCCCAAAATGTTGAACTGTTCCTTTAATAGCCTGTGGTTGTTTTGTATATAAAGGCAAAGGTAGAGTCTTGTGAGTGAGTTACACATTTTGATATTATCATTTTTAACATTGATTTCCTCTATCCACCTGTCTCTCCATCCCTATCCCCTCTAGGGTAGATACCACTCGTGTGGAGTTCACCATTTCCCTCAGAGAGAACTGGTCTTTGCCCTTCCTTGCTCTGCAGGTCACTGCTATCACCTGTTACCTCAGACCTCAGCTCACGACCTTACAGCAGGTAAACCCACGCTGAATCAGAGCTATTGACCATCCTCACCACATAACCTTGACTTGCCGCAGCAAACCCGTCTTTTCAATAACTGGCTGTCTCTAAAAGAGCCAGCGCCGAGCAGCAATGAGTATATTCTTCCAGCTCAGTGTGTGTGTGTGTGTGTGTGTACGTACGTGTGTTTCACTCCACAGAAGGTGATGGTGTGGTTGATGTACGTGACGACGTTCTGTTTCTGTCTGACGTGGCAGTTCAACCAGTTCATCCTACTTGTTCAGGCTCTCATCATATACAGCCTGGACTGTTTCGACCTTCTAACAACTACACAGGTCAGTGCCATGAGTGGTTTATAAGAACTGAATACAGGCTTCTACAATAGTGACCATTCAGCTGAATGAAAGAATTTGATGTTGTGTTCATAGATGTGTCTTTTATATTGCTGCCTCATCCAAACTGCAAAATAAAGCAGCAAATTGCAAAATTTCAGGCCCACAGGCGGTCAATTGTTGATGCTCAGAATGAGTCGTCACACATTACTTCTCCATTTTGTTCCATGTAACTATGTGTGTGTTTCTCCAGGTGACAACTCTGTACCTTGTACAAGTGAGTGGTCTGCTGAGTGTGTGGCTCCTCCAGTTCTGTAACTCCATGATTCTGGGATCACTGGTCCTGAGCTTCATCGTGTCCGCGCTCTTCATCAGACACTGCCAGGTCAGTTTGTGTGTGTGTGTGTGTGTGTGTGTGTGTGTGTGTATAGGTGAGAGAGAGAGAGAGTGTTTATGTGATTGATATGAAGAATAAAAGTTTTAGATGAAATTTGGGAGCACAGAGGATTAATATAATACTGTTAGCATGTCAACATCGCACAGAGAAAGATCCAGACAGTTGTGGTAGCTTGTTTACGAAACACAGATGGAAGATTAACCTGCTGGTTGACATGAAGAGGCCTGTGCTGCAGTCAGTTTTTGCAGCAGGTACTTCCAATTTGTATGCTGGAGACATATTTTCCTGTCAGGTCTAAATGTAATTCAGTTAAATCACATCTTGTCAAAGTAACAATTACAGAAGCATTTAATGTGACAGGATGGCAGAGGAATGGTGAGAAAGAGGGTTAAGAAACAGAAATGGGAGAAAGAGATTTAATTTTTGGCTTTAAATAATTCGTGTAGGCTAACTGCGTGCTGTAAATGTGAAACATTTCATTAAAGCAGCTCAATGGAACTTTTATTTGGTGAAGGCAAAATCAACACAGCAATCGAGGTGGTAGTGTTTCACTTAACTTCAGGTTACATGTTCCCTCCGCCTCACTCCCTGCTGTGAGAAGACTACTTCATCAGGAGGAGAGAGAGCGAAAGCTCTACAGATGGACCTTCAGTTAGAAGGTAGTTCAGCCAGAGCAAACCCAGCACTGTTTAGTCTGATGTTGCGGAAAAATCCAACATGGTGGCAGACGTGAAATATAAATATTAAAAACTGGTAGACATAACCAGTCTCATTTGCTTATGTAGGTCATACAGAGCAATCAGTATTTAAGTGAGACTATTTCATTAAAAACTCCATAGAGCCTCTTTAAAGCAATACAATACTTCTACCATTGACGTTATATCTTCCCAAGCCCAAATCTGAAAATGTATGTTATAAACAAGAGTACAGCGAATCAACTCTTCATTTTCCTTAAAAACAGATAGAACTCTTAATCCACCCTGCAGTTCAGACAGACACAGTGTCACATTAGAGCAAAAAACCTTTCAAGAAAGCAAAGTTCCAAGTTTTATCCATAAAACTTTTTACCTCCAGTTTAAATATAAAACCTTTGGAACCAGGCAGTCACAGCAAGAGGGTCCTGGGTTCAATCCCCTGGTTGAGGCAGGCCCTTCTGTGTGGAGTTTGCATGTTCTCCCTGTGCCTGTGTGGGTTCTCTCTGGGTACTTCAGCTTCCTACCACAATCCAAAGATATGCAGGTTAGGTTAGGTGCAAATGTGAGTGTGAATGGTTGTCTGTCTTTCAATGCCAGCCCTGACTGACTGGCGTCCAGTCCAGAGTGTACCCTGCACCTCTCGCCCAAAGATAGCTGGGGCAGGCTCCTGCAGGATGCTCAGGATAAGCAGGTTTAGAAGATGGATGGACATCTGGGACCACAAATTATATCAGATGTAGCTAATCTTAATTGCTAAAGTGAAAGTTTTGTCGGCTGTGTGATTAATGTGCAAGCTGACGTGTGTGCTCGGCTAAAAATCATATGCAACATATGACACGCGCCGTGTTTTTGTAGTTTAACAGGAATCTTTCATTTCAGCTGTCTGAATCTCCCAGTCACACTTTTATTCAAATCATACACATGATCAACTTAAAAATTCAAGAACAAGAGAGCAAGAAGAATAATTAAGAATGTTTTACCTTTTTGTTAAAAATGTTAAAGCTGAGAACATTTGGATTCAATAAAAATGATTTCACACCTCAACCCTGGTAAGAGGAATAACATGCCAACATACCTGATTATTTTGCTTCCTAATAAACATTTCAAAAATCATTCATTGGAGTCCTAAAAATGTCTATCTAACAATCTGAAAATGTTCTGTCAGAGGGCTGCATGTGCCTAACTCAGTGAAGCCGAGTGTGTTTGCTCTCCCACATCTCTAAATGCACTGAGAATATAAAAAGATGTCGCCTGATCTTTTGTTGCTCTCTGTTCATGCAGTCTGGTCTGAAGGCAGGAAGCCTGCTGGTCCGTCTGGGCAAACTGGTTCTCCACACTGCCATGGTTCTCCTCCTGACCTTCACCATCAACTACCTGGCAAAGGTGTGCTTTATTCTTCTTCCCTTGCTCCAATCCTTCCTTCCTCATTCTCTCCTCCCTGTCTCTATCCCTTTAGCAGTTTTCCTTATCCTCTTTGTTTTTTCTGCATTTCCCCTCTTCTCTTATCCCCTTGTTTTCCTCTCACTCTTCCTATCTCCCTTTTCTCCCCACATCCTCTCGTCTCCTCGCCTGTCTGCTCTGCTCTTTTTATTTTCTCTTTTTGTTCTCTGCACCTCTCATCTCTCTCCCTTCCCTCCTCTCCTTTCTCTGCTCCTCCCTTTCCTGTCTTGCTCCTGCTCCCCCCTCCTCCCCCATTCCCTGTTTCACTACACTCTTCACTGCAGCCCTCTTCTCCTCCTCCTCCTCCTCCTTCATGTTTCTAAAACTCATAGGTATGATGTGAGGTCATCGTCTCATCTCGGCTTTATTTATTTACTTATTTATATATTTCAGCATGATGCTGATCGTTGGCCTTTACAAGATGACCTTATCAGTCTGTGTGTGTGTGTGTGTGCGCGCATGTGTGTGTTTACAGAAAGTACTTCAGCTCAGATCAGATGAGCACATCTTTAAATTCATCAAGTCAAAGTTTGCCTTTGGGCCGACAAGGTATGAACACACTCTCGCAGATGCATGCCTACACTCAAATATAGATGCCTGTTCTTGAACACACCATGAAACCAGATTTTACACAAGAGTGTGCACGAATGTGAGTGTGCACCTGTGCACAAAGTCTGCACCTGTGCACACCTCTTGACTTGATCCAGCGTGACTGTATTATTCACTAAGCACCAGTGGTGCAGCACCTGGAGTGTTAGTGTGTGTGAATAATAGATGGCGGGGTAATGCCAGCAGGCCTCCCATCGATCAGATACTCTGTGTGAGCGCGTGTGTGTGTTGAGCAGCCACTGGATAGCTGCTCCGGGGTGGCAGATAACACAGCTCACAACCCAACGGCACACAACTGGCCCTTCAATTATTCAGGAGGCTGTGGAAAACGCAGTGCTTACTCTATGCTCTATCCCTGCCTCTCCCTCTGTTTCTGTTTCTCTCGCTCGCTGAGACTGATTTTGTACTGTGTTTTGTGATATCTCAATTCTCAGTTCAATTACTTATCAGCACGGTTGTTTGTCGGAAGCAGTATTGCCATCGTGTTGTGCAAAATGCTTGTTGGAGAAAAGCAAAAGAAAACAAAGGATAGGTTTATATTGTACATTCATTATTCATTATTGTGATAATGAATTCAGTTTATTTTGGAAATATTTGCTGTATAATAGTACACATTTATGTCTCTGTTTCTGGGAATCTGACTGAAAAATGTTAATTTTCACCTCTCTCTTCAGTTCAAGAAGGATTTTATTGCTGTTTACAGTTTGTTTGCAGTCGTCGGCCCTGTTCTTCTTTGTACACTAATTGATCTTAATTTACTTACTTAACTTGATGACTTGGATGATTGGACAAAGCTTTGAGTTTTCAGTGCTAAAAAAAAACAAATTAACCAAATTAACAACAGCAACAAAGTCAAACCTGTTGAATCCCCTAAATGAACTAGTAGTTCTATGTAACTACAGATATTTATAAGTACTTAAGTTGCGTGACATTTTTACTTGAATTTTTCTATTTTATGCACGTTCCTTCTTCTACCCCACCATGTGTCCAAGATGAGTAGTATTGTACCATTTGCTATGTTTGTAACTGCGTATTAAATCTGGTTATGTTATTTTAAGTTATTCTGTTTTACTTACTTAATAATTTAACTATTTTCCTCTGGTGAAGCACTTTGTAACCTTGGTCTGTGAACGGTGCTATACTCATTAAACTTTACTTATTTACTGAAAAAAAAACCAACAACCACGTAAGCTTATAAAATGCAAAACAGTGTTAAAGAGTAAACCAGTGGCTTAAAAAAAAGCCCCTTAAAAAACCTACAGTCCAGTCCTTGTGTGTTTGAGGTGTTTATAGATTTTAAATAACTGCTCCAATGAGATAAAATAGCTTGATATATATTTATTTATTATTTAATTGTGATATGAAATAATCGAGAAACGCCTTAGATGTGAATAGAAATATTTGTAGCAGAACTTAGTTTCCTTCTGCTTTCCTGCACCATTAGACTGCCTTTTAGATTTATCTTGTCACAAGCTCCACCTCAACCAGCTACAACAGTTTAACGCTGCTCACTGTTACGTCCCCTAGGGGAAGTTGGTTAGCTACAGTTCAACAAAGGAAACAGAGAGTCAGAGCAGTGGACAGTGCAAACTTATTTAATTCTACTTGCACTCATTTCAGAGAGGGTTTACAACAATGTGGGCGGAGGATGAGTCAGATGAGGTTGTGCCAAATAAATGAAACCAATAAAACAAAACCAGGCCTGACTACCCCCCTAACTCTGTAAAGAAAATCCAAACAGAAGGGCTAACTAGTTTCTCTAAAAAAGTTATTTAACCAAAACCAATACAGGGGGTGGCAACAACCGCTAACCTGGTGTATCTAACAAAGGAAACTAACCGTGTGAAATAATGTATAGGGTACCCCAACTCACCTACTGATCTCAACCTCCCTCCACATACCTCTTTTTAACAAACGTTAAATCAAAGTCCTCCATCTTGACATGCAGGCAGCAAGGAGAAAAGAAGAGAGAGATACTCTGTGCGAGCCTGGTCCTTTTATTATAGGGTCCTGGAGAAGGCAGCCAGTCGCAGGTGATCTCTAATCACATATGGCGGCACCTAGAGAGCTTACAGGGGAGGAGAGAAAAACCAGGAGGAGAGAGAAGGAAAACCAGGAGAGAGAACAGAAACCCAAACACTCCAGCCTGGCATGTAACACCCCCACCCATACAAGTCCAAACATAATGTTTGGTACTGTCTCAAATCTCTATTGTACTTAACACCTCTTCCCTGCAGACTAAACAGCACGAGACAAAGCATCTGCAAGAACATTCTCAGACCCCTTTTTATGGTGGATTTCAAGGATGAAGTCTTGAATTATCAAGGACCAGCGCATAAGACGTTGATTCTTGTTGTACATCCTGGAGAGAAAAACAAGAGGGTTATGATCGGTGAAAACCTGGATGGGCTTAACACCAGATCCAAGATATACCTCAAAATGTTGCAGGGCCAGAAGTAAGGCAAGAGCTTCCTTTTCAATGGTGGAATATTTCAGTTGATGTTTATTGAATTTTCTTGAAAAGTAACTCACAGGATGATCAATGCCCTGGGTATCTTCTTGCAGAAGTACAGCCCCAGCTCCGACTGCACTTGCATCAACTTCCAATTTGAAAGGCACTGAGAAATCTTTGAAACAGAAGCCATGGGTGAGACAGCAGTTTTCACATGGTCCGAGGATGAGCTGTTCTGATCCTCTCTGGAGCGGTACATCTTCATCATATTGACATGACATACTCTGGTTTGTCGTCTGCGATCAGGAGTTTTAACAACGTAGTTATTCTCACTGAGTTTCTTCTCTACAACATAAGGACCTGAAAATTTTGTAGAGAGAGCAGAGCCAAGTATGGGTAATAGCAGCAAAACTTTGTCACCTGGTTGAAATGAATGAACTACTGCTTTTCGGTCGTAACGTTTCTTCATTTTCAACTGGAGAAGAGGCCAGGGCCTCTCTAGCCAATGAACAGGCTAACTGGAGGCGATCTTTTAGCTTGGTGACGTACTCAGGAATGCTTTTGACGCTTGTCTTTGGCATCACTAAATGTTCTTTAAGGACTTTTAAAGGACCTCTAACCTCATGTCCAAACACTAGTTCAGCAGGACTGAAGCCCAGTGACTCCTGTACAGCTTCACGAGCAGCAAATAACACAAGTGGGACACCTTCGTCCCAGTCCCTCTGTGAGTCATGGCAGTACTTCCTTAGCATGGATTTTAAGGTCTGATGAAACCGTTCTAATGCCCCCTGGCTTTCAGGATGGTAGGGGCTAGAGGTTACATGGTTAATGCCAAGTGTTTTAAGTGCCTGGGCAAACACCCTAGATCTGAAATTGGTGCCCTGATCACTTTGAACAACTTTTGGCAAACCAAACAGAGAAGAACTTCACCAGAGCCTTGGTGATGATTGGAGCTGTAATTTTTCGTAGCGGGATGGCTTCTGGGAACCTACTGGAAGCACACATAACAGTTAACAGAAACTGATTCCCAGTTTTAGTCTTTGGCAATGGTCCCACACAGTCAATAATCACTTTTTCAAAGGGTTCACCCAGTGCTGGAATGGGGTAAAGAGGTGCAGGGGGGATCACTTGATTTGGTTTTCCAACAAGCTGACAAACATGGCAGGTATGGCAATGCTGGACAACATCAGATTTCAATCCTGGCCAAAAGAAATGTTTGAGGACTCTGGCATAAGTTTTGGTGATTCCCATGTGTCCTGACCATGGATGGTCATGAGCTAAGGACAGTACTTTAGTACGATAGATTGTAGGTACAACAACCTGATAAGTTGCACAGTCCACATCCTGGGGGACATCACTAATCCAACGACGCATTAACAGGCCATCATCATAAATATAGGCCATCTTCTTCCCCTTGGCATCTTCCTGATTAAGAACAGAAGAGTGACATTTTGACAAAGTGACATCACCTTGTTGTGCTGTGATGAATGCTTCCCGAGTGGCTGGTAGTTTTGCATCCTCTTGATTGGAGAAAAGTGGTAAAGCATCCGCAGGGTGAATTTCAGGTTGACCTTTGGACCTAGCCATATCAGCATCTAGAGCGTGTTCTGTAACCAGAAAAGAGTCAGACAAATCAAGACCATATTTCTTTGACTGAGCTCTCGTAACTGCGCAAGCTGGAAAGATGTCAGGGGTATTTTGTATTGAGTTGTCAGAGTCTGCATTCAATCCAGGACTGTCAAACACCTCTGGAATTGGTATAACCTTGCCACCGGCCAGGTCATTGCTGAGAATGAAATCAACACCTTTGATGGGCAAGGCCGGAAGAACAGCGACTGTAAAGAAACCACTGGCTAGGGGAGACTGAAGGTAGATTTTGTGCAAAGGTGCAGGCACAAAACTCATTCCAACCCCTTGAACAATGGCGCTTGAGTTACACGATGATTTACTTGATAAAGATAGTAGACCCTCTCGAATAATGGACTGAGAGCTTCCTGTGTCTCTCAGTATCTTCACGGGCAGCTGATCTTTTGCATCTCCAGTTAAGGAAACAAATCCCCCTGAGATGAAAGGTTTGAAACAAGGATCAGGTTCATCTCCTTCACTTTGTGTCATCTCAGTGTCCAGAGGTGACACCTTCTTAATCAAGCCCATGCCCTTCTGGTGTGGTAAACTAGATATGAACTCTGTTTACGCTTCAGAGAAAGACAATCAGCAATCACATGACCCCTTTTATGGCAATAGAAACATTCACGAGCCTCACGTGGAGGTGACGGTGGACCCTTAGCCTTTTCAAAAGGAGGCCGGCCAGGATCAGGCCTTGCAGGGCGTGAGACTGAAACTCTGTCAGGGTAGGAAGAAGAAGCAAACACATTTTTATGAGTTAAGACAAATTCATCTGCCATGACAGCGGCTCTGGACAATGATGCCACCTTTTGTTCATTTAGAAACATTACAATCTTCTCTGGCAAAGTACTCTTAAAGTCCTCCAAGAGAATTAATTGACGAAGGGATTCAAAACTATTCTTAACCTCAGAAGCCATACACCATTTGTCAAAGAGAACCCCCTTATCCCGCGCAAAATCAACATAGGTTTGACCACTGGACTTTTTATGAGTCCTGAACTTTTGCCTGTATGCCTCTGGCACAAGTTCATAAGCACGCAGAATTGCTTCTTTAAGTACTACATATTCGCAAACTGTCTTCTAAGGGAAGAGACGACACAACCTCCTGTGCTTTCCCTACTAGCTTGCATTGAAGCAGGATAGGCCACATGTCCATAGGCCAGTCGAGTGCTGTAGCAATTCTTTCAAATGCATTAAAATAAGAGTCAACTTCTGTCTCCCGAAATGCTGGCACCAAGGCAATATTTTTACTGACATCAAAACCTTGTCTATAGGATATGGTCTGTGAAGAGGAGGATTTATCAACTGGATGTGAAGATGTCTGTTCAGAAGTGATCTTCATGGCTTCTACCTCCAGCTGCTTTAACTTAACCTCTTTTTCTGCCTCTATTTCTAGCCTATGCGAACCTGTAGCTTCAGTTCATGATCTGCCTTACGCTCTTTTTCCTGTGCCTCTAGCTGAAGGCGAGCTAGGCGAATTTTCAACTTGACATCCACACTAGATCCACGTGACTCTGGAGAGAAAGGCTCAAAACGAGGCAAAGTGGCAGGAGGAACCTCATGGTCAGCCACATCACCTGGAGGAGTAGCTAGGGTGTCCTCTTTGCCTTCCGCTACAGGGGAAGCACAAACATCATGGGAAAACTCTGACCTAGGCTGGACTGGGTTTGCAGGAACTATAAGGACCTTTAACTCCACAAGTCTTTCCAATATCTTATTTTTGATTTCCTTTTTAATGCTAGACTTTTGTACAGGTATTTTAAAGTGTGCTGCAATACACAATAAATCATCTTTGCGACATGCATCAACCTTTGCCAAACTAGGGTTATCAATGAAATCCTGCAAATCAAAACCCATGCTTCCACTTAACAAAGCTACAGTGACTCATCAGTTTTAATTGTTGTGCAGCTCAGGGAATGAAAGATATCCCGGACGAGCCCCCATTTGTTACGTCCCCTAGGGGAAGTTGGTTAGCTACAGTTCAACAAAGGAAACAGAGAGTCAGAGCAGTGGACAGTGCAAACTTATTTAATTCTACTTGCACTCATTTCAGAGAGGGTTTACAACAATGTGGGGGAGGATGAGTCAGATGAGGTTGTGCCAAATAAATGAAACCAATAAAACAAAACCAGGCCTGACTACCCCCCTAACTCTGTAAAGAAAATCCAAACAGAAGGGCTAACTAGTTTCTCTAAAAAAGTTATTTAACCAAAACCAATACAGGGGGTGGCAACAACCGCTAACCTGGTGTATCTAACAAAGGAAACTAACCGTGTGAAATAATGTATAGGGTACCCCAACTCACCTACTGATCTCAACCTCCCTCCACATACCTCTTTTTAACAAACGTTAAATCAAAGTCCTCCATCTTGACATGCAGGCAGCAAGGAGAAAAGAAGAGAGAGCTACTCTGCGTGAGCCTGGTCCTTTTATTATAGGGGTCCTGGAGAAGGCAGCCAGTCGCAGGTGATCTCTAATCACATAGTATGCGGCACCTAGAGAGCTTACAGGGGAGGAGAGAAAAACCAGGAGGAGAGAGAAGGAAAACCAGGAGAGAGAACAGAAACCCAAACACTCCAGCCTGGCATGTAACACTCACACATTGATGGATCAGTAAAAATGTGATACTTTGATATGATGTATTATTTTTGATGTTTTTACCAAGTTCATTTGATATTTTTGCACTTCTGTGTAAGTAAGATCTTGATCGTTGGACTTTAACTTGTGAACTGTTTTTTTTAAGACTCTTTCCCATGGTATTTCCCTATAACATTATGGTTGGAATTTGTCCATTGTCTGCTAATGTAAATTGAATGTATTTGCATTAAAAATATACAGAAGACTGCATATGAGAAGATTGAAATGCTGAGCAGTAAACTGTAGAATATTCATGAGGTTATATGGCTGGACAGCATTATGAGGAAGCCATGCTGAGAACAAACATGAGGTTTAATTGAACAGGGTTCATATTCAAAATGACAGCAATCTCCACCAGTAAGACTATCACTAACCATGCACCATGCACACCATGTCTCTTATAGCCTCTCTGTATTCATTCATAATGACTAACTGTGACTAACGCTCAAAACAGTAACACGAGTAACATTTCAGAAACACAAATAAAATAAAGTGCCATTTTGTGTATCACATTAGTGATGGTCTTGGCTTTTATACTGTATATACTATGAATGTTGCCTTTTATTTTGAGATGAAAGTGCGTCCTCTCTGTGTCATCTTCATTTCTTTTATGTCCATCTTTTCCTTTATTGCCCCTTCTCCTCATTTGTTTCACCTCCTCTTCTGCAGGGATTTTGATGCTAGTCTGTATCTGTGTGAGGAGGCCTTTGGCCTGCTTCCCCTGGACACACTGGAGCGCCTGGCTGGTACCCTGCTGCTGTACCCCTACATCGTCACACTGCTGCTGCTCAGCGGCATGTTGGCAGTGGCCGCACTGCAGAACCTGAGGTATGTGTTGGCAGGACAGGAAGTGAAGCGGGAAACAGGGGAGGGGGAGAACATGGAAGCATCCTTGTACAACTTTTGAAACTTCTTTGTTGAATGAAAAGAAACATTTTGCAGTTCTGTGTTGGAGCACCTACATGGTAATACATCCATAATAGTAAAATTAATATAACAGTTGAAAGTATATTTGTCACATTTTTTTCACTATATTGATATTTATTATTAAGTGGATGATTATTAAGATGATTGATGATCCATCTGTCCTTCTGTTTGTGTCTCTGTTGCCAACATACTGGTCTTTTAAGAATCATTTAGAAAACTTAATAAATACCAGATCCTTTTGTATTTGTAACTCTTTGTGGTTCAGAAATGACTAATTTGACTCAAACTTGGTGTGCTGAAATGATGGCAAGTTGGTCAAAAGAGTCAGTGAGGTGTGAACAAATGGGGAGTCTCAGCCTAGAAGAGGGCATCTTCTAAGATGGCCGTCAGGAGGCAGAGACCCAGAGCGGTAATCACCCTCCTCACGTCTCCGCCCCACATCACTGCAGATTTAGTAATGGGCATTGTTGCTTCATGCTCTGGAAAACACAATATTCTTCCAGCTGCCTCTCTGAGCTTCATTCGCCTGTGGTGCAAGGTGAGGGGCCGCATTGAACTAATCACATTAGCATATCAACTCGCCCTCTGCTGTTGGAGGGCTGGAATACTAACCTCATAGAACAAAGGGCTATTTGCCAATTCAGGAATTAATTTAATCCAGTTTACCCCACCTCACGTAGAAGCAAGAGCCAGATTGGATTTGTATTCAAATGGAAGCCGGTGTCCGCCTGATTCGGTGCGGGAGGCCGAATCGTGGGAGTGACATCATTGCCCTCTGGCCTCTCTCTGCCTTGTCTGTGTGCTGACTCCTGCAGACAGAAACGGTCGTGGGTGTGCATCATTGCATGTCCGCTTGTTCGCAAACAGCTAATGAAAACTGAATAACAGCTACTGAAATCTGAATAATCTGAATAATATCAATTCCACCCACCTACCCCTCTGCCGCTCCTCTCAAGCGTCTGGCTGTAATGTTTTATGTATCACTGTTGTCTTTTGTCTCACTGCCTTTTTTTTTTTTTTTTTCGTTTTTCAGTAGACCTAAAGGAAGTTCAGCCGAGGAGAGGAAAGGAGCCGGAGAAGGGCGCGTGGTGTCTTTTCGTCCGGATGTGGCCTATAATTTGTTGCATACACTGTTCTATGGCCTCCTGGCTTTCAGCACTATGAGGTGAGCTCACACACGCACATACACACACAAACACACACACACATTAATGCAGATGCTTGGATTCACACACATTAATTTCACATTGGTGTAATTCTCAGACAGGGACTTCTCACCAAGTGTCTGAATGATCTGAGTGATCCACTTTAGCCTTGATCTTCCCTCCACACCAGGCACCATCCCACAGTACCTCGGTCTTTCAGAAAACCACACCACTGACAGCAGCAGCAGAAAGAGTGGACAATTGATGGTCTGAACTTCATTGTCAGACTGACACCTTGATATTTCAAACCCATAAGCATCAACGCTTGAGGTTATTCATACTGCACAACTCGAGAACTCAATTGACTGCTTCGTAAGATTGCACATTTACACAATAATAATGGTAGAACTATGATAAAACATTAAATTAATTGAAAAATTGAAAAAGGAATATAACGTCCATTAATTTTGTAGCTTGGTTGTCAGTGTCACGAACATCAACTTTATTAATCCCGAATAAATTGCTTTGCCAGAGTACAGGTAAATAATAATAATTATAATAATAATAATGATACTATATAATAATAAAATTTTTTTAAAAAAAGTAAAAATAAGAAAATACAAATATAAAGTCTCTAAAGTAACAAGATAAGATAAAGTAGTGCACAGGAGTTGCTGCATAAATAGAATAAACAAAGTCTGAGACATTTGCATTGATGACAAAAAAGATACTGCACATGAAGAATATTGCACATAATAATAAACTATTGTAATGAATATACTATCACCTATAAAACTATGTCAGTGCACATAATATATTATCTATATCTAGTTGCCTTAGTTGGTCGAAAGGTTCGTCAAAATCTCAAAAGATGCTCTGGATGAGTACATAGTTCATACATTCTAAAAGGCTGAGCCTATATCCTAGCTTCTCAGACAAAAAGTAAGCATCCATGGCAGCTGATGATCTGTATGTAGAAGGCTCAGAAACGTAGAAAGAGCACGGCTTAAAGATGCCGTAGAAAGAACTTCCACTCAAATTATGTGTGAGAAGAATGAGCGTGCCCGTGTGGAGAATGTGGAGTATGAATGTCAGCGGGAACTGTGAGCACCAAAAGTGAGGTAGTTACACGCTGAACTGGAGGCTGTTTAATTGTTTTTTGGCACAGTCACCACATGTCTCAGCCAGGCGTGCTACTCTATGAATCGTGTCCAAAGGTTTCAACCCTCAGCAGATATCTTTATCCGAAACAAATAAAGGTGAATGTCGGTGTTCCAAGGATATTAGAAGCATGTTGTTGGGACATGCTGTGCCTTTCTGCTGTCAGAAACTACCGTATAGAGATGATTGGGGAGAGACTTTTTTTTCATTCTTCTTCTTGTACTGAGTAAGATTTTTCTGTTTCAGTGAGCAAGATTTTCTTTTTGAGCAAGATTGAGCAAGATTTTTTTTTTTTTTTCAGGTCATTTGCATTTTAGCTGATTCTGGGAAAACTTTTTCTTATCTGATTGTATAAAAATTGTATTTTTACTGCTGTATTGCTCATTATTTAACTATGCAGAAGAAGAATAGAAGAATTACACCCGGTACTGTCTGTCTACTGAGATATTTCGTGTTGTGTATCGTTCCTTTACAATTAGCCCCATTAGCCTCCCCTCTCATATTCGTCTCCTCTTTCGTTTTGCTTCTCCCTCTTTGATTTCCTGTTGGCACACACATACACTGTGGCCTATTTCTCTGGTTCACCTAACTGCATCATTCATTGGCAGGTTCCCCCTGTGGAACGGCACCACTGCCGAGGCTCCACTTATAGATACCAGACTCCCAGGCCTTACAATTGAAAATCTTTCTTGCGGTCGACTTTCATATCCAGCCACCTCTTCTTCTTCATTTCCGGAGTGCTTCGGCTCTCTGAGCTGGCAGCTTTTACAACTGCTGTGATGTGATGGCTCTCGACAAATTTGCTCTTATTGGTCACACCAGAATTATGACCACCAAACAATATCGTCTGACTGGCCTGAACCTCTGCGTCAACTGCCCCAATTTTCCACTCAGAAAAGAGGCTGCACAAAAAGCTTTCCCAAGTATTTTAATATTGTCCAGTCCTGTTGTCGTGCATTCTGGCATCTGTGTGTATAAAAAGTAACTTATCACCCTCTGAAAATCTTGTTTTGTTGATCTCCAGTGGTTCCTTGCTGAGGACCACGCCCAGCATCACTGCTGTGAAACAGTCTGGAAACTTTCCACCAGAGAGGGCAGCACAACACAGCCTTTCAACCTGTTGTTAAGTTACTGTTCAAATGTGATTATTATCAGTAGTCACAATAAGTAGGTCATTAGTCCTTCATGGTTTATTGCTCAGTCAGTCAGTTAGTCAATCAGTAAAGCCACTTCATGGATATTTTATGCTAAACTTATTGAGTTAACAGGACGGGATACAAGCCTCATGAACATTCCCAATCTTAGAATATGAATTTGAATAGAAAACTGCTCGTAGATGTCTGTTTTTATGGGTGCAGCTCCTGGTGGTGTTTATATCAACCATATTCTGTAATCAAATAACAAACCTTGTTAATCCCATGTGACTTTTCCACAAGGTGTCAGTTTGCCTTTGTTTATTCACTTCACAATAATAAACTCCTGAAGCTGAAATACCAGGGGTTCGGTGCTGCTGGTGCAACTGTTTCACTACTACTACCACCTCCCTGCATTATCAGTGGATCATTTCACTTGAGAACCAGACTTTTGGACAGATACATGGTAACTTTTTGAGTTATATAAAATATTCCACTGCTTTCAGTTTTGGGCAGACCCACACAGTGTTAATAACTGGTTCACAACAGCAGATTAAAAAGCGAAAAAGACACTGTCATACTAAGTTGTGTACAGTATTGTACTTGCATGTTGTTTTATTATTAGCTCTGTAGTGCCACACAGCTTGACTAGTATGCTTCATGGCGTGCAGTTTCTTTCTATTTTACATCTATGATGTGAGGCATGGCAACCCTCCCAGACCTGAGTCCCAACTTTTCTCTGTAATTGTCAAGTAGTGTTAGTTATTAACACCATCGGTACATTTTCTGGGTCTCTGATTGTAAGGCTGTGTTTGCACGTTTCAAACTGCAAGCACAGGCTGCCATGCTTCACATCCATGATTCCTTATTGTGAAAGTATAATTGCCTTTAACTTAAGGCTCTTTGTGAGAACTGTCAAGACAACACCGAGATTACAATTGGAATCATCATCATCTTTACTGTGTATTAAAAGAAACCTGCAATTACTCAGTCAAAAAGAAAGGGGGAATATATTCCTATCTGGTTTATTCATAGAGACATAGAGAGGCAGCATTTAAATGTTCACAGAAATAGCTTAATTTGAATATGATTTTCAGTGCAGTATAGGCAGTAGCTGGGTACCTCTGTGAATGTAAATGCTCCATATTGTGTTCTTGTCACAGTATATGAAGTGGGCAAG
This sequence comes from Scortum barcoo, assembly GCA_023238725.1. Taxonomy (NCBI): domain Eukaryota; kingdom Metazoa; phylum Chordata; class Actinopteri; order Centrarchiformes; family Terapontidae; genus Scortum; species Scortum barcoo. The sequence continues at coordinate 14,745,994 of CM041531.1, forward strand.
GTTTGGAACAGCATGTCTTAGAGTACATTTAAAACATAAAGTTCATAAAAGCCATTCCTGTTACAGAATTAAATTATATTACGGAATTAAAGTACTGATTGAACTCACAAAAAAAAAAAAAAGAGTAAAATCTGTGAGCCCGCAACGCAGCAGCAGCCAGGTAGTGCAGAAAGTGACTGGTTTGATTTCAGCACTTTCTCTAAAATGCTGATGAAGACCGAAAGGCCAAAAGTGCAGAGAGCCATTTGTTTCTGTCAGAAAGCTCCTTTGCATTAATAACGTATTGAGATTTATTTCTGTGAGGCTGCACTTCTTTATGCCTGCCCCCCTCTCTCTCTCACCTCTCCATCTCTGTACCTGTCAAGTTTTTCATCTCATTTCATTCTCTCTGTTGTTCACTCAATGTTTAATCATCTCCTCAATTGTTTAGTTCCTATTTAGTCAAACGCACAGAGACATCATCCCACACACACCAGCATTACAGTCATTTGTTACTTTACTGACACATGAGATTTATAGTGAAAACAAATACACACCAAACACTCCTTGATATTGTCTCTCTCTCCCACCCTCTGTCCAGGATGAAGTATATATGGACTGGCCATATGTGTGCGGTCGCAGCCTACGGTGTGTGTGGGACGGAGCTGTGGACGCTGCTCCTCAACACTCTCCGCTGCAACAGTAAAGTTCTGGTACGAGCTCGCAGTGACTGCTCCAAACATCGGCTCTAGTGTTTTCTTTTTCTTTCTTTGAGATGAAAAGTGTGATACTTAACTTTGGAAAACATGGGAATTGTACAGGATATTGGTTGTTTCATTACGCACATTTACTTGTAAAGCCGCTCAAATCTGTCATCATCACTGGATCAATTCAATACAGAAACATCCAGTCAAACCACAGTGCTGTGCAGCTGAAGCTAATATTGTTCAAATGCAACAAGAATCTGAGCAATCTTATAGTCAGTACTGACATTTTGGCCAGTTCTTAGAAAATATTGATGTTTGATATCTAAGTCTAGTGACAACTAACACTGTCATCGGCCAGCATTGATCTGTTTTGATCACTGATCATCCACATTGATCTTTAAATCTGACCCATTGTGAGACACTATTGAAAGACGTCCTGTTACTTTTCTCCTTCTCTATGATTTGCTGGTTTGACTGTTATGCTCCCTAATGTCCAGTTGGATTTAAATGCACACCCTTTGCTGAGGACTGATAACATTGCCAGCGGGACCACTAGGTGTCAGTGTGGTCATAACGTGACAACAGCTTGGATCAGATAAGAAATTATCTCTGTCGGTTATCTCTGTGTTATCTCATTCTGTGCTTGTCTTCATTTTAAGGTATATCTCTGTTTGACTCTCACTTTCTCTGCCTCTGATACGATTATATTCTGTCATTTCATTATGGCTGTTTTCTTTCCCCCATTTTGCAGTTAAGGCTTGTCAAATATGCAGTTCCACTGGCGATGATGGGTTGCCTGTATTACAAGGTATGCTGTTTTCTTGGTGGTTTATGTTCATCACTGTATCGATGGTCTCATTACAGAGCCGAGCCAGTTTGTACAAACTGTGTGCAATGATATGAGAAAAGGAAAATGCATGAAATGGAAGTTGTGGAAGAAAATGATAACATGCAATTGGATCGTAACAGGATACTGAAAAGATTGCTTTTCTTTTATTTATTTTGCTGTTGGAAGAGTCTAAATGGCTGTCATATACACTGTTCTGTTCAGTGTAGTAATGAGATGTTATTTAAAATATATCAGTAGCTTTTATACTCTGCTATAAGGCCTTAATAAGTGCTAACGGAGGGTTTTCCAATACTTGTCTGTCTGTTTCCCTCTAGTTCTGGCCCAAGCTAATGGAGGAGTTATCCGAACTGAGGGAGTTTTATGATCCTGACACTGTGGAGCTCATGACCTGGATTAGGTACACACCTGAACACCCACAATGGCAAATCCTGAGCACACACAACGCTGAAACATATCTGATCAGCCTGTTTCCGCAGATCAAGTTTCACTTTGGTTGATGTCCTTGATTAGTCTGCGTGTGTGCATGTGAGTTTACATGTGTATCGGCATTGGTTTGCGGGGGAGTTTGGCAGATGAGTGATGAGAGCCGATGGGTCTCCACGATTGAGACTTAGGGGCTCTGGAAAGGACCCAGCTGTTGGCAGAGCTCTAACCAACCTCGGGGTCTCTGCGGTCGAGCTTTTGATCGAGAGCGTCACCGTGATGGGATCAGAGATGGAGCTGGGATTTGGAACGGCTCTGTACTGTGGCTGCTGTGTGTGTTTCTGTGTTTGCACATCTGTGTGTGTGTCTGTCCTTTTCTGCTCATCAGGTTGAACGAGGGGTGCTGGGCTTCCTGTTGGCTTAGCAGTCTATATTGCAAACCATGTAACTACACAACCACAGTGACGGGCCAAGGACCCATCTCATTACCTGCAGCCCACCTCCAATATTGCTCGTTACCTTCCTCTGTTATACTCCATTCAGACCAGCACAGTTAAGTGAGTTAAACCTGAATTGGTGGCTGATCGGAACGGGTCAACAGGTGTCAGCAGAGCTGGTTTTACAACTCTCCACCAGATCTGATCTCACACAGGTCAGACACTACTCAGGATTGGTGAATAGATCTTTCTATTATGGATGTAAATATAATTAAACATACAATTGAACAACAGTCAGCAAGCTGGAAAGGCCATGAGTGCAAAAGGGAGAAACTGGAGCTGAAAATTAGCTTCATTATTATATTTTTTTCAGCATTATTATAACAACAAACCTCCCCTTTGTCACAGATTGATATTGTGGAGGAGCGAGAACCTGTTTTCATTATGTGCGACGCATGTTCCTGGTGTGTTAACAACAGAGGGAACTGGCTCTCCAGGGTAACAGGGGGGGCGAACGGGATGCAGACATGCAAGTAAGGAGAGCAATTTCGTCGACTAACTTGACCTGGAAGGGGGGGGGGGCGGGGGGTGCCGTTGTCCCAATGTAATGGTAGGGGAAACACTGACATGCTTTGTCTGTGCATACATCCTGCTTGCAGTTCTCCCCTGACAATTGGAAGGTGATTTTATGCCGTAACCCTGCTTTCATGCCTAAGGTTAGTGAGTCTTCTTGCAGCTGCCCCACACTGGAGCTGCTCGCCTTACAGCTCCCCCCTCATATGAGCTTTATGTATCTATTTGGACAGCACTAAGGGATATAGGAAAAAGAAACAGCTCTTTTTTGTACCTTAGGCCTCTTGTCATAGTGTAAAGCTTCTATTTTGCCAGCGTCTATCACGCTGGATAGTTGAGGTTATCATTTTGGCTTATGAAAGCCACAGACTGCAGTCTCCGGGGAGCCTGCAGGCTCATTCCACCAAGGTTATGGTTACCTCATGGGCCCTGTTCAGACACATGTCTGCCAGTGATATCTATGCTGCTGCAAGCTGGGCATCCACAAACACACTTATTTGGTTATAATGCCTGGATGTGACAGCGCCTTCATTGTCGCACTCAGTCCTTGGTGTGGGTTCATAGTAGTTGTGTATTAGCCCGTGGGGAGGGTATGTGGTATTGCCCTTCCTGGATCAAGTCGATATGGGCTTCAGAGTAGCAATTCAGGGGTGGGCCATGTCTCTCATAGTGAGACACTGAGCAAGCTTTGAAAGAGAATGTTTAGTTACCAGGGTAACCCTGGTTCTCTGAGAAGTAAAGTGAAGTATCTTACATCATGCAGAAGAAATAAGCCTGAGAATGCCGTGTGTGGGGCCATGGACAGTTATAAACGGTGACTTTGACAGGCGCTTCCCGTGGTGAGATACCTCACGCAGTTTTCAGAGACCTGGGGTTACCCTGGTAACCAAAGGTTTCCAAAAGCTGATGCAGATGAGTTGTTACTTTGCTGATCGCTATTGTTTTGTACAAATATTTCTTTTTTGTGTTACTGTTTCCACATTTTGCTTTATGCTATTACTATTGCTAAAGTAGAATTTTGCCCAATTAAAATGTTTGTTTATGAACACTGACATACAGTGTTCATAAACAAATATTTTAATTGGGCAAAATTCTACTTTAAAATGAGATGTTAATTGAAAAGCATAAAAGTGCAAAATACTAATCAGTTAATATTTTGGTGTTTCCCATAGATTATCAGTGTAATTCATGTCTGCACTGAATAAGTCATAATTCAAAGCTTATTATTTCCCCCCATCATCATCTGTATGATGACACTAAGTGAACCAGATGTGATTTTTAAGAAATGGCCAATTTTAGTCTAATCCTATTAGACATATTGTGGAATGGCGTGGAAAGAGGGAAAGAGAGATGGATAGTGAGACAGGGGAAAAGAGGTTGGGATTTTTAATGTATTTGTGTGTGTGACATGGGTTCCCTTCCCTCCGGAGCTAATCCCATTAGGCTCTGAGGATTAAGGGCTGCCTAGAGTTACCTTGGTTGGGGCTGAGAGCGGGGCGGAGTGCTAAGCTTCTTGCTGCTGTGCTAATTACATTCCAGATGCAAGTGTTAAGATGGGGAGGGGGATCCATGTTATGTTGTATTCTCTTGCCGAGGCCGAGGCCATTTCATTTTTAATGGAAAGATCATGGGTGATTCTCAGACGTGCCATACTGAGGGGCAGAACAGAGACAGATGCATGCATATAGAGGAGGATGTTTCTGGGCCAGATAGCGTACTTATGTAAAGCTGTCAGGGACTTGTTGTGGTAATTCTAGCTGCAGGGGATGTGCTGCACATATGAATCATGTATGACTAATAATGGTTGCAAATGTTCAGAAAAGGATTTAATGTGGCCCATTGTTGGACTCAGAAGGAAAATACAGATGCAGAAGGATTTTTATCTGGTGTGTTGTACTTCTGTTGTTACAGGGCAGAGATGTCCCCAAAAGTTGAGAGAAGTCCTGCTTATTTTATCCAGTTCTTGTTTCTAAAAACAGAATTTGGATTAGATTTAGAGATGAGATTAGAATTAGATTAGAGGTAAGAAGACCCTAAGAACAGCTAATGATGCATGTCCTAAGCCCTCATGTTTATAGAAAGCTGTGTGTTAAGGCAAGTTGATGAGGGGATTATCATAATTCCCAGGGCAGTCAATCATGACCCTGGACTTGACAGGTTTGAGATCTGAGAGTAACAGCTGGTAGAGGTTGATCTGTATTTTGCAGGACCATAATTCACAAGTTTCCACTTGATAACGGCAGCAGCTCCACAGCTCAGCTGTAGGCTGATTCTCTGTTTTAAATGGACAGTCAATAAATCAATAGCAATTCCTGGCCGTTCCACTGCCTCCAACTCTGAGTTATAGTTGTTCAGTGTGCAGTTTTTAAAGCCACCAACATTGCGTCTGTCTAACCCATGTGCTCTGCCTCTCTGCTTCTTCTTCCTCAGTCTATGTCTTCACCTTCTTTCAAATTCACAATCGCACACTTGAGTTGCAAGAGCAGTTTGGTGTCAATCAATGAAGGTTTGTAAAAAAATGAAGAGGTGATGATTAGCAAAAGCTTCACTGCCCTGCTCTCCGACACACGAACTCAAGGAGGGCATGGAGAGTTCTGGGTGGTGCAAGTGTTACATGTGCGGCGTAGAGAGGAGCAGCATAAGATCGGGCACATGTTTAATATAAACCGCTGCCTCTCAGACTGTCAGGGCTCACAGATAACCGTACTCGGTACTTTCACTGTGCCACTGCAGGCTGCAGCTGGAAATGGGAGCACAGCTCACACATCTCATTTCACACTACGGATGATGATGAGTATTGTAGTTAGGTTGTGCTGCACTTTGAACGTTGCAGTTGGGAAGTTATAATTGGAGCATATTTGTAAGATTTGTTTGATTTCAGTTATGTACTTACATCTTCTACTATTTCCTTTATGTTTACCTTGTTCCACAGAAAATTTGACTGTTTTTGAGCCAAAAATATAGTGCTCACAGAAACAATCAATTTCTCCTCTCTCTCTCTTCTTCTCTTGTTTTCTCCCAGCAAACATTCATTGTACGTACTTCACCAAATACAGAGGTCATCTGATAATACTAGTCTCATGTGAATCTGCATCTCAGTAGTCCAAGTTAATACTTATTTTGAAGGATTTCTTATTTGTTTCCTACCTTCCTCCTGCCCCCCTCCTCCTCCTCCTCCTCTGGGTCAAGATATACAGTCTGTGGTCGAGAATTATGAAGGCTGCAGTGAAAATTATTAATGAGAGCTTTGACAGCAGTTTTGCTGCAAATTCAGGAGGCTCATCTAGCTACTCAGCATGGAGACCCATTCAGAGTAGGAACAGGCTCAAATGAAAAAGTCAGCATATTTGAGTGAAACACTGACTTTGTTTATCCCTCAAGTCCTCACTTGAAAATAGCTTGTTTGTCAGTGCCTTCTAAAAGACCTTTACGACCGCTCCAAAAATGACTCGCATGGGCTTATTCTGATCTGCTCCCTTGATGGATAAAGGTGATAACTGAGAGCACTTGCTTATGGTTAACATGGATCCTAACATTGACAAAATAGAGTTAAAGGTCATAAGTCCAAAAATGAGTAGAAGTTAGTTCAACTATTACAATGGAGTGTAAATCTAAATTTAATTTAAACTTCAGACTATTGTGGATTTATTTACCCAGGCTTTAATGTATTTTTCCCCATTTTTAAAACAAATGATGTAAATAGAATTGAATTTTGCTGCTCACAGCAACATCTCCTTTGAATTGATAATCTACAGAATTACAATTACATATATAATATATATAATATACATAATATAATGTCCAGAGAGAGGTCTGTGGAAATTCCCTTCAACTCCGTTGTACTGTTGTGGAACAATCTGTATCTCTCAACAGCTTGATGTTGAAGATTGGCAACCCTGACAACATCATTTTCAGAGCATGTGTCCTGTCTCCATAAAGGTTAAGCTCCTAACTCACATGAGGTCCCCAGGTGGCTCTTGCAAACAGTGCTCACCACCTCAGACTTGTTTTTTACATCTGTCTCATTGTGTCGATCTGTATGTATAATACAAAGCAAGGACATCATTCATTCTTTGGAAACATTTGCCACTATTCATTTTTCATAAAAACAATTTTCCAGCTCCCCCTGTAAAACTGTATCCTCACCAGTTTCCACACCCTCTGCTTGCGCTTACACTCACTCGTTTCTTGCTGCCTTAATTGTCTTCCTGTCATACCGCTCCTTGTCGTGTTTTAAATAGTCTAGATTAGCAGCATTTGGCCTTGTCCTTAAATAGAGAAAAGTGCAGCTCTGTGTCTGCGATCTGTGCGCGTGTCATCTTTTACATTTTAACTCACCCAGAGGCAGCTCAGAGGGAGAGACACGTCCTTGATTGAACTACACACCTCACAATCAGAAGTGAGATTTCGGTAGAAGATCTATAGGCTGGCACTTTGTCATTGTATATCATCATTATCATCACCATTTCCACTCAGAGTGTGTGTGTCTGTGCATGCGCGAGTGTTAGCCCGACTCTTTGCTGTTGGAAGTAACTGAATTAATAATCATCAGAAAAGCAGCTACTCAGACATGGTACACTACAGATGAAGCATGCCTACGCAGAAATGTTCAGTTATTTTCTTCTAAACGTGGTTAAAATCGTTTTCATCCACCCCATCGGCACCTCTAAAAATGTGCGTAGAGTGTGAAGCATAGAAGCCTTCATGTGGATGGTGGATGCTCTCATTGTCTATCACTATGTTTGTAAGATATTCCCCTGTTTTATGCGTTTCGTTCAGACAACCTTGTGCTTAATCAATTCTATGTAGCAGTGTAAAAAAAAAAATCTCTTTATATTGCTTCTCTTTAGTCTTCAGTAGTCTGTATAGAAAGAATTCAAATGAGTGAAACTCTAGTGTGGGCGGGCCATGGCTGTGTAAGGGCCTCGAGTAAATGTGAATTAGTTGTGTGTGAGTCACAACAGCTAACTAACTAACAAAGTTCTGAAGAGGGCATAGAGCGGTTTTAGTCCTTTTGTGCCTGCAGGTGATAAGTTCATCTCTCTGAAGGCACAACTTTGAAGGCAAATTCCGGCAGGACTCTTAAAAGAGCCTTTGCAGTGGTTATCACGATTCCCCATAGCAACGTCATATGTAGCCGAGTGTGTGCAGGCAGTAGTGTTGAAGTTAAAGTACGTAATATGAACAGACATTTGAACATTTGATCAGATTTTCTTCATACAAGCAGGTTGCGACATGTTCACCTGTAGCATAAGATTATTTTTAAAGGGAATACATTATGCTCATTTACAGTCTCATATTTTTATTATGAGGATTTACCAGTATTTAATTTGCTGTTTAACCTGCATTGCTGTTATAAACAGGTATCAAATTATGCATATTCTTGCACAGATGTTGTCATGACTAAAGATAAATTATTTTATACAGATTAAATAAATTTGTATTATTCAGTATACATACAATGTTATTCCTCCCAGATAAACCAAGAGTAAATATCACCATCCGGGTGACTCTTTTTCTCAATTGCTTTAACATATTTTCTGAAAGCCTCTTACAGTTCTCAAAGCACTGACTCAAACACCGCATCAGTTTGTATTGTGCAACATAGAAAATCATTTTGTGCCACAAACACCAGCTGAATTGTATCTATTCAAACTCAGCGTACAAACACCATTCACACAGAAAAAGTCTACATCCATCAGTTTCTCATTGTCACACACCTTCAAAATGTTTCCACTATTCACAGTGATTATTATTATAGTAATAGTCATTTAAAATACTCACATTTTAACTACTTACTATTACTACAGTGGGGTGATTATCCTGCTGTATCTTCTGATATTTCACTTTACAATGCACAAAGATATCATCCCAAGTGGGCTGGTGCCCCTTGAAAATGTCTGACAGGTAGGTCCATGCCCACAAATCCAAGAAGACCCCTGTAATATAAATTTGAAGATTAAAATATGACTGACTGATTTCACTTTTGACCATTTTTTTTTCCAATTTTTTTTATCATTATGACAATGTCTGCTTTATAAGACACATGATGAAGAAATTTGACAAAACAAGATTTTCCCTCAGCTTTAGGGTAAAAAACCAGCACTAATAGTTTAAACATTTATTTTATTGGTGATAAATGCCCTTCCATCATTCCAAAGCAAAACAGACCGAGTGGGTGCAGCCAGGATGCGAGTTTCCTGCAGCTTTCCTCATCTCTCTCTTATTGCATCGCCAAAAACATACCCTCTTCATTTTCTGTGGATTACCACTATATCATTGATTGTTTAAAGCAATAGCAGCCAATTACACTTGCAAACCACCACAATTTAAACAAGTCTTCTTCAAAGAGGATTTGCTGTATTACCATCGCAGCTTTGTTTCTGTGTTTTAGGCAGCCCAATAAATGTAAGTCAAATGGTCACTAATTTTTAGCTGCGCTTTGGTCTCCTCTAACTCCCGAGGAAAATGGCATTTAGCAGCTAACAGAAGCCAAAAAGCTCTGCAGAGTCGAGAGATAATCACATTACAAAGCTGAAGAATTTAATATGACTGTTGCACCGTATTATAGAAGTATTATTAGGTATCTAGGATTTGCTGCCCACTCTCTGTATTGCTTTCCCCTCTCTTCATTTAATGTTTCTTCTTCTTAATAGTGTTCTGTGGAGTTGAGAAACAGATGCAAATGAACACTTTTAAATGCAAGTGCATGAACACACGTTCACACACAGTGACCCGAACAATATGTAAAGAGGAAATACAAGCAAGCCTCTGTGACCATTGTAAGTCTCCTCCAGACCCCCCATATACTACAATTAATGTCATTATTTCATTTTTATAATGCCAGTGGGGTGCATGCCAGTGCCTTCTAGTATTTACATATGGGAATATAAACGTGAAATTACATGTAAATCATCGTGGAGGGGGTGTAAGCTGCTCCCTGGGATGCTGTGAGCGATTAAATTCACACAATCACAGAGAGAAGACAGGCAGAAATGGAAATAAACCACATCCACTGCAGGTCAGGAGGCCAAGACATCAACCCACACATCCACCCGAGAGCATGTATGAATACTCACATTTATACCCCATCGCAGAATACACATATGTGCACATTCGCTCAAGCAAATGCCTTTATTTCACACATAAAGCTTGTGGCAAGTCATTATTGTCCCCCACACATATACTGCACACACACAGCATACGATATGAACCACAGCCTGTGTTCAGTATTTCTTTGTAACTGGACTAAAACCAGAGCATATATATCTATAATGGCACTGCGGTGTGTGTATGGGTGTACTCTGGTATTTCTACTTTAATTCTGAAGCTTCCTCTCCCTTGTTGTCTGAATTTAAGTGTAAGAAATCTTTAAGATGCACCGTGAGTCTTTAGCTGTACTTTCTTTCATGTCGCTTTATTTATGGTTACACTATACAGGTCCATGCAATACAAAATCAACATTGTTTGGGTTGATAATAGTTTTTTAAAAGTGTGTCTTGGTGGCAATTTTGAGAATCATTGTTGCAAGGGATGTTACGGTCATTCTGTGATGTGGTATTTCCAGGATGACTGGCTGCAGATGTACTAGTAGATATTAATCTGTTTGTTTTTATACTTAGTTCTGTATTTTCCCATCAGGCAAGAATCGTGTCTAGTCATACCCTATATTCAGTATGTGTTTTAGTTAGGACTATCCCAAAGACCTCCGCATTTATTTACCTGTGAATACTGGCCTGATAAAAGACAAGGACAAAAATCAGACTACAAAATGTGCAAAAATCACATCAAATAAATCCCATAAAAGCCTATAAAAACAAATGTGCTTATATGTAGGCCCATATTTCAGGGGCTGTTTGTGATTTTTGGGGTAATGCATATTTAATAAAGAAAAAAACAACAGCAATCGAATACTAATTTGGACGTTGATTTGTATCAGTCCTATTTTGATTATACCGCGAGCTCTGTGAGCAAACCCATTCTCAAGATCCCGTGTTTGTTCTTGTAGGGACGATATGAAACCCGAGTGTCAAAGTGTCCAGTAATCTTAGCTCATGCAATCATCTTTGTCAGTCCCAGCGCTGTCCTGGGTGTAGGCATGAGTTTAGATTAAAAATGACCCCGAGGTTAACATTACAGGTAAGAAATATGTCTATGTCGGTGTGTGTGTGTGTGTTGTTATAATAGAGGCCAGTTAAGGTCGAGTTTGGTTAATAAGACACACACAGATGAACATGCACACACATACACACCAAGGTGTCATAACTTTTAATATGCCAGAACCTTACAAGCCTTGTCTTTGTGCCTGCAGATTCTTCTGTGCCACAGTAACTGCGTGTCTTTTGCCATCTCTTTGTGATTTAGTTTATCGAAGAATGATATGTATTTGACGTAGATGGCCACTGTCCTTGAAGCCACATCACTGAAAGAAACTTTTAAATGCCATCAATATGTCCCAATTATTGCGGCAAATGCAGAAAGCAAAAGCATGTGGGCTGAATAACAAAGCTAGAAAATAAACTAAAGCAAAATTCAATCAAACTTTTTGGATGACTGGATGCACCTGGTAATACCCTTCAAACTTTTTCATCTCCTTCAAAGCATTTAATATCTTTCTGCTGTACTTTTTTTTGTTTTCCTTTTCTCACTTCTCTAGTTTTACACTGACTCGCAAAGGCTTGTCATGGTATATATTATCTATATAGTTATAGCAGTGTATGATGTGTCCTTTCTCCTGGTTCCCTCTGTCCAACAGCACAAAGACCCCTAAGCGGGCTGTATTTGCAGGCAGCATGCAGCTGCTGGCAGGCATCAAGCTGTGCACAGGCAGAGTTCTCACCAACCATCCCCATTATGAAGATAAAGACCTGCGGGAGAGGACCAGACAGGTATTGTGGGCTGCATTATATTGTCAAATATACACAGGGGTGGCTGTGCAATCTACCAGAGGGGATAAAGAAGATGACACAAACACATTAAATGGAAAAATGTCTATTTTTAAGTAAATAGATGATAACTACAGTGTCAGCAATACAAGTGTGTCATGTTGAGTTGTGTGAATTATGGTATATGTGTGTTTGTGTGTGTGTGCTTACAAATCATTGAAGCTACTCTGTACAGTAAATGAGGCAAACTTTAGAGTGGGCGTGAGTGCAAAGTCAACAGAGAAAGGCGATAACATGTATAGATGCCCAAGGTGGTGGGAACTGTGAATTTGCTTCGTAAACGTTCAGAGACAAAGAAAAGGCTGCAGGGAAAGAACAGAAAGAACTGTAGTATCTGAGTTCTGATTTTAGTCAGAGGCTGAGGTGAACACAGACACACACATAAGAAGGTTCATGGTTGGTGCGTTGTTTGCGGTGTTAATTTTGGCATCAAATTTTAATTTAATTTCAGTTGGCTTTTGGCTAAAATGCCATTTAGTTTTGTTTGAGTTTAGTTTTAGTTGACTAAATATAAGTTTTTAACTCTGCAATGGATTTAATTAAAGTGTTATGCATTATTTAAACATTTCTCTGAAATTTCCAAACTTAAAAAATTCAATTCTCCAATTTTATTATTTATTAATCTCATATTATGAAATGATATTAAAGTTTGAACGTGCCATACAGACACAGATTTAACTGTTACGATTTGATGCAACAACAGTACATCCACAGTTACATAGAGGGATATTATAGTATGGGTGCTGTGCATGAACACCTCCTTACAAAGATGAATGCACATTTGAGAGTTTAGTGGTGTAAAAGCCAACCCAGTACAGGTCTACAGAGATATGGAACAAAGTGGTCTGGTCAGAGTCATCCTTCTTTCTCCACTAGTGTTGGACACTTGATCCCTACAGTGGGGGGGCCTGGTGACCCTGTTATGCTGTGGAGGATTAGGTATTCGTCCAATATGCCTTAGCTAAAGAGTACAACTTCTCTTTTACTGTGACTTTAAGGGCTCTATTTCAATCACACAAATGTTCAGTCTCTGTGATGCAACATCTCCACTCTAATCCGGCAGAATACTGACTTACAGTCGACCAGTCTGAGAGGTGTGTGGTTACTTTGTAGCAGCCTGCTGTCATTTGCACACGACTTAATGAAGGTAAACACAATGGGCGGCGTGCGTAATGGCACATTTGTCACTTCTCAAATCAGGAGCTCCAGATCTATCAACATATGTATCCTACTGTCTTCAGATGGCTGCATGGATTTAATGAACTGCAGGAGAAGCTTATAATACAGCATAAAGCAGCTGTGGGCAGTAAATACTGTACGAATCATATTAATTTGTAGATAAATACATTTTTGATGCAGATTTAAACACATCTCCCTGCTGGAGTGTAATTCATTCAAAGGTTTATTTACATTTTAAATATTAGTCTGCTGCTGTTTTTCATTTGTTCCAAGTATTTAGTTTGTTCACAAAATCACCAGACTGGTAGCAAACTGATGTTGCGCACAAAACGGTCGTGCATCTGAGATGTGTATTTTCAGTGCAAAGTCTAAGACGCAGCATCAGTCAAAATACCAGCAACTTGCTTTGTTTCCCTCTTTTAACTATCAGTTTAAATGCATGAACTTTAGAGCATAAACTACAGGTGATGTCTAGTTTCAGTTTTTTTTTTTTTTTTTTTAGGTGTTTAAATTTCTTCTCCATTAGCAGCACTGAGCCCTGTCTGTTCATTTTGGGATTGTCACAGTTTATACAGTATGATATTCAGTGAAAATTGGCAGTTAAAAGAGTTTGACACCAAGTGGCCCCTTTTTTCTAGCCTTTGCAAAACCAAAAACAAAGAAGCAAATGTGTAAAGAATGAATTAAACAGTGTGTTCTCATGTAAGCCGCCACACTGATTCTCAAAGGCTTCTTCCTGATCTAATGTGGCTTGGATTGTATCTCATTTGTCACTTTGGACAAAAGCCAAATGAATAACTGCAAATGTAAAAAAAAAAAAAAAAAAAAAAATCTTTTGTGCGGTTGTGGGTCGTGTTTTCTAAAAAATAACGAGCATGTCCTGTGTGTAGTATTTCCTTGTCCTCGACGCAGTTTAAGCTCTCTGTTCTGTTCTTCATTGGATCCGCCAATATTAGAGGAAGTGATTCATCTCCTGAACGTCAAAAGTGCTCTTTTAAATGTGCTCATTGTTTTAGCTTAATCTAATGTATCTTTTACAAGATTCTTCTTTTAAAATGAGCCAGCTAGATACATTAAAAAGTCATCTGGGGACAGCGTTTTCAACCAACTCCTGAACATAACCTTAGCGTAATTAGCAAATTATACTGTTTTATACTGAGATTTTATATTAGCCGGTCACAGTTTCAGTTTCAGCTGCGAAAATCAAAAGTGACAGCTGGAAAAGAGAAGCCTGCTTTTGTGTACCTGCGTGTGAAATCAAGGAGAACAATAGCTTATAAAATTGCTTGTAATTTCTTCTGGTAAATGTACAACTGCTATCTTCGGAAACTGACTAGTACACAATTCATTCATTCATTCATTCATTCATTTATTTATTTATTTATTTATTATTTAAAAATCCACAAAAATGAATCTCATTTGTGGCCATGGTGCAATAGAGGAGAGCGTATCAGAGATTCATTTGGCTCACTTTGACCACACAAGTGTTTTCCTTTTTTTTTTTTATTTTTTATCTTTTGGCAACAATCTTTTGTCCTCAGGCATTCAGTGGTCCTAGCTGAAGACTCGTGTGACAGCTTGGGCTGCCATGATTTCCTTTCTGTCCCGTCTCTGTATTTATGCTGTCACTGAACCTCTAAAAGGCCACAAATTTTCAATCACGTTGAACCATTTTCAACTCAAGACATGTACTCTGCCTTGGTTTGAGGTGTGCAGGGAAAATTTTCTTGTCACTGTTTTCGTATTTCTATTGACTTTGTTGCAACTACACTGCTTCTTACTGTCACTTTGTGCTGGTGTAGAGTTGAAGAGCAGCATTCACCATGTTTTCTTTGGTCAGTGGACGATCTGCTCTTCCTCCTGAGCCATAGCTTGACTATTTGTTATAGTGACTACAATGGTGTTCCTGTACACAATAGCTGATGTTTTTATTGTTGTTGTAATATACCACCTTTAGATATCATTCTGGTGCTGGAATCCAGAAACTTGCTCAAATCACTCAAATGACAGCTTCGTTTCTACACAGCGAACTGTGTATTGTGAGTGCAGCTGAAGCCGCACTGCCTCACTTATGCATCTCAGCTCTGTGCTGATGTCTTGCATGAGAGACCAGGGAATTGTCTGTAGATGGGGGCCGCTGACCTGCGGTGATTGTGTGAATGAATACGGGATCAGAGGATGCACTGAGTACGATGCGCATCCATTAAGTCAAACTGAATACTAACGTGTGAAAATACAGCCTAAAAACGCTGCTGGTTGTTATTTCATGTCTAGCCAGCAGACTTTAATGACAGAGTCACTCTGATATTGACTGGTCATTCTGATCACAAAAACTGATCCAGGCTAAAACATGCTGGAAACACAACCAATTTCATTTGCATTAATTTGCAAATTAGCTTTGCCACAGTTCGTTTGTTTTTGCCTCTATATTGTGTCTCGTCTTCACAGTGAGCAGGAAGTAATGTGTGGGTCATCTTTTGGGTAGCTAAGCCTATGTTTTGCCTCCCAGCGGGTAGGCAGCCATGCTGAGCCTCTGGCGAGGCCTGAGCTTAGTGTGGAGCTCATTAATGATCCACGACACTGGTGCACAACTTCTGGGCTGTGTGTGTGTGTGTGTTGCACTGAGGAGGCAACTGTGAAAATGCACTTTAAAACGTTTGTGAGAACCTCAATGATGTTTCTAGTTCTTTTTTTGGTATAATTTGTGTGTTACTACAAAAAAAATAATTAGTGTAAAAAGACACTTGTTGTTGTTACCTATGTGTGTTTTTATCCTCTCTGAATTAATTCACGTACCCAGCAGGCATACATTCTAAATTGGGAAGCAGCATTTGCTTTTTGTGTTATAAGAGAGTGTAAACTGTAGCACACATCGGTCTTTGTGTACAGCATTTCCTTACCTGAAAAGTTGGAGTGTTTTGTTCAGAAAATCTTAGTCTGTTTGTAAAGTTTAAAGTATAACATTGGTGTTATTTTTTATTTTTACTTTTCATCAACACATCCATCACATGAATAATGAAAACCAACAATGTGTTAGTTGCTCTCTCAGTACTTTATGACTTCCCCGTTTTGTCTGTGATTCTCAGTTTCAACTCAAAGTACATCTTCAGAAAAGCTACTCCATTTGGGAACTGTAGTTTTTAGCGACTGTTTCTCAAACAGAAGCAGACATTGCACTTGTTGGACTATTTCAGAGGTAGATCATTATACCTTGGTGATCTAGTGAGTATTTGGGATTCTTATTAGAAAGTAGTGAAAGTAGCTTACATACCATACATGTGATTTTCTTTCCATGGTGGAAATTTTTGGGACATTTTACACCAAGATAAAATAGTGAAAGTAAATAATGGAGCAGTATTTAGGAAATAACGAGTAACTTCAGTCACAGTCACACTTTGCATTTGGTGTAGAAAGTGTCAAGTTTGTTTTTCACTTCAATGTTCTGCCATCATTTTAATCAAACCCAATTTAATACCCAATACGTTACTACTGGGCTGAGTTTTGCCCCTGATAAACATCTGTGAAAATTATAACAAAATGCATTCTTAGACTACTTTCTGGTTGTATAATTTGTCCATTTAAATCTGTTGTTGTGTGAAATTGTCAAAAGTTTTATTTCATCTGCTGCAC
The DNA here is from genome assembly GCA_023238725.1 of Scortum barcoo. NCBI lineage: Eukaryota > Metazoa > Chordata > Actinopteri > Centrarchiformes > Terapontidae > Scortum > Scortum barcoo. The sequence goes on from CM041531.1 coordinate 14,762,717, forward strand.
ATAGAAGATTTCAGAAAGCCGAGATCTGCTATGTTTTAACACGTTTTTTTTGTTCTCCCTCTGATTTTGTTCCACTCATAATTGTTTTCATTCCTATTTTGTCAGTAAACATGTTATAATTGAATCTAAACCAACTTTCATCGAAACTGTAATTCACAAAAAATGTGCCTGGTAATTGAGTTCCAGGAGAGAAGTTTTCTCCTTCCAACAATATTGGTGTTAAATTATAAAGCCAGATGATCTTTAGGCGAAAAAAGCAATCAGAAATCCACACAAACTTAAATAAATGCATGTCTACTACATTTGTGTGTGTGTGTGTGTGAGAACAGGTGTATCAGGTGTACGCTGCCGTTCTTCCCGTTCCCCAGAGGAAGTCCACGGCATCCTGAGGGCCGTCCCGGGGCGGACTACGTCGTGCTAGAGAACAGCATCTGTTATGAGCGCCCGGCACAGGCGAGGCTGCAGACTGAGGGACCTGCTCGACCTGGCCAATGGACATGTGGGTGGCATTTATTTAACGTGACTCATCACTCTGTGTGCGTGCGTGTTTGCGTGCGTGTGCATGCCATCCCATCCCCTCTGCCAACTTCTGTGACTGGGTGAGAAGCTCTCAGCCCCCGCAAACATCAATAGCCTCACTTCTCATCTGCACGTCACTGTCTCTCACTCTCCCCTGCCCCTTCCACCTCCGTCTCTCCGTATTTTGATGTCACACGCAGCTCGCCGGCTATTTGGATTACAAGAGGCGAGACAAGTTTCGGTCTGGCTGCCTGGCTCAGTGTGGTGTACGACACATGAAACACGGAGTCGGTGTGTGTCTGTGTTTGTGTAAATGTCACACGGCATACACAGCGTCTGACATCTAGACAGCTTTATTGAAGTTACATGTGTCTGTCCCTTTTTATTTTTCCTCTCCCACTTTCTTTGTTTCTTTCATTCTTACTTTTTGTCATCATCTTTTCTGTTCACATTTATATTTTTCTGCTTCTTTCTGTTTTTTTCGTTCGTACCCTCCTTGGTTTCTTTCTGTCTGTGTTTTTCATTCTGTTTTTCTTCCTTTCTTTTCTTTTCTTTTCTACCCACCACCTCATCTTGCTGACTGACTTACCTGCATTCTCCGGCTGCGTCCATTTCCTCTAACAACAGGTGTTCCTAATGATTTACATGAATAAATATTTTAAAAACTTTTTTTATTTCATCTCTAAGCGTTCCTCCGTGGGGGCAGTAGATCTATTTGGAAATGATTCTGATTTTTGAAAATAAAATGAGAGCCCAAGCGTGGCTTTTTAAAACTCCTGGAAAAACAAATATTTCTCTGCAACAGAATACTCACGACTAAATGAGCAACAATCAATTCATGTTTGGAAAAAAACACGTCCTTATTGTTATTTAGAGTCAAAGACTCATCAGGCCTTGTGTGTGTGTGTGTGTTACTTTAATATTGCTGATGAGCATCTTGTTCATTGTTTAGTTCTTTGTAGCACTGATGGGTTTTATGTAAAATGTTTGTGGGCTCTCTTGCACCAAATAGGATTATTTTTTTAATACAAGCCTAAAGAACCATTTGCTTATATTTATCCCTAGTGTTTTTTAGGCTCACTAGTTCCAAGAAAAGCAATCCATCAACGCAGTGTCTCCGTGTGTGGTTCAAGTTTCCCAGACTCCCCCCTTGATGTACAATTTAGAGGCATGTTTACATTTAATATAAAAATCATTTGAAGTTACTGTAGGCATTTCAGATTCATGGTTACTGGCAGACGTGTTATCAATATGGCAATCTATGATTTAAAAAAAAAAACACATTTATGAAGAATCAGAATCACTTTGGCTCCGCCCCTCCATATGCTGTACAGCAGTCCTGCAGAGCTTCAGGCTGATCCAGCTGGCAGCAGCACAAAGTGAAATCAGAACCTGCGAGAGGCTGTCGATCACCGTGTTGGTGCTGCTTATTCACAGCAGCTATACCTTACATGTTCATGATGTGTTGATTAACGCACGCTGTCGACGATGACATGCTCTTTCTCTGCCCCATCAGATCATGGACGGACCAGGAGACAATGACCCAGACCTCATCCCCGCCTCCCACCCCCGATTTTGCGAGGCCATCAAGACGGACACAGCGGGTTACACTGCTCTGTTCACCAGAACATTCCAGAACAAAACCTTCCACGTGTACCGGGTCAAGAAAAAGCGTAAGAAAAGTGCCAAGAGCTCATCAGAGCCCAGCGCGACACAGTAGCGGGAGCAGAGCTGCGAGAAAAACCCCGTCAGAGGCCAGAGGGGAGAGAGACAGAAGAGAAGACGAGATAAAAGCACCGAATCCTCGCTGTTCCTCTGTCTTCTCTCTGCACTGAGCCCAGCTGTGATCATGCCCATTATTTTTTTAGCACATGGCTCTGTGAACTGTGGTGTTAGAGCAGTGGGCCGGTTCAAACTTGGGGCTGCATTGTTTTAATAAGTGGAGTGTGGAAGTGCCTATATGAGTCCTGCTTCGGGCCGCTCCGTCTCCACCCGCCCACTCCGCCCTCCAACCCAGCTCTCACTGCTACAGATGAACAGAAATAACTATTAAACCTCGAAGCAGAAGGTGGAACACCACAAACAACTACCAGTAATTGAGTCTCATTTGAAGTGGTCACTGTCATTTCTACATCATGAAATGGACGATTCAAATTCCTTCAATCAATTGTTTTCTCTTTCATACTGAGTGGAAGTATATATCAAACCTAGATCCACCATCAAATTAGGTCCTTTTTCAAGTCTATACATTAGGTTTAGCATACAACACATCTAAGCAACAAAAGTCACACATTCATACATTGTAATAAAGAAAGTGATTAGCTGATTAGGAAACTGATCCAAAGCGGGCAAACCTTAGGATTCCTTCTTGTATGAACATAATACAGTTCTGGAAAGTGCACGTTACCGCAAGTCTGACTTTAAGTGGTTGTAAAAGGTATAAAGCAGAGAGTACACAATTGGGATCAAATAACAGTGAACAACATCCTGTGTGTGCTCTGACAGTGAGAATGTTCAATTTTTGAATCGTGTTGATTAAAACTGAAGCAATGAGCTCCCTAAATACCCCCAAATTAGAAAAGTAAATAGTGGAAGACCTCTAGTGAATGAAGAAATGGTCTGACTTGTTTGTTTTGTCTTTTTTTTTTTTTTTAAAGAAATGGTGCAGATGGAATTGCAAATCATTCTAAATGAGAGAAACAAAAAGTATTTCTTAAAGTAAACAGAACGAACTCAAGGTGCGCTTAAGCCTTTTCCATAGCTTTCAGCTGTCTTAGTGGATCGGTTTTCATGGAAATGGATCGGTTTTCATGGAAATGGATCTATTTGCAGTCTCAGTAGCTGTTCAGGCCTCGTCAAAGTGGCAAGTTTGGTGCTTTACTGGAAGCATTACTGTACCATGGCAGTTTGTTGTCAACATTGTAGATAATTTCACTCTCAGAGAGTTTTTTTGAAGAGGGAACGAAAGCTTTCAAACAAGCTTGCTTTTAGCTTTGTTGCTAACAGGACAATTTCACACAGTTAAAAGTTAAGACTTTTAAAGCATGATCGACTCCTGTCTTATATCGAACCATTCCTCTTTGATGGAGCACTTTATACTAAAAAGGTAAAAAAAAAAATTGGATGGTACCCCCCCACTGATAAAAGCTTCCTGTTCCCCCAAAGGTTGAGGTGCCTCCCTTTGATAAAAGATGCGAACATTCATCCGAGTTCACCAGAACTGAAGTTTGGACCGATTAACTGCAGCTCTGTGTGGATCCACAGATCATGGAGGAAACAGATCCATCTCCATGAGAAACTAAATGAAGGAAAAGTTTTGGAACATGTTGGGATTGTATTGTTTAACTGCTATTTCTGAAATCACAAATGAACCTCAAGTTTATTTTCTCTTTTATCTCATTTTAAAAAGCTTGACCAAAAGTAAAAACGGAGTCACAGCAGGAGACAGGTTGTGTAAGGGGGGAAGGAGGCGGGTCTTTCTCAGCTGTGGCATCTGTCGGGGGCAAAGAAAAGCCACATTAAATAACTTTGCCCATTAGCTCGACTCAGCCTGGACTCGGTTGGTTCTTTGTGGCTCTGCAGTGATAGATGTCATCAATTACCACCCAAAAAAAGAAAAACAGAAATAATTTCTTTAGCTTCGATTCGCGGCAGACGGAAACGGGTTCCTCCGCTGCTTAAATGTGTTTTTGCTGTAAAACTGAGGTCAAAGCTGGTAGCAAGTGATATTTGTGACAGTGTTGTTGTTGTGATTGCTGTCGGCTCTGTGATTCTCATCATCAGCAGACACAACCTTTTCACTCCTCTCTTTGCTTTCTCCTCTCTCACACACACACACACACACACACACACACAGACAGACACAGAGCCACAAACACACATGAATAATGTAAGTGGTGAGGAAATTGCAGCGGGCTGACAACGACAACGACGCTGATTCCCTGCCGCAATCCAAAATAGTTTGTGTGTGTGTGTGAGAGAGAAAGAGGGGGCCAACACTTGCATATCAAACTGAGGCTTTGTGGTAGGAAGAGAAAGTGGGGAGGAGCGGGAGGAGTGGGGAGGACAGAAAAAGGCCCATGTTTAAACAGCAGCAGAGGAGAGATGAGAGCGCATCAAAACATGGATTCACAATGATCTGAACCTCTTCCTCATTTCCTCTTTCTTCCTCCGAACCGAATGGAAAGCGGAGGGGAGGAGAGGAGGTGATTGAAAGGCTGGCCGGTCACAGTTGCCTGCTACAGCGAGCCGTTCTGTGGGTACAAGACACACACACACACAGACACACACTCTTTTCCCTCCCTCCCTCCCTATCTCATCTCCGTCTGCCTATATTTGTACACTTGTTAATAAGGGCCGCCGTCTTTGATAATCCACACGGTCGCAGATGCATGAACACTCCTGCACACAGTTGTGGCGCTTTTGTTGTTCGTTAAGCGCGCAGCCTCATTGTAATGCATACCAAACAGATCAGCCAGGAGCTGCACCACTTGCCCCCCCTCCCCCCTCTCCTCTTCCACCTTCGTACTGGATGTTTAATTTAGAAGATGTCTGATTGCTTTATTTAAGAGTGAAGCGATTCCATTATGTTTGCCTAATAAGAGTGAACTAATGTAATGTGTTTTTTCCATACATATTGGGATTAGTAGTTCATTTGGTGATGCGCTTTTTTTTTTTTTTTTTAATTAGAAATCTATTACCATGTGTGCGCATGTAGCTGGACAACAGTCGATGGTACTGAAACACACGTGGCCACTTTGATTCAGCTTTCTGCTCTGGTAAAGAATAGTCGAAATCATACAGAGAGATTTCCTTCAGCAGCATTCACACCCGTATGTGTTCTTCAAAATAAAACAACCAATTACCTTGGACAGAAATCTATGAAAACTGTCAGTAATTTAGTCTCTGAGTCTTACTGTACACATTATATGGCCAAAAGTATGTGGACACCCTCTAATTACACCCATATTGTTAAATTATCTAAACTTTAGTTCCACTTAGTGCGTTGTCCTGAAGCTTTAACACCATTAAATGCTCCTCAGATTCTGCTTGCTTATTTCAACTGTAGATATCCAAACTTTCCATGTTCTGAGCACTTTGAAGACTTTTTATTCATCTGCCCTGTTGTTTTTTTATTGCCCTCCTGTCCTGTTTTTTTCTTTTTTTCCTTTTAAATAGGTCTTTCTTTGAATCTTGTGCCATGGTTTTATATTTTTTGGATTGTTTTTTGGTACTCCTATAAACTGTGAGATACCCAACAGGATAATACTAGTTTAGTATCATAGATTTTTTTTCTGCTGCTTTGAAATTTGTTGTTAGATCAACTTTAAAAAACAAAAAAAAAAAACATACAAAAAAAAAAGTTTCACTTACGTTCAGTCCCAATTGCCATTTCTTTCATGGCAAATTACTTCTACTTCTAGGTGTCTGTCTAAAGTTCAACTGTTAGTTCAGTCTAAGTCTTAGTCAAAGACTGGCTCAGACTGTCATGCTTTCTTGCACCCATATGTGATAGTTGGACGTGTCATCTCAAACCATGGTGGGTTCACTGAACAGACTCCACTCCTCTGGGCAGGCCTTCCACATTTTGGAGGCTTGCAGGGATTTGATCTCTCACACAGAGGTTGGACACGCTCAGCCGCCATTCAGATTCCTCTCAAAGGTGTTGGATAAGGGTTCCTGTGCACGTCCACGCCAAAAAGCTGTAAGCATTTCTTGGCCATGATGCGTATGTGTCATTAGAGTTTATGACGGTCAATGAAAATGTGACTTGTCTCAAAGATTTATTGGTGTTGGCTGGGGACCGACCAGAAGTTTTTCATTTCAGTTTTTCATCGTTGGAATCCTTCAGGAAACCAAAATAACGAGGAAAAAGTGGGAGAGAATCCTGGGTAATCCTTGATGTATAGGCACAAGAAATGTGGTTTTGATCAGTGTTTGGAGGCATGTTAGTGCTGAAGCTTGGGTAAAAACAAACTCAGATTTTATTCTTCATTTCACATCATTTGTATTCTTGATGGACTGCAGTTGCGATGCGTGTGCCAGTCTCAACCAAACCATCTGACATTTTCTGGAAGAATCTGAACAGATGATCCCACTGAGCCAGTGCCATGTGAATACACGGAAACTGTTTATGAATGTGACATTTCTACATAGAGAATAATAACGTGTGATGAGGGAACACTATACACTGAACATTCGTTGGTACTTGTGATGAAGTGATGAACAGGCTCCTTGGCCCACCTGTAGGCCACTCTTGTGTGCACGCTGAGGGAAGTGCAGGGTCCTGCTGCATCTTAAAGGCTACATAATTGCTGGAGAGCATCTTGTTAGCACAAGTACCGTTACATGTACACTTGCATTTGACCACCAATGAAATCAGCAAAGAGAAATATTGTATTTTGTATGTGAGTGCCTTTTGTCATTTTCTCCATTTTGCTCTGCTGTTTCTTTCTCTGTAATCCACTAACCCGTGTTGTACAGCCTATTTTCTACTGTGGGACATTTTTCATATCAGAAATCCTACAAGCTAGTACATGTTTACTTAAATTGATTTCATTTAATATTGGTTGAAGGGATATCTGAGTTACCTGAGTGGAATTGAAGTCTTTTCCAATGCCAGTGTTTGCTATTAGTCACATCCATGTTCAATGGCAGTATGATCAATAAAAGTATTTTTTTTCCAACAATGTAATTTCCTCGCATGTCATTATGCAAGGTCAGAGCCTGTTTTGTTTTCCATTTCTTTTAATTCTCCAGTGTCTTTTGTCAGATGCAGTCATGATTCAGCTCAGTCACTGATGCAAATAAATGAATTTATTGAGAAAAAAAGATCAAAGCAAATACAAAACACTTACATAACTGTCCAAAGCTCATCACCATCATGATGATAAAAAAGATATGTTTGGTTTGATTTTTTTTCCCCAGATGCTGCACATTTTAAACCTATGGTGCTTTTCTTGACAAAAGCAATAATTGTAATTAATCTATCTCTGTATTTACAAATGAGGTAAAAACATTAACTTTGTTCACAACATGTCTGCACCCAGAACACAACATTTAAGAAGCCGTTATATGGTACAAATGAATGGTGGTGAGATGTAAGTCGCTGCTCCTTACAGCTGCATGAGAGAAGTGAAGCATGAAGCGTCTTCATCCCTCACCACTCTGCGTGGTTCAGGCTCTGCCCCTCTCTCCTGAGGCATAAAATAAAAAAACAAGCATCCCTCTCTAGAAAATCCCCACTGTCTATAAAGAAAGAGAAAATCCTGCGTGTCTTACTTTCAGGCATCATCCCACGGTGTACTGCACCCTCACCTGACCGCCAAGTCTCTTATTTTTAAAGCCGCATTGTTGCCTCTGCTTTTCAGAAAATAGCATGTTTCTGGAAAGCCTCAATATGGGAAACGTCTCCTCTGTCACCTTTTTTTTAAAAAATTTTTTTTTAAAGTACCCGCAATGCTTTGGTTTTTTTTCCAGCATGACAGCAAGCCATCAGTTCCTATTAGGATTAGCGGCCTGACGTGTTTTCACACACTCCTACCCTTTAACTGCTCTCTGCCGACAGGCTCGGGTTCTGGCAGCGTGAAGACGGATAAAAAGAGCACGGTGAGAGCGCCACCGCTGCTGCTGCTGCTGCTGCCAGCACAATACACTGCCTGAAATGCCAGGTGAAGCCACATTGGCTTTTTGGAGCATTGCAGGGAGAGGGAGGAGTAGTGGGGTAAGGACACATGGCGTTTGTATTTATGCCATTTGCTGTGCAACAAACCGTTTCTTCAGAAAACCATTGCTCCCAGCACCCCCACCTCTACAGCTCCCTATGGAGCTACTGAGCTCCATGGTGCACTGGTGGCACATTTAACCACAGATGCAGGCACTTGATAAGATGGTTCCTCTCTGCCTCCCTTCCTCATTTGCTCTCTGATTCAACCCTGTACCCTGCAATCATCTCTCTTATCAAAGGTGAAAATAACAGGTCTTTTTCAGACTCTGCGCTCCTCTTCCCCTTCCCAGCTTTATTACTGTTCTTTACCTTTTCGTTCTTTTTAGACAAATCATTCTCACTGGTTCAACAACAGCAGGGAGTTCTTTTTTATAGAATTGAGAGGGGGGAAAAGATTCATCAACCTGATGCGACAAGAAGCCAAATAAGAGGGAAGCTTGCCACTGTTGACGATTTACAGCGAGGATAATAAATGAGTTATTATTTCCTTGCAATTTTCTATCAGTCCATTAACCCACAATCACAATTATCACTGTTTCAGCCAGTGTATGTGGTAATTTAACAAAGAACGATAGATAAATGTGTGAGAATTGCATATAGCACACGTATCACAGCTCAGAACTATATACCGTAAATGAACAGTTATTATAAATTCCCTTCATCCTCCTCCTCCTTTTTCTGATTGTATTTATTAAGCAGTCACCTTGGAAAGCAGTTTGACATAGTTTGTATTCTACAGAGCAATCGTCTGTTAAAATAGTGTCTCGTAGACGCCACATTTGGTATGCCTGAGGAAGAGCGTACACGGAACAGAGCAACAGAGCCAGTATTTCCTCCTTCTCGCAGTCCACACGTCCGCTCCCATTTCTTTGTTACAAAGCTGTTTGAATTTTTGTGCACCCTCCCTCGGGTGAGGAGGAATGAGCGGCAGAGGAGCGCGAATGAGAATAGGAAATCACAAGACGAGGGCGCAGTAGTAAGTAGAAAGCTTGATGTCTTACAACCCACGGAGCGCTGAAACTTGAAACACCCAACCAATACAGAATTACTCAACCCAGCAAAAGACACATTACCAGAAAAGAAAAAAAAAACTCACCCTGCAACCAAATGATGGTCGAAGCACTTTTTTCTCATACAAACATTGACAGAAGCTGTGTACAGCCAGGGAGCAAGAACACAATGTGTCCACTGTATAGTGAAAATCCAGACTCTGTATTTTAAGGGCTACTCAGTATGATCCCACTCATCTTCACTGTCTTCTCATGTAACAGCGCTGTGTGGGATGTGTGCAGGAGTCCCTACTTTATTTACAAAGATTTAATTCATTAGCAAGGTGCTAAAAAATACACTTTATGTGGCATTGATTTGCTCAGGTATAAAAACAAAAACTAGCCAAAACATTTTCATTTCACATTTCAGGTCTTCAGCTGACACACAGCAGGCCACAATGACTGTTAGAAAATAGAGGAAATTTGGGGTTTTACAGGCTGTGACTGAAACTGATTTTTCCAACAGTGAAGCTAAGCTCCATCATGATGAGTAGCCCGGGGAGAGAGTGACGCTCTGAAGCCTTTAACCTGACTGGCAGGTTTGATAACATCTGCTCCTGCAAAATTGTCATCCAAGGTAGAGGGAGCGCAGAGTGACAGGCTCTTTTCACAGGGACACTTCCATCTGTCTGTTAGGCCACCATGTTGATGGACGGAGTTCATCATCCAGTAAATACAACACCTTCTCTGTCAGTTGTCAGCGAGTGAGGGTTGTGGAGAGAATCTCTCTGTCAGTCAGCCTCTCGCTGTTTTCCCACCTCGGGCGCCACTAAGCGTCTACTAATTGATTGTATCCAGACGGCCCTTAATCAGGATCATATCAGTTCGGCCTGTGTGCGTCTGAGCTCAGAGGTCACTGGCCTCGGCCCGCTCATACAGCGCCCGCAGCTTCTCAAAGCGAGGCCCCCACTCCCCGAGCGTCTCCTCCCTCCTCCCCTCCTCTGCCCCATCTGCGCCGCTCCCCCCCTCCAGCCCCGCCGAGCTGAAGGAGCTGAGGGAGCCGGCGGGCGAGCCCCCTCCTTCAGTGGAGAAGACCTGCAGGGAGTCGAAAGGCCCCGTGTCTGGATGCTGGTCTGCGTCACGGATTATCTCACACAGATAGCGGGCCAGGTCCTGGCTGGAGAAGGACAGGGAGCGACGTGCCAGCTGGGAGGGTCGGGTCTGGCCCTGGGCTGGGAGTCTGGTGGGGGGGACGTCCCTTCGGAGGCTGGTGGTGGTGGTGGTAGAGGAGGTGGAGGCGGCCGAGGGAGGCAGGGTGGTGGAGCTGGCCGTCCGGCTGAGGGGGTCCAAAGGCTGTGTGGAGGGCGGGGCCGGAGGTGCCTGGTGGAGGAGGTGATGGTGGTGGTGGTGGTGGGGAGGAGGAGGGTGGTGCAGCGCTCTGGAGCGGCAGTACTGGACCGACTGGGCCGGGCTCGGCTGGAGGGACTTCTGCAGCTCCGCCATGTCGTAGGCGTTCTGGACGCACACACATAAACACATGCATTCACACACACACAAAAGAAGAGCAAAAGTCCCAGTTAGCACAGAAGTTGTAAAGAAGGAGAGATGAGAGCAAACAGAAGAACGAGCGGAGTGAAAGACTGAACGTTTGGAGCAGGGAGATGAGGCACAAAAAAAGATGAAATGTGACAGAGGAAGAGCAGAAAAATGAGAAGAGAGTAGAAAAACAATCAGCTCTCCCCATTATGTTTCCTGTGAATGTTCCACCTATTTAAGTTTCCAATCTATCTCCATTTACTGTCTCAGAGAAGTCTCTCTAATACTGTGTATCAGTGTCAGTTTGAGTGTGTGAGGCCAAGAAGATAAAAATACGAGTGAAGGTGATTCAGAAAGGAGATGAATGGCGTCTCTCTTTCTATCCGTCTCTTATGTGCACCGGTGCATTGGGGTTTAGGAGCCGCCGTTACTTTCACATACGCTGTAACAGCCGATCATTTCTGTACCAGTGTGATTCCACCAAAACTGTAACCACGGCAGCAGCGATGAATAAAAGGAGGGATGGAGGAGGAGGAGGAGGAGGAGGAAGACATTCCACACACGGAGGAGGTGTGGGACGCTTTGTAAAACTGATTATGTGATGAGTGGAAAGTGCTCTTTCTAGTCCTCCAGAGAGCTTTCAAACAAGACTCTTGAGAATTAACTGCAGCATCTGCTCTGCTATAGGGAATCAGGCCTGTGTGTGTGTGTGTGTGTGTGTGTGTGTGTGGTTTCTATGTGTCTGGCTGCAGGTGATTAACAGTACAGAGGACCTTAGCGACCATGAAGGTTTTTGGGTGCCGACAAGGTGCAACAACAATCTGTATATGCAGGTCCTCTGTGTGTGTGTGTGTGTGTGTGTGTGGCAGCATGACGTGAGAGCCACGTGTTTGCTCGATCAAAGCTGTGATATTATGCAAGCTCTTAAGTACTGTTGAGTGCTTGTGGGTTACAGTGGCTGTTGGAGAGGAGGAGATAAGGATTTGGCGTGGGCCTAATTAAAACGCTAGGGGACACACGCACACACACACGCACACCCATATTGAATTGATTGAATCCACTATAAATGTGCTTCTTTCATCCACTGTTAAGTGTTTCCAAAATAAGTAAAAACATTTCATATTTATAAAGTGCTGTACAACAGTTGTTCAATAGCGAGATTAAATAGTGTGTACTTGCAAGTTATTTGTTTCAGTGTGAGTGTGCTTCTGTGTAAAAGTGAATGTATCCCCACAAGAGGTGTCTTTGTTACTTCCTTTGTCAGCTTTACCACAAGGGAGAGGGAGAATATGCGTGTGTGTGTGTGTGTGTGTGTGTGTCTACGTGGACGTACCTGGTCTTCCTCCCCGCCTCCCTCCTCGTCGTAGTTGAGGACGTTCTCTCGGATGTCCTCCCAGCCGTCGTGATGGGCTGAGACGTGGTAAACGCCCTCCTTCAGCCCCTTGTAGCTCCTCCAGCGAGTGTAGAGGAAGATGCCCAGCAGCAGCACTGGAGGTAAGACGGACAGCGGCAGAGGCACATCAGTGCGGGCATTAGCATTACAAATGAAGTGATTAAGAGCCTTCAGCCAATTAAGGGATGGCCCCAGAGAGAGGTGCTGTTTGATAGAGTTGGCCTTGAGCCTCATTTGGCAAACACATGAGCTGAAATGTGATAAGTTGTAGGGTTCAGCTGATAATGATGCATTGGGGTTTCATTTTATGGCTGATATTTGACAAAGTATTTGTTTGAAACAAGTAACTTTTCACTCCAGTGATCTGAAACACATACACACACACACCCCTAACCTTACTGTATTTAAGAGAAACGTCAAAGAATCACAGGGCTGGCACGACTGGCATAAGAATATTTGTGCATCCCCAGGAGACCATTGCCACCTGAGACCCTAATCACATGTTGATATGGCAAACATGAGCAACCAGCACACACAGAACAACATCAGCATTCACCATTAGAAATGTGTTTCCGGCTACAGCAGATGAGACAGCAAAAGTGTATTTTAACAGAATAATTATCTACGATTCATCTTTTGAGTTTCGTAGGGGCATTTATGGAGAAGAAACTGATGGACAGACAGTGTTAGAAGAGCAGAGTTTTTTTAAGTTCACTGATTCATAATTCAAACGCACCTAATTGGTCCGTGCTGTAAAAGAAGTGAATGTCAAGCTTTGTATTGGTTTGTATTTTATAAATGAAGAAAATGTATTTACATCCATCCTGGGAACTTTTCTCTCTATATAAACTTTAATTTATTTTTTTTTCTATGCATTTTATAATTCCTTTCCAGCCCACATTTTTCTCAAACATATTACATTGAAACAGCAGTAACAGTAGAATATCTTCATATGTACTTTGGGATTAGGTCAAGATGTTGCATTGGAAGCATACAAGTTTAAGGTTTCCCTAGAAGTTTCTCCTCTATCGTGATGGTGAATTATTGAATATGGAATGAAACATTATATCAGAGCTTCACATGACTTGCTCGACTGGCCAGTAGCATAGTTTCAATTAAAGACAGCCATACAAAGCTATTTAAAATGCAGATTAAAATGACGATTCACATTCCCATTTACTTTACATCTGCCAGTATCTCTGTAGTTAAAGGTAATTACAACTGGGTGATTGCACGTCAGGCCCTGTAGGCACAGAACATTCTTCAGATTATAGGCAATGCAGGCGGAGCAGATTCAAAGAATACTAATGATGCCCCACACAACAGAAACTAACACAGGACAATTAGTGGCCTCACGGTTTCTTAGAGCTACTTACGCTTCCATTACTAATTGACGTCTTCAAATGTGATAGGTTCACATTTAACATGGAGACTTTATGAGATCACAGGAGGTGTTAACATTAATTAAAGTATCTATGTGGGAGAAAAGAAGAGGAGGAAAAAAGTGACTGTTTCAATTTCAATTCAGGAACACAAAATGCTGAGGTGATTTAACCCAACTTAAAAAGCAGATTGTAGGCAGCACACACACACACACACACACACACACACACACACAGTTTAACCAATCTGCATGTATTTCCCACTCCAGCATTGCTATGACCTTTTCAGATGTCTAACAAATCCCCCCATGTCTTGTCTCATTTCTATCACCTCTTGCCTTAGTTAATACTTTGCAATTCACTGGTCTTTCCGTAATATTAACCTGCTTTACACCCCCACAACTCTCACCATGCCTCTTTTAGCCATTCATTTTTTGTTACTTTTTCATTCAGTTGTGCTTTTTTTTTTGTCTCAAATCAAACAACTGAATCAAAAGGACTTTTCCCCCACAGAACTGCAAAAGGAACAACTTGCAGAATGCAGAGTACAATTTTAATAATATTGTACATAAGACTTAATAATTTAAAACCACGTCATTCACTGAGCCAAACTGAATTACTGTCTGAGTCATACGTTATCTTCAAATCTGTTTTCACACTACGTATTAGAGCTGCGTTTAATCACATTTGAGAACGGCGGCGAACACACATTTGAAAAAAACACCACAAATGATTTCAAGCGGCAGCACTATAAATACCCTGGCTGTTCAAATCCTATTAATCTGAGTTAAGACATTACCAGGAAAAATCAGAGATCTTACACAATTCTAACACAGTTTTTTAAAAATATTCTTCTGCCTCCCTTCTCCATCAACCTTTGCTTTTCTTTTTAATCCGCATGTCTTCATCGCAACTAAAACTCAACAGCCAATCCATCATGTAAGCACACCAACAGACGGCAGTCAAGCTCCCCGTGAATTGATAACACCCCATTAAACAGCCAACCCTCTGACAACTCTGTAAGAGTAAATCCACTCAGCCAGAAACCAGCTGCACAGTATGGGAGGAAAAATCAATATTCATTTACTGTCAACTTGTCCCTCTCACCACAACTCCAGTGTCTGGCAGATTTATAAGATGAAATTGTTTCAAGGGATTCACTGTTTCATCTTTAGAGTGGCATTATGGCTTTTAATGGCAGTGAACAAGACATGGCAAGAAAAAGGTAAAGAAAGTGAAAGACAGATTTGTTCTGGCACTTGACACATGTGGCTGACTGGTGCAGTGGGTGGCCCTGATGTTAGACGGGCAGTGAATTGGCAAAAACAAGGTCACAGGTTCAGTCCCCTGCCCCTACTGCAATGGTTCTCATTTACTGTAGGGTGCCCTGAGTTTTCCAAAGAGAGGGAACAAAAAATTGTGTTGAAAAACAGCTGGTCCAGCAGCCTGGAGGTTATCAAAGCTAATGCTAATATGAGGCTGGGTCATATTAAAAACTAAAAATAAGAACATAAAGCAACTGTCTGCTGACGGGATGAGATAATGATGGGAATTCACTGTCATTTAATTCAATGAAAAATGAAAAAGAGAGTCACACGACTTTCATCTTCCTATCAATAGTAAAAGTCACAATACCAAAATAATAGCCAGTGTTTTTAAAGACAGTAACTTTAGATGGAAGCAATGGTTATGAGATTAAAGACACCCTGTAGAGCAGTGGTTCTCAATTATTTTCTGTCATGACAGAAATTTATCCCCCCCCCCCCGGATTGAAATACTATTGAGAACCTGATAATATTTATTTATTTATCTGTACAAACCACTGTATGAGTTGCTTGGCACCAGCATTCTGCATACAATACAATCACCTGATTATTAAAATAGATTAATAAAATGAGCTGAGATAACATCTGCAACAACTTAAAACAATTTCCAAGTTCAAGTTTATTAACTCAATTTGTAACATTTAAACTAGACTGCTCAGTCTGTGATTTTTAAAAACAGAGAAAAAAGTGCAAATAATTCACTGGGATATGCATTTTTATAGACTTAACACAGTAACATTCAAAACTTTATTAAACTGTAAACATTGGTCACTTGTCAGCTTCATCAGCTTATTCCTTTTCAAAAAGGTACAGTGGTACCTTGACTTACGAGTGTCCCAACTAACAAGTTTTTCGAGATACGAGCCGTCTCTTGGACAATTTTTTGCTTTGAGTTGAGAGCTAAAACTTCGAGTTACGAGCAAGCTTCAGATTCAGGTGCTTGGTGCAGTGAAGCCAGTGGTGAGAAGAAGAAGCGGATGATGTGCATTGAATTAAAGAAAGAACGAAATTTTCAAAATCGAAACCGAAAATAATTTTATACAATATTCTTTATTTATAAGTACATACATTTTAAACATACAAAAAAATTGGGGTGTTTTTGGGGGGGTCCGGTACGAATTAATGGCATTTTAATTCATTTCAATGGGGAAATTTGATTTGACATACAAGTAATATGAGTTACGAGCTCCTGTCATGCGGAACGAATTAAACTCGTAAGTCAAGGCACCACTGTAAATGACTTTTTAACATTTGTGTTTTTGTGCAAAATTTGCAACTATATTGCTTATATTTTAGCTTATCAGAAGGGATGAAAAGTGCATTTACATTTGCATTTACTTTACTTTGTACTTCTGTACTTTTTACTGTGTACTTGTACTTGTACTGGGTTGAGCGGGCGGCCCCGCCTCTCGCGGGGAAACACTGCTGTAGAGTAACCAGTCAGGCAGGAGAGAAGACAATGGCTAGCAGTCATTGATGTAAATGATGCAAGCTTATTAGCTATATATATATATATATATATATATATATATATATATATATATATATATATATATATATATGAGCTAGCAAAATTCACTTGAGCCATCAAATTTGCTGATTGCTTGCTGGCTATTTGCTGTTAGAATTTGCTGATTTACTGCAAGTTGAGTATATTATCCTTTTGCATGCTAATTGGCCTAATCGTTTTCTTTGCTATGTAAAGCACTTTGTAACTCTATTTTGAAAAGTGCTGTACTAGTAAAATGTATTGTAGATTTTTAAAATTTTTAAAATTGCCTATAGATAGACTGAAGCAAAGAAAACTGTAGACATAAGAGCCCAGTTACTGCTCGGTCTACAGTGGTGGAGTTTATGTCTATTTGTGTTTACACTTGCTTTCTGCTGCTTCCATCTGCTGCGCGGCGAGTTTGTGTGTATGTGTACGTGTGTGTGTGTTTATGAAGTGGCTAGTGGGAGCTCCATGGGGAAGTGAGCAAGGAAGCTGGAGGTCAGGGCGTACAAGATGAATCTGCTCTGTTCAAAGGGTCTCTCTAGAGGGCAAACAGAGAAATGGAGAATTTTATCTGTATTTCTGACAGTGCCTGTGTGTGTGTGAGTGAAGAGTGAGCCTGAAAAGAGAGATTATGTGTTTATTTGTTTACACTGCCTCCAAGGTCCGTGGTCTCTTTGACCATCACTCCTTTTTTTGTTTAACTTTCTCACTCCCTCTGCTTAACTTGCACTACAGCCTAATACTCCCCCCTCCCAGTAGCACCCTGAGCTAGCTGCACTATTCTAGATATTATGCAACTTCAAATGACTTTACAGTGATACAAATCTCTAGAATTGTTTGAAACTGAACTGATTTTGAATCATTATGTCACAATACCAATGCATTTTGCATGCACTGTTATATACAAAAGGGAAAAGGTCTCAAAAATGATAAGACATATGTCAATTGAACCTCAAAACTTCCTGCACTGCCTACTTTTTTAAGACCAGATGAACAGTGAGGCGGCGTGCTGCTATCTGATGAGTAGGGAAATTCATTGTACCCTGAGCAGTTCAAATGGCGCTGAATGAGTGTGTGCGTAATGGGATTTCCAGTCAGGCAATCAATATCCCAGCTCCCCTGCAATGAGATCAGTGTCTATGGGTACATCAACACAAGTCAATGATATAGTATGGATTTTAGCCTCATCAAACTACAGTTCTGTTTACTGCAGCCATCCGTCTCTACACTCTCAATTTATCACAACTCTTCTTGTTGTTGCTGTTTTTTTGTGCCATCAGTGGACTGATACAGGTTTTTAAGGCCATTGCCAATATACTGCTGCTGATAGCTCTCTCTAAATATTTGTACTTGCAATGACGTTTTCACAGGTTTCTAGCTCCCAATGAATATAGGAAAATGAT
Organism: Scortum barcoo; assembly: GCA_023238725.1. Lineage (NCBI taxonomy): Eukaryota > Metazoa > Chordata > Actinopteri > Centrarchiformes > Terapontidae > Scortum > Scortum barcoo. Next base: position 14,780,485 of record CM041531.1, read on the forward strand.
AGTATTGAACAATAACTATTTACTGATCACAGTTTTTGTGTTTCTTTGTAGATCACATGCTCTTTTGAAGCACCCCTCAATTTGCAGTACCAGTGACTACTTTCATGTAAAAAACACTGCAGGTAAATGTGTCCCCAAAGTTTTTTTTTTTTTTTCATAGTTAGTAAAACCCTTCATGGAAACATCACATAATACTTAATCCAAGGCCAGTATCTGTTCAATATATCAGCTTAGGTCATATCTATTCCCTGTTTCCCTGTTCCTTATTTCTTTGCTCTGTTGATTATTTTCTCAGGGTATCTCATTAGATCATGTCAGCTGTGTTACATTTCAATCTAGTTGTATCTCAGCTCCACTCTTCCAAAGATGAAGGTGATTAGACGACCTTCACCGCACCATGCCAAGGGACATTTTTAACTACGGCAAACAAACAGGTACGGCCCTTGCAGTGAACGCTTGCAGTGCAGATGTGAACTTTCAAAACAGATCAACAAGTTTTAAACTTCAAGCAGTGCTTTTAATTCAGTGTGCCTGTTTTCCCCCTATACCTCACATCAGCATGCGTCTTGCATCGCTGAACTTTATTGTTGAGTCCAGGTGTAAATTCCCCTCTTGGGGCATGTGGTATTTCAGATCATCCAAAGCAGCAATGGAGGAGTTCAGAGATGCATTTGGCCACATTACCTTTCAAATATAAATGCGTCCAGTGTTTATTGCGCTGCCCCCATGTGGCTAATAAATACATTTTTCAACAGAATCAGGTTGAAGGAAGATAAACTTTTAGAGGTGTTTCAGTGTTGAAGTGTTTTCTCATGATGGAAGGATTAAATGAGTGAACTGGGCTGTAGTTTGACATGAAACTATGGTGGGGCGAAATGAAGAGATGGAGATTTATTTAGCGAATATTTGGACACATTTGCATTCAATGCTCCTTTTCATCTCAGCTGGCTGTAGGGGCATGTTGGTGTCTGTGTTTGATTGACACAAGCTGGCAGGCTGAGCCCCAGCAGGGGACAGAGGAACAAAGTAAACAAATTTGCACAGCAGCTTACAAGAAATGGACAGTTAATTGGTAACAGTGATATTGTAGAATAAGGACCATACTGGTATGTAAAGGATCTAAATGACATTCACAGTCAAGTTTATGTGCTTTTTAATGTGATGCAGATAATGAGCTAACTATCCAGCAAATTGACAGTAGCAGAGCACTTTGCCTTAATGAATCTTCAGTGGCTCATTCAACAAGGTCCAGGATAAGAGGTGTGTCCATTTTTGTAAGTGAGATAAGAAGGAGACTTTACCAGGAAAGGTAATGTGGGTTGTTGGGTTGTTGTCTAAAATCTGTGGCTCTTGTGCTGTGTAGCTGCTGTTTATCAATACAACCATCTCCTTTGTCTATGATATGAATACTGACGTTACTGCTGAATGATGGGCTGCATGGAAACAAGTTCTCCATATATGTAGACAGAGACAGAGCCCAACGACCTTGGTTCATAACATGCATTTTCCTTAACCCCTTAAAGAATACAGTGAATGCATACATGAACTACCCCACCTTTGTTCAGCAGCAAACACTGACCTCTCTATCAGACTAATCTTAACTCACACTTCTTAGGTGGATCATAATGTACTCCCATCTTCCTCAGCAGTTCATCCAGCTCCGCATGACTTAAGTAGGTATTAATGTACTTTCAGCAGGAGAGATTTGGGTATTCTGCAGAATATGAAGAAGGATATGGTGGAAGACTCAATAAGGGGCTGTCTTCGCTTTGTTTAGTCAAGATTAAAATGGGTTTGGCCCCTGATCTTGCTGCTGTCAGATCACTGCGGTGTGGAGCACTTACACAGCAAAGATTGACTTTAACCTAATCATTTAAGTGAAACTGACTGTGTTTTGCTTTTGAATTTTGCTGAATTTTTGTCTTGATGGTGATGATTTAGGCAGATCTCATGTCATGGGAAAAAAATGTGAATTAAAATGATAGCAACCTCAATAACAATTGTAAAACACTGATTAGACAAACTACCGTCGTGTTCTTGAACTGTGCCTGCTAACTTTTTATTTCTGTTACGCGGCCCTGCTATATATAAGCTATGTAAGCTGTGCTGACAATGGACTATAAAACTCTTATAGTCCATTACAACCATGTGAGAATTATGATTCCAATAAAGTCTCCTCAAAAGGGTTTGTCCAAGATCATCTTTCTGATAGACTCACAAAGACATTTATGACACTGGGTCTTAAACAAAATACTCCAGGTAACTCCAGGTAGTTCTAAAATATTTTAACAGCTTCATCTGTAGACTACATATATCATGGTTAGCGCTGAAGTTAAGAAGCATTTCATCGAGCCAAATCAATATAAAACTGCTTACTGCGTAGAATCCAACCCTAACATAACTAAATTCAAAATAAGAAAAACCAATAACTCTTTATATTATACAAAACAGTTTAACAGAGAAACTTTGACGACTGAAATCGACATGAGGCAAACAATCAGATAATTTCACTGATGAAGAATCATCGCTCTGAACTGCAAAACACACTGTAAACTCGCAGCTCGTGGTCTTTTGTCTTTAACCAGCCATCTTTGGAAAAGAACACACTGAAGACACAGGCTAAGCATAGTATGGATTGTTAGAGCACATTAATTACATAGTCAGATTTCAAGTTTTTGAGCAAGCTGCTTGCAGAAAACATTCATCAAATACAGTCAATATAATATGTCATTTCAACCAACAAAAATTATGTTTAGTACTAATTAAAATAGAAAAGTCTGCTACCTGATTGTTTTGTAGACTGCTCTTTTGAAATTAAAAAATGCACCACAGGTAGGTAGAAAGGAAGAAAAAATGATGATGTTTCTGAATCTTTACTCCAAATCCTCATCAGTGCACAAAGATAACCTTGGAAACATCTTCACCTTGACAGACTTTGGTGGGATAGAATCAATGCAGCAATCACTGAACTGACTGCTTAGCTCATCTGGGAGAGGAGATTGTACGGATATATTCAGTATGTGGCTCATTGACCAACATCTGTGACCCTAATCTGATATCCTTCTTTAATCTCTAAGTCTGTGTGACTGTGTGAGACTTAAGGCCACACAGAATTACCATAGTGGTGATTATATATATTATAGATTATCATAAATTTACTAGAAGTACTTTTACAGCTTACCATGTTACAAATGACACTAAAGGTCTATCTGCTGTTGTACTCTTTTAATAGCTGTAACTGAATTAGTCCTTTCTCAATGACTGAAGGGAGACCAGGTCTGAGACAACCTGCACAGACCGTCCACATGCAGCCCAAGATGTATGACTGTTTGCTCTGCCAAACATGTTTGAACTTGTCTGTGTGTAGACACCCAAATACAGTATAAACAGAACTTAGCTTCTGGTCTACATCAGTCATTAAAGATATCAGCTCAGCTTTTGTGCAGCCCCCCAAAATTACAACGACAATAACTATAGAGATCTGCAGACAGCTGCATGTAAAAGTTAGCATATAAATGGTATTCTGTTGTCAAATTAGTTTGACAAACCACAAGAAAGGAATGCATCTGGCTACAGCTACAACAAAACTATGGCCGAGAAGAGCTTAACAGAAATCAGTAAAAACATTACTGTAAGAGCAAAAGAAAACTCTGAAATAGTTTGTTTAAATGAGCTTTTCTAGGTTTTCAATTTCTATTTATTATGCCCAGACTATCAATTGGTAGTCTTGAAGAATTAATTTATTTTATTCAGTTATTTATCTAAGTTATCTACACAGATCAGTTCAAATAAATGGGTCATCTCTCTGTGAATTGAAATCCCTTTCAGAATTGCTATAAAATAGATGCATGTTCTATATTGTGTATTCTGCAAGGAAAGAAGGGTGAATACAGACGAACATGTCAATGTCAAACCAACAGTAATAAACTGAGGTATGGAACAACAATGTTGAAAGATAAATGTTAATAGAAACACAAGAACAGGGTGAGGATGTGCATATGAAGAGAGGTTGATATTTACACACATGTAGACGCTAAAATAAGCAAACAGAATAAATGAATTCCAATCGTTGAGTGCCAAATCAATATTCAAGCTACATGATAAATTCAGATGGCTGGGTTATTAATCATTAATATTGTCTAGAGACACCCGATTGGACTTTGACTTGGAGTGTGGCTGGTGCTGACACTTCTCAACTGGAAACTTTGTTCTGAACTCACAACCCCAGAGGAGCACCCTGGGGACAGTCACTGGGTCAGCTCTGCCAGTCTCGTCAATAGAAGAGTAACAGAGCAACTCCAAGACTTCTCTTTGGATGTAGCTGTTCACACCAGGGGTATTAACCCAACTACATTAATAAGAAATGGCAAAGGCAATCCATCTAATATGATCTGCTGTTAAAGTTTTCCCAATTAAAATAATAAAAAAATAATTTGGAAAAGCTAGAAAAATGACTGAAAACAGAAAAAAAGTGATAGGCAACATCCGTTCTGAATATTCCCTCATGTTGATTATTTATGCTATTTATTATGCTATCTCTAGATTTATATTTCAAATGTCTTTGTCCTCATTTATATTGATTAAGAATACAAAGAGTCCGCAGCCACTATGCTAGAGGCGCTGCTGTAGAAAACCCTTCTGCATATATTTTTCAAAGCTGACCATACGAGACAAGACCATAAGATAAAAGAGAATGACCTAGATAGATAGATTCTGTTTTAGAGTGGATTTAACTTTAATCTTTACCGATCATAACACTGTCAAAAGAAAAGTCCATTTTTCTTCAGCAGTGCATCAAGAGAGTTGCTGCCCTCCTTTTGTTCTTGCTATTCAAACATTTGGAGGCCGTACAAGCAATATTGGATGAAGGCATTAAGTCTCTTGCTGCTATTGCTGCTACTTAAATTTCAGAGTGAGGAACGCTTGACCGATCGAGCGCGGAATGCTCTCCCGATTGAAATTACTACCAAAGCCCCTGGAGCATTGATCTCAATTTCTGCAGGTTTGGGTAAACAGCACCTTATACGCCTACAAATCAAGTAATTAACACTTAAAACAGAACAGAGCCACAGCAGGATCAAGGTCGGATGTCGCATTTAATATGAGCCCACAGCCGAGTTTGAAGAGGGATATTCTGGAATGGAGGTGAAGAAGAAATGATCATTTGAACTGTGTCTGTCTGGTCTTGGGGTGGGAAGGAGGTGCCCTCTGAATCACCAATGAGACAAGCAGACATGGCCAGCAGCAGTGTGACACTGACACCATCTGTCTCAGCACTACGATCTTCTGCTTTTTCCTCTCTTGCTGTGTTGTGTGCTGCTTTTGCTCTGTAATCTTTTCAGCTCCCTTTTGTTTTTCTTCTGGTACTGTATTGTGCTGTGTCCTGTTTTATTCTGTAATTCTCTGATCTATTTTCTTCTCTTGTACTGTGCTCTGTCTCATACTGCTCTTTACTGTTCTGTTGTACTGTCCTCAATTAAACAAGGGGAACATGTCATTGTACTGACAACTCCTTCTCTGTATACGACTGCGCCCGAGGCACTTTCTCAGCAGAGAATCCTCTAGGAATAGGAACACAGAACTAAAGGTACCAGCAGATGAATATTCAACAGGCAAAAACAGACAGGCAGGCAGATAGAAAAATGTGGATTTTAACAATAGTAAACCAGACGGCAATGTGTTGCAGTCCATCCACCCACAGGCCAGAGGAAGTGCTTGTATATTACCACAGCAGAAGTTTTCGAAGCTGAAATATTAACCTCTGATTCCCTCAGAGACTTACTGAACCTTTTGTGAAGAAAGTTTGACTATGGTCAGTTCATTACTGACTTTAAGCTATATACAACATAGCAAAGAGACAGGCTTTTACATGGTTCCAAACAAACCATCCCATACTAGTTGTTTTACATATTCACAATACTGTATACTTTTAGATTTGTGAAACCCTTTCATTGTACTGGGATTCAAAAGTTACTTCCTGAGCCTTGATTAGGGGTTTTTAAAGTCTGAAACTACACCCCTGCAACACAACAACCACCCAAAAAACAATTTTAAATAGTAAAAAATGGTAACATTATTTATGTATTTTGTAATTTTACAGTATTAATCTTTGTCTTACTTCAATCTGAGGGATAATAATTATAATAAGAATGCCCTAGGTGCAGCTTTTGGGGAGTCAGGGATGTTGCCATGAAGTCAGTTAACTAACTGTGGGCTACAACTACTAAAGATGTTCTACTACAAACATACACCATTAAAAATATACCGGCATCATTGACGACAGACACATATTAAGCTCAAAAAGTGTTCAGATTTGACTGAGTTATGAAATACACATTTTAGCACAAATACAGCAGCCATCAGTTGCAAAGGCTTTTAAAATACCTAAATTGCTTCCATGAGCTATGTGTCACAGTCACTGCTGCTGCAAGGGCTGATTGTGCTGGTGAGTGAGGCCTTATCAGCAGGCCAAACTACAATAACTAAGTTCCTGTTGTTTTCAGAACGCCAGCATGCACCTGTCACCTCATACAGTACTATCTTTGCCTCAAGTTGAAAATTGATCCCTGGTGGTTGTTCAGCCAACCTGTCAGCGAGATAATGGTCTACATCTGGGTGGTAGACAGTATGAATGGTCCTGACATTTAGGGAGCACTCTTCAAATGAATGAAAGTTCACAGTTTACTTTTAAGAAATATGTACTAAAAATTTAGCTTTAGTGAGAGATGTAGATGAAGATGACGACTATAAGCTAAAAGGAGCCTCCTACAATAATTATTACATTCAGTTCAAAGCGGTGTATGTTGTTAGGTCCCTGTTCATCTGAGTGTGATAACACTCTCGCTATATCCACAGCCTGGTACAACAAGCCTCTGAGGCTAAAGTAAGACACTAATTACCAAAAAGTCATCTGTTTCATCATTAAAAACATCATCATGCTGTGCGTGTGTATGTGTGAGAGAGAGAGAGAGTGTGCTGTAACACATTTGTCTTGTGTGTGGTTATCAGTTCCTTGAGTGGAAATTCAGACTGGAAATTCACTCTTTTTTTTTTTACGTGTAGGAGGATTATGTTAGATTTATTTTAATTGTATGCATCTACAATATGTAATGGGTATATACTGTATAAATACATTGAACAGTGTGGCAATATATATATGTATTTGTATCTTATTGTCTTGCTGCTCCAGCACAGTATATATGTTTAATGAATGGGATAAATGCAATAAACACAAAACACTGTACCACTGTTTGGAGACAGTAAGCATCATAATGAAATTAGTCCTAATGAATAAAAAAGCTGGTTTGGTTCCCCTTTTGCACTATACTTCTTTAGCACCTTTGTTTTATAAGAGAAGATGAGATGCCAACACAAATTCAACACATAAACGTAACAAAAGCCATCCTGCTTCTCTCAACGAGCTCGTCATTACTCCGCAATACCTACCTAGTAAGGCCATGAAGCAGATACAGATGGCAAAGAGAGAGCTGAAGCTCAGGCCCACATCCTCGCGGTAGATGGCCAGTGTCGTCTCGCAGTGGCGTCCTCTGAAACCCTCCGGGCAGTGGCAGGTGAATTTGGAGGGCGACTGGGCCACACAGGTCCCTCGGTGACAAGGTCGTGTAGCACAGAGAGTGTAGACACAGGACTTTCTCGTCCCGTTCACACGGATCATGTGGCCAGGTGGACATCTGCAAAGAGAAGTTAGAAAGGGACAACAGGTTACTGTGTAATAATCTCTCTGTGGAAATGTGTCTTTATAGGAACAGTTACAGATGCATCAAGAGGGAAACAAGCATGTGAATAAAACTAGTGAAACAAGGAGAATAAAACAAATTATACTGGACAGCACAGCATTAGAAGATAAAATAAAGACCAAGATGAATCTGATAGATTAAAAAAAACATCTTACTGAATGTTTATTATCACTTTCCACAGTCAAGGAAGTTAATTACTCTCATTTCATCAGTGATCTGACACAGGTGTATACCACAATAGAGAATTGAACTAGGGGAGATGAAAATGCTGACTGCAGCACTGGCAGTAACTAGGATGATATTATGCAGACAGGGGCACATTTTCTGCCTCACTTCAGAAAGCACCACTATAATTAAAAGCTCATTTGGGTGTAACTGCTCAAACAAACATTTTATGAGCCCATTAATTCAGCATCCCATTCAATGTCTATGGAGCAGCTCCAGCCTGTACATTTTGATGACATCAGAGATGAGTCTTGCCTCTGGTCTCTGGAGATTTCTTCATGCTTATAAATATTGACTCAACTTCACTGTGAAAAAGCAACATTAAATTCAAAATGGTAACGTAATTTATCTCATAAATGTTACTCTTCCACCATAAAACTAATCCACACAAGACAGCCATGGGTTAACTTACTGTATCTTCTGCCAAATTCTGTCATCTGTGAATTATTTTCAAATGCAACTAATATGCTCTATCGATTTACGTTCACTGGCAACATTTCAGAGTTTGGGATGTTGAACGGGGCTGTAAGCATCTTTCATCCTGTCGCTATGCCCAGGCTCAAAGTAGTCTGTACCTCACCTTTAGTGCATCCTGTAGTCAGAGTTTTTGGCCCCTGGTAAAGCAATGATTAGATAAGTGTACTACATGTCATTATTCAACAAAGTGTGCATGGTTTGACATGGTGATGTTGTACACATTTTTGCAGATGGGACGGGAGAGAAAAAGGAGAGATGAATGCCATTCAGTGACCCTTCGTGCTCTGTGGATGGAGGCACTGTCATCCTGGAAGAGACCACTCCCATCAGGATAGAAATGTTTCATCACAGGATAAAGGTGATCACTCAGAGAAGCCTTGGATTGACTTGCAGTGACCCTTTCCAAGTGGAGATAAGTGGACCCAAACCATGGCAGCAAAATGTCCTCCACAGCATAACAGGGTCACCATACCACCCCACTGTAGGGATGTCCAACACTAGTGGAGAAGATGGTGAAGGATGACTCTCTGACCAGACCACTTTGTTCCACATCTCTGTAAACCTGTACTGGGTTGGCTTTTACACCACTAAACTCTCAAATGTGCATTCATCTTTGTAAGGAGGTGTTTATGCACAGCACCCATACTATAATATCCCTCTATGTAACTGTTGACAGACTGTTGTTGCTGACTGATCACTGACTGAGGTGACATTCTCACTCACCTGAGGAGGAGTTGCTCTTCTGTTTTTCCTTACATATTTCACTAATGAACAAGCATCATGCTCATCAAATGTGCTGTCTACCACAATGTCTGACCTTGTTTACTAAAGTGTCTTTCAAGATTCCAGATTTTTATTGTCATTTGCACAGATGAAAACAGGTTTCAATGAAACAATGAAATTCTCATAGACCTAAGATGTCACAGATTGAAACACGAGCCAGTTGATCAGTCTTTGAGACTGAAGCTCCTGCCGTCAGAGCCCTGACGATGAACTCTCTGTCAAAGTCACTTAGATATTTTCCTCTTGCCATCATTATACAAAATCAGAATCAACTGGGCCTGCTCAGTATTTTATACACGTCACAGAGCGTGATGTTTCTCCATTCATTCATTTAGGTCTTTGATTTTGCACCTGTTTGGACCTATGGCAAGGTTCTGGTGTTCAAAAATATATTGTGCAACAATGAGCATCACAGTCTAAAGAGAGGCAAAGCCTATTCTTCATCCTTGTACCTCTAAAAATACCCCCCCTTTTTTTCTTTTTGAACTGAATTACATTTCAATTTTTCTTGAGTTTTCCATCTAAACCTTTCCAGAAATACACATACTCTATTACAAGCAAAATGTTTTTTGATTAAAGTTTTTTTTTTAAATATACTTACCCATTTTTTGCATGATGCAAGCAAGTAAATTATTTCTTGCTTTGTACATTATTTGTCTTAAATTTTACTCTGAAATTCAAAGCCTGTGTCTTTAAAAACAGCATGTTAGCGTGTTCCAGAAATCATACACGGTATCCTATCCTAATAATATAATATCCTGTACGAAGTTTCTAGAAGATTTTGTGGTTTAATATTAGTTAGTTATAATATCACATATATATTACATAATTACATATAATATTATATTAGTTAAGTTATTTTAGATTTTTAGATTTATTTTCTGAAGTTGTTGTCCTATATTTTATCAATTCTCCATACAGGGTTTTGCAGGCATTTTGTAGCCCCTTTGTGACCGATGGACTACCTATGTAGTTTAATGGACAGCTGTTTGTTACACAGTTATTAGAAAATTTTTAAAAATGTTTCAATGGCTTTTTAGATATCATCTTATTTGTAAATTACCTTTCAGTTTTGTGTTAGTGATTAACTTCTAAATGCATTCCTGGATTCTTCCATTTGCACTTGTTTGTATTTAAAGTTAACCAACTAACTTACTAAAAATATAAACTGTAAAACTGGTGGGTGGTCACTGATGTCATTAATTAGGAACCTGCTATATACATAAACTATCAGAGTGGTAGAATGAGATGTTATTATACTTGGTCTAGTGATCATCTGATATAAATTCATACTATATATTGCATCAGTTGCTTTGCGATGTGTATGATGGATGTGGATGAGTGACGGTGGGCTACAGACATACTTACTCTTTACTGAGAGACTACCGCTGTGTAAGTGCTGCGCTTCAAACAGAACGGCAGAACATTCAGGCATTCAAACAGAACGGCAGAAGGTGTTCAGTGTAATATGGCTTTTATATATGTGTATTATTGAAAAAGCTTCGAGAGGTCATCTTGTCTCATGCTGTCTTCTCCATGAACAGCAAACGCCTGTGGCAAATGCTTTAGAGCTGTACTCAACCAAAGAAAACCTCAGCACTAAATTATATGCTTTAGAGCTGTACTCAACCAAAGAAAACCTCAGTCAATAAAATTATACTCTTCAACCAATTAAATGGTTGATGGAGAAGAAAAATCTGTGCATTATTTCTGGATTAACTAAACTGGCCACAGTGCATTGAGTGGTCTCTACCTAGTAGCCTAAATTAATTATAAATGAACATAAAAAGCACGTTTGACAAAGGGCAAGCAAAAAAAGTAAAATATACAGTACATGATTTATAGTGAGGGAGCAACACCTTGTTTAACCATTTTCAAGGGCCATATAGGTGAATGACTTTTTTTTCACTTAGGTGTAGAATGCTGTGAACATAAAACTGAATAGTTAAATTTGTTATGACAAATGTGTTAGCAATTCTGTATGTACACGTCCAGTAGTCACAGAATTAATTTGGGGTCGTGTTTCAAGCTAACCTTTTTTAACTCTAATTTTGACTCCTGAAAAAGACAAACAAATATCAGGCTCTTTAGCTTTTAAATGCTCCACTATGTTCACCAGCTAGTTGTTAACATTGTCTGTCTGCTGCTACGTGCTGGGCAGGTTGTGTGCAGTGGGTTTAGCTCAGGTTTTTTATTTGGGTAAAGAAAGTAAAAGTTATGCGCTGTAAAACCAAAATAATGAGCTGAAAGATGCTAAAACGCGCGTTTGTCACTATTAGCAACTCCACTCTCATATTCATTTTATCATTGTTAATATAAAATTTTATATTTATATATTATTATTATATATATATATATATATATATATATATATATATATATATATATATATTATATATTTATAGAAAATGTCAGTGCAGCTTTAACCCTTTAACATCCTCACCAAGAAAAAAACAATGAAAAAATGTTTTCTTTATGTTTTTTATTTCCTTGGGACACTAATAACAACAATCAATGTTTTTTATGAACAAAGTTTTTGAAATATTGGCCTCTATCAAACAGTTAAGATGTCGCTTCATGACTTCATAGACCCTTTTTAGTCTTTCTTTTTACGTTTCAAGTTACACAATTATGTTCAGCAAGTCCTTAGACATGATAATATGTAAAAAAATATTAGCTTATCTTTGAAAATGACAGCAAACAGTGGCCTCATGTCAGGAGTGATTTTGTTTTCGCTAACTTCATGTGAGGAGATTAACTTGCTCTACATGCTATTTCAAAATACACTGACATCTACTGTGTACTTTTTTAGTTAACTAACGTACCTCAACCGAGTGGCAGAGATGGCTGAAACAGGTGGAATTAAGTAAAACATCTTTCTCAGTAAGATATAGTGAGTCAAAATGTGCTCTACCATATGGCCGAGCAGAAGGTTAAAGGGTTAAGGATGCACACAAGTATTACATCTGGCTACCCATAACCATATTTTAGCCACAATTTTTGTATTCTGAAATGCATGTTTGTATACAGTGTAAATGGGACGTAATGTTAATCTAAATGTCTCTGCTGCACTTAGATATTTACGTCCAAATTTCACAAAATTTAAATATAGCATTAATGAACATACAGACTACACTGTAAGTCAAAATGTCATGTTTGATACGCTGATAATCTTGAGAAAGTGATACCCACTTTTGTTGGCTGAGGATTACTTGTTTATGCAACACTCTCAACTTGTCTCTTGATTTTGAGGCTTTACTAGTTCTTTGCAAGCATTTCAACACAAGCTACAGTACATTCATTCCCTTGAGAGAATGTGATTTTATTTTTGCCATAAGGGCCAGAACAAAGTGGAATGACTTGACCAAGACATCCAAAGTCAGTATCAGTTTTAAAAAGACTTTAAAATGACAAATGAAATCACTTCTTATTGCAGTTTTAAATCCAAGCGATCTTGATAACATGAGAAAAAGACAGACCTTGTTGCTTGAAACACAACATTTTAAAAGGTAATTAACTGTGGGTGGGATTATTATGGTATAACAAAAGCTCAGCGTTCAGCATTCGTTATGCCTGGTTGGAGTCTGTGTAGGTGTTGAATGCAGGACGCCTGTCAGTCAACTAGACACAATGCCTCTCTTTGCCCTGCTCTCTCTTATCATCTCTTATCATCAGTGACAGGTGTGGTGTTTCTAACAGACCATTTTCACTGAAAAGTATGTGATTTTTTTAAAAGATCAAACACCTTTAAAGAGATTTTCACCTCAATTTTATGCTGTCATATGGCGTGTATTCTCTGTTATTTCTGAGAAAATGATTTTGTTACTTTCCTAGATCCAACACTAAGCCCTGCTCTCCGTAGTTACTGTTGCTGTGCATGTCGAGCTTCCCGTACTAGCATGGCACAAGACGTACCGCTGAAACAGTTTGTAAAGTTTGAACTAAAGACAGCTTTCTTATTTATTGTGTTGTAAACTTCTTATCCAGCTTACCTCTTATTATCTCTAGCTAACTGACCATAAAAAAATAACCCATAAAAGAGCCTTAGATATGTGCATGATGGCTGCAAACATGATAGCTTGAAATACTCAGGCTAAAGCAATCAGGTAGCATGCAAAAAGTCAGCACCCTCACTGGATAAGCGATGTTATTATGAAAAGTGGGTTACTGTAAAACAACTTACTATTAAAAACATACTTCAAATAATTTATCCAAATTCTGACATCGCAGCATCTTGGGTTAGTCAAACCTCAATGCCGATTTTTCTGAGATAACCTTTAATGCACTTCACTTGAATTATCTCTGCCCTTGGAAGTAAAGCTATGTAACAACTGTAGATAACAAATGAGCATGCCAACGTCATGTTAGGAAGGAGGAAAATGACATCATCTATCCAAACTCTCTATCTGTAGACTTATTATTGATTCAAGGTCCATGCAAAGCGCTTTGGCATGTGAAACCCAAACAGATCTGGTCTGCCCAGTTGTGGTTGTTTGACTGACCGAACGCTGTTCAAGAAGTGTCTAGTAAATAGTAATTATATGATATAAATAAAATGTAATTATACAATATAATTATTTAGTAGTGTTTATTTGAGCCCTAGGGAAGAGAAGTATTTTGTTTCTTCAGTATGCTATTAAATGTAGTTTTTTCTGACAGTGGCCCCCGAGTACAAGGTATAAAACACTTGTTGTTGGGGGACTTACTACCCACACTTAATTCTCTCTTATCGTCTACCAAGGTTCAGGTCAAGTGTTGAAAAGAGAACAAGGCGAACAAGCAAGCTGGGTGGGGATAAATGGGGAGTGTGTGTGTGTGTGTGTGTTTGTATGTGTATGTGCGCTAGGACAGTGGTAATGGTACATGGGTTAAAAAATAGGAGTGAGCAAGATGAGATCCATACACACCAAGAAATGGAGGGGCAGAGTGTGAGAATGAGAGCCATTGTAAGAAAAAAAAGAAGAAAATAGGTTGGTGGATGGATGATGGGTGGTAGGGGAGTGAATCAGAGGAAAAAAAGGGAAAGGTAAGATTAAAAGCTAGGAGGCTGCACAGACTGAAGGAGGAGAAGGCTGATGTTTCCAATGGCAGAAAAATTGCTGAGATTAGTGCATGTGCCTAAGAGTACTCAATGTGTGCCTCAGGAGAAGGTTGTTAGTTTGCTGCGGCTTTTCATTGCATGACATTTCCCATTTCCCACTGACAAACAAACTAACCCTCATACGGAAAGTCATACAGTAGCGCATGTAAAACGTTGATCAAGCAAAAGTGTGAATCCCATCGGGGTCAGAAGGCTGGGAAATGTATTTATTTTTCACCTCTAACATTTGAGGCGTTTAGTTTAGTGACTGAGCAGCTGGGGTTCACTGCCTTATTCATTACCTTTTAAAAAGGGAGACATGCCTACTGCTGAACACACTGGCTCTTCTGGGGTTTTAACTTTTAAAAGTCTCCCTGAGGCCATGTTTAGACTGACAATAACACAGGCTCAAAAAATGCAGCCTGCTCATTCCTTTTGAATGAGGCCAGCCATATTGTGCTGGGGGTGTCGTGGCAGACAACTTCAGCAAACAAACAAAAAATGTCGCCTGGAAAAAAAGTTGATCTTTTTCTGCATTGTAGTCTCGTGTCAGTTGGAGAGCTACTTGTGGCCCGGCGTGTTTACCTCACAAACACCAAGGCAGAGAGGAAAGTTGACGACTTGCCAGAGTTGTACGATCTTCAAACAGTATAAACTGCTCCCACTGTGAACTTATGTTTTATAAGCCTTAAAGCTGAGTCTGGTTTTCATTACATCCTCTCACCAATAACCTGTACCAACATGCACAACTAAAACTAAGCCCTCCCTGGTGTACATCCATTTTTAGGATTTTTATTTTGATGTTGTTAAGGGGTGCAAGTTTATTTGGACAATTCTGCAAGCATTAAGCAGACTGATTCACCCACAAATGTGCGCAGTGGCCAGTAAAAATCATGTGTAACGTCCTGTGAAGCACCGAAGGACTGACTTTGAAGCCGCTCCACAGTATTTCTCCTCTGTTAGGCAGGCTGAGGGGGCAGCGGCACAGTGCTGATCTAAGTTCACATGACACCCTGCTCATGACCAAGAGGCTAAATGAGTTTACTTGCTCAGTTTGTGTTGTTTTTTTCAGAGCAGATATCAATTTCAAAAGAAAACAAAATGAAAACACATAGTTTGTGATGACCTTCAACCACTTTGGTATTCAGAGATTGTCTGGTAGCCACCTCTCATTTTTGTCATTTCATCCTGGACCTTTTAATCAGGAAACAGAACAGCGCGGCACAATAAAAAAAACGTAAAAAGTTCATTCAGGCTTTCTCATTGCACAGTTAATCTGTTGAGCCTGTGGAACAAAGTCACACTTTCACACAAGGCAAGAATGCTGTTGAAGAGTGGTGACATGAACCAACGTAAAAGTTGGTTTGGGAAGGGAACCCACCAGAATCAGCTTTCTCTGTACCGTTGACACAATCAGTTATCACCTGAAAACGTCTAAAAAGCAACTGCGGCTATTTCTATTTATTATACTTCTATATGGTTGTGGGACTTGCAAGGACAGACTGAAAAAGAATGGTCCGTGTTGATGCAGCAAAGGTTTAGATGTCTTGACTTTTACTCCATTACAGCCTTGCAGCCATCCCTCCCACAGTGCAGTCCGTAGCATTATTTTATTAGACCTTGAAAATGCCCAGGACTTTAAACACATCTCCTCATCCACAGTTTTTGCTGCAGACTACGCAACCCAGACTTCAGAGTCCCTCTACCATGGCTAAGAAGATATAGACATGAGGCTATATAGCACTACTCATGACAGCTCATTTATAACAAGTGACACGAGATCTTTGTGTAATATCTGAGGTTTATTTACAGAAGCACTTTTCATACATGGAACACTGCTGGCTTCATATATCTGCTCGCTGTCTCTCCATCTTCAGAAACAGGTCACTTAAGTTAATGTTCCTTATAGCTCCATGACAGGAAAGAGCTGTGTGCTTCTGAGATATTTGTAACCTGGTGCGCAGGTGGGGGCTGAAAGAGTGAGTGAATGAGGGATAGAGTGGAGACCCCATAATATTATTTTAGCAAAGATGAAGTCTTAATCAAGTCCGACAGGGTTTTTAAAGTCCTATGAACTGGTTATGTGATTTATCTGTAATTTTAAATAAGCCCCTTGTGTCACTGTCACTCTGGTAGTTGCTTGGTGATTGCTTTTTATCAAGCCAGCCTGGACTTTTTTCTGGTGGTCCTGTACTTTTCTCTCGTAGGTCAGGGTCGTATTATTTTAAAGCACGTTTATATGGCTATGAGCAAAAATAACACCAAGGTCAAATGATGAAAAATGGCTTCAGAGGTTCGGTGGGTTGGTTTTAAATGCATGTGTCTTCATGCCTCTGTGTCAAAATGACCAGTCTGTCGACCATCCAAGTGTGAATGTGTCCGACTGTTCAGTTACATCTGTGTGTGTGTGTGTTTGTGCACGTACCTGCATTCGTGCACTCTCCACAAGTCAACGCAGGTGAAGGGAGGGCTACATTGGTTCTTTTTGCAGGAGTCAGACGAGCACCCAAGGGAGAGGCCTTGTATGCTGACCTGGGAAACCCCATCACGCGGCTGGCTGTCCAGAGGCATGTAGCGACCATTGAGGCGTATGTCTCTCATGCAGCCTGCAGGCAGAGAAATGACTTCAATGGACCAAGAAATATTTACATTCATCTACACTGATATAAAAAGAGGCTGGAATTTTACCTCATGTATCATGTGAGGAAATCAACCATATATTCTTGTTACATTACTTGCTTTGGTTCCTAACAGGATAAATCCCTGCTTGTTTTCAAGACCCAGCCTGCTCTGTCACCATCCAAGGTTTAGCAAATAGTTTATTCAGTGGAAATGATGTTACACTGCATTTCTTGTTGTCTCTTTCAGATGCCATTCATACTGTTTGAGGAAATCTCTGACAACACCGAAGGCAGAGATTTGCATATATGTTGGGTGTTGTATGATGTGCTCCATGGTGCACTGATCGATGTTACATACTGGGTTACGTGTCTGAGACACTCAACAAAGGGGAGTAAACATATCTGAAAGGCTGTTTGCAAAATGCTGCACACACTTTCACCTTTTTCAACCAGAGACACATTGCAAAAAGGGGCAAAATGCTTTCTTTTGGGGGGAAAAAAACTGAAGGATCTGTGGCTCCTTGTAGTTAAAGGATACTTCTGGTTCATTACAATATGGATCTTATTTTTATAGGCCTGACCATTTTTTCTATCAATCATTATAATAATACTACATATTCATCAAAGCATTTACAGAAATAATTTACAGAAATGTGATGAGACTCAAATTTATTAAAAAGAGGGGGAAAAAACAAATGGGCTCAGAGGCTTCACTTTATTTGTGCATCATTTTCCTGTGCAATGAGTAAACAATAGTCACATGGCTGCGCTCTCTTGTTTCTAAATAAGTAATGTGGTAGAAAACAGTTTTTTAACAATCTATCTGATCTTCTGTATCTGTTTTTTAGCCTGTCTGACCTCATTTAATAATGCAACTGTACTTGCATATTAAAAAAAAAATACTGAAATATGCTTTAATTGCAGTTAAGTGATCTAACCTTGAATCCTTTAAAAGACACTCTAAAATAAATTATATTAATGTTGAATCACGGCTGGAATATTTGAAAAGCTACAATGAACCTAGTGATTTATGATTTACTACTAGCTGATCTAACTACAGGCTAATGAAAATGTGACTTGCACTACTCTGAATTCATATTATAAAGTCATATTACTATGTGACAGGCCGGTCCTATTCCTATAGAGTGCAGTACTACATTTAACTCAGCGTAGCTAAGGTGTTACCATGGAGCAACAGAGCCATTAAACTCCTGAAGACACCTATTTCAGGTGTTTATGTTCTCATAGCTTTATTGCTAAGATGGTGTATTCAGTTAACATCTCATTCTCCCTCTGTCACTATTTGAAAAGACACATTCACAAATGTAAACACACACACACACACACACATAAACTTTCCCTGCCACCATCTATCACGTCTGCCTTTTGAAGAGAAATGCTTTTAAAGTACATCTAATAAACACATGCATGCTCTTTTACTGCCTGAGGCACAGCTGTCTACACCGCTCACTATCTAACTCCAGGGATTGCTCTCTCTCTCTCTCTCTCTCTCTCACTCACTCTATGTCTGCATCTCTCCATAGTTCTGACCTCTAATTTCTATGAATTCTTCCCAGAACTTCATCTCAATCTTCTGACTGCATCTCCCAGCAATTGGGTTCATACTGTATTTCAATGCAACAGTCCCCCTTCTCTCTCTGTCTTTTTTATATGATGGTTTGACCATGAACTGAAAATGTACAGAATACTGTAGATTATTACATACTGAGTTTTTTTCTACAATAAACATTTCTCAATACTTTAGTTAATGTTTTCAATACTCTTCCACTCAGCCCAACAGGAGTCATTGGGGACTGACTGGTGGATCGCCTCTCATTGCGTTGACACATAACGTCTTCAATGACCACAAAATTCATGAACTGGTTTTACACAAACTCAACCACCATCGAAACCTTGTATTTATAGTCCTTTTGCATACATACTATACATTTACATACTATGATAAAAACTTAATTGTACGTACCTCACATAAAACAAAGTTACTGTAAATTAGACTGTAATTTGCAACATGCATACAAAAGAAACATATAAAAATGCACGTACTCCTAATCAGGAAATAAAACACCTAATGCCTATTTTCATTGCTTCATGACTTTTATGAAACAACAGGGGCCTCGTTTATTATCACTGCATGGAATAAAAATGTACAAAAAGAAGCCTGAGAGAATCATACACCACCTCAATAAAGTTGGAATCTATAAAAACGAACTTGATGGGAGAATGAGCGCTCCTGTACGGAAACTCTAATCCATGTGGACGAACGTTTTGGAGACAGGGGAAACTGGCGATGCAGATGGTGAGGTGGTGAACTGAAGCCAGATGGTAGAAATTAAAATGTGAGAGGCATCATTTCATATCACATGTTACTTATAGATCAATTATTTATCACAAACATTCAAAACAGCAGTGTTATTGTGCTAGTGAGCACCTTTGAGTCGTGAAAGCCATGTCACCAGCACATTCCCACCCCGGAGCACGGAGGATGGGGCTGGACTGTGCTGACACTCTTGGCCAGTTGTGGAGCGAATTGCAGCTGTTAAAATAGCTGGATGATGCCAGGATGAGGCAGGTGGCGGGATTCAGGAAAGCCTGGCTTGCCTTTCCCTGATATTAAGCGTTAGTATACTGCGTCCTGAACCACCCTAATTAACTAACTGATGAAATGATCATCCGTGGCTGAAAAGATCCAAGATAACATCAAAGAGCATCAAATAATTGCAAAACAGAATGTCGACAGTTTTCAGTAACATCTTCTAACACCACACACACTCTGCCTTCTCCAGTCTATTAAGTATTATCTATATTCTATTGTATCTGTTTCAGTTTTATAATATATTATTTTAGTTTTATATTTTCTGTTTTAGGTTTATATTTTATTTCTTATTTAGTGTCATATTATATTTAATAATATAGTATATTCTATTCTTAAATCTTGAACTTTCAGTAATCTTAACTTGTGTGATTTTCTTTCAAAATATTTTTGAGCACTGCTAAAAGAAATCTGTGACTCAAGAATTTTTATTTTCATTTCAGCGACTGCTCTATGTAATTTGTTGTGCACATGACGAATGAAATGTTAAATCTAAGGTATCAAAGTCTGGAAATAAAGCCAGTGACAACTCTCATACAATCATTACACTCCTCATTATGAGTCCTAATCATAACTCAGGACAACTTCACCATAATTATACTTAGATAAATAAATAAATTGTGTTCACCTACCAAACTTCCATTTTCAAATGATATCTCATGGTGGGGATACCCCTGATTGTTGCAATCACTTTGGCAATGGTTGAAGCAATCACTGTAATCAAACAAATATTGCAGTGACACTTGTGCGTTATGTGGCGTGATGGATGTACTGGCACTGCTTGAGGACTACATGAATGGAAGAATTGGAAGGGAGTATGTGCAGGTTCGTGTCTATGCATCAACATTCATGCTTTGCATTGACCATATATGGTTCAATGTGGGCGTGTAGAGAGCAGAATATGAGGCTGATCCATGTGTACAATTTTAAATCTGATTATTTTTTGGCACACGCCATTTACGGCTTTTGTGCACTCCCACACTTTTAGCACGGATTGTAAGCACTGTTTTATAAATAAGACCCCAGGTGAGGAAAGGGGTAAGTCACACATAGTCCAAAACTTTTTGTTATTGTTTGGGATAATGCGGCATTTCACCATGTCGTCCATGGTGTCTTTTAGCGCTACTTAATTCTCCATTCTTCAACCTCAGAGGGGAATTCTTTTCGTCATGGAGGTGGGAAGTTTATGACCACCAGCCTCTTGGACACATTGAACACTGGATGTCTGGACATACATACAGAAGACAGGCATCAAAACGATTCTTTCCCAGGTGTATTACAAGGGATGACATCAGGTGTGATGTGGATGAAAAGACAGGGTTGATGTGCACTGCTGCATTTTGATATCTGTAGTTCTCCTATACAAGTATGTCTGCTGAATATGAGTAGTTTTGCAGTGCATTACTGAAAATACTCTATTTTCATTGTATGCACTTGGAATTACTCTGGAAAAATGGCAAACAATAAAGCCTATTCTGCCATTTCTGATTCATTCCTGTGGTGGCACAATCCATGCAATAAAGAAGTGTTCTTCCTCTGTTGTGTTATACCTTGTTCTTTTCTTTAATTATTTTTTTTTTATTATTATGGACAGGACGGCTGAAGATAGACAGGAAAGTTGGGAGAGAGACAGGGGGAAGACATGCAGCAAAGGGACCCTGACCCCAGCCGGGAATCGAACCACCGGGGGTCTGCTGCAGCCCAAGGCCTCATACATGAGCACACGCTCTATTGACTGAGCCACCTGCGTACCCCTTATATCTTGGTTTATGATAAATAAATAAATAAAAGATACTTCAAACACAATAATACATTCTGTAATGATATGTGTTAGTGCCCCTCCTTGAACCGCCACCTTACTGTGGTGGAGGGGTTTGTCGAAATAATGGCGTGGGCCCGCCTTCCAGTAGGCTCACCACCCACAGGAAGGTCCATGAGGGGCCGGTGCAATGTGGTTTGGGTAGCAGTCGTGGCTGGGGGGCCTCGACGACCCAATCCCTCGGACCAAAACTCTGGCAATAGGGACATGGAATGTCACCTCGCTGGGGGGGAAGGAGCCTGAGCTCTCGTGCGGGAGGTTGAGAGGTACCGGCTAGAGATAGTCGGGCTCACCTCCACGCATAGCTTGGGCTCTGGAACCCAGCTCCTTGAGAGGGGCTGGACCCTCCACTACTCTGGAGTTGCCCAGGGTGAGCGGCGGCGGGCTGGTGTGGGCTTGCTTATAGCTCCCCAGCTCAGCCGGCCGCCATGTGTTGGAGTTCACCCCGTGTGAACGAGAGAGGTCGCTTCCCTGCGCCTTCGGGTTGGGGATAGGTCTCTTGCTGTTGTTTGTGCATACAGGCCGAACAGCAGTACAGAGTACCCGGCCTTCTTGGAGTCCCTGGGAAGGGGTACTTGATATAGTGCTCCGACTGGGGACTCCATTGTTCTACTGGGGGACTTCAACGCTCACGTGGGCAAGCGGCAGTGATACCTGGAGGGGCGTGATCGGGAGGAACGGCCTCCCGATCTGAACCATTTGAGTGGTGTTCTGTTATTGGACTTCTGTGCTAGTCACAGTTTGTCCATAACGAACACCATGTTTGAGCATAAGGGTGTCCAACAGTGCACGTGGCACCAGGACACCCTAGGTCGGAGGTCGATGATCGACTTTGTTGTCGTTTCATCTGATCTCCGGCCGTATGTCTTGGACACTCGGGTAAAGAGAGGGGCTGAGCTGTCAACCGATCATCACCACCTGGTGGTGAGTTGGATCCGCTGGCAGAGGAGGAAGTTGGACAGACCTGGCAGACCCAAACGTATTGTGAGGGTCTGTTGGGAACGTCTGGCCGAGCCCTCTGTCAGGGAGGTCTTCAACTCCCACCTTCCGGAAGAGCTTCTCACAGATTCCGAGGGAGGCTGGGGACATTGAGTCCGAGTGGACCATGTTCTCTGCCTCCATTGTTGACGCGGCAGTTCGAAGTTGTGGACGCAAGGTCTCTGGTGCCTGTCGTGGCGGCAACCCCCGAACCCGGTGGTGGACACCGAGTCCTATCGGGCCATGTTGGCCTGTGGGACTCCTGGACGCAGTTGACGGCACCAGTACCGGCAGGCCAAGCAAGCCGCAGCCCTGGACGGTCCTGGAGGCAAAAACTCGGGTCTGGGAGGAGTTCGGTGAGGCCATGGAGGTGGACTATCGGTCGGCCTCGAAGAGATTCTGGCAAACCGTCCGGCGCCTCAGAAGGGGGAAGCAGTACTCTGCCAACACTGTTTACAGTGCGGGTGGGGAGCTGTTGACCTCGACTGGGGACATTGTCGGACGGTGGAAGAAAATACTTCGAGGATCTCCTCAATCCCACCGACTTGCCTTCCAGTGAGTGAGGAAGCGGAGGCTGGGGACTCTGAAGTGGACTCGCCCGTCCATCACCCGAGAGCCGAAGTCACTGAGGTAGTTCGCTTAAGCTCCTCGGTGGTGGCAAGGCGCCGGGGGTGGATGAGATCCGCCCTGAGTACCTCAAGTCTCTGGATGTTGTGGGGCTGTCTTGGCTGACACGCCTCTGCAGCATTGCATGGAGGTTGGGGACAG
This sequence comes from Scortum barcoo, assembly GCA_023238725.1. Lineage (NCBI taxonomy): Eukaryota > Metazoa > Chordata > Actinopteri > Centrarchiformes > Terapontidae > Scortum > Scortum barcoo. Next base: position 14,803,604 of record CM041531.1, read on the forward strand.
TGCCTCTGGAGTGCAAAGCAAACCTGGGGTGGTGGTCCCTCTTTTTAAAAAGGGGTGGGTGGAGAGGTCCTGCCTCAAGTGGAGGAGTTCAAGTATCTCGGGGTCTTGTTCACGAGTGAGGGAAAGATGGAGCGTGAGATTGACAGGCGGATTGGTGCAGCGTCCTGCAGTTATGCGGTCTGTGTACCGGACCGTCATGGTGAAGAAGGAGCTGAGCCGAAAGGCGAAGCTCTCGATTTACCAGTCAATCTACGCTCCCCACCTCACCTATGGTCATGAACTTTGGGTAATGACCGAAAGGACAAGATCAGCGGATTCAAGCGGCCGAAATGAGTTTCCTCCGCAGGGTGGCTGGGCGCTCCCTTAGAGATAGGGTGAGAAGCTCGAGTCACTCGGGAGGAGCTCGGAGTAGAGCCGCTGCTCCTTCACATCGAGAGGAGTCAGCTGAGGTGGCTTGGGCATCTGTTTCGGATGCCCCCTGGACGCCTCCCTAGGGAGGTGTTCCAGGCATGTCCCACCGGGAGGAGGCCCCGGGGAAGACCCAGGACACGCTGGAGAGACTATGTCTCTCAGCTGGCCTGGGAACGCCTCGGGGTCCCCCCGGAAGAGCTGGAGGAAGTGTCTGGGGTGAGGGAAGTCTGGGCATCTCTGCTCAGACTGCTGCCTCCGCGACCCGGCCCCAGATCAAGCGGATGAAGATGGATGGATGGATATGTGTTAGTGCTTTCTTGAGTGACAAAGAGTTACTGTTGGAGACATGCTCTTTTCACTGTTTCACTGTTTTGCACTCATTTATACTCATTTATAACTGAGATACTATATATTCTTATATGTATGTTCTCAGGCACACTCCCTCTGTACTATGTACAGGTATACTTACAGTTACAGTTATAAGTAACAATAATTATTTATCTTTGGATTATTCTATTTTATTTTTATATATTTTATTATTATTTTTATTTATTCTATGTCTTTATTACTGTCTATTTTCCACTGTGTGTTTTCGCTGCTGTTGCGCCGTAAAATTGTCCCTGCAGTTGTGGGACTAATAAAGGAATCTGAATCTGAATCTGAATGCTGTCAGTGTTCTGGTACAAGTTGCATTCGCTCACTGGATGAGAGATTAACTACTGTGCTGAGCTGCATGTCAGTAAGGAGAACGGTGTGAAATTTTTTTAACTTAGTGTCGTTCTCTCAAACTGACTCCAAGCCAAGTTCATAGGTTTTGCTTGCCAGGAGTCGCGCATAGTAACAGGGATTAAGTTCAGTACACACAACTTGGATCAGAAAAGGAGTCCACCTGCACGTCATGACCACTGGCTGAAGGCTGTTACACCAGAATCTAAATGTGTGTCTATATTTATGTGTGTGTGTGTGTGTGTGTTAAAATCTTCTAATGATAGGCTCAACACTTATAAACAACTGTCTAAAAGGATTCTTAACTACATCAAGACACAATCTTTTGATTATTGTTCAGTTAATGGTCAGTTGCAGTTGCACAGGTGAATTTAAAAAGATATTGTTTCAATTATATAAACACATAGGAAGAGCGCAAACATATCACAACAAAACAGCCATACTATTCCACTCACATGTTCCAACAAAAGCTTTCAGATTTGTGGTACAGTAACATCTTTCTCTCTCTCTCTCTCTCACACACACACACACACACACACACACACACACACACACACACAAAGGCCTTTCTGCCATACACTCCCCTCCATACACTCAGCTGTAGGGATGGCCATCATATGAACTAACAATAAATATGCATTTGGGTGAATTAGCCATTAAACTGTCACATCAATCATTCATTAACACATTAAACGTCACAATTCTGCCTTGAAAAGAGTGCGTATAAATAGATAAAACAACCTATTTCTGGTAGCACTTTTCAAGGAGAAGAATTGTTAAACTGTCTCACATGCCCTGAATGACACACCACCCTTTTCACTTTATCCTGTGACACATCAAAAACATCACATTATGTCTCTCTCCCACACACACACAGGTTATATCCAATCGAGCCCAGGAGGTGTTTGGATGGTGAACAGCAAACATCTTCTGTGTTATTTTGCCATTTTACTATTGTATGATCATCACTTCTCTCGTGAACAGGACATTCAGGAAGATTTATACTGTTGTGTGTCATAACCTTTCTCCCATTCTCTGCACACAGTGTCTACCTCTTAACAATTCAGCCCAGAAATCATCTGAGATCTGAGCAAAATGATCAATTATTTCAATAATCCTAAAACAAGAGGATTCTTGAGATGTGTAGCACCACCAATTCTAGCAATCAGAAAGAAAGAAAATCCAGATTACTGAGTAATGTGGGTGTGCTTCCCTTTTTGTGTGAAACCCTTTTCACATGTAATTGTCTAAGGAGAGAAAACTTCTGCCTTGGTAGTGCATATTAGAGGAAAACCTCTTGGTTTCCGATATTAGGACATTTTGCTGACCAGTTTTACTGTTGAGAGGTGAGGATGCAACAACTATGCTACCCAGAGCTTTAACAAAGTGCATTCAAATCAATTAGGGCTGCAAACTCTATCAATCCGACCTTACCCCATATCTGAAAGTCAAAACAGCGAACGTTTTAGGCCAATTGTTGAAAAAAAAAAAAACTAGAAGGAGGAAAACTTGTTTGACACTTTGTGAAGATCTATATCACTTCTACGGACCGGCACTGTAATATTTAATGGTCACAGCACACCTTGATACCATCTGAGGGCTCTGGGCATGACACAGCATACATTAAGACTCAGTTTACAGTTTTGTTTTTCAATTTCTTGACAACATACCTGGGACTCTGTGGAAGCCAATCTAGATCAGACTGCCCTGTAAGAGCCAGGTGCTGCATAGATGTACAATCATGTTAACTAACTGTGAATCCAGATGGGTTGCAGCAACTTTAGTGATGTGAGAAAAATAAAAGACTTTTAAACATGGAGCCATGAGTGAACTGCAGCTCAAAAATCCCTCACTAGTAGAGCTGTATTTAAGAAAAATAAAGTAATCATTTTAGCGTTTGTAAAATGAAGTGTAATGATTTGGTGTAAACATAATCTGCAACTAAATATTTTCATTAATGAATTTATCAGAATATCGGGGCATATTTTACAGTTGCTACTTATACAGATGAGGTCTTAAGAAAGTGACAGCATAGAGAAACCTGACAGGAGAATAGAGGGAAACAGTGCAATAGTCAAGCAGCTGTCCACATCTGGTGAATCAGACTGGGGTCCCTGAAAGTCAAGATTGAGGAGGTTTCATTAGAAATGTCCACACCTGGAGTTATGACTGCAGAAACAGTGGTATCATTTTGTGCTTTGGGACATAAAACATTTGTATTTATTGTCTATTTCACAAGTTGTCCTTCAGCCTCTAGCAGGTCCAGCTGCTCCCATACAAACATACTTGACAGCTCCCGAGTGAGAATGCACAGAGAAGTGAACGCTGACATGTGGAATTGCTGCAGAGCTTGGGATTTAGCCTACAGTAAATTCAAGAAAACCTTCACATTTTCTGCTCTTAACACCCGATGTCTGAAAGGCCTTTGCTGGTAACAGTTGCTTGATTCAGTTAAACCAATCAGAGAACCTCTAGTGTGTTCCCAGTTCTTGTCAAAGGTTAATTAACAGAAAATTCAGTGGAAAGTGGCAAACCTAACTCCACCTAACACTTGCAGGTCTTGTTGTGAGCTAAATGTGCTCTTATCACTCACCCTGGAAGCTCTTGTTGATCCCAGAGGGAAATGTGTTTCCCAACATCACCGCAGTGTGGTCAATAATGATTTCTCGGCTTCGGCCCCGCAAGCCTGTGACCTCCCGCTGCCCTCCGCCACCATCCAGTCGAAGCGTCATCTCATTGTCATGACGATCTAGGAAGACCTCATGCCATTCACCATTGTCGAGGCGATAGATGGGCAGGGTCAAGTTGTAGTCTCCATCACCGAGGTTGTAGAAAACGGTTAGGAGGCCCTGGAAGATCTACAATGGGGAAAGAGTTAGCAGAGTTAAAGTTATGAAAATAGTCTTTTTGTGGGCCACAATTGACACATATTGGGACATGGTTACTGGTTGTTTTCAACATACATCAAACAAACGCATCATATTTGTATATTTGTATGAAATGATTTATCTTGATTAATATTAGGTTTATGAGTTTTATATGAGTTTTATTGTACTATGTATTATTTATTGTACTGGGTTCACACACAATGTAAAGGCTTGACATTAGCATGAACCACTAGTAGAACATTGACATACTGGTGACATTAAGCCGTTCATCACTTCATTTGATGTTTCATTTGGATCTCTGCCAGGTAACTACTAATTAGTTTTTGATGTACTCTATTCACGCCGTGTGTTGTGGCAGTTACAATTTGAAGCTATTGGATGTGTTAAGCATGTTTTTTCTAACAATACATCATCCATCATAAAGGGAAAAAGCCATTTTTTTAGAATGACAATTCATGTAGACACAGCTATAAACTATGACAATTAAGAGTGAGCCAGACAAACCATTTGTGTCTTTTTTCATTTATTCTAAGTCCTTCACGACTGTCAGCTGAATGAGCCTAATTTCCTTTTTGTTTAAAAACAAGTCTTATTACTAACAGAGGTTATATGAGCATGTTGTGCCTCCATCTAACTAAGGTTTAATGATGTGCAGTTGTTTGACAGCCTTGAACAATTAGGAGCTCTGGCAAGTTCAAGTCTTCATAGGACAACTCAAAGTGAAGATGCAAGTCTTAAAGTTGACATGTCATGGCTGCAGTGATAGTTGATTTGAAGGTTTCATTATTTACTTAGCCGGGGCTGTTTCTTGACACAATATAACTGAGGTTTAATAAAATAGATTGTGCTAGACAACAGTTTGTGATGCTCAATGAAGCAACAGGTGTTCATACAGACGTTTTCCACAACAATTACTTATAACCTGGGCTTTGAATAAATATAAATACTTGCCATGTGGCTACTTATGTTAAGTGGCTACCAGCACACCTCTTCCCATTGCTTAACTTCAAAGCAATCATGTATCACAATGTGATATCTGCAAACTGCTAAATTGACTGTGCACAGTTAAAAATCAATTACCGTGGCACAGTATACGGCTCTAAAGAATCTCTATTAATCTTCGATCTTTTGCAAGTTTAGAAAAAACTCACTAAACCAATGATACAATTAAATAAAGAGCAAGAACATGTTGTTACAATGCTTCTTGCAAGTTGAGTGACGCAAGTGCTGTGAATTCTCATATACTGGCCTTCATTTAACTCAGCATAAGAAAGGACCAGGCCTTCGTTAGCCAGCTGTCCTCCAATAAAATGGAGGTGAACAGCATTTGGGTTTTGGTGCTAAACGTACCCAAAGTGACCTCTGAAAACTGCAAAGTCTCTCTAGAGAAACAGACTCTTGGATTAACCACAAACCTCTCTGAGAACAGTTTTCTTGAAGACAAAAGGCTTCCAAACTAAAATTTCCATCTGTTTATCTTTGAGCTGAAAGATGCACCCAATGTACAAATATATATTTTTTAATATTTCATAACTCTGAACGGCACAAAGAAAATGACATTCAACTTCTTTGTTTTGAGAGAGTGGTGGAAGCCCCAGTGGCACAGATATTAAAACCTCAGCAAATCAAATCAAAACTGTCTACATGGCAAAACATCACACAGGGTAAACAGAAAAATATGTCAAACTGAGTGGAGTCCAAGCCTCAGGTTTTAAAGCTAATGGGGATCAGGAGGAAAAAAAAAGATTTTACTTGGTTGGTAAAAAGCTGGATCGATAGGCCAATTTGGCCAGCTGGCCAATAAGCCAGATCGACTCCCTGGAGTCCCACGTAGTAAACTGACATTTCTACCATTTGATGATGGTGCAATCTCAAATAAACTTCCTTCATACAGATCATATAATAATAAGCTAGTTGTCAGTTGTGCTGTTGTTTTGGGCCTAAAATAAAATTTAAATAAGGCAGTGTTGTGGTAAAGGAGATATTTTAATTTGAGATCTGTTGTAATATCATGCCCTGCTGTTTGTGCTATTAAGATAGACATACACACACGTAGTTCAGCTCCAGAAGGAAATCTTGTTGAGGAAAAGTGTCTTGTGAGGAAGTGATGTGGGGACAGCAAGAATAGGGAGGGAATTTATGAGAATGATGGAGAAAAATTACTTCTCATGTTACACAACAAGCTGTTTGCCTCCGCCCTCAGATCTTTAGATGAAAACGGTTCCATTTTGGCTTGGCTGTGATGCTAATCACATGTCTATCACAGAGAGACATTCATTTAAAACAGATCCAGGAGCATGTGCTTATGTGTGTCTCAGAGAGAGACAGAGAGAGAGAGAGACAGAGAGAGAGAGAGAGACAGAGAGAGAGAGAGAGAGAGAGAGAGAGAGAGAGAGAGAGAGAGAGAGAGAGAGAGAGAGAATAAGTCCGAAGGCCGTTTTAAGAGGGATAGGGTGGCGGGTAGGTCGTCCTCATTTCAATTTCAAACTATTTCCTCCAAGTGTCCCACTGAGCATAATTTTCTCCCTCCATCTTCCTCTGCCACTGCTGCCACGTAAACAGAGGACTGAGATGAGAAGGGCAAAGACACAGAGATAGAGAGAAAGAGATGTGAGGAGAGAGAAGTGGGTGGCTACCATTAATGCTCCCACTCCTTTTCGACATAATAAAGACAAACCAATTTTTTGGGAGGAAAACTTTGTCAAAAAAAGATAAACCAACCACCACTTGTCAACTCCCTGTCTCCTCTGTGTTTCTTCCATTACTCTCTGTCACATCAAGCTCCTCTCCTCCACCTGTCTTTGCAGTTTCCATCCATGTCTCCCTCGCTCACGTCTTCTCCTCTTAAAGCAGCTGGCTAGAGTGCTGGACGGCTCCATGGTTGTTTAGTTGGAGAACCGTGGCTCATTTCAAGGCTCTGTGATGAAGTATTAATTATATTTAGAATCCACTGGGGCAGTGCTTTTTAACCAGACGCACTCACAGCCACCTGAATTTACCCCCAATTAAAGCTGAACGGAGCAGAGCAATTTGGCTCCTGCCTCGCTCCCTGGGTGGCGTGTGTGTCTGCAGGAGCGTCATACGCTAGGTGTGTATGAAGGTGTGTGACTCCGTTTTTGAGTAAACAGTCCCACTGCAGGGACAGTTTGTTTCCCCCAGATGCTTCTTGTGACAGACTGCTCTCGAAGCTGCAGTCTTTCCGAGGTGCAGACATATGCAGATGATGTGTTAATCTTCCCTCTTCTCATGATTAAATTATAGTGTGCAAATGCAGATTAAGTGCATATATGACTGGTTTATCCATTTAAAGGGATACAGGGAAAAGAGACCGCACTCTATGCTCATTAATAGCAATATTCTGCTTTACATTCATATAAGTATTACTTACTTTTCCCACCCATATTTTTCCACCTTTAGAGATCAGGCCTGTGGTCTACTTTCACAGCAAGAAATTGATTATGTCATAAAAAAAGACCATATGCTGCTGGGCAAATGGTATCGTTTTGAGTTCTTACCAGCCTAAAGGCAGATAAGCGTAATTTATGTTAAATACTCCGCAAACACTCTAAGCTCCAGCTCAGTGATAATCTGAAGCATTATCATGTGTTTAAAGGAAAGTTTCCAATAATTTTAGGTAATGTCCTGCATCTCCTGGATAGAAGGACATAATTTGGTGCCAATTACAGGAAAAACTGAGATAATTCTCTTTAAATTACATCTACTTAAACTCTGCTTTTGCACATATGGTGCACTGGCTAGTTTTGTCCTCTATGTCTTTCTTCAAAATATTTCGAGTAGTTTGTCATTCCCCAGTCTAGGTAATCTGCCTTGTAAAAAAGTAAATGAGCCAAGCAGAGTGAACTTAATGAAGCAGTAAAATACCAACGTGACTTCTAGCACGGCACAGTTTTGATGACTTATTTTACATCAATTAATCGCGAGTCATCAGCACTAGCCAAGCAGCAGCTATGACCTGCTGCTGTGGGTGAAGAAACAATCTAACTGTTGATGATGTGAATCAGATGTGCGGACAAACAACTTTTGGCTGTTACTGACTTTTACTAAGAGAAGATGAGCACTGATCTTTATTACCTTACTTATTAGCTCTTAATTTGCTTTCCTTGATTTTGAATTAAAGCCTGTTGGTACCAAAACAGATTTTCCAAGGTTTTCCAAAGGTAGTTGGTGTGTGCATGTGTATGACATGCATCTTGAGAGTGGGAATGAGGAGTTAGTGTTTGTGCATTGTGGTCGTTGTTGCTCCTTACCCTAGTGTTGTGTAAATAGCTATGTGCTACTTCTGTGATGCATCATTTCCCCAGCTGTTTTCACAGCAGCATTTCTTTTCACCTGCTTGCGAGGTACTTCACGGAAACGCTGTGGTATCAGGCCATGTCCTGCTTTAGTAACACTCAGTGGCTACTTTATTAAGTACACCTGTACAAGCTAATGTAATCCAATTACATTAGAGTCACATTATACTCCCATAATATCTACTTGTATGATGCATGTAATGTACTTATTTTTTTGCACTGTCACAGAGGTGGTAATGGTGACTGCTTTATATTGAGAGGTGTTTCTAATATCTCAGGTACGTAAATAGTAAGGACAAAAAAAATAGAATCACCTGTCATTATTAATAAAAAAAAAAAATAACTGTCATTATAATATAGTCCAATTTGTAACTTTGTAAAGGCAGAATATGGTTGTACAGATGTAACTAAAAAAGGATCACTGTATCAGAGAGGAACAGTGTGCGCATGGTGCCTTACTCACTTTGTGATACAGAGCTATGGTGGGCTATGCATGTTTTTAATGTGTTTTATAGAACTGGAGTGTCAGTACTGGAGGAGGAGACCACTGCCATGGAATCACTGTGTTTATATTCATTCACTCCCTGTGACAGAGAGCAACAATCCCACATGGTTTGCACAAGAAAATTCTGCTAGATGTTTGTAACTGAAAGGTAGATGACTATTTAGTCTTTCTACAACTTCCTTTATGTTGTTGTTACTCTCAACACTACCAGCATCAAAACTTGTTAGTTAGCATTATGTAGCATCATATTATTTTCTCCTTTGTATCATTTTTTTTTAGCATTTTAATCATCATGTAATCATCTTGTTTGTCTATATTTAAACTATTTCAATTGTGAAGTGCACTGCAAACTTCAACTCAGAAAAGTAAAAATTTTTTCATTTTGAAGTCTAGAAAATTAAATGTTCATGATGTCAAAACATTCATCCACTGTACACTTAGACCATCTTCTAACACTGTCTCTGCTGAAGGCAAAAATAATAATACTCTAATAATCAAACTGTTGAATAATTCATGTCTCATAAAAATTTTCATGGTGTACTTTTTAATAATATCCTTCAATATTTATCATAATATCTCATAATAATGTTAATTTTGTACTCTCTGGTCATCTTCTGTCTGTAATTTGCACAACAGAGAAAAGCTGCATAAAGAGGTAGGGATTCCAGTTAACATCACACACAAGGTTAAAGATATAATCTCAGTGAGTTTCATTTAATAAATATCTATCTATCATCTATCCCAAGATGAGGTAACACAATGATGTTGAAACTGATGAAATCCTGCAGCAATTGCAGTATTATTATACGATTTTAACACAACAGACTCACTTTTCAACTCACCTGGGTGTGAAGCAGCATACAGTTTTTTTCATGTCATACTGTTTCCTCACGTTATGTTTACTAACAAACAGTTACTATGACAAAACTAACAAAATATTGATGACAACAGACGATGAAATTTGAAATCGAAACTGGAGTGAGGTTTCAAATCACACGCAATTATTGATTATAGCTGCTGTGAAACACAAAAAAAAGAAAATCTTTGAGATTATAACTTTAATATTAGAGCTCATAAGTGATGTTTCAAAATAAGGAATTTATGTTGTAGTTCACAGTTTTAGCCATATCGTTCATACAACTTTACCACCATTGTACTGGACGGGACCTCTTTGCCTTCACTAATTTTCTTACTCTTAAACAAATTAACTCTTACATTCTGAACTTGAATGTAATTCTGATCTAGTAGAAAAACCTGAACCAATATGGTATGTCAGTCTGTAGTGTTGGGTGCATTCCAGGAAATGTATACATTCATTCATGTAAAGTGTAATTAATTTTTCAGTCAGACCACCTTCCTGAAACTTGACTGTCCTCTTCTTAAAAATTCAGTTAAGAGATTCCCTCCATTTTCCTGGACTGACATTGAAAGGCTCCTTCTAAAGGCACATTAACTTTTTGCTTTCAGTCAGAGGGAGAGTTGTACTTGTAATTAGAATGTCACAGGTACAATAAAAAAAAAAAAAAGAAAAAAAAGGGAGATGGACTTTTATTATTTATTTCAACACGAGTTTCCGACCTTGGCCTGCAAAATTGAGAGAGCAATAGGTTTGCAGCTGACTAATAAAATTAAGTGCAGATGGTTCTATGTTACTCTCTTAATTGACAGCACTGCTCTTGGTGTCCACATCAGTCAGGGGGCCCTTCATGTGGGGTTAAAGTTTGCACCGTAATGGCTGGAATAACAGCTTGAGATGGGCACCATGATCACAGAGCATGACAGTAAATGAAATTAAATGGGGCACTGAGTTTGGTACTCCTGTTATAAGTTTTTTTTTTTTGGCTTTTCTAGCCTTTATTGTACATAGGACAGCTGAAGAGTGACAGGAAAGGTGGGAGAGAGAGAGGGGAAGACATGCAGCAAATGGGAAATGGGAACCCTAGGGTCCAGCTGCATGGTTAGGCCCATGGCCTCATACATGTGCTGTGCGCTCTACCGACTGAGCCACCTGTGCCACCTCTTGTTATAAGTTAATGATCAGTAAGGTATAGGTACTGAAGCAGATTTTCTACTTAGCATAGCACAAGTTAAATATATGAGAAAACCAAACTAATGTATAATACTGGCTTTCACAAAGTGTAAGTCGAGAGAACATGGTATTGAAAAGGAGCTAATATGTCTTGTGGTGTCATTGTAGTGTGGTCCTCTGAGGCTACTGACAGTAAAGAAAGTAGCATAGCTGCATTATCCATGACGGATGTCTTTATTCTGACAGAAGCTGAAAAAAAGAAAAGAAGAAATTCTGAGCTGTGATCTACCCTCAGTTGTTAAGAGATTATTAAATATCCACACATCAGCTGAACCACCTCAGTTTCACTCAAGGATATTGTGAAAATCTAGTTAGTGGACCGTATCATTTTGTTGTATGTACTGTACTGTTTCAAGGGGTTTGCGATCAACTCCCATGCTTTAATCATCAACAGTGTTTGAATATTTTGGAGTGGATTTGTTCTTTAGCTCTCAATGGAGATGAATTCCCTCTTGGACTAATCCCAGCACATTTACATTGATTTTAATTAATGTGCACTGTCCCCTATAAATCAACAATTAATTAAAGCAAACAAAACAACTAACTACTTCTAACATTAAAAAGCAGCAAAATATCCCAAATTATGAGAATCTGTCGAATGTATCCATTCCTGCAGCACTATATCATCCTCATAAGAACTGGAACAAACGCACACACACAATGCTGCAAACAGTAGTCAAGGGGGGGGCGGAGTAGCATACCATGTTGTTAGAATGCAAGTCACATAGAAACAAAGAGCTCCTAACACTGTAAGTTTGCAGCCAGCCAAGAATAACGCATACTAATTCTTTTCTCTAATTAAAACCAAACAGAACTATTACAGTGAAAAACATAATAAAGAGGGCAATATGGCTATATTTCTATCAGAGAATATTGCAGGGTTTCCAGTGTTTCTCTGATGAGGGGAGGCTGCTTCATAAGATTACACACATTTTCATGCTGTCTGCACCCAGGAATGAATGCACTATTTATGGCAGATAAATGATGTGAACCCACTCCGCGTGGCTGTGCTGAGAGAGCAGTTTGACATTTAAGAGGAAATGTGGGAATGGGGGGATAGGAAGGCGAGACAGATGGATGACAGACGCGGATCAGAAGAGACTATACTGTAATGGCAGCTGTGGTATGGATAATCAGCATCATTTTCGACAGTGATTTTTGATCAATACCTGTGGTGGCAGCTTGGTGTGAAAAGCAACCAGAAGAAAGGGCTAGCAAGGTATGCATGATCCCAGAAAGTAAGTTGAGGTTGAGCAGAATCAAAACAAAAAACAGTGGGAGGCTGGTAAATAATCAAATATGAGAGAGCAATTCACATGTGAGCAAAGTAACCAAAGGAAAAGAAGAGTAGGAGAAATAAAGCCATAAAAAACAAATAGCCTAACCAAAATAAAACTTAAATAAAACTATTAGGAGTTTAAGCCAACACAACACCGTTTTGTGATGATTTGTCTTATAACATGTCCATTATTTTGTATTTGTAGCACCCCATTGGTTGATTTGAATGAAGCTTTCAGTGACAGTTTCAGGTCCCTAATTCGACATATATTGCAAGTTTTGTGGTGAATGGCCAAATGGTTGTTGACTTTGGTCTATTTATGTGCTGAACCACATTTATCAAGTTCATTGTTCAATATCTTGCAAAAGCCAATAATGATCCACAGAAAATTTGGCTGCAATTGAACCAGTTTAGGAGAAGTCAAAAATGTGTTTTTCAGTACAAAATTCTAAATAGAAGACGATCAAGTTAAGTGGATACAGATACATCGATACAGATTTGTAGAGTGAAAATAGATGGATACTGTATCTTTACCAAGTTTCATGTAAACCAGACTTTTCAAAGTTCAAAATTTTGACCTTTAATTATAGTGCACCCACCAGGCTGATTGGTATTTCTTGGGCAGCACTTGAACACAACTTCCCATCAATGGGCAAGATCTTATGTCTCCACTATTTACTGTCTCACTTGAGTTTGCACAAACATTTCTAAAGATAAATAATAAACCAGCACAAATACAAGAGGATTCAGCCCACTGAACTTTAAAATAGGTGGTTATAATGGGACAGAGAGGCTGAGTAGACTGGGACAAAGAGTTGCCTGATTGTCTGATAAGCACTGCAGGCTTTCAAGATGTCAGTCAACCACTGCCATGAATTTGATGTGTGACGCTTACATACTGTATATACAAATGTGTTCAAAAATAGTTCTCTTTTGAATATGTAAACTATTGTGGCAGCAGCACTGTAGTGTAAATTTCCTTTCCTTTAGAAAGTGAAATAAACCATGTGAGCATAAATACAATGCAAATCATTCCATTTTTGTCCTATTTACAACTAGCTGTTCACAACCTGATCGCTAGACAGATTACATGACAGCAATAGAAACGCTACGCATTGTAAGTTCAGTCGAATACAATGACTGCTGTTTCTTTGCAGAGTGGAGGGAGGAATAGACATCTTCAGTGCATTTAAAAGTGTAGAAACTCACTAGATTAGATTTTGCACACAACCTTAATCCACCAAAACTACATTCTCCTGTGAAGAACTTTGAAAACGAGGAGACAGGACTCCACACAATCTGCCATCACGGTCTACACACACACACACACACACACACTCTCTTATATAGCAGTCTTACCTCCAGTCGCAAGTATTCACTCTGCTCCTTTGAGATCAGATGTAGGATGGTGCTGCTGTGTTTGCGTGTTCGAATCAGAACTTGAACCCATGTCCTCCGAGCCGGCAGCGGGGACGCCAACTGGTAATGCACATGACTGTGCCCATCAAAGGAGTACTCTGGGACCTCTGTTGTTACACAGACACAGACACACACACACACATACAGACACTTCAGTCAGACCGTACCGTCACTGAAAATAAGCACAATTAAAGTTTTAAATAAAACATGTACCATTTTATTCAATTACAATATGTTTCACTCCAGAGGGAAGTGACCTCAAATAACTTCAACTAAATCAGTTTTACAAGTCTCCAAATTCCCCCCAAATGCACAGAGCCAGTGGCAGGGCAGAATATGCAAAATACCCAAGATAGAATATGGATGCATGGTTTAGCTCGGGTTATGCTTGGTTCTTCTTTCTTAGACCCATGTTCCCAGAAGTGGATTTTGTGCATGCCAGACAGACTAAACCAAGCACACCTAAAATGTTTTCAAAGCCATTCTTTCATCTCATAGCATATGCAAGTGAGACTTTGCTTCCACACCTCTCTCCCTTTTTCTCTCTTCCATGTGACTTTGACAAAGTTGAGTGATTCATGAGATCCTGTTTGAAGGCAAAGTTTAATCTTACTTTTTTTTTTCTTCTAGGCATGCAGTATGCAGCTGATCAGCTATGTCTTGTGTTTATCAAGGCCAGAGCTGTTGGTGTGAGATTTGTGGATATAAAATCACATTAAGTACATATTAGGTATTTTACCCCAATTATCTTACCTAAATTATAAATAGATTGTTCAGAAGAATATTGTGAGATAAACTGGCAGATAAGTGAATATTTCTTAAATCCTTGGGCTGAACTAAACTGACATAAAGAAAACATGAGAATATTTTCAGTCTGAGCTCCTTGGATCTGCTGAAGACGTTCTTCCTCCTTAATATTACCATGCATCTTGGGGAATAGAGTGTATTTGGATAAAGCTAACTACATAAATACAGAAACAGAAATGGAGACAAGTAGTTTTGCATCCATTGAAGAGCCAGCAGTAGGCTTTAGATGGTAACATAATGTTAAAAATGGACTGCAGGATGCCCTGGATGAGTGAGGCTGCATTTACACCGAGATCAGTCCATCATAATGTGAAAGCATTCTGTTACCTTGTGAGTACAAAGAATGACAAAATAATTATTACTGTGTTAACTTTTCAGAGCAGTGAAATCCTTCCAAACAATATAAAGCACTGCACAGTATTCTGGTGTCTGATAACCTTTCAAACTTGTGGATTTCTTACTTTAACTCGACTCCGTGGATGCATATTTTACTACCCACACCATTTTTTTATCGCAAGGGTGTTTCGGTCTGAATGCCAACTAAGTGATGTGGAATGCAACCATTTGCACCTTTGAGGATTTAAATATTACTACTACTTGCTGGCCATGACTTTTTTGTAAGCCATCAAAATTTAATAGGGATTTCAGAAATGCAATTTAATACCAGGTGAAAAATACACCTGATAAATAGATATGACCAAAAATAATAAAATGCAAAAATACTCGGTGCAATCTGAATATAAGGCAAGTTAACAACAGAGGGGCTAAAGGGGCTCCTACTTAAAGTATCTTTTGTATCTTTATAGACAAGAAGGAGCCAACAGGAAATGAAGGAGAGAGCTACAACAACCACCTCCTGCTGGACTCCAACTGGGGATGTTGTGGTCAGCATCCCAACCCCAAAGCTACAGGAGCAGACTGTAAAAGATGTCTTTTTTTTCTTTTTGTTTGCTCTGTCTTGCCAGGTTGTGTTTTCATGAGCTACTAAATGGAGTGAGATAAATTACATAAACACAGTCTGTACGTGAGAAATGTATTAAAGAATACACTTTACTTTTTCTTCTTTCAACAATTGCCTTGTTGCTTTTTTTCAGAGATATGAATCATCTCATGAATATAATTATTTTACATCTCTACATTCATTTTTTCAGTCACCAAATTAGATCTTAATTATCTGCCCCTTATTGGTTATCTGGATGCATGGCAATGCCCACAGATGAGGCTAAACAGGAATCACTGAACCAAGGAATCACCGTGGGCACAAGCATTATGTAACAGTTCAAAGTGATGAGGAGGTCTTCCTTAATTACAATTGGTGTTAAAAAAAACTTCTATTAAAGAGACCTACTATTAAACTACTATTAAAGAAAGGGATTTCTGGTAATTGTCCCAAAACAAATTTCCTGCAGTCAATTGAAAGCATCTCTTTTGGTGCTTCCCTCAGTTTAAAGGGTACAACAGGCAATGCACAACCAGAGTGATGAGTGTCATTAAAATCCAACAGTAGTCTCCACAGCCATAAGGCCAACACAGAGAAGCTCACAAGGAGCTGCTTTCTTCAGGCCCTAAGTATCCTTAATATGTATGCTGCCAGGGGCCTGCATGCTGCTCTCAGAGTATTACAAGAATTACACATCAATAATGAAGAATCTTCTCAGGGAAAGGCAAATGCTGGATCTACTACATACTGTATGCACATGAATTTATAAATATAGAGCATATCCTGCATACAGGATGCCATGAAGCCTGGTTGGTAATATCCAACCATGTCTGTAGTTCACTCGAGCTTTATTCTCTTTTACAGTTTAGGTTACACATTCAAAAACAGAGAGTCCCCCTGTTAATGTTTATGAGGACATTTACAATAAATTCATGTCAGCTAGATTTAATGCAGCTTTGAAGACTGAAACTTTACACTGCAAATAAAAAAATGGGTTTAGCCGATCCCTGAGGCTGCAGGAGAAAACAGCCCATAACCTCTTAGTTCGTCTCATTTTATCCTTACATGAAACTGACCATCTTGTTTAGCTGTGCTACACAACTGGAGCCATAAGCAACAAATGTCCATTACATCTGTGACACTGTGTTGTATAGAGCCTGTAAATTCAAATATTTGAAAAATAATGGCCTCATTATAACTTATACAGCCAGGTTCACATATGGAAGCTGTTTCAGGTGAGAAACCTCATACTGCATTTTGTGTTTTGATTGTGATTTTCCAATGTAGAATTTTCAGACGTAACATAAAAGCTACACACCATTTTTCTTTAGTGCTTATAAAAACTCATTTTCCAGGTATGCCATATCTGTGCTCAGCTACTACCAATTATTGCTTTAGTTTTTCCTGCTATAACTCAAGTCTGGCCATATTTTCTGGGACACATGGATAATTTTGTTTACAATCTCCCACACATTTACTGTGTTCATTTAATGCATAATTCCAAAAAAGTTTGGCTTACCCTCTTCCCTGGTGTCTGTGTTCCCGGCACACACTGGCACTGAAGGGCCCCACTGTGACAGCGACCTGTGTATCCCGGCACACACTGGCAGCTGAAGGAGCCCCACTCGCCGTGACAGCGACCTCGGTGGCCACAGGATGGATAGCCCATGTTGACACAGCTGCTATCGGTGGTCAGGCAGCCTGGAGAGCTGGACTGTGAGTCGGCCGGGGAGCCCAAATCATACAGCTGAGTGGAGGAGAAGAGATAGTAAATGTAGAGAGGAGGAGAAGAGAGGAAAGGAATAATGAGAAGAGGAGGACGAAGGGATGGAGCTTTGAGGGGAAATGAGAAGGGAACAGAGGAAAAATGAACAAAGAGCCTAGGATAAGGGAGAGGGAACAGATGGAAAGAGCAGGAAAGAGGTGAGCAAAGTTGAGATGAAAAGATGGGAAGTAAGTAGTAAGAGTTGCCAGTAACTAAGTAGCTTACAAACAGGAGAGAAAAAGGCAAAGTGACAGCAGGGACAGGGGATTGGGGAAGACATGGGACAGACAGGTAGGAGGTAAGTAGCCAGAGGGGGAGTTGGAGTTGGAAAAGAAAAACATAAAGTCAAACAGGGTGAAAAATGAAAGAATTCTGGAAGGAAACTTTCAAATGTGTTGAAGGACATGAGGTCAGGATACACCGTGGCCTTCTCTTCTTTCCCACTCTCATCTCTCTCTGCTTCTATACCTTCTCTGACTTTCTTTACCCAAAGTGATGAAACCAAACACTGGACCAGTCTTCTAACGGACAAACAGCATGGCCGCCAGCACAGAAAGCTGAAAGGACGGGGGAACCTTGAACGCCTAAATTTGTGTCCCTCACAAAAGCATGCCATAAAAGACAATAATATGTTCAATCTCCTCTCTGCCCAACCTGGTCTTTATGAGTTCTGTTAGTGCCGCGGTGAGGACGTAGGAATGCAAAGGATCGTAAAAACTGGCACTGAGTCATGCCGCCAGGGAGCTGCTGATTGGCTCTGACCTCCAGCAATGGGGCATCTTATTGGTTGCTGACCTTTAAATGCTACAGCTCCTGTTTGCTGGGATTGGACCGATGTTGATTGCTAGGAACTGAAAAACATACATTAGCAATCAATGATTGAAAGACACATTTGGGTGTCTGCGATTGATCTAACTGTGCATCTGAGTCACCGTAGAACGTGTACCTGAGTGTCTGAGCAAAACACTTGGACCGTTATATGAGCTGAATGCAAAAATACACCTGCTTCTACTTAAATTACAAATTATGGCATCAGCTGAGAAGGCTGTCACACTCCCACTCAGAGACACGACAGGCTGCCCTATTTGCCAAGATTCATTTCAGGTGTCGGGTATAAAAAAACGTGAAACTGAAAAACTATTCTAGACCAAAATACTGTACAGGTTTAGAGCTGTAAGTGTGCTGTACAGTGAGTGACATTTCACCAAAAATGGCTGAACCTCATAGCTCCTCAATCTCAAGAGGATCTGTGGTGATAGACACGCAGAAATGAAATTTGATGTCAGGCTGAGAGAGCACAAAATCTGAATATCAGATTAAAGCAACTTTGGAAATACACACAAATGATACATTACATGAATGTCCAACATGCAGTAAGGTGTCTTAGTATGGTGTTGGGCCTTGCTGAGTCCTCAGAGAAGCCTCAGGGCATAAAGAATAAGTCTGTGGACACCCCAACTATTCCCCCATATGTGATAAATGAAGCACTCATTCTAAAACCATCCTCTCCTCTAGGAAGCTTTGCACAAATGTTGGAACCTGTCTTCAGGGATTTTCTCCCACAAGAGTATTAGTGAGGTTGGACACTGATGTTGGGTGATAAGAAATAGACATTGGATGGAGTTGAGGTCAGGGCTTTAAGCTTCTTATTATTTTTAACAGATCTGACTTTATGTATCGGGGCATTGTCATGCTGAAACAAAGAAGGGGCCTTTATTAAACTGTAAGCACTTTTACACATGCAGGCAGCATGTGCCAGAATAACTGTATGTTTTCAACATTGGTCCAGAATGTTTAAGTCTATTGCAAATCAAAGTTTCAGCTGATAACAATTGCAAATCCAACTTAAACTGAACGCTCCCTGCACTAAAAAGCCATTAGCCCAACCCCTGCAACTGCAAACCTCCATACTTAAAAATGGAGTGACAGTTGTGTCAAACCACAGAAAAACTTAAAGCAGTAATGTTAGACTGAGAGCTGAGGGAGAGCGACAACCAGAATAATGACAGGACAAGGAGTTAAAAGCAGACGATGACGAATGGCAGCCAGAGGGGAGAGACCCAACTCCAGAATAGAAACACAATTATAAAATCGAAAAATCTCTTCCTGTCCCTTTTCCTGGACAGAGCCTCATGTGTATTTGTGCTTTTATCCCAGTCTAGTATACGCTCTCTTCCATCCACACATGCCACATACTGTTTCCATACAGCCATAAATCACACCTCAATAGGCTTAATGGAGGCATGTTTCTGTTTTGCCATTAACAGACACCCACAGAAAACACACTCACACACAAAAACACACACACACACACACAGAGCCAGCTACCTAATCACAGGATCAAGTAATATAATACAGACACTTAAAATTAAATTCACATAGAGGGTGTTCAGTTCCAGAATACAAAGACACATTTCTTGTGGGTTGAAAACAATATATCTAATTCTAATAAAAAAAAAATCTACATCAACTACCCTAACCACATCACAGGCACTCACACCTCAAGTGAAACAGATGATGTTGCTATGGCAACAAATGTGACACATTAGCTTATTCTGTGGTAATAAGAACAACACCACCAAATGAAAAAAATAAGAGGAAAAAAACATCATACAATGCCAGAACATGTCCATCAACATTATTAATCATCAGTACGCCTACTCTTGCTTGCTCTTTGGAGATTTATTATCCTCATGTCCACCCACATGCATCATGCAGATTTCTCTCATTAATACATAACGTTTGTGCAGCCTCCTGCTACGTCTCCAGCTAAGGTGCACCACACCAAGCACAAGCCTTCAGACTGCAGCAAGAGAACCGAATATCCTTTTATGTCCCCACTCTTGAGATTCAGCATCTTAATAGAGCTTTAAAGGTCTTCTGAATGGATACAGATAAATTGTGTTTACGGAGGGTTAAAGATTACTGTACAGTTCTGAGAGCCGTGCTCATTGGCCCTAAGGGCCCGTGGCTCCACACTTAACCAGACTACGAGACAAAAATAGTTTCAATGAGCGAGCTGGACAGGTGACCAACTGACTGAGCTGTTTTACATTAATATACACACAAAGTTGGAATCACAGATGGGTCCCTACAACTTACAGAGTGGGCAACAAAAAAAAAAAAAAAAAAAAAAATCAAGGCCACACACACACTCATACACATTACAGAAACAAAATAAAATAACCAATCTTACAGTTTATTTCCACATTTGTTTCCTTTTGGACAACTGCAAAACAACAAAGATAATCCAGACACCAGTAAAGAGATTCCCATAACATCATTTTACACAACATACTTTTTCTTAATCGCTGTCATAATTCCTAAAATAATAATATTTAATTTAATAATTTAATTTAATTTAATTTCATTTAATTATTAATTATGAAATATATTAATAATTTTAGCAATTGTTTAGAACAATATTATTTCCAACTTCATGAGCTAATGTATGAACGCTACTCAAAGCCTCACATTACATTACACATACTGTGGCATTTGTAGGCTATTATTTTTAAATAAACAAAGTAGTATAAGATATGCACACAGTATTAATACCCTGAGATGAGGTGATAGAGAGTAATGAGAGATGTGCTGCATCACTGGCTACAGATGCAGTTGAATCTGGCTGCATGCATTTCATTTCAAGAGATGGTTTAGATCAAATATGTGACTCTGTTTTAAATGAAGTCAAGTAGAAGTAAAAAGCTTATCAGGGGTTATTATAGTTTTGAGACTTAAAATAGGAGCAGGCATTTATCCAAGATCCTCCACTTGAACATTTGAAGAACAAGCTTCACTGAAAGAGTCCAGCAGTGTTCACTCCCACAGTACCAGCAGTTGTTCATTTCTCATTTCATCCAATTTGAAGTAGTCACTGCAACAGAGTTTGCTGGGCTGAAAGCAACAACTACCGATCAAACTGTCTGTTGCCTCCTCCTAAGTGTCACAGAAGATGAGAATTCCTGTTCCCCTCCCACTCCCCTTGTAGAGAATGAAAACTTTCCATGATCAGATTACAAGCACATCTGAATGCAGAGCACAGTTTATGCCAGGTGTAAATGAAGTCTAAACCACAAGATCATTTTGAACTTTGGAACAGATGCAGGCAATATGATAGTCATTATCACTAGCAGTGAGTAACAAAGGCAATGTTACTTTACTAGCGTTACACACTACCTATTTTTAGCAGTAAGCTAAAGCACAAACATTTAATTTCAAATATTTTGGTCATTCCACCATGGGATTTTAAATTATCAGGGAACACATATCTTACCTGGCATTAGTGGGAATACAGTCTAGTACGCAAGACCCTTGCGTTTATGTCTAAATACCAGTTATGTCAGTCAAGACTCGATAGTTATCAACTGGCAGGCAAAATATCTCACTTAGACAGAGGTTCTTTTGATGTCATGCTAAAAATGTGCAGCAGAAAACAAAATTTCAGGCTTTAAAAGCCTATCATACCTGAGGCCTGTGTTCCTACAGAAATGATTTGGGTTTTTTGGGCGTTCAGCACGGATTGTCATGGTTGATAGCATGGAGCAATAGGGGGTTACCTGAAAGTCCTGACTTTGGTGAGATTGGGAAGGGGGTGGAAATGTTCATATTGCATTTCAACCTTGGAATGCATAAGTATCTGAAAGCGTACTGAGGCTACAGTTCAAAGGGTAAAAAATATCTCTTACATGGCACAAGGGTACAGTGAATGTTGAAACCTGTTATTAATCCATTTATCAGCTAGAGTGCAGGTGCGAGTTTATGTTTGCTTGCATGCTAGTGTGCTAATGGTTGTGTTATTATGGGTGTGTACGTCTGTGTCCTTGTTGCATGTGCAAGTGTGTCACCTTGCTGTCCACAATGAGGTTGCGAATGCAGCCAGTGAAGTGTTTGTGCTGAAGCTGAGGGTAGATGTAGGGGATGTCCTCATTTACACCACCAAGCTGGAGCACGTGGCTCATGTTCAGGTGTCTAAAACACATAAAAGACATGAATATGTAAAAACAAGCACTCATTACAAATTGCGCATAGTAAATACATGCACTGTTACATGAGAAGATTACTTGATAATGCAAAGACGTTTTTATGTCAAATGTTCAGCAGTTGCCAATTTAGGTTAGCATTCATGTGGAGCAGACAAATGTAAATCAGAGACAGGCCCAATAAGAGTTCTGAATCTGAAACAAAACATTAAAATTGCTGGTGGTTAATCCAAAACAAAAACAGTGAGCAAAAGGACACTATGACATTTAGTAGAGTCAAGAACTGAAGAGTTGGGCAATAACTCTTGTTGGCTTGTCACTAGGAGCAACCCCTTAGATATGACTTTATTATTTAATAAAAATATTGATTTGCTCAGCTTTAACACAACGCTATGAAAAAACCCTCACATATCAGTTAACCAGTTAATCACCACATCTCATCAAGACTCAATAAAAAATATTAAAAAAATGTAAAAGTATTAATTTTCTATTAGCAAAACTTAGGTTGTTATTTTACAAGTATATAGCATGGATAGATGTCCACAGTCCTTTCATGATTGTCACCCTACCGCATGAATTTAGCTAATAAACGTAAATATTGTAGGTCTGCATAGCATTTTCTTTTGACGACTGTAACTAAGGCTAAAGGTAAATATTCACATTAGTTAAATGAATTGGAAACATGCAAAACATGTATCAACTCCAACATAAAAGACATTGGAGAATACATTTAAGCCATATACATTTTATTTAATTTGTGAATACTAACCGTTTAGCTATAAAAATAGGAAAATCTATAGTCCTTCATATGGCAACATGAAAATATGTATCAATAAGCATACAGCCACTTCTGTCTTTTAAAAATAAAGGTGTGTATGTGCATGTTCAGATGTTTGTGTGTACCTGTCAGTGTTGGGTGTAACGCCCGTCACTTCACAGGAAGACTGGTCCTCAGTGGTCAACCAGCTGCCCAGTCCCTCCATTTCCATTACTGCTGCCCCCGAACAGCGATCAAGGGTGAAACGCACTTCCTGAAGAGAATACACAAGGACATGCTGAATAGAATGTTACCAGAGAAAGCAAATGCATTAATAAAGTCCTCTATTTCTCCGCATTAAAATGAGTGTACCTTCTGTTGCTGTCAAGTGCTCTTTTAACATTATTACTCTAGTGGGAGCTGCCTCTCTGACTCACATTTCTTTCATTAGTGCATATTACTCTCCTGCTGCCTGCTATGTTTCCTATTAACACACACACAAAAAAACAAGACTTCACATCATCAACCAGCATGTTCCAATGATTGTGGAATCATTCATGAAACAAATATGTTCTAATCTTTCTGGACATAAAAATAATACTTACATACAGGGCATTATAACTAACACAAGGAGGTATCACGTACATTGGTGTCATAACTGTATAGGGCTTTTAAAGGACTGATAATACTTTCTTTTTTTATTTCAGCCACATTTCATTTTTTCTAAAAAAATAAATAAATAAAAAAAACGCCATAATTACTGGTGGGTAACAGCACCCTGTGTATGTGCCAGTTTTTTCTAGCCTTACAGTTTCAGCCATTAGTACTGTGTTGCAACACATGACCTTTAAATGAACTATTGCCACATCTGTGATAAAAGCTTTCATGTGTCTTGTCAGAATACAACCCTTCCCTGTTTATGTGTGCAAAGATAAGTTTTATTTGCAATATTGATGTCAGATATAAATAAATAAGACTGCCAGTTAGACATGATTAATAAACATATATTCCATACGCAAGAACACTTTTGTATTATCATACTAAATCCTGTATTCTTCTCTGTGAGGTTTATGATACAATTAGCAAAACATGGAACATGGAATTAAGGGACATGACAGTAAAAAGAGATAGACAAGAATATTATATAGGGGTTATGTTCTCCTGGACAGCAACTTAATAATAAAGCATAAAGATCCTAAAACAGCTGTACTAGTGACCCAACTACTGACCTGCATAATTTGCCTTAATAGACTGATAAAAACATAAAATTGAGGTTACTTGTGAGTGTAGGCAATTCTTTACAGTAAAATGACAGAGCAATGCCTCCTCAAGCTTTAAATTTAGGAGCAGTAAGTGGAGGTACATCTGTGGAGAAAAAGCAGCTAGTACACTATGTGGCAGCTGTGCCAGCTGATTGCTTAGTAGGAGTGGTTGTTTGCAGGACTAACATTTATACATACTATTATGCAAACAACTTTAGTTCTTTACAGGTTTCCAGTTTCATATAGTTTTACAGTCATCGACAGAAATACACCATCGAGATTTACATTGATCCAGAATTTATTTCGATCTGTTATTCTATTCAACAGTACAGTGTTGTATGTTGTTGTGTGATCTTTACAGACAACAACAAATTCTTTGGCAAGGTGATGTCTGATTCATGGCCAAACCTTGTTGCATAAAGCTATAGAAACACTGCTCATGATGAGATTCTTGGGTGTAGAATCATACAGTAAAAATCTACTGAGATCAGCCGCATTGCTTAGATGAGCTGCTGTCACATAACAACAGCTCATCTAAGCAGGTCATACAACCAGGTTGGATAAGCTGCTGCTGACTATTCAAAATGAATGAATGGATTCACGTGTGATTTAGAACAAAACCGTTGTGATGCAGAATAATCCCCATTGTAATACCAAAGGTCTCAATACATTACTGTATTCATGATTGCAAGGATATAATAAAAATAAATAGAGGAAAAAAAATATTACCCAAAATCTTGGTACATTCATGTATTCATTTGGCTGCCCTCATTCTCAATACTGAGCACATGTACTCCGTGTTTGTGCATGTGTCAGTGTGAAGCTAACCCTAAAATTGTTTTTCAAATCAAATTCAAAAAAGATGAACAAAAATTGTGCACTTCTGTGACAAAGGTTGAATGGTACTGAACTGAACAGGAAACAAATACAAACAGTACACACAATTGAGCAGCAAACTAGTGGCAAGACATGATTCTCTCTCTATAGTCTGCACTTACAGTAAGGGAGTGCAAGCAGCTACGGAGGGTTTGGGGAACAGTGTGGGTCTTTGAATAACCAGCTAAATGAACCAAATCAAGTTTGACTATTCAGTTTTAGGTTTTAAAGAGACTTTTGATGATGCTGAATATGAGGCTTTTATTTTGTGCTGACAAAGACCTGACTCAGTCCTGTGCTTTTACTGAAGAGGTCCTCCTCTGTGTTGGAATGAGGCTTGAAACTTTTTAGGCTGGGTTATATTAAAGACTCTAAAAATAGCATCACTGACTGTCTTCTTGATATTTAAGAGGGGCAAGAACTGTAAGGCAGTGGTTATGTGTGAGCCCTTGGAGGTGAAGAGCTCCAGGCCGTTCTCAGTCAAATGAAGATTAGCTTAATTTCACCTGAATCAAATTCACTTGAAATTATCCTGGGTAGGGGGTGTCAAAGGAAGGCTATTGCAATCATTTGTCTCACTCTCACCACTATTATCTCCTTCTGCACCGTACAGTACAGACAGTCCTTTAATATTAAATCACCAACTAACATCTTCCCATTTCGGTCCCTAATAATCGTATTAAATAGGCTTGCATGGGGCAAAATGGACGATATTAGGAGTCCATGACATGAAGTATTTCTCGAACTTCAGCTGTAATGTTACAGTGTAGAATCGCTGCTTCACAGTGTAGTCATCTGTGAAATGTTAATCATTCACAACAAGACAGGAATCACTAACTGATTGTAGCAAAAAACATTTCGTTTGAAAATGTGACGTTGCTGTTGACGTTTGGCATTATTTAAACAATCATTATTCTGATGTTAGCTCAGCAGGACCTTTTGCTGAAATTCAACTTGTCTAATCCCTAGCCATTGGTTTTCAGATTCAATTCAACATGCTGAAATCATTTTTGGTTTAACTACTCATGTCAACCAAGGTTTACAGGGGTGCTGTTACACATTAAACGGCCAAAACTAATTTACATGAATTACACAAGTCAATGTGGTAAAAACCATAACAATACTATGGCCAATATAAAGTATATTCAGACATGTCAACTGCAAGATATCAAACTAAACTACAGGAGCAACTTGTTTCCTAAAAAATACAATCTTTCACCTGGTCTGCACAGATGGTAAGGTTTAACACAACACCACCTGTGAAGCACTCTTTTTGGGATATCTAAAGTGGAGGTGAAAATCGATATAGACAAATAACACATTTTCTTTTCTCCTGGAAGAAAGGTTAAACTTATGAAACTCTAACAAAGGTACACTGCCCTCTTTGTTTTTTTTTTCAGTGGAGCGTGCCATACATAGGCAGGAATCACTAACTGATTGTAGCAACATAGCATAAGATCATGTTTTATTCTTATGTTGTCTAAGATACCAAAGACATGGCTACAGTGACATATGTGAAACATATCTGCTTTACCAAAAGCAGTGGACAAAGTCTGCACCAATAAAGCTGACCATAGTTGAGTTGTCTTGGAAATCTCAAGTAATATGCTGACTGGATTCAATTTGATGCATCTGGACTGTATAAAGAAGCATTCAATTTGTGTGTAACACACAATTTCCCATTATAAACGTAGATGTCAAACTCAGCTTCATTCATAACTACCTGCTGGCTGCATGAGATGATGAGGCCAAAGGTGTGGGGGGGATGCTCAGTGAGTGTAAAGCTGCTCTCATCAAGCCAACACCGGCGCAGTTCAACACCATAACTATATTGTGTTAGTGGTTTATTGGCATCCTTGAACACTTGCAGTAGTCTTTATAGGTGGTATTTGTTTTAAAGTACATATGTTCAATCTCAGAGTTTTCACATAACCTATAAACAGTAACACTTTAATTTCTGGACATTTCTTAGCTAATATGAGTGTAAAACGGACAAATTAAGATGTTCATATGATTGACATATTTAAATAGCTAGTTATCTTACATCGATTTAAAAGTAAAATATTTTAATGCAGGAAAAAGATCTCGATTTCAGTGACCAAACTGTGAAACTGGAAGAAAAACATGTTTTTCATCTGCCAGTATATCTCAGTGTGAATACACTTGGAACTTATTTGCTAAATAAATGGTGGCTGGTGTTAAATGGGTGAAGCGTCCCACCTTGCTATTGCTGCGGACATCCAGCCGATGCCACCGCCGGTCTGCCACGTTCACGTTGCCTGGCAACTGTAGCACCACTGTGCCAGAGCCATGGTTGATTTTCAAGGTGGGGGTCCCATCTATTAGCTCTAGATGGGGAGAGAGAAAAAAGATGAGAGACCGGGAGAATTGGTGAGGGGTGACAATACTTTGAAATCATCAGGTGTTAAGAAATATTGAGTTTTGAGAGCTTCCAGCATCAATAGTTCTGGTTTGAAGATACTGACAACCAACATTTAGTGA
This sequence comes from Scortum barcoo, assembly GCA_023238725.1. Classification (NCBI taxonomy): domain Eukaryota; kingdom Metazoa; phylum Chordata; class Actinopteri; order Centrarchiformes; family Terapontidae; genus Scortum; species Scortum barcoo. The sequence goes on from CM041531.1 coordinate 14,831,125, forward strand.
TGGTTTTCAAGACTCTAAAACAGCACTGCAACCATCGTAACTAACTGATGCACAGCAAACAATTAAGTAGTGTATTAAGTGCCATACATTAAAGAGAGCACACTGACAGTGTGGTACATAGCTTGCTAAATGGTTAATAATGTCTCTATATATTAGCTCTAATGAGAATTATTGCACAGAGTTGTTAAGTTTTTTCTACACATCTCATGGCAGTCAACAAACATCAAACAAAACTTATCACATTCTATTTTCTGACTTACTCAAATGGCAAATTAAAAGTTAATGAAGTGGTTAAGACGGCTTGTATGCTCGGCACCGTATGTAAGGAGTTATGCGAATGCTGGTCCAACAGCCAGTATCGGCAATCCATCATCATGCATGCTGAACTTCAAAAGAACATGCAGACACATAGCACTGTGTTGGTTGTGGCTTGTATTTAGCGACTATCAGAACTGAGACTCACAATTTTCTAAATGTTAATTTCTAGACTTAATAAAATGGGCTCTCCATTATGGCCATTCACCAAATTATTTGCAGTCCTCTAATGGTTTGTGCCAGTATGAGTGTGCCAATATTCTTCTGGGTTTATTTTTATAAAGTCAACAGGATGAAACTGGAGTAATTTTATTTTTCTTTCTGTTACTGCCCATAAGAATCTGCCACAGACAAAGGTTGCCTTGACTAATGCAGCCCATCATTCTGGTGTATTGTAGTCATTCCTAACATGACTATCCTGCAGCTGATCACTACATCACAGACTGTTCCACCTTTGCATTAGTCCACACAAAAGTAAACTTTATTGATGTATTCACATTCAATTCAGGACATGTGGAAAGAACTACAAATGTGACCGCAGTGACTTCACTGAAAATCTGTTGTAATTATGTTATTTGGAAATTATAATTTATGTCAAGACTGAAGTATGTCTCTGTTGGCTGTATTCAATTAAAAAATAATAAGCCGTCACAGTTCATGTCCAATAGCTCATTGTTCCTAATTTTCCCCGCTGCCACCCTGAAGCTACACTCCCACACACCCACTGCCTGCATTAGGGATTCAGTTTCCACTTAAGCATGTGTTTTTATGTTTCAGTTTGAGGACTCCCATTTGGCATTTTCCAGGTTAACTTCTATTCATACAAACTGAGGTGGTTACCCTATATCCTAGAATTATAATTAACACAGAGACAAACTCCAGTGTGAATTTCACTAACTTATGACACTATGACATTTGTCTTCATGCTTGAGTCAGAAGAAGTTGGAAGTCAAAAGAGGTAGACAAGAATCAAAATCCCTTCCCACTGCTCTTCAATCAGCTGCGTGTCTGACTTCAGCAGAGCTTTCGTCATCCCCCTCGTCATCTCTTGCAATGTCAGACTGTCTATCAGCTCTTTCATCCTGTTTCTCTCTTTTACCTCCTGCTCTGCTTCACTCTTTCATTAACTTTTTCACCGTAACTGACATTTTTATGTTGTGCCACTTTCAAATAATTCACAAATGCTTTCGACTGACATTTTCTTTTCACTGTGCTTTTGTGAACCGTGTTTTTCTTCTTATTTTTTTTTCTGTCAGGCTTACTTATGACGTGTATTGAGATGTGTTGATTCTTAATGTCTCTGTGCAATAACATTATCACCTCCCTCTTGAATTATATCATGTAATGAATCTTGCTGCATCTTCACCTTGAGCACATGAGATGCTACTCTTCTATAATTGCCTTGTCAAGGCTGAGATGTGCCCCTGCAATGAGTGTCCCGTACTTGATTATGCTGCCTCTCATATAGGTAAAAAAATTCAAAGCCCTAACAATGTCATTTTTCAAGCCACAGTGCAAGTTTGTTGTTAGCCTCTCTTTTCCTCTCAACTCCTTCAATTACCTGCAAGTTGATTTAGCTCGCACCAGCTGCAAGATGAGTTGCTGCTGCACTTCAGGAATGATCCAATTAATTTTAATATATTGGCTGAGGCCAGACGATTGACCAAGAAGAATGGAGTAAATTCAATATATCAGTTCAATCCAAAGCCTCCCTCTTTTGTTTAACTTATACATTGTTGTCTTTAGGCTCCACCTCACTGTCCCCATTCCTCAGTTGCCTCATTCATTCCTTTTTCTCACTTACTGTTCCACCTGGGACCCTTCACCTATTTTTCATTTTTATCTTGCACGTCTTTCTATTGCCATTCTTCAGGCTGAACCCTCCCTACCCGCAGGGGAATTTCCATCTTCCTTGAACCCCAATGTTCGCTTGCACCCCCAACCCCCCTTTTACACCCGCACTGGGGCAGAGCTCAAAGCCACAAAGGGCGCCTGCATAAGCCTGACAAAAAAGACCTTTTCACAGATGGGCATACTTGTTCTTATGAATGTGTGTGAATGCATACAGACACCTGTATGCTAGATGTAGGTATGTGCAGAAAAGTGCACACGCACAACCACACAGACAGACACGTAAAGCCAGTTAAAAGTCAGATTGACCAACCGATCGTCTGGTATGGCTAAGGAGCCTTCTTGTCAAGACTGACGTGACATTTTCCCAAGAGATGAACACAGACTTCAGAGGTCTCAAATGAAGAACACAGGGGAGAAGTGAAGCAGCGAGAAAAGAGAGAGAGAGGCAGACAGAGAGAGAAGAGAGAGAGAGAGCGAGAAGCAAGGAGGAGACAAGGAGCTGTAAGAGCCAAAAGTATAAGGCAGAAAAAAGAAAGGCGTGTAAGAGAGAAGGAAATGGAAAAGCAAGGGCAGAGGAGGAAAAATCAGAGTGGCGACTTACAGAGGAAAGATAGGGAGCAAGTTTGATTGAACACAAAGCTGAGAAGGAGGCCAAGTTACGAAATGGCAGATGACAGGTGGGATGACGGACAGTGACAGGAATAAATGAGAACAGAACAATGGAGACAAAAAAAGGAAGCCAGAAGGTGATGAGTAGAGAAGAACATGACGATGGATCAAAGACAGGACACATACAAAGCAGACGGAGGAAGTGACAATCAGGTTTTTTGTTGACTGGTTTATACATTTTTATTTTCATTTTCTTAATGAGCTTGACAGGTTTGCAGCAGTTTGGTTTTTCTTATGAAGAATGTTATGAAGCCGTTATGAAGTATTCATCAGTGATGCCTCCCAAAATCTCCCAAAAATGCTATTATACAGAAACTACAAAAACTGGGAGCCTGACAGATATCAGTCAGTTATAATAAAATAAGTAAGCAATATTGTGATTTTTTACCCCTTTGATCGGGATAAATGAATTTGACACATATAATAGGCCTATTAGTTAATGGCAAAGAAATGTTAAGAACCTGTGAGAGAGAACCCTGAAGAGACTAAAAGTAATAATGAATTCATCTTGTTAACAGATAGACAAAGCTTGATTTAGCTGATAAGACCCTGTGCCAAGAACTTTATTTTCTCAGCAATGTGTGAGAAAAAGAAATGGAGAAGGAGAGATCTGCTGCAGGATGCAGGATAAATCCTACAGCTTGATAGTCACAAGAAAAAAAAAACGTAGATTGTTGTTCCTCTGGCTAGCATAATAACTGCTGAACTTCTTTTCTGTTGCTTTGGTAAAGTTAAATGGTACTGAACTGAGCGAAGGTGCCACACAAAGACATACAAACAGAAATGGATAAAGAAAAGAATGTGAGAGGAAAGGTTAGCCGGGAGTGCAGCGGGCTGGCAGGCCAAATGGGAGCATCTTCATACGGGCCGGCACGCCTTTTAAATGCTCTACTAGGGTTAGGACAAGACTTTGCTCTTAAAAGGGCTCATCCACACGACCAGGCTTCTTTTCAGCTACTCATACGTAATTCATTACCTCCTACTCTGAGACAGACAAGAGGGAGTGAGAGAGAGAGAGGGCGAGAGAGATAGGGTATGAGAGAGTTACAGTGTGTGCTTTGTGTGCAAGGAGAGCTTGAACTCCCACAGAGTTGGGGGCTCTTAAATATGAAAAATGTCCTCCTCTTCTGACAGCCTGAGGATACACAGGAGTCAAACAGAGAGCATATGGACTGCATAAACAGCATTACCAATCACACTGCTACACACATACACCCACCATCACCCTCACACACACACATACACGCACACACAAGCAGTAACATATACACTAATGGCCACAGAAGTCCGCCTGTGTACGAATCAGCAGGCGATGCAGCAAGAGCAGAGCAGAGAGCTTCTTGTATAAACGATCTGTCAGCTAGCTAGCCGGCTCCGCAGCCGACGCATATTGGATCTCCGCATCCAGCAGCACTTCCTATTTGAAAGCCGCTGAAGTGCTAAGCTGGGGGGTACTGCTACAAAACAGCTCTGTGGAAAGTGAATGTAATGCCAGAGTGAATCTGTGTGTTTCTGTGTGCTGCTGCTTGCTCAATCCCTTTTCTTCCATCTACGGTCTTCATTCATCAGTCCTCCCCTCTGATAGTGAGACCCTATGAACAAATGTCTGATTACGTGAAGTTCCGAGGATGAGTTCCTTTGATTCAAGGGAAGAGTTAAAAAGCAAACATGCACACCCTTGTGAATCCTTATCTGACCCCCTGCCGGCAAAACTTTTCCATTCTACAAGGGTGCTGTAATTACACAAATTTAATTTGTCTTGTTAATTTGTCTATTGATTGGACAAGCGCTGGCCCCTGGCTGGTAGCCTTTGCGTGTGTGTGTGTGTGTGCGAGTGAGAGAGAGACGGTAGTCCTGTGTGTTGGCTCAAGCACTTCAGAGCAGGTCTAATGCTTCCAGCCATGTTTGTCATTTATTGTTGATGTTGCTGGACACAAATCATTACTGTGACAATTAATCTCACTAATACAGCTGAGGTCAAAGTGTAGCATTGCCAATCAGGCCAGACAGGCATGATGCTAAGTGAGCCAGCTTTGCTGTATGTGGTGCCAGAAACACTATTAAAACAGTATCTGACAACTTGCAAAGGACTTGGAGAAATGACATAATGCCCTTTTCTTAGAAATATATTTTGGCTCATTCCAAAAGACTTTTTACAAAGAATGCTTGGCCTACATAAAGAGAAACTAAACACAATGGAGGTCATTGAAGGAATAACATGACATTTTCGTAAATTCCTGTGCAATCATTGCAATCAATCAAATATTCACTGGTCCTGTAAATTATATATTCTCATTGTCTAAATAGCCTCAGTATTTATGTAAATATCATCACTTAAACACAAATATATTTAATCCTTGCAGAAACTGAAATGCGAAACTGACATCTTGTGGGGGCTTATGTGCTTATATCTTGGTCGCGCACAGTGATTGTACTAAAGTCTTTATATTAGAGGAATGAGCGTAATTCATCATTTCAAAAGAAAAGAAGTAATCCAATCCAACTTCATTTATAAAGCACATTTAAAAAAACACCATCAGCTGGCCAAAGTACTGTCTAATCAAAAATAACTTGTAGGTAGGTAACCATCAATTATTAGATGTAAACGTGCAATATGTAGACATAGCAATCTGAATAGCAGTCAACAAATTCACCAAAGACTGTCCAAAACATGTTTTAACACATTTAGGGGACTTTTGTCTGAAATTTCTCTTTATTGTGTCATATTTATGAAAATATTTAGTGTCTTGTGGGAATTCATATTTTACTGGTTATGGTCGTGTTTTCATATCATTAATAGACATAAAAATCATCCATATAAGCAGAAAAAAGGCATTGCATATTTCTGTAACTTTTCTGATTTGTTTTACTGTGGATTTTACTTATAGTTTTGACTGTATTGCTTTCTACAGTGTAGGAGGATGGAAAAAAGCCCTATATCCTACGGGGGGTTACCTGCTGGAAACTTTTGTGAAATTCTTACTTTTGTGCAGTCAACAAATGATGGGTATGATAAATCTGACGTGACTGGAAGATGTTTTCTTCCACACAATAATTCTAACTGACTATTACAGAGGTATAAATACCAACTGTAAGTATATTAGATATCAGATGACCACTAGGAAACACCCTGAGATATACTGACAGGTGGTAGTGACAATGTCAAAGTAAATGCCAGTCAGACAGGCGGCATGGTTGCTAGGGCAATGCCATACTTGTCAAAAATGTAATGTCAAAATGGAAGCATGAGGAAGTCCCCACTGGAAACTTTTGGGCCATAAATATACCCAGAGAAAGTGATGCATATTACATTTTCTTCAGCTAAATCGTATCTTGACACAAGCCGGACACACGCCACATGTTCATGGCAGGAGGCTCTGTTTTGTTCTTCAGCTAGGTTTTACAGACACATAATTTAAAAAAAAAAAAAAAAACATTATATATATCACTGTATCACTGGTGTGAGCCTTGTGGTGCAAAAGCAGCTTTATACAAACAATTGAATATTCATTGGAAATTTTAAGTCTGTGCCAGAATCGTTACCAGCTGTAAATGCCTATTAGCTATTCTACAGCACTAGTGGTTGATAATGGTTTCCAGCCATACTAATGCCCAGGTATATTAGTATGCAAATACAGTATGCTGTAAGGGCTATTTGCATATTTGCATTCTGTTATGCTGTTTTAACAGCAGATTCCTTATATAGCAATCAAACTAACTCATTCAACGAAAACAAACAGTTTATGAAAAAGGTCCTGATAATTATTAGAAGTGTTTTCACACAAAAGTAGATCAATTTGACTGGTACATTTGTGGTTGTGGGTGTCATAGGTTGCACTTCATGATCACTTATTTAAAAGGTTACTCTACAGTCATGAATAAAATATCTGTACAGTACTGTTCAATGAAACTAAACAGTTATTTGAACTGTTGCTCTTCTGTGCCGGCATTTGGATGAGCTCCATGCATGACAATGTCTAACAAGAGCTTAGCTTGAAACAAACTGACCCTGAACTGTTAATCAAGATGGTGCTAAGCTAAAAATGATTTTATGGAAATGTAAGGCTTCACAAATTAATAAACAACATTTACATAACGATGAAAAAACATTCAATATTCTGATCTTACCTGGAAAACAAGAGGTCAGCTTAGGTGTGTATTATTATGCCACATACGTGTGCACACCAGCTGTGTGTTATGACCATGTAATCTGTTCTCCCCCTGTAGTGTACACAACTATGTTCGCAGCGTGTGTTGGTGTGTATGTGAGTGCCTTACACCTTCTCTGGCCTACACAGCAGGGGCCGCCATGGTACAGCTGCCCTGCGGCAGGATAAAGGGCGGATGAGTGGGCGGCTTGGAAAAGCAAACCAGCATCTCAATAAGAAGCTGAAGGTCTGTGTGTGAAAATGTGTGTGTGAAGTAGTGGGGGAATATGATCAGGCTCAATGGGCAGCATCGCTTAACAAGGCTTAATAACAAGGTGAAGCACACACAAACTTACACTTCCTATAGTGACATGGTCAAAAAGAAAAGATTTTAGAGGTAGGTTAACATGTTCTCATGTGCCACTTAACATTCAAAGGTGAAAAAGCAGTTCAAGTTTTAAAAGAGTTTCCTATGCAGCCACATGACATTTAGTTTTGTCCTCTTCTCTTGCATCTGTTCCTTCAAATCCGCATTTCATCTCTCGAACTCTTTCTGAATCCTGAAACTATTAATGTAATACTCTTTTCAAACTACACTTTCAACTTGAAGTCATGCCACGGGAGCAATGCGTTCCCCCTCACATTATCATTTCCAGCACAGCTCTTGTACTTATAATACATTCATGTCGGGACTAGACCTTCAGTGTTCAGTTCACGACGTGTTTGATTTGAAAGTGACTCACCCCATTTTGTCTGATTCCTCTTGTAATTATGCATCAATACAATATGGCTCTTTGAGCATCATCGTGAGCAGAGGATGCTCGAAGCTGTGTTCTTAGGTTGATGATGAAAAGCGTTCCCTGTTCCCTTGTGCTCTGCTAATCCTACTTAATCAAAAAGTTCTCTTAGAGATGATAGGTTCAGATTCTGGTCATGAAACCACCTCTAAGTCACCTTTAAGTCCTTAAAATAAACAATGTTACCCCATCAACCTTGTCTTTTCACTCCTGATCTTCATCTTTGTTGTTTGTTATTTGTTAACAGTTACATTGATGATTGTGGCTCTTTTTGTCTGAAAATCAAATAGGCTTTTGTTAGTTGTTTTTATTTTGTTTCAGTTTTGTTAACGTTTGCCCTGCATAAGCTCTGCAACTGGATGTAACCTAATAGGCTCCATCATTCACGAGGACAGTGACTGAAAGTACTGTTGATGTCTTTTATAGCATTTTCTTTTATTTTCATATGCGCCTCAGTTGAACTTTACTCCCCTCTGTCTCCCTCTCGCTCATATCGGATATGCTTTAAAAAAAAATCTGTACTTTGTATGATTAGTGAGGTATACAGTTTGTATAGGCAGCTACTGCAATATATGGTGCTGGTATTATCCTTTTTTATTAAAAATCAGATATTGGCCATTCAGTGCTGTTCATATCAGATATGATAGAGGTTCAGCTGGGACGGCGGATGGTGAATATGTTTTTTTAATAATATTTGTATATCAGATGGCTTTGTGCGTTATGTGTTCAAGAAAAAAAAAATGTTTTCTCTGTTGCGTCAGTGGATTATACTTACCAGTATAGAAAAGAAACACTGTAAACTTGCCTTACCTTTTAAAAAATTATCATTAGTTGTTCAAGGTGTGATTGTTGTTTAAGAAATTTTATCTAGTATCTGGAAATGGTTGTGAATAAGCCCCCAAATTCCCAGCTTCACTGATGTATCTAATGGTTTTAGTCATTTGATTGAATTTTTTTTCTTATTATTATTATTATTATTGTATTGTATTTCATTATTATTATGAGCAATGTTGTGGACCCATCTTGTAAAGAGGACTTGTTTTATATTTTTGTAAAAATGTTTTTGTTTTAGGTTATACTTTGCTCACATGCATTTTTCTAAATTGAATAGCTGTAAATAATAAGGAAATATTTTGTTTATTCTAACTAACTAACTATTCTGTAGGAAATCTGGTATCATTTGCTGTATAATCTGTGCTTAATGGGAACTTGGAAGTGACAGGGTACATGCTATATAGGTACATCATACACAGTCAGCAGCATGTAGGGAGACAATACAGGACCAACAGACACAGTGCATTCAGGTCCCTTTACAATTTCCACATCTTGTTATGTTGTAGTATTGTGCTAAATTCATTTTCCCCAATCAAATTACACTCTATACTCTACATTGTAGATGCTGAATTGACAGTTCCTAAAAGTTCAGTGATCTCCATTATTTTTAAATGGAAGAAGTTTGGAATACTCTAGACACTTCCTTGAGTTGGTTACTTGGCCACGCTGAGGAGAGGGACCTTGGTAAAAAAGATGACCAAGAAATCAATGAGTGAGCTCCAGAGATATAAAGGAGTCTGAGACTGTGGAAAAAAGACTTTCTGATCAAATGAAACCAAGATTGAACTTTTCAGTTCTCAGGGTCGTGTCTGGAGGTAACCAAGTGCAGCTCATCACCTGCAGAGTAGCGCAGAGGGACGTGGTGGTATTTTTCAGTGGCATAGACTGGTCAAGGTTGAGGGAAAGCTGAACAGAACAAAATACAGAGATATCCTGGATGAAAACCTGGTCCGAGCACTCAGGTCCTCTAACCCGGCAACCTTCCAATTAAACAACAATCCTCAACACACAGCCAAGACTATGCCCAAGTGACTTAATGACTCCATTGATGGTCCCCACCCAACCAGATCTGCAAATCCAGGTGTGCAAAGCTGTTTGCATCATACTCAAAGCTGTAATCACCGCCAAAGGTGCTTCAGCTGAGTAGCTAATGCGTTAATGGACTAGTTAGATATGTAAATATGAAATTGATTTTATTTTAAGTTAATTTGAAAAAAATTACGTTTTCACTTTATCATTATGGGGTATTGAGTATAGATTCTTGAGCAGGAAAAAAATGAATGAAACACAACATAACAAAATGTGAAATAAAAGTAAAGAGGTCTGGATACTTTCTGAATGTAATGTAATTTCAGTCAAATCTTTATCAAGGAGATAATATTGGCAAAGACCCTCAGAAAATATTTTTAAACTGTTTGGTACATTGATCGACTTACATATACACATGCAGTTATATTACACTCATTACAGTCTCAGCCTGCCGATGGATTTGTTACATGTAGTAGGTGAACCTTGAAACAAGTTCATTAGAGCTCTAAATATGTAAGGCCTGACTCTAATTACACTCTGCGCAGTGAGAGATCAGCCTGAACTCCAAACCCATTAACTCTTTAGGATCCAATAACACACGCTGGGTGGCTTTCAGATGCACACAGACCCACTGACACCAAAAAAAAAGCTGAAGAAATTATTCAGGAATTACTCTGCAAACCTGCTTATAACACACACACACACACATATACACACACAAACAAATACACACCACGTCCGACTCCCCGGCAGACCTCACCTCCCACACATATTACTTTGGCAGTGATGGAACAACAGCATCTTTCCCAAGAGAGAGGACCAATGCAAGGGAAGAGGTAGCGAGAGAGACAAGGAGGCGTTAGTCTCTCAGATTAAAACACTAAATATACTGAGATGTACAAGACATTTTGTTCTTTCTTTCCGTCTGTCTATAATTCCTGCCCGCCATCCTCGGTTCAACAAGCTTTATTGTCTTCAAACTTCAACAATATTGCCACAGCAACAGAATAAAAGACCAACATTCCCCCTTAAGAGCTAGAAATGTAAAGCTGCTGAAGCTGAGTTTACACATGTTCTCATGTCTATATGACCACAATTCACAGCATATGTTACAGTGTGAGTGAGTGACCTCCCACTGTAAATCTTTTCTTTCTTTTCCTTCTAAATTTGTACCATTGTAAAAACACTTATGTTTAAATGGGAATCAAACTAGTTCACATCAAAAATGCATAGAGTGTCAGCTTTGATAATATCAAAATCACCAAGTATATGTGCAATTGTGTAAGAGTGACTGTCACTGCTTAATCCTCAGGTCGTGGCAAGTTAATACACACAGGGAATTTGAGAGAAGGCTGAGATGGATTTTTTTTCTTGTCCACTAACAATCCTTCGTCCTCAGGCTAAATGAAACAGTGGGTTTGGGAGGTGTGCTGTGTATTTCTACTGTTTGTTCATTTGCACTGTACATTTAGGTTCCTCCCTTACCTAATGATGACCACATATTTGATTTGCTTTCAGTTGGCATGCCTTTCTAAAATTGCCACCAGGTGTTGTAGGTGTTAATCTTTGGAGACCCTGTCACATCAAAAAATGGCATACCAATTATTGCATACCAAATGCATTACATCGAAGACGACAAAGTGACTATACTCACTAGCAGGCTAGTAAGTGAACTGCTAGGTTTTTCCTGTTTACTTGTCATGGCATTTTATTCTTGGGATTGAACAGGATTTCAATCAAAAAAGAGAAAACAAAATCTGCATCTTTTACGTCAACTCCGGTCTCATAACCTTTGACAAACCATTCTTCCTTGTTGGAGCTGTTTATACCCCGACAAACATAAAACTCTGCGAAGAAGATAGTTTGTTGGTCTACGGCATAAATTTGTTTGCTTCTTCAAGTTAATTTAAACTGATTAATTTTGCCAAAAACATTTTGCGACAACATTTAAGCAGTTTGTACGTTGGTGTGGCTAGGTTTAGAAATTGTAGTTGAGTTGTTCCCACTCCTTTTGTAAGATATGACCCCACTCGGATGAACAGAAGTACCCGCTCATCAGTCATGTTCCGAGTGTCTTCATTTCAACTGATTTTAAATGGGGTTTTATTTAATACTAATAATCATATAAAAGTGGATAGTCTAGACTTCTTTGCTCCCAGGCTAATCAATTTTTATGCACTCTCTCTTTTTTTTTTAATCACATCATATTTTCTTTTTCTTATTTTCTGTACAAATCAGTTGAGCTAAAGTGGAGCTTTTCCACATTACCCGTGTCCTATTTTGTTTGTTTAGAGTAGAACTACATAGTGGCAATGATACCTCCTTTCCCATTTCTCTTTATCCTCCCACAGTAAATCCCTCCATTCTCTACCTCATCTTTTAATGGTTATGAACTCCACTTTCAAGTCTATGCCCCCCTTAGGCAAAAGAAAAAATGGTTTAAAAATCTTACAACACAGCATGAAGTCACATCAGTTTTTCAAGTACTGTCAAGTACTGATTGGGAAGATGTAATTTATGCACTTTTGCTATTGCGGTTCCTCAAGATTGAGAAGATACAGTTCAGGGAAACAGTCTGTGCAAACTCTCTCTCCTCAGCCTCTCTATCTGTTCTTGCACAGTTTCATAGTAATTATCTGTTCTGAGGAATAGAAAGGTTAAACTAATTAAATACAAAATAAAAGGAACTTCCTCTATCTCATTAGAGCTGTCCTCAAACTGTGAAGAAATTTGAATCAAGGCCAGATGGACGTGATTTAGCTTGAGATGCCTCCTACCTATGGCCATGAAGTCCTCGTGGTCCCAGGCCTGCAGCTGGGCTAAGGGGCCGCTGTACAGCATCAGTCCATCAGCGACGTCTGTGATGAACTCCAGTGACACGTGGCTCTCGAAACAAGGCATCATGGGAGGAAACCAGGCATACCCGTTGCCATGGAAACTGTGCTTGTTCTGCTGGCACTCGGGCCCTTCGAATTGAGCTGGGCATTGGCACCTTGGGGAGAAGAGGAAATCAAGAGCCAAAATTACATGAATTAGTGAATGCAATAAAAAGATGACAGAGCTTTTTGTGCCGCTCCTTGATAATCTGGTCACTTTTTTGGTAAGGCCCTCTCTAAGATGAAAACAATATTCTGATTTAAATCTCTCCCCCTTTTCTAAACTGTATTTTGTTCTTTCAACTATTTTTCTATTTTTCTGCACTCTGTCTCTCTCTAGTTGTTTTCTCCTCTCAGACAGCCTTCCCCTTCAGCAATCCCTTTCTCCATCTGTTTCACTGATGCAGATGTTCTCATTAGTGGCAAAACCACAGGGAGAATCACTACATCACTAGTATTTGTGTATTTCCACGCATTCAACTACTCATTTATACAATTGCTTCCCATCAAAATAAAACCTCTCACCTCTTTTAAACAAAGTTGCATCCTTGATGTCTGAAGGCAAACCCCAAGGGACCCCAATTTTTATTCTTCTTTCTTTCAATCCTTCCCTTCCCACTTCTTTCTCTCTCTCTCTCTCTCTCTCTCTCTCTCCCTCTACAATATATAAATATATATTAAAGTAACAGTAAAGTAAGAATATAACTGATGGTTATCAGACAGTTATCAGTTGAAAGATTATTATTAGTGGAATTAAATAATTAATTAATTCCCAGGGCAACAACATCAGGAGCCCCGTAAGACACCTACGAGTAAAACTTTGTTTATATCTGTAATTTAAAAATGTTACATTATTAGTGCCATATGTAAACTATTATTGTTGAGGGAAGAAATTACTTGCCAAATAATATTATGGTCTAATCTTGGAGCCTATCAGGGGCCCTACCCTTGTTAAAGATTAAAGTCTCCAGTAATTATTAAATAAAAAAAAAATGTTTGACACACATTGAGCAGTGAGCGCAATCAAATGTATCGAAGCTTTTGTATATGTTAGTAGTAAGTCCAAACTCTGGGAGGTGTCATGGTAAGAAACATGTGATACATGTACTGTATGTAAATGATTCTGGTATATGGAAATGTATATATGCACAACATAATGTGATGACCGCAAATGCTGTGAGATGGCAAGACTGAAGATTTGCTGCTTGAATAGAGAAAAAAATATGTATTGGAACTCCAGAAGAAATCAAGTTTTGACTTGTTCTTACAGTAAAATGACAGCTGTTTGCCTTATTTTTGAATGATCAATGAACAAATGACATAGGAGATTTTCATTTACAATGCCAAGATTGTTGTGCTGCAGCCCTGCCATTACTGTGCTGGATTTTATGTAATGTTTTTCACAAAAGGTTCTTGCTGTTTAAGCAGAAAAAAAGTATGGTGCCATCTGCAATCACTTGTCATCCAGTTGAATGAGAAAAATATCCCAGGAGGAAGCAGAATCAACTAAAGAAATATCAAATATAGTTAATCTGCAGGAGTTGTTTTTTTAACCTTTTGGAAGTGGTCTATGTTGATATATCTTCAAGGCCCCTAATATCTTTCTCTTACATATCTGACTCAGTATCCCATCTGTAATGCTTCTCTACTTAGATTCAATTAGATTTAACTTTATTGTCATGGCACAGCGTACAGAGACAATAAAGTACAGTTCAGCATCCAACCAGAAGTGTGTGTGTGTTCGTGGTGCCCTCCCAGAAACTCAAAGCTGACAAAACCCTCAACCTGTTTCCTGTTCATACTGATGGGTGGGTGTAATCTAGTCAGAATAAAAACTTTGGCTTTGACGTAGCTCAACCACCGTTTTTCTCCATAGCATGAGGTGCATAACCCACCCTGCATACCAGGTACGAACATCTTGCAACAGTTTAACAACCAAACCACAACTTTAAGCAAAAAATATTGCAACAACATAAGTCGACCCTCTATTTATAACTACTAAAGAAGTGCAACAAGCCTTAAAACCAATAAGCCTAATAAAATAATAATTAAACAAAATTAAGTACTTAATTGTAACATGGCACTAGTCTTAATATGTAGGCCCCTATATTTAATTTAGTCTTTACTTTATCAGGCAGTATTCCTGAGATCAAGCTCTCTTT